>JAJHZJ010000190.1:357500-1557500 GCA_023548195.1 Bettongia penicillata ogilbyi
GTAGAGGTGCTAGGTGAGCCTGAGTTCAGTGAGAACCAGCTTCTCGATTTGGGTGGAGAAAGATTAACCTTCCTTTGGATTCTCAATGTCCAGACCACAGAGACAACATAAGTTACTATGCCTCTGACTCATAAATTTTGTTTTGGTAAAGCAACAATCATCACAACTACTTGAGACTTACTAAGAAATACAGTAGTAGATCAGTGGAATAGATTGGGAAGACAAGACAGAGTAGTCAAAGACAATAGTAATCTACTGTTTGATAAGCCCAAAGCCCTAAGCTTCTGGGATAAGAACTCCCTATTTAATAAGAAATTCCAGAAAAACTGGAAAATAGTTTGGCAGAAAGTAGACCTAGACCAACATCTTATACAGAATACAAAAATAAAGTCCAAATGGCTACACAATTTGGTTATAAAGATTAATACTATAAGCACATTAGGAGAGCAAAAAACAGTTCACCTCTCAGAATTGTGGAGAACAGAGGAATTTGTGACCGGACAAGAGTTAGAAAACATTAAGAAATGCAAAATGGATAATTTTGATTATATTAAATTGAAAACTTTTTGCATAAACAAAGCCAATGCAAAATAGACTTGGAGGGAAGCAGAAAATGGGAAATTGCTTTAATAAGCAGTGTCTATGATAAAGGCTTCATTTCTAAAATACACAGAGAACTGATGCAAATCTTTAAGAACACAAGTCATTCTCCAAATGATAAATGGACAAAGGACATGAACAGGAAGTTTTCAAAGGAAGAAATTAAACGTATCTATACTCACATGGAAAAATGCTGTAGGGTGAGGAGCCAAGATGGTGGAGTAGAAAGATACACAAATGCTAGCCCCTAACCGACAGCCCATAAAATACCTGTAAAGAAGAACTCCCAACAAATTCTGGAGCAGGAGAAGTCACACAAGGGAGTGGAAGAGATTTCTGTTCCAGAGAGCCCTGAAAAACCAACACCAAAGGTCTGAAAAGCACCGGGCCTGGAGCAGAGCCCAATCCTGCTTTGGCCATGTGGCACTGAGAAGAGCATATCCAGAAAGGCTTTAGGGGCAGAATCTAGAGCGGCCAAGTAGGTGCCTCCACCCACACCCACCAAAGGTTAGTGAGAGGGACGTTTCAGGTCCCCAGGAGAGGAGCAGGGTGTATCCATAACTCAGGCCCCCTCAGGAGGCAGCAGCTGAGGTGAGAGCATACAGGGGCTCCAAAAGCTCTGGTCCATAGTTGAAGGTCTCTGCATAAACCCCCTGATGGAACTAAGCCCTTTGCAGTCACCCTGCCCCTACCTGAGCACCTGAACTTAATCTCACACTAAATAGCAGCCCCACCCTCACTGAAAGCCCTGAGGTTGGGGAGCAGCATTTGAATCTCAGCCCCAAGCACTAGCTGGGCGGATCTGGAGGCAAGGTAGGTGTTGATAGGAAACTCAGAAGTAAAGTAACTACCTGGAAAAATGACCAGAAAAGGGGAAAAAAAAATAAGACCATAGAAGGTTACTTCCTTGGTGAACAGATATCTCCTCCCATCCTTTCAGATGAGGAAGAACAATGCTTACCATTAGGAAAAGACATAGAAATCAAGACTTCTGTATCCCAAACATCCAAAATAAATGTTCAATGGGCTCAGGGCATGGAAGAGCTCAAAAAGGATGTTGAAAATCAAGTTAGAGAGGTGGAGGAAAAACTGGGAAGAGAAATGAGAGAGATGCAAGAAAACCATGAAAAGCAGGTCATCACCTTGCTAAAGGAGACCCAAAAAAATGCTGAAGAAAATAACACCTTGAAAAATAAGCTAACTCAATTGGCAAAAGAGGTCCAAAAAGCCAATGAGGAGAAGAATGCTTTCAAAAGCAGATTTAGCCAAATGGAAAAAGAGGTTCAAAAGTTCACTGAAGAAAATAGTTCTTAAAAAATTGGAATGGAACAAATGGAGGCTGATGACTTTATGAGAAACCAAAAAATCACAAAAAAAACCCAAAAGAATGAAAAAATGGAAGAGAATGTGAAATATCTCATTGGAAAAACAACTGACCTGGAAAATAGATCCAGGAGAGACAATTTAAAAATTATGGAACTACCTGAAAGCCATGATCAAAAAAAGAGCCTAGACATCATCTTTCATGAAACTATCAAGGAAAACTGCCCTGATATTCTAGAACCAGAGGGCAAAATAAGTATTGAAGTAATCCATCAATCACCGCCTGAAAGAGATCCAAAAAGAGAAACTCCTAGGAATATTGTGGCCAAATTCCAGAATTCCCAGGTCAAGGAGAAAATGTTGCAAGGACCTAGAAAGAAACAGTTCCAGTATTGTGGAAATAAAATCAGGATAACACAACATCTAGCAGCTTCTACATTAAGGGAGCGAAGGGCATGGAATAGGATATTCTAGAAGTCAAAGGAACTAGGAGTCAAACCAAGAATCACCTACCCAGAAAAATTGAGTATAATACTTCATGGAAAAAATGGTCTTTCAATGAAATAGAGGACTTTCAAGCATTCTTGATGAACAGACCAGAGCTGAAAAGAAAATTTGACTTTTAGGCACAAGAATGAGAAGAATGAAAAAGTAAACAGCAAAGAGAAGTCATAAGGGACTTACCAAAGTTGACCTGTTTACATTCCTACATTGAAAGACAATATTGGTAACTCTTAAAACTTTTCAGTATCTGGGTAGTTGGTGGGATTACACACACACACATACACACACACACATACACACATGTATGCACACACAGAGACAGAGAAAGCAGAGGGAATTGAATAGGATGGGATCATATCTTAAAAAAATGAAGTGGTGAGAGAGAAATGTATTGGGAGGAGAGAGGGATAAATGGAATGGGGCAAATGATCTCTCATAGAAGAGGCAGGCAGGAGATTTTTTAGTGGAGGGAAAAAGAGGAGAGCTGAGAGAAAAACATGAAGTTTACTCTCATCACATTGGACTAAAGGAAGGAATAAAATGCACACTCATTTTGGTATGAAAACCTATCTTACAATACAGGAAAGTGGGGGAGAAGAGGATAAGCAGGGTGCGGGGAATGATGGATGGGAGGGCAATGGGAGGAGGGAGCAATTTGAAGTCATCACTCTTGGGGAGGGACAAGATCAAAAGAGAGAATAGAAGCAATGGGGGGCAGGAGAGGATGGAGGGAAATATAGTTAGTCTTACACAACATGACTATTATTGAAGTCATTTGCAAAACTACACAAATATGGCCTATATTGAATTGCCTGCCTTCCTAAAGGGAATGGGTGGGGAGGGGGGATGGGGAGAAGTTGGAATTCACAGTCTTAGGAACAACTGTTGAGCATTGTTCTTGCTACTAGGAAATAAGAAATACAGTTAATGGGGAATAGAAAGTCATCTGGCCCTACAGGACAAAAGAGAAGATGGGGGCAAGAGAAGGGAGGGATGATAGAAGAGAGGGCAGATTGGTGATAGGGGAAATAAGAACGCTTGATGTATTGGGTGGGGGAGGGGACAAATGAGGAGAAAATCTGGAAACCAAAATTTTGTGAAAATGAATGTTAAAAATTTAAATAAATAAATTAAAAATAAAAAAATAAAAAAATTCAAAAAAGTTCAGTCACATAATTAGAGAAAGATTAGAGACTAAGAACACAAGTGGAAATTTGCTGATATAGAATCTTATAAAATCAGACCTAATGCAAACTTGTCCTCAAATAAAGGCCAAAAGGAAAACAAAACTAAGCTAAATCTCCCTCTGAGACAATTAAAAAGTCATAATCTGAAAAATTACCCTACAATAAAAGCATCCTTGAATTGATGCAGTCTCATGATGAAAGGGGGACATTGACTCTGAATTAGAGTTGTTTCTTAGGAAGGTATGAGTTAGAGGGAAAATGGCAACTAAAAAGAAACTCTTAATGTCATTTACTAGCCCAAGCACAAAAGAAATAATCTAATTACCGTCAGTTTGGAGACTGAGATTAAAAGTTGAGTTCTGGATCTGAGATATATTTTTTATGTCACTAAAAGGATAGTAATATTGAACCAGAACTTTGTGATAGTAGTTAAATTTAATCTTTCAAAACAGTCATCAATTAAAGGTAAAAAGAGAGGCAATATAGAAATTTCTTTATTTTAGAACCAAAGAATATTAGTTCAAATCTTGCCTCTGACACTCGTTGAGTAAATTGGCAGGTTGGATTAGTTTACTTTTGAGCCCCCTTCCAGCTCCAAACTCATGATTCTATAAGATAAAAATATTACATGTAAAAACTAAACCTTCTTGTTTTTTCAGTCCAAAAAAAAGTGCTGTAATGTATTACTGATTACAGAAATGCAAATTGAAATAACACTTAGGTACCACAGAACATCTATCAGATTGGCTAACATGACAAGACAGAAAAATTGTAAATGCTGGAGAAGATGAGTGATAAATTGGGACACTAATTCACCGTTGGTGAAGTTGTAAGTTAATCTACATTCTGGAGAGGAGATTGAAACCATGTCCAAATGGCTATTGAAATATGCATTCCCTGTGACCCAGCAAAACTACATCTAGGGCTGTATTCCCAAGAGATCATAAAAGTGGGAACTGGACCCAGGTGTGCAAAAATATTTATAGCAGCTGATTTTGTGGTGGCCAAGAAATGGAAATTGAGGGCTGACCATCAACTGAGCCAAGCACCCTATCAGTTCCCCCCTCCCAACAAATGGGGCTCCAAATCACTTGAGATAATGAGTGAAGGTCCCTTTGTCTAGAGGGACTTCTTGCTGAAGTTGGATGTAGACCTGTCCCTGCCCCAAGAGATCTCATTCCAGAGGTCAGTTCTTTATCTCCTATCCAGAGCTTGGTCAATGCCAGGTTCACCACTGACACAGCACACTGATGGACAAGGGATGACATCAGCCTTAAGTGATCAGGTATCTACCTTTGGAGGGTATTAAGCTGGCAGAAAACAAATTCAGCAAGCAAGGTGAACAAACTAAAAGCCAAAAAGAAATGAGACACTAACCAGAAGCGCGGTAGATATAGGGTCAGCAGTGCTTCTGGAGTCCATGAACCCACTATCATTCCTATTCATTCTTGTTTACTGTTTTCTGATTTGCACTTTTGGGGTCATCATTCCAGCTACAAATAAACTTTTTGTAATCTGAGCTAGGTCCTGGCCAATTTCCTATTCTTTCTGCAGATGTGACAAACTTGGATACAATGATTTAGGATGGTCTGTAGGGGCAGTTTTACTTCCGTATTTTTCTAATATTAAGTCCTTTTTCTCAGTACATTTTATGTAGTTCACTAGTTGAAATACTATCTTTTCTTCCAAAATCTACCCCTATGCTCTGTAGAGCAATAAATAATTCTTTCTTGTCAATTGAGTCTGTCAACCTGCTGGCTATTTGTGCTTCTCTCTCAAGGAATTTTCACTTAAGGAGATATTCACTTAACTGTGAAATATTATCCAGCACCTTTGAAATAGGGTGGCCTATTTTCCCAATTAGTAGTCAAATTAGGTGCTTGTAAGTAGGAGGGTAGTCCTCACTGTTATATTTTTTGAGAAATTTTTGAAGGAGTACTATAATATGCATCAATATCACCAATCATAATTGGATGTTCATTACTTCCTAATACTTTCTCATTGGAGAGTCAATCATAGCAGCACAGCTGAGGACTGCATGAATGATTTCAAGGATCAAATCACATGGTATAATAAACTCTCCATTCAGCTGCAAAGTAAACATTGCTCAATAAAGAAAACCTAACGTTCATAGAAATATCCTTAAGAAAAGCATATATCTAATACATATGGCACATACCATATACAACTGGATTCCCAAAGGCAGGTTGTCCCAGGCTAGAGTTTTCTCCAGCATGAGGCATCCTTAAGGAATAGCAGAAAATACCACACTCTCCACTTGAGGTCACTGTAAGAACAGTCTTATTCAGTACACCATGTTCAAGTACAGTCCTCTCTCATCTTGACTAGACACTGACTTCCAAACCCAATACCTACTCCTCCATGAGTCAATAGCTCCCAGCTCTTGCCTTGGTTCACTCACAGGCAACTCTCTGCTCCTATTCCTTGTCTCAGTTCAAGGAAACTATTCCACTGCAAACTCTTCCTGCTTTTACTTAACTGCAGGCTGCAGGGGCTTTCCCACCTGCAGTTTCTGTTTCTTGGAAAATATAGTTTAACATGAATATAAAAATGTTTAGACACATTGCCAGCACCGTCATCTCAATTCACTCATAAAGACCACCAGATCTTTGAGACAGGGCTTGTGTTTGAGAAATTAACACAGACCAACGGAGAGGGCTCTTAATATTAAAAATATTCTTTCTGTTAGGGCTCCCTGCAAGCATATTCCCATAGCCACTCATAGTTTCTTCTCTCATCTCCACTTCTTGCAGCTCTGATTCTGCTTGATCTCTCTCTACAATATGTATGTATATATATATATATATATATATATATATATATATATATATATATATATATATACTGCTTCTAATCAAAAACTCACAATTCTATCAAAAGCAAGACTCAGTTAAAGGCACTTGATTGACTAAAACTCAAACAGCAAAATAACCTACTTTGCTTCTTAGACAACAACCAAACAAACAACCAACAATGGGAGAATTACTCATTTCTGAGGTTTTTTTCTGGTAGTTTCTTAATGAACAACATTTCTTCTTCCTACTATTACTCATGAGCCTCCATCCAGTGTTTCCCTCCATGTCATTCATGTGATTAAAATATTCCCAATATAAATGAACCATTTAGGTGATAAGAATGCAGCAAGAGAAGTCTCAAGATCTTAGACTCTTCAGTTAAATTAGTAGGTCAAAAGACAACGTTTAGGTTTTAAGGGCATAAAGAGATGTCACAGATAACGTCTGCTGGTCTTCCACCACACTGGAAGGAATAGAATGGGTAACATCCATCTCTTTCAAGATCTTTAACCAGTCACACAACTTGGAAGATTTCTGTGTTGCCTAAGGGATGGCGTAAAAAAAGAGAGAAAGGGAAGATATGAGGAAGACATCTCTAGAGAAAATGATTCTCCTCTCATTCAGGATGGGATCATCTAATAAAAATGTGCAATTAGTTTTCCAATTTATTATTAATTGACAGATTACAATCTACACAGATTATACCATTTTATAATCCCACCAATAAGGTAAGAGAATGCCTCTCTCCTGCCAGAAACCTACTAATGTCACATTTAGCTATTTTAAACATACTGTGATCATGAGTTAATATAAAAATTCAACTATGCCATTGTATCTTATGCAGTTGTCTTCCACATTTTTCCATAAATCCTCTCTAAAGCAATTGCAAAATGCCTTGAAGGTTCTCCTCTGAATCTTGAAATGTGTCATAGATAACAACATATCACTCCCACTACTCATCTGCTATCATTACCAAATCATGTTCATTTCCAGTCATTTTTATTGCTCAGTCATTTCAATCATAACTGACTGCCTTACTCCATTTGGTGTTGTTTTTTGTTTTTTTAAATATACTGGCCTGGCTTGCCATTTTTTGTTCCAATTTATTTTATAGATGAGAAAAGTTAGGCAAATAGGATTAAGTGATCTGCTCAAGGTCACCCAGTGAGTAAATATCAGAGGTCAGATTTGAACTTGGGAAGACGAGCACTCCAAGCCCACCACTACTTCCACCTAACCCCACTTAGCTGGTCCTGTTTTTGAGTCTCCATTGTTCAGTTGTTTTCAGTTGTCTGACACAATGTGACCCTATTTGGTATTCTCGTGGCAAAGATATTGGAATGGTTTCCTATTTCCTCTTCTAGATTATTTTATAGATGAGGAAACTGAGGAAAACAATGTTACATGACTTGTTCAGGATTAAGCAGCTGGTAACTATAACAGAACAGATTCAAACTCATGAAAATGTGTCTTCTTCCAGGCCCACCACTCTATCCATTGCACCACCTAGATCCCCTTTATCAGTCATACATGATGTTAATGATGGTTTTATGGAAATTTTAGTAAAGAAGTCATTCATGGTAATGTATTAAAACCTATGTATATCCACTATGTATCTTAGCTTTTAATAACATCAGCCAGTTTGATGAAGTTGAAGCCATATCTCAGAATTGTTTCCCTTTAAGATTCTCATATTATTAAATAATTTGAGGATTTTTTAAAATTACATATTTTTGCAGCACACCTTTGGCCAAGGAGTCAGAAAACATGTTCATACTGAAAGAATATAGGTGTGGTGACAGAACCTAAAATAGACAGTTTCCCTTTATTATTATGGCAAAAAGGAGAGGAGAGCTGAAATTTCAAAAGGTGAGAAGTAATCTAGCATACCCATGGAAATATTTGAGGAGTTTCAGGAGTGAGATACCACTGAATGAGGGGGAAAGAGAGAGAGAGAGAGAGAGAGAGAGAGAGAGAGAGAGAGAGAGAGAGAGAGAGAGAGAGAGAGAGAGAGAGAGAATGAAGGGAAGCATTAAGACCACCACAAACCCCTGCCAGGGCCTTTGCGTCACCTACCCTAAAGCTACAATGAAATTATAGATGCTATGATTCTGATCTTGAGTGTTTGTGATCTGGACTGAGTGTGATCCAGACAGAAGAAAGGCTGTCATGACGGGGTACTATGTGATACTGTGGAGGTAAATTCAGGTGATTTTTCTCTTCAATCATCTGCTTCTTTTCCCCCAACTCATTCTCTCTATAGGAAGAGATGAATCTATTTAGCAGGTTCCTCCCTTTCCGTTTTACCCCTGGTTTTAAAAGATTTTTTTTTCCCAAAGTACCATGGGTATATATGTTTCTTGCATGTGTTTGTGTTTGTATGCATGTGTATGTGTGTGTACAGTCACATACATACATAAATGACTAAATGTAACTAATACACACAAAAGAAAAATATTCTCTTTCTGATTGCTGAGATTTTTCCCCAAATGGGGGCTCAGAGTTAGATGGAAAGGTTTTATCATACATACTTTTGTAGTTTTTTTTTTTTTGGTATGCAGGAAAGTGTAAATGAATTCAAATAATAACTGCTCCTAAAGCATCTGGGACTTGCCTTACTAGTGAGAGTGAGGGAAGTATATCAAGAACAGCTTCCTTCTGAAATGATTTCTTTTGATGTCACTGATTTCCCTTCAATCTTCATGTAGTAGTTTTAAAAAAATATATGAATTTCCTCACTTGACTAGAAATGAGGTCCTTGGATAGAAAGTCACAAGCAAAGAAAAATGTCAACAATAAGGATCTCTACCAGTAAGTTGTTGGGGGACAGTAAAGATAAAGTATTAGCCTTTTTACACAGTTAAATACCTTCTACAACCCTACTCTGCTAAAATCATAGCATAACTATGAATGCAGTTCCTTTTTTATAAGTTGTTCATATCCCTTGGCCATTTGTCCATTTGAAAAATGGGCTCAACTCTTACGAATTTATTTAATTTTTTCATAGACTCTATATGTATGGATGGATTGTGATCTCCATGAATGGAAAGATCGTCCATACCAATGAGATCAAGATATTTCATCTCTCTGGACCTCAGAATTTATCTAATATAGTCATTGCCAAAATTTTAGTCTCAATATTCCTTCATGCTCCTACAAATTATAGAGCCTTTGTTTATGTGGATTAGATTTATTCATACCTACTGTATAAAAATTAAAATTTATAAATCTTATGAAGTTTATGAATATTAAATGGCTATTAGCATTAAACAATAGACTCTGTATGTAAAACCTAATAAGCTATATTTATCATAAGTTAAATTTTAATTCTGCTGCTTTTCTTTTTCTTCTGTCTTGTGTGCAAAATTTAAAAGTCATGTCTTCTTCGATAATTTCTTCCATTTGTGAGATTTTCCATAGTAATCATATGGACGCAGTGGTAACCCTGTATTTTGAAAGGTTATGGTAACAGATCAAAAACTCTGGTAGATTTTACCAAGCTGGAAATTTTTTAGAGTAGTTTTGATGAAAGGTTATACCTGTTCTTCAAAAATCAGTCAACCAAGGAAAGAAAGAAACTTTAACGGAAAGATGGCTGTGGCCATAGCAATCCAGGAAACAGATTAAAATATGAAATGGTTCTTTGCCTTGTGTAGCCAGCTTGCACTTTGACATTAATGGGTGATAGACTGGTGGAAAATTCAGCAGAGGGAACACAGATTTTAGAATACCTATAAGTGTAAATTTAGTGGTTTGTAATCTACATGTGAATATTTCTCCATTACTCAACAAGTTTATACATTCCTAGATGAACTGAAAATATTCATATTAATAATCTTTTGTTAAGGAAATTAGGCAAGAAAAATAATTTATAGGTAAAGTAAGTATGGTACAGAGTGATTATGGTCGAGAGTGAATAAAGGAGTTGGCTTCATCATGAACCCATAAGCTAGCAACATTTATCTTATGGGACATTGGATTATCTTAACTGATACTATACTGTTATGAGTATCATCATGAAAATGGAATAAGTATCTGGACCAATCTCTATTATGTTAGAAAAAGGAAAACAGATGTTCTCTGAAGAATTTGATGCCATCTCCAAAAAGAAGTCAACATATGACTTAATATGCCTTAACTAATGGTGTCTTCAGTATTATGATGGAGAGAAGGAGAATGGTATATAGTATATACATACATATATATGATTATGTATCTGGGAAAAGAAGGGTAAAATTGAATCATCTCTATAATGAAAGAAGCTATAGAGGATTGAGAATATGACTGAATTAAAGGTTGAAAAAACAGTTGTGTTTATCTATCCCACATCTCTTTAAAAACAACAAGCTGGGTATGGGGCAATGTGCAGGAACAAGATGGTAGAGAGATGTGAGGAAGATGCCTGGCCTCCTCCAGTTTTCCCCAGAAATAACATTATATTTAGCCACAAAAAGAATTCTGAAGCAATAAAATTCACAAAAACGTGGAGTGAAATTATCCAAGATAACTTACAAGGACTTCAGGAAAGGTATATTTCACTTGGGTAAAAGGGGAGTGCAGCTGAGAACAGGTGGTGTCCAAGCAAGACTCTCTTAGTCACAGCAACTGAGATAAGCAACTGAGGTCCCACACTCCTGGCTCAGCACACCATTGGCACAGCAGGCCAGCCATAAGGCCTCTAGTTCCAGCACAGCAGGTAAACTACCAGGCCCATAACCCAGGGCATGACAGGCAAGACTAGACCAAGCCACAACAGTACAGTGGACAGGCAACTGGCCCCAGAGTCCCTGGCCAGAAAGTCAGTATGCCAAAGCCATGTCCTCAATGCAAGAAACTTGGGGCAGTGCCTCCTTTACCCCAGGAGCAAAATTCAATACTTAAAAATGATCAAAATACAAAAAAAGAGCCCTAACCATAAAAGCTACTATGATAACAGGGCAGATCAAACCACAAACTCAGATGTCACAATACTTACATTCAAAGTCTCAAACAGGAATACGAATTGATCATAAATCCAAAATGTCCTCTTGAGGGACCTCAGAAAGCGTTTAAAAATCAGGCAAGAAAGGGTAAAAGAAAAATTGGGGAAGGAAATTAAAGTTAGGCAAGAGAATCATGAAAAAAAAAGAATCGTGTATCGCCAATATAATAACAGCAACTGCTATGAATATACATATGTATTTTAGGGTCGAATTGTGTACTATAATAAGCACTCTTCACTCAAAACTAAACCAGCACAACATTTATTCTGCACCAAAGACAAGACAAAAATATCATTATAGAAATACGGAAAAACAAAGTTTAAGAGGGTAATAGAAATATTTACACACATCACCAGACAAAGCAGCACTGACATCTGAGCCATCCTTCCCATAAGCAAGCCTTCCTCCAAGCAAGCTTCCCCTAGTATGGAAGAATTCTATAAGCAAGACCCCCAAAAGTAAGTCCCCTGTTAGTAACACATGAAGAATGTCAATCTCCCTGAATATATACAGTTGTCAAACAAAAACTCAGGTCCTTATTGGCTCGTTGCACAAAGGTATGGAAGCCTAGGTAACTGAGCACCTGATTGGCTCTGTGTCAAAGCTCTATGTGAAAACTGAGAACTTGATTAGAGTTCGAAGATGCATAACATCATAAATTGATAAGGCAAAATATCTGTATACTTTTAGACCTGGGAAGAAAGTCCCTATTCCAAGGAGAATAAAGGAAGGAAGATGTAGTCATATAGACTCGTGAATGTACTGGGAAGATCTTATATTCTATTAACCATTTAATCAACAGCTTGGAAAAGGAAGCACAAAAATTCACTGAGCAAAGCAATTCCTTGGTAAATACAATTGGTCAAATGAGGAAGAAAATCAACTGAATAAAACAACTACTTTAAAAATTTTGTCCAAAAATTGCCCAAATAGAAAAGGAGGCACATAATGTAGCTGAAGAAAATAATTCCTTAAATATTGGAATTAGACAAGTGGAAAATAATAACTATTTGAAACATCAAGAATCAGTCAAACAAAACCAAAAAGATTAGAAAATAGATGAAAATGAAAAATATTTCGTTGCAAAAACAACTGACCAGGAAAATAAATCCAGGAGAGATAATTTAAGAATTATTGGACTACCTGAAAGCCATGATCAAAAGAAGAGACTGGACAGTATCTTACAAGAAATTAAGAAAAACTGCCCTGATGTCCTAGAACCAGAGGGTAACATTATCAATGAAAGAATCCACAGATCACACCCTGAAAGGGATTCCAAAAGGAAAACTCAAAGAAATATTGTAGCCAACTTTCAGAACTATCAGATCAAGGAGAAAATGTCACAAAAAGCTAGACAGAAACAATTCTCATATTAAGGAACCACAGTCAGGATTACACAGGACATAGCACCTTGTAAATTAAAGGATTAGAGGGCTTGGAATATGATATTCTGGAAGTCAAAGGAGCTTGGATTACAACCAACAACCAACTACTCAGGAAAATTGAGCATAATTTTTCAGGGAAAAAGATGGACGTTCAATGAAATAGGTACTTTCAAACTTTCCTGATGGAAAGGCCAGAGGTGAACATAAAATTTGATCTTCAAATACATGAGTCAAGAGAAGTATAAAAGGGTAAACAGAAAAGAAGAAAACAAAACATGATATTGAATAAACTCTTTACATCTGAAAATTATATATGTAACTTTTAAGAACTATATCTCTACTGGGGAAGTGAGAAGGAGTGTATGTAGACTGAGGATGTGAGTATTAGTTGACTTTGATGTGATGATAAAAAAAATTACGTGGTAAAAAAAGAGAGAAGGGCAATGAGGGAGGGAGAATGAGGTTAATTATATCACATGAAGAGACATGACGAACCTATTGCAGTACAGGTTGGAAAGTGAGGGGATGGACTTTTCTCTCATCTGTATTGGATCAAAAAGGGATTAAAATGCACCATCAGTGGTAAGGAAACATCTTACACTATAAGAAATAAAGAAGGGAAGCAGAAAAGCAAAGTGGGGGTGATCAAATGGAGAGCAGATTGAGGGAAATAATAATCAGAAGCTACTGGTGAGGAGACTGAAAGGGGAGAGAGAGAAATATAAACACAAGAAAACAGGATATAAGGAAATATAGTTAATAATCATAACTGTGAATGTGAATGAGAGCTCTCCCAAAAAATAGAAGTAGATACCAGAGAGGATTAAAAACATTAATCCTATAATATATTGTTTACAGAAACACACTTGAGGCAGAGAGACACACACAGAATGAAGGTAAAAGGCAGAAACAGAATCTATTATGTTGCAGCTGATATTAAAAAACAGAGCAGGGGTAGCAATCCTGATCTCAGATAAAGCAAAAGCAAAAATAGAAATAATCAATAATTTTAAAGGAAATGACTATAATAAGACAATATACCAAATGCATAGGATGAAGTCAAATTATAGGATACAGCTGAAGCAGTACTTATGGGAAATTTTATATCTCTAAATTCTTACGTGAATAAAATAGAAAAAAAGTAGAGCAATGAATTTGCCATGCAATTTAAAAAGTTAAAAACTATACCAATTAAACATAAATTAGAAATTCTGAAAAATCAAAAGAGATTAAAAAATTGAAGCTAAGAAAACTATTGAAGTAATAAATAAAACTAAGCTGGTTTATATACCAATAAAATAGATAAATCTTTGGTTAATTTGATTTTTTAAAAAGAAAGAAACAAAACAATAATCAGGAGCTACTTTATCCAACAGTATACCAATTAATCTGATAATCTAAGTAAAATGGATGAATATTTACAAAAATGTAAATTGCCCACATTAAAATAAGATAAAATAAAATACTTAACTGCATTTTAGAACATGATATTTAACAGTGTATCTCTAAATTTCCTTAGAAAAAATCTCCATGGCAAGATGAATTTTAAAGTGAATTCTATGAAACAAGTAGAGAGCTATTAATTGAAATACTATATAAACTATTTAGAAAAAGAGAGTGAAAAGGAGTCCTACCAAATTTTTTAACACAAATGTTGGGTTCATACTTAAACCAGGAAGAGCCAAAACAGAGAAGGGAAATTATAGGCCAATCTCCTTAATGAATGTTGATGTAAAAAAAATTAATAAAATATTAGCAGAGATTACTACAGTTTATTAACAGGAAAATGCACTATGACCAGATGAGATATACAACAGAAATTGCAGGACCATTTCACTAGTAGGAAAACCATTAGCAAAATTTACCATATAAGTAATAAAAACCAACAGAAATCATGGTTGTTTCAAAAGATACAGAAAAAGCTATTGACAAAATAAGTAGCCTGTCTTCTTAAAACATCAGAAAGTGTAGGAATAAATGGAGTATTTCTAAAACTAATAAGGAGTATTTGACTAAAATTGTTAGTAAGCATTAGCCCTAATGGAGAAAAGCAGAAAACCTCAGGAATATCAGGGGTAAAAAAAGGACATTCATTATCAACACTATTGTACAATATTGTAATACAAGTATTAGCTTTACCAATAAAAGGAAGAAAAAGAAATGAAAGAAATTTGAATAAGCAATGAGAAAACATACTCTTTCTCTTTGCCAGTGATATGAAGGTATAAAAATAGAATCCTAGAGAATCAACTCAAAAAATATCTGAAATAATTAATAACTTCAGAAAAGTTGCAGGATGTACAGCAAACCCACAGACATCATCAGCAATTGTAGCAAGAGATAGGGGAAAAAATTCATTTAAAATAACTGCAAGCAATATAAAATATTTGGGATTGTACTTGCCCCCAAAAACCCAGTAACTATATGAACACAATCACAAAAAATTTTCATACGAATAAAGTCAGATCAAGATATGTTTCCACTTGTTTTGATCTGACTTTATTGACCTGGTATAATGAAAATGACAATACCAAAATAATATGAATGAAAATAGTTAATGATGAGGTTCAGACTCTGGGAGCCTCCTAGAGCTCCCCTTGTAAGAGCCAACCTAATTTGGAGAATCTTTAATAAACTTTGTTTTCTTTGGTTTTAAGAAGGCTTGAGTCTAATTTATTCAAGCACAACCCAGACTGTTGGTATTTTGGGGTCCTCACCGCTTGAGACATCAGAATTCATATTTGAAAAAATAGGTTTAGTTCAAGAGAATTAATTAGGAAATATACTTCACTCAATAAAGAGTGGTGGACTATACATGCAGATAGTTATATATGTCGTCAGTCACTGTGTTCGTATTTGTTTTGATAAATGTTTTTGTTTTGTTGTAACTGAAGGTTCTGTAACAGAAGTGAGTTATTGGGAAGTAACAGAGGTAGATGAAATAAAAACTTATCAATGACACATTTTTACAGTATAATTATATGCAATGTAGAATTCTTGATTTGATAGTGATTAAGAAAAGCAAAATATTTCACTAGAACCTTTATAGTACCTATATTCTTATATTACCATTTGATAGTATCCAGGTTTTAATCAGAGTCAAATTAGCTTGACAAATTTCCTGACTTGAGGATAAATTTTTGGTCTTATTACTTACTTAACTATTGGTTGGAACTGATGTAAGAGTATACACTATACAAATCTACCTAGAGACTGTGCCCTGCAAAGGTAGCTAATCCGATGTATTGTTTATAATAGATATATTGTGGATGATTTTCAGGGACCCTAGCATATATATATATATATATATATATATATATATATATATATATATATATATATATACACACCACACAGTTATAACTTCATACAGTACTTATTCATCCCTTTGAACACTGAGAACTGTTTCTATCTGGTACAACCAAGTCTCCTCTGCAAGATTAAGAGATTTCTTTAACTTAAACAGGAGCAATTTTCAGCTACGCTTGAGGAATCTTCATTTTTTTATTATTTTTCTCAGGGCACCAAGAACCTCTTTGTTTCTCAGGCTGTAGATAAATGGGTTTAACAGAGGAATTATAACTGTGTAAAACAAGGAGTACATTATGTCCTGATTGTTGGCAGGACCAGACCCAGGAAATGCATACATAATTAAAAGTGTGCCAGAGAATAAAGAAACAGAGAATAGATGTGCACTAGAGGTGGAGAATGCTTTACTCCTGCCCTGTGCAGACTTAATTCTCAGGATGGCAAGGAGGACATGTGTGTACGATACTAAGATTGTCATGAGAGTGAAGGACTGTATAGAGACAGAGAAAATGATAACCACTAGTGAATTAAGAGATGGGTCAGTACAGGAAATTCTAAACAATGGTAAAATTTCACAATAGAAATGATGTATTATATTGGTTCTACAGAAAGTTAATCTAAATAATAAACCCACATGAATAGTAAGATGAAGAAAGCCAAGTATATAGGACACAATCACCAGCTGCTTGCACAGTCTATTGGACATCTTCAATGGATAAAGGAGAGGGTTGCATATGGCTGCATATCGGTCATATGCCATCGCTGCCAACAGGAAACATTCTGCAGTTGCACTGACACCAAAAAAGTAATATTGGGCCATGCATTCCAAAAGGGAAATAATTTTATTCTCAATTAAGAAATTCATGAGCATCTTAGGTGTCACTGAAGAGGAAGTCGAAGCATCTGCAAAAGCTAAGCTACTGAGTAATATGTACATGGGCGTGTGAAGGTGAGAGTCCATCCAAACAAGCACAACCAGCCCAATATTTCCCATCATAGTAATGATGTAGATCACTAAGAACAGCAAGAAGAGGGGGATCTGAAGCTCAGGGAGACCTGTAAGTCCCATAAGAACAAACTCTGTCACCAGAGTGACATTTTCTTCCATCATGATTTCATTGTGGATGCTCACTGAAAGGAGAGAGAAAGAAAAGAGAAAAAGGAAGACATACACCAAAGTATTCTTTGAAATTTGTTTTTCTGCATTGGATAATCTCTCATCAAAATGTTTTCAGATTTAACTTTTCTTCTTCCATAATGCATTTTAAAATAATTATTTGCTAATTTTCTAGGGACTAAAATGAAATAAAATGAGTTTGAGAGTTCAAAAGACAATATTAAGGAATTCTAGTAATGATAGCATGAAGACAAATGGTACTTAACAGGCAATTTTCTCCTGATCTTTGACTCTGTCAAGTCTACACACAATAGTCTTTGGTTTTGTAGGTGTTGGAGTCCACAGACAACCAAGCCTGGAGTCAAGAAGATGTGAATTCAGTCTTAGACACTTTCCTGCTGTCTGACTCTGGGCAGTTATATATTCCCAACTTGCTCCATTTCCTAATCTGTAAAATGGGGACACAGTCGAGAAGAAAATGGCAAAGGACTACTGCAAGCAAGAAAATCTCAGGGACAAAGTCCATGGAGAAATTTGAAAAGCAATATATAAACATTAGCTTAGCTGAATCTTGCAACAACCCTGAAGGAAGTGTTGTGGACATTATTACCCTATTTGATATAAAAGAAAACAGGATAAGGATCCTTCTGTCAGGAGTGCAATTTGATCCCATATCTTTTTGATTCCTGGTTGAGTATTAAACCTTCTAAATCTGGGTGTAGTAATGCACACCTCTAATACCTGCTACTGGGAGAGGCTAAAGATGATGGAGATCAATGGTTTTGAACTACCAAAAGACTAAAGACAATCTGGTGTCTTCACTAAGTTCAGCTAAAAGGAAAGAAACAACCATACATTTATTAAGCACCTATTGTTTGTCAGGCACTGTGCTAAGAGCTTTACAAACAGTTATTTGATCTTTCCAACAACACTGGAGGATTGGTGCTATTTATATTCCCATTTTCAACCTGAAGAAAAGGGATCAGATACAAATTGTGACTTGCTCAGGATCAGACAGCCAGCAAAGGTCTGAGGTTAAATTTGAGCTCAGATCTTCCTGACTCCAGGCCCAGTGCTCTGAATCAAATAAAAATAATAATGATAACATCAACAGCAACATAAATATTATTATTCCTGCTTTACTGATGAGGAAACAGAGACAGAGAGTAAACATTTTGCTAAAGGTCACACAGAAAGTAAATGCTTGGCACAGTGCCTGTTGGATAACAATCACTGGAGAAATCATAAAAATTCCACAGTGACTGTCTACATGACACATAAAATTGGGGTTGAAAAATAAATTGTTCAGTCAATATTCTGGATGCTCTTTGCTTCTGGATTTTGGAAACATGTAGATAAACCTGCACGCTTAATGAAGTCTTTCCACTTTCTGCTCAGATGTTTCATTACTATATAGAAACAGCTAAATATTAGTAGGACTGAAAACATTTTTGTTATTTTTGAATCAACTTTGTGAAGAATAATGAACCACATATAATCCTGAACTCTTACCTGAGTGGTGTAAAATAAAGTGTAGACCATAAAGGGAACAAGCTCTCACTCTGAATTCAGAGGTCCTGTGTTCCAGTCCCCACCCAGGCCCTTACCATCTGACTAAACATAGTATAGTATAGTTGAAACGTCTCTGACCCTCAGTTTCCTCTTTGTAAACAGACAAGATTACACTAAATGGCAGATGAGGTTATGAGCAGATCTGTTTTGGAAATATTGCAGGGGTAGGAATAGAAAAGCCAATAAAAATTCATTCCTACTATACTAATTCTCCCAGGTGATTCAGATCTGAAGGGAATCAATCCCTTTCAAATCTATTTATAAAAACATCAGTGAAATTCCCTCAGTCCCAACAAAGCGCTCCCTGTTGGATAGATTCAAAGTTGTTTTACTGAGTACTTTGAGCTAATCATTCAATCATGCTTAATGCACTCAATAATATCTATTAAAACAAACCTCAGTATTATCAGGGGTCATTGAAGATGTGACTTCCCTGAAGGTCTCAGTATAACTCTCAGTTTAAGGCTTCTTTTCTGTGTAGTTCTTCATCTATAAGTCTTTCGTTTGGACTGCTTAGTTTTATTAGATGGAAAACTGTACAAATGGAGTCACTATTTTGTATTCTATCAAGAGCAATCATCTTGGCTACCTATGCCCTCTCCAGCAATGTACTGAGTCATAGAATGTGAGGTTGAAACTATCCATCTTTTCTGGAAAGACACCCATTTCCAAATTTTGCCTTTGAGCAGACATACGGGGCACAGGATATGGCAGAACCAATGCCATCCAACAAACATTTATTGAGAATGTACCTGCGTTAAATGAGCTCTCTGAGACAATAGAAAAAGAGTACTTGATAATATCCCAGGCCTTAAGGAACTTACAACTAACTTGAAAAAACGTTATTTTACACATGAAACGATTAAAGGACAATACAATAAAATATTTGAAACCCTTATTTTCATCTAAGATCCAGACATAAATCTTCAACAAGACCCTGCAACCTCCATGTTCTACCAGTAACAAAACTAATAATAACTGAAGCATTTCCATAGCACCTACTCTATGCCTGACACTGTGTTAAAGGCATTACAAATTATATTTCATTTGATCCCCACAAACAACCTGAGATGTAGGAACTATTATTGCCCCCATTTAACAGCCAAGGAAACTTAGGCAACAGAGGTTAGGTGACTTGTCCTAGGTCAGACAGCTAGTAACTATCTGAGGCTGGATATGAACTAAGATCTTCCTGACTTCAGGTCCTGTGTTCTCTACACTAAGCCACCTAGGTATCTTGAGTACTATTTCCTCAGTCTCCCATGTTCCAACTGTTGGCATTACCCTTGCTCATTCCTTCCCTCACTTCTCGTAATTAATCAGGTACTGGATCCTGAAGATTCTACCTCAGCAAAATCTCTCAAATCTGGCTCCGTCTTTCTTTCCCCTTCTGTCACCACCTTAGGATATGCTCCCATTGCAACTGGTCTGGAAAATTGAAACATTCTCCTAACTAGTGTTTCACCTCTAATAACTCACTCTTCTGTTCTGTCCTTCACACAGATACTAAACTAATCTTCATTGTTGGACAGATCATCATTACTACATTACTTAAAAATCTTCATTACTACCAAACAATGTTCAAATTCTAATCCTTACTAGTCAAAGGCAGTATGATATCATGGAAAAAAACCTGAAGCCAGAAGACCTGAGACCTTATCCCATTTTCTACTACTTCCTAGATACATGATTGAGGAAGTGATATCTCTGGTCCTTCCTTATCAGTACATTATCAATGATGATAGTGACACTATCTCTCCCATAACTGTGATCTACTACTGTCATTCAAGACTCAACACAATTTATTAGTACCCTTCCTTTTAGGCATTACTTTGCACTCATCCATATGTTCTACTCTACTCTTGCTAGTAGGGTACCTTCCTTGCCTGACACATGGGCGTCACTTCATCACCACCATAACTTTCTTCTTACTCCTACCTACTTCTGAAATGTTCTTTCTGCCCCAATTCATCTACTGAATTCTTAATTATTGGTGAAAGTGAAACTCAAGTCCTACCTCTTATATGAAGTTCTTCCTGGTTCCCTCCAGTTAGTAATTACCATTTTAAATCTCATATATCAATTTGAATGACTTGAAAGAAATCTGTAAATATGCCCAGATAGTTATAAAACTGCATACCCTTTTACTCAGCAATGTCATTACTGTGCAAATTTTGGCTTAACAGTTAACACCAAGAAAACACAGGTGTTCTATCAGTTACCACCATGCCATCCACACATGGAACCACTGGTTACAGTAAATGGAGAAGTTGTGAATGATAAGAATACATTCACTTACCTTGGTAGTGTGCTTTCTATGGATTGATAATGAGATTGAAGCACACGTTACAAGAGCTAGTTCAGTCCTTAGGATGCTCCAAAGAAAAGCTGGGAAAGAAGAGGTATTAGACTGATGACCAAACTGAACGCTTACAGAACCTTTGTGCTGAACTTGTTGCATGCCTATAAAGCCTGGAGAGTATTCTAGTGCCATGCCAGGAAACTGAATTGATTCCACTTAAATTGTCTTAGGAAGATTCTGAAGATCACCTGGCATGATAAGGCACCAGACACTGCTATCGTCACTTGAACAGAACTGCCAACCATTCACACTCTCTTTCAGAGGGCACAAATCCAATGAACTGGCAATGTTGTCCCAATGCAAACTGTATGCTTGCCAAAAAGACTGTTTTTGGAGACCTCACACAGGGCAAGTGTTCACATAATTGTCAGAAGAAAGGATACAAGAACACTCTCAAGGGTTTGATTAAGAGCTTTGGAACTGATTACGTGACATGGGAGACACAGGCACAAGACCACTCAGCATGGAGTGCCCACATCAGAGAAGGGGCTGTGGTCTATGAGCAAAGCAAAAATGAAATGACTTGAAGAAGCACAGTATGTGCAGATTTTGAGTATCCACCGAAAATGTTCACACAGACTATTTGTGCCTGACCTGTGGTGTAGCATTCTGAGCTCATATTATTCTGATAAGTCACAGTTAGGTATATTGAAACTTGACTGCAGAACAGTGATGCCATTTTAGTCTTCTTCCTTTCCTTTCCTTTCCTTTCCTTACCTTTCCTTTCCTTTCCCTTCCCTTCCCTTCCGTTCCCTTTCCCTTCCCAAAACTTTAAACCTACTGCACTCTGAAGCTTATACATTGTATTACAATAGGGCTCTGACTAAGGGTTCTCTTCCAGATCCTTCTGGATAAAGAGTGATTCTCAATTGTAGTTGTTGCTGTTTCCTTCCCAACCTGACATCTTTCCTTTTCTTTGCTTCATTAGAGGAGTCATCCCCTGGTTACTTTTTAAACAGGTCTATTCAATGAGTGGGCATTACCTCACTCTAAGTGAGTACCTGAGTAGACTTTGACCTAAAGGAATCAAGGTCTCCTAGTGCATCCTGGATCATCTCCAATCAGCCTGATAAATATCTGGTCACTGAATTCAGATGGCTGTGGAGGAGAAGTTAGGCTGGTAACCTTGCACAGCCCTCCCTCACTCAAAACAAAGTAAAGTAAAAGTCTTGTCATCAATTCTGATAGTATGGTCTTCTTCAGCAACAAAGGATGAACACAATAATCTACTGTCGATCTAAAGAACCTAGGCAACTACTGTGGCTACCACACAAGTATTTTTGTATGAGCAAAGAATAAATTGAACTTTTCCTGATAAAAACAAGGATCAATATCCCCAGATGTTGGGTTCAGGGAGTCAAGATAGCAGAGTGATCAGTAATTGCTATCCCCCTCCCCTTGTTGACCTTGACAATCCAAGAGAATATATCTCACAAGGAAAAACCTTGGAACAGTGGGAGTAGCAGAAGAGTTAAAAGAGACTCTCAGCCTGTGAAGCTAGAAAAATTGCTAAGGAAGGTTCCCCTTGCTGTGGCCAAAGGCAACAAGTGCAGAATCAGAACTCTCTCAGACAGCCCCACCTCAACAAACCAGGAGAAGATTCTGAGCCCTAGGGGGTTAAGACAGCAACTGCCAACACCAGTACCTCAGGCATTCCTCAGCACCCCAGGGAAATCAGGAAGACACTAGCACAGACAGCTGAGCTTTCTTATGCTCTAGGTCAACAGAGGAGACCTCCTGTGGCCAGAACAGTTCGTCTGCACTGAACAAGCTAGTTCCAGGGTAACTACTGAGAAACCCAAAAAGACATCACCTGGCCTCTGCTATCAAATATCAGCCAACTCAATACAAGGTAAGTTGCAGTATTTTAGATTCAAGATGAAAGAACTAGAGGTCATAACACAGAAAGCCTCAAGTATCAGGAGCAAGAATTTTGGGACAGAGCTCTCTGTGCCAAAGACTCATAGATCTACTTTAAAAGCCAGGAACAGGGTTATTATCATGAGTAAGAAGCAAAGTAGAAAAGAAAAGACCATAGAATCTTTCTATGGGGACAAATACCAAAGAGGTCAGTATTGAGACTGTACTCCTATTGCAAACTTCAGAAGGAAATATAAACTGGTGTGAAGCACAAAGGGTCTTCCTGGAAGAATTCAGGAAGGATTTTAAATTCCAGATTAGAGAAATAGAAGAAAAACTGTCCAATGATTTTAAAAATATGAAGAGAATATTTCCTCAAAAAAGGAAAATTGGACAAATGGAAAAGGAAATACAAAACCTAACTGGTGAAAACAACTCCTTAAAAGGAACAGTTGGCCACATAGAAAAGGATATGAAAAAGTTAATTGAAATAAACAATTTGATAAAAATTAGAATTGCATAAGTAGAAGCTAATGACTCTATAAGATAACAATAATCAGTCAAACAAAATCTAAATAATGAAAAGATAGAAGAAAATGTAAAATATCTAATTAAAAAAACAACTGACCTGGAAAATAGATCCAGGAGAGAAAAAAATCTAAGGATTATTGGTCTACTAGAAAGCCATGATGAAAAAAAGAGCCTGGACAACGTCATCCAAGAAATCATCAAGGAAAATTGCCTAGAAGTCCTAAACCCAGAGGGTGAAATAGTCATCCAAAGAATGGAGGGGGGGAAAAGGCAGAGGGAGGGCAAAAAACTAAATTATATGGTAGCGATTGTAGAACAACAAAAAGAAATAAAATTTAAAAAGTAATTATCCATTTCATCTATATTGTCGAATTTATGGGCATAGAGTTGGGCAAAGTAATTTCTTATTATTGTTTTAATTTTCTCCTCATCATAGGTGAGTTCACCCTTTTCATTTTTGATGTAAATAATTTGGCTTTCTTTTTTTAATCAGATTTGCCAAAGGTTTGTCAATTTTATTGGGTTTTTTAATAAAATTTTCTCCTACTTTTATTTACTAGGTCAATAGTTTTCTTAATTTAAGTTTTATTAATCTCTCCTTTGCTTTTCAGTATTTACAATTTGATATTTATTTGTGAATTTTTAGTTTGTTCTTTTCAAGGTTTTTCAGCTGTATGCTCAATTCCTTAATCTGCTTTTTCTCTATTTTATGCATGTAGGCATTCAAAGATATAAACTTCCCCTAAGAACTGCTTTTGCAGTATCCCATAAAATTTGGTACGTTGTCTCATTATTGTCATTCTCATGAATGAAGTTGTTGATTGTTTCTATAAATTGTTGCTTAACCTACTCATTCTTTAGGATTAGATTGTTTAGTTTTCAATTAGTTTTTGGTTTATACCTCCATGACCTTTGATTACATATTTTTACTGCATTATGATCTGAGAAGAATGCATTGACTATCTTTGCCTTTCTGAACTGGATTATGAGGCTTGTATGGCCTAGTAGATGGTCAATTTTTGTATATGTGAGAGGATTCTTTTCTGGTAGACTTAGACCTTCATTGCATTTAAGTCCTGACAAGGACTTAAAAAATTCCCAATGGTCTTTTAAGGCAAAATGCCTTCCACATCCAGAGAAAGAACTATGAACTTCAATCACAGAAGGTAGCAGATCATTTTGTTTTGTAGTACATTTTGGCTTGTTTTTTGATTTCTCCCATTCATTTTAATTCTTTTATGCAACATGACTAAGGTGAAAATATATTTAGCAGGAATGTATGTGTAGACTCTGTTTAAAATTGTATGCTGTCTCAGGGAAGGAGCGCGAAAAGAAATCTGAGTTATATGGAGGTGATTGTAGAACACTGAAAACAAATAAAATAAAAATTTTAAAAGTAAAAAAATTATAAAAACACTAAAAAAGGCTCAGGAATAGATTAAGACCCAACATTTTAAAAAATGTACAAATCGTGAAATGATCTCTGAAATGACAAAATCATCATTTCCATGATTATTAAATTTTCCTGTTTCCTTTTGTTCCTTCTAGTAAACTAAAATATAACTCTTCCCATGTCCCAAACTCTGCTGCCATTCTGTCTATATGGCACAAAGATTTCTGACTGAAAAACAAGAAATCCTATCCAATATCTGAATCATCTGTCAATTCAGATCTGGGAATCACGCAGGCAAAACATCTGGATGGCTGACAGAACCTTACTGGTTGTAATCCAAATGTTTTCCTGTTGCATAAATGTAATTGGGCACTGTAACTTTGCAGATGAATACATCTCCTGTGTAATTTTAATTGCTGTATTCTTAGCAATTACTTTAAGATATTTCAGAGTCTTAGAATACAGTTCATCTTTCCTTTGGAAATTGTGAAGATTCAGGGATTATGAGGCCAGTAGGTAGTGATTCTTTTTACATGAATTCTCAGTGCTAATAACAAAGCTGAGGGAAATGATATTTACTTATCTATGTTCCTAAATAATTTTGTGGAAGCACTATTAACAGACGCTAGGTAAAAGAGTCAGAGTTCAATTGGATATGGAAACTATTAGGTCAGGATAGAAATACTCAATGCATTCTAAAGCATATACATACTGTCACTGTACCTTGTGTGTTTTTGTCCTTCATTCTCAAAGAGAATCATGACATCAAGATGCTGACATGACTTGCAGTCGACTTTGATTTGAGTGAGGGAGGGATATGCAAGGTCACCAACTTCACTTTCTTCTCCTGAGCCATCTGGGTCTAGAGGCATGATATTCATCAAGACAACTGGAGATGGCCCAGAACAAAATCCTGATCTCTTAGACCATGTACCTTAAACTCCTCTGTCTGTGCCTGTACCTAAAACAGATTCTCTTTATTCTTATCTCAAAAAAAAGAGGAGAGCTGAAATTTTGAAAGATGAGGAGTAATATAGCATACTAAAGGAAGTGTTTGAGGGGCTTCAGGAGTTATGTGCCACTGAAAGAGTGTGGAGAGTGAGAGAGAGAGAGAGAGTGACAGAGAGACGGAATTAAGGAAAGCAATGAGACCACCAAATGCAACTGCCATTACCTTTGCATCCTCTAACATAAAGATACAGAAAAATGAAGGATGATATGACACTCCTATTGAAGCTTTGTGATCTGGACTGAGTATGATCCAGACAGAGAAAAGAATGTAGTGACTTGGATATTGTGTGATGCTGTGGAGGTAAAATCAGGTGAATATACTATTCAATCACCTGCCTCTTTCTCCCCAACTTATTATTTCTCTAGGCAGAGGAGGATTTCAGAAGGCCTTGGGGACAGAATTCCCAACAGCAGTACCAGCAGTTTGCAGATCTCTCAACCCACAGGTCAGTGAGAAGGTTTTATCAGCTGGCTGAGAAGGGAGCAGTGTATTCCCATAGTTCTGGCCACCTGTGGCTGTGGCAGAGGCTGCATCAGGTAGCAGCAACTCCCACATCAGCCTGAATATACCATTGGATCATAAATCCCCTGGGGGATCTGAGCAGCTGATCAATATTTCAGCCTTGTGTGGCAGCCATGCCCCCATCTAATGCTCCTGTGAGGAATCAAGCAGCTGATTTTTATCTCACACTGAATGGCAGACCTGCCCCAGCCTAAAGACCCTGGGGGAATTGAGCAGTTTATCTGAATCTCAGCCCCCAGTTCTGGCTTGGTGGAATTGGATCCAAGTGGTTGTGAAGAGGAAAGTACTACACACAGATTCTGGGCACAAAACTTTCTGGTTGCTCCCAGACCATTTGGCTTGATTGTGCCAAATCAGAAGAACAGAGAGCTTACAGACCCCAGAGTATAGCCTACTCTTGAAAAAGGACCCAAAAGGCAAGTAACTGGTTTGAAAAATGCCCCCAAGAAAGAAAAAAATAAGACTACAGAAGGTTACTTTCTTGGTGAACAGATATGTTTTCCCATCCTTTTGGGTGAGGAGGAACAATGCTTATCATCAGGGAAAGACATGAAAGTCAAGGTTTCAGTATCCCAAATATCCAAAATAAATATTCAAAGATCTTAGGCCATGGAAGAGCTCAAAAAGGATTTTGAAAATCAAGTAAGAGAGGTAGAGGGAAAATTGGAAAAGAAATGAGAGACATGCAAGAAAATCATGAAAAGAGAGTCAACAACTTGATAAAGGGAACCCAAAAAATGGCTGAAGAAAACAGCACCTTTAAAAAGAGGCTAACTCAATTGACAAAAGAGGTTCAAAAAGGCAATGATGACAAGAATACTTTAAAAAGTAGAATTAGACAAATTGAAAAGGAGATTCAGAAGCTTACTGAAAAAAACCAGCTCTTTAAAAATTAGAATGGAACAGATGGAGGCTAATGACTTTATGAGAAACCAAGAAATCACAAAACAAAACCAAAGAATGAAAAAATAGAACATAATGTGAAATATTTCATTGGAAAAATAACTTATCTGCAGAAGAGATCCAGGAGAGACAATTTAAAAACTATGGAACTACTTGAAAGTCACAACCAAAAAAAGTATAGGCATTATCTTTCATAAAATTCTCAAGGAAAACTTCCCTGATATTCTAGAACCAGAGAGCAAAATAAATATTGAAAGAATCCACAAATCACTTCCTGAAAAAGATCTTAAAAGAGAAACTCCTAGGAACATTGCAGCCAAATTCCAGAGTTCCCAGGTCAAGGAGAAAATATCGCAAGCAGCTAGAAAGAAACAATTTGAGTATTGTGGGAATACAATCAGGATAACACAAGATCTACCAGCTTCTACATTAAGGGATCAAAGGGCATGGAATATGATATTCCAGAAGTCAAAGGAACTAGGACTAAAACAAAAGATCACATACCTGGCAAAACTAAGTATAATACCTCAGTGGAAAAAATAGTCTTTCAATGAAATAGAAGATTTTCAAGCATTCTTGATGAAAAGATCAGAGCTGAAAAGAAAATTTAACTTTCAAACACAAGAACCAAGAGAAGCATGAAGAGGAAAAGAGCAAAGAGAAATCATAAGGGACTTACTAAAGTTAAACTGTTTACATTCCTACTTGGACAGACAATATTTGTAACTCTTGAGACTTTTTTTCAGTATTTGGGTTATTGGTGAGATTACACACACACACACACACACACACACACACACACACACACACACGTAGAGATAAAGAGACAGAGAGTACAGGGTGAGTTGAATGGAAAGGAATCATGTCTAAAGAAATAAAGTTAAGGGGTGAGAGAGGAATATATTGGGAGGAGAAATAGAGAAATGGAATGGGGCAAATTATCTCTCATAAAAGAGGCAAGAAAAAGACTTTTCAATGAATGGAAAAAACGGGGAGATGAGAGGGAAAATGTGAAGCTTACTTTCATTACATTTGACTCAAGGAAAGAAAAAAGTGCACACACATTTTGATATGAAGACCTATCTTACAACACAGGTAAGTGGGGGAAAGGGGGATAAGCAGGGTGGGGGGATGATGGAAAGGAGGACAATGGGAGAAGTAATTAGAAGCAATTAGAAGCCAACACTCTTGGGAAGGAACAAAGTCAAAAGAGAGAATAAAAGAAATGGGAGGCAGGATAGGATGGAGGGAAATATAGTAAGTCTTACACAACATAACTATTAGGAAGTCATTTGAAAAACTACACATATATAACTTATACTGAATTGCTTGCCTTCCCAACAGTATGGGGAAGGAGGGAGGAAGGAAGAGAAATTGGAACTCAAAGTTTTAGGAACAGCTGTTGAGTTCTTGCATACAACTGGGAAATAAGGAATACAGGTAATGGGGTATAAAAATCTATCTTGTCCTACAAGACAAAAGACAAGATGGGGATAAAGGAAGGGAAGAATGTTAGAAAGGAGGGCAGATTAGTGACAGGGGTAATTAGAATACTCGGCATTTTGGGGTGAGGGAGGGGAGAGATGGGGACAAAATTTGGAACTCAAAATTTTGTGGAAAGAATTGTTGAAAACTTAAAATAAATAAATTTTAAAAAAATTATGCTTTCAAAATCATTTCTTCTTCAATTATTTCTTCCATTTATTGGATTTTTCCATAGTAGCCATGTTGCCACAATGGTAATCCTGTCTTTTTACAGGTTATGGTAGCAGATCTGAAACTCTGGCAGATTCTATTAATCTGGAAAAATTTTTAGAATAGTTTTGATTAAAAGTTGTATGTGTTCTCCAAGAATCAGTGTACTTAAATGAAGAATGGTACATTAACAGAAAAATAGCTACTAGGCAATGAATTATTTGGACATATGAATCCATAAAACAAGAAAATATGAAATGATTCTTTGTCCTGTGCAGCCCACTTCCATTTCCACATTAATAGGTGATAGATTGGTGGAAAAATGAGCAGAGGAAGCACCACCTATAAGTATTAATTTAGTTGTTTGTAATCTACATGTGTATTTTCATCCATTACTTAACAAGCTAATGAATGCACTCCTAAAGGAACTTAAAATATGCTTATTAGTAATATTTTGTAAAGGAAAATAGTCAATATAAAGAAACTATAGCTAAAATAAAGAATGATCCAGAGTGATTATGGTTGAGAATGAATAGAGGAGTTGTTTTTTCATGAATACATAAGATAAAATATTCATCTTATAGGACATTGGATCGTCTTTCCTGATACTATGCAGTCATGAGTATCACCATGATAATGGAATAAATATGTAACAAACAAGAAACAAAAGAAGTAATGCAAAATAAATAAATATATATATATATATATATATATATATATATATATATATATGACATTCGAGACACTATCCCTTCCCATTTCACTGGGAATGGAGCTCATCATAAAGAAAAACTTCCAAATCAAGAAATGGTGGGGAACAGAGCAAACTATAACAACAAAATTCAACCTGACCATAAAAAGCTACAATGGTGACAAGAAAGATGAAGACACAAACTCAGAAAAGACGATGAAGTCAAAATAACTATAAGTAAAGGCTCAAAAAAGTGTGAATTAAATACAAGTCCATCAAGAATACCTGAAAGAGGTAAAAAAAAAAAGCCAAACAATTTTTAAACTCAAATGAGAATGGTACAGGATAAATCAGGTAAAGGGAAAAATTTATGAAAAGCCAAGGAACAACTTGGCAAGGAGGAATAGATGGATAAGTGGATAGAAAATTGGGGTTGGAATCAAGAAGACATTAGTTCAAACCAGCCTCAGAAACTTCCTAGGTATGTGATCTTGGGCAAGGCTCTAAAACTCTGTTTTCCACTGAAGAAGGAAATGGAAAACTACTCCATCATCTTTGCAAGGAAAAGTTCATTGGCAAAGATCCATAGGGGCAAAGAGTTGGACGCTACCAAAACAGCTGAAAAACAAAAAAGGGACAAAAAAAGATGAAGAAAAAAACCTTAACAGTACTGGCCAAATGGAAAAAGAGGTACAAAAGGTCACTGACAAAATAATTCCTTTAAATTTTGAATTGGGCAAGTGGAAGCTGATGATTCCATGAGACTTTAAACAAAGTGAAAGGAGTGAAAAATAGAAGAAAATATGAAGTGCCTCATGGTTAAAACAACTGACTTGTAAAATAGCTCAAGGAGAGATAATTTAAAACTATTGGATTACCTGAGAACCATGATCAAAGAAAATGTCAAGATATCACTGAAGAAATTGTCATGATACCTGATATCCTTGAATCAGGAGGTAAAATAGCAATTGAAACACTCCTTATATCCGAAAGAGGTCTCAAAATGAAAACTCCTGGCAATGTTATAGCCAAATTTCAGAGCTGCCAAGTGAAATAAAAATTACTTTAAATGGCCGGAAAGAAATCATTCAGAGCAGAGCAGCATTGAAGATCATACAAGATTTTGTGGCTACCACTTTAACTTTAAAGAAGAGGAGGGCCGGGAAGATGATACTTCAAAAAGCAAAGGACATGGAATAACAGCCAAGAAAAACCTATCCAAACAAACTGAATATAATCCTTCAACAGAAAAAAAAATAGAGATTTAATGAAATAGAAGATTTCCATGTATTCCTTATGAAAAGACAAGAGCAGAATAGAAAATTTGATTCTGAAATACAAGACTCAAAAGAAACAAAAAAAAAAAAATATTGGACTCAATAAGGAGAAACTGCTTACATTTCCATATGGGAAGATGAGACATTTATTTCCTGAGATCTTTATCACAGAATATCAAGAAGTTGTGGAATTGATTGATTATTTTGGGATGTTATTTTGAAAAAATCAATAAGTGAAAGATATCATCTGAGAGAAAAAGAGAAAGGAAAATGTGGGGAAAATTATCTCACATATAAGAAGCACAGAAGGAAGAGCGTTTAAAATGGAGGGAGAGATGGTGGTGAAGATGAGCATCACTTGAACCTAAATTGGTTCTAGGAGGGAACATAGATACACACACACACACACACACATACTGCAGTGAAAACTGCCATCTATCTTAACCAATAGGAAAGCAGAAGAAGGGGTCGAGAAAGAGAAGAGTGATAAAAGGAAGGGCCAACAAAATGAGGCAGTAATCGGGAAGAAAATCGATTTGAAAAGAGGGAAAAAGCTGGAGGGAAATTCATAATTAGTAATCATAACTATGAATGTGAATTAAATAAGCTCACCGCTAAAATGTAATTAGATAACAGAATGGATTAGAAACCAGAATCCAATAATATGTTTTTTCACATGACATTGACCTAGAGACCCAAATTTCTGCGACAAGAACTCATTATTTCAATAAAACTGCTTTGACAACTGGAAAATAGCATGGCAGAATCTGGGCATAGGTCAACGTCTGACACTGTAACCAAAAAGAAAGAGAAAGGTCAAATGACTACACGATTGAGTTATAAAAGCAGATAAGCAGATACTATAAATAAAATAGGGGAGCAAGAAATAGTTTACTTGACAGATTTATGGAGAATGGAGGAATTTATGACAAAACAACGGAAAGAGAATATACTAATAGAGAAAACGGATAAGGTGCCAGCAAACTACCTCACTACTTGTTAGTGAAATGGAAACTGAAACAAGTCAGAAATACCATCTCACACCCATCAGATTGGATAACATGACAAGAAAGGAAAATATGAAATGCTGGAGGGGATGTGGAAAACTTGAGACACTAATGCACATGTTGGTTTTGCTGTGAACTAGTTTAACTATTCTGAAGAACAATTTGGAATTACACCCAAAGTGATCTAAAACTGTACATGCCTTATCATCCAGCAACATTCAGTACTATTTCTATACCCCCAAAGAAATAAAAAGGAAAAGGATCTATGTGTACACAAATATCTATAACAACTCATTTTGTGATGCAAAGAAGTAGAAATTGAGGGGATGCTCATCAGTTGGTACTGTTATTGTTCTTTATCCTTCATTCACTAAGAAGACCATGACACTGGGTGATGCCATGACACGCAAATGTATTGGATTTAAGTATTAGGAATAGTAGAACAAGTTGTGGTACGTGATTGTGATGGAATACTATTGTGTTGTAAGAAATGATGAGCAGGATCTTTTCAAAAAAACCTGGGAAGACTAATATAAACTGAGGCAAAGTAAAGTAAGCAGAAACATAAAAACATTGTACACAGTGAAAACAACACTGCAAGGATGATGGACTGTGAAAGACAGTTACTGTGATCAAGGCAATTCTGAAAAACTTAAGATGAAAAATGTTACACGCCTCCAGAGAGAGAGCTGATGAAATGTCAAAGAAGACTCAAGCACACATTTTTTTTACTTTATTTTTATTGCTTTATTTTGTTTGTGTTATGCAATGTGGCGAATATGGAAATATTTCACATAACTTCACATGTATAACTGATATCAAAATGCCTGAGTGGAGGTAGAATGGCCAAAAGGAAGAGAATTTAAAATTCACATTTTCTAAAGCAGTTATTTAGAATATTTTTACATGTAATTGAAAAACATGCAATGAAAATAAAAATTCTTTAAAAATACTTTTAAAACATTTCATAAAAGTGTCAGTACAAAAAGTTCTGGTTTTAAAGTTAGAGGATCCATATTCAATCCTTGCCTTTGTTCTGTGCTACCTGTGTGACCTGGGGCTCATTCTCATCATCTGAAATATCACAGGGTTGGTCTGCATCATCTTACATTGTTGTAGTTATTACCCTATAACCTATGGGACTGTGATTTATATCAGGAATGAAGGATTAATTAAATATTTGGAAAACAATGGACAAACCAACTATTGATATGTAGCTCTCTTATTATTTTTATCATCAGGAGGATGTCAGTTTGATAAAAACCCTTTGGCTGTCTCTATTGCATCCTAATTTTTAAATATACTCCCCTACCTGGTAGGAAATTATAAGCTTAAAGAAATCAGAAACTGTCACTTATTATTTTTTTCCGTTTTGAAAACCCAATGATTAGCACAATATCTTGCACTTAGCAATTAATTCTTCAAATGAATATTCGGAGTGTATTTTTTCTTAGAGAGAATTTTCCTAGAGTCTGGATTATTGGTTTAATCAGCCTTATGCACTGAGCAAAATTAATACTTTTTTTGATATCAAGACTTCCTATAAACAGAGTCAAAGGAAATAAATCATTTTTAATATCTATGGAATAAAATACCAGTGGGAAAATACCAAAGAAATATAATTCCTTGAATTTTGTACATTGATGGTGTCTGTAAGTAGAATAAGGGAAACAGGTGAAAAATCTGTAAGTTGGCAAATTTTCCAAAATATATAATTAAGAAAAATTTAGTAATATGTTCTCATTTAGATAAATTTTTCTAGTGTAATGAAAGACTTATACATGGTGTTGTGTAGGATTTAGGGGATTTTATGTTTGACATTTCTTCTCTATCTGCTCAGGTCTACAAAGGAGAGCTTATTGAGAAGGGGATAAAGCATTCAGTTAAGAACGTTTCCTGAAAAAGAAGGAGGAAAGTTACTGAATAAAATGATAGTTATTTGCCCCAAAACAATACAGATTTTTTTTTTATCTCATCCACTATAAGAGAGGCAAAATTCAAGTTAATTAAGTCTATGTGATACATGCATCTTTCCTTCAGGCTCAGTCTTCCTAACATCATTGGCTTATATGCATTTTATTTTAATAAGAAGAAAAAGAAAAATGAAGGATCACTGACAGGATTGCTTATATCTCCTGCATTTTTACTCCTTTAAAGACATGGTGCTCTAATGGTTAGTCTTCACAAGCCTCTGGCTCACAACGATTTGCAATGTCCTTGCTATCCCTGGAGCCAAGGAGCAAGAGCAGCAGTGCTCATCTGCAAGAAAGCCAACTACATAAGATTTCTGGAATGTAGACCCACCTGTCATTATCATGATTCTCCCAGGGTCTACTCAAAGACCACAAACTACAGAGTTTCTCCCCTTCAGTGGGAGCAAAGCTATATGGTGACTGTCTACTACTTTCTGGGTATGGCAACTATGCTTCATCATACCAAGGTGTTTGACACTTTCATAAGCAAGATATTGAGGTTCTGTTAAAATTTCATACTAGACCTTCGAAAAGCAAAAATATGTCATCTAATCAACTTGGACATTAACTTTTGCAGAATACCTGTGAAAAGGGAGAAATATTCATTTACATATGAGCATCTAATGAGAATGTAAATATATATTTCTAAATTCAAATAACCTACAGTGATAAATATTAGAACATTTAATGGGCTAGCAAAATTTTTCAAAATATCTTCTGGAAGGGTTATATTAACTTGCCATTTCCTTTAATATTAAGGACTAATGGGATATATTTAATCTGATCATTTTTAGTAGATACAATACTAAAATATATTGAGTAACATAAGGCTAGCTGTCCTATAAGAAACACCAGGCAAAAATCTGAAGCTTTATACTTTAAAGCAAAACTTCATCTTTACCATCCTTATCAAAGACCATAAACAGAGTATGCCCAACAAGAGAAATAATGTATAAAAAGATAAGGGAGACCATTCAGAGAGAGAAGCAGTCTCATAGTCTATCTATCCCAACACGGGTAAATAGGTTCTCTCTATAGCATGCCTCACAGATTATCTTGCAGCTTTGGTTTAAGAATCCCCAACATTAACAAAAATTCCACAAAAGGAATCACCAGATCTCTTTCCTTTCTCTCTAATTGAATTGAGCATACAGATTCCCTCCTTTATTTTCTCCACTTACTTTTGCATTTACATAGAACTTTATATGCATACTTCCATTTGTGATTCATTTGAATGTGAGGTAGTTACTATCATCATCACTATTTTGTATGTGAGGAAACTGAGGTTCAGGGAGTTTGAATGATTTTTCCATGTATAGATGGTAAGTAAACAAGTCAAGAGGTGCAGCCAATTTTTTCTGTACAAATCCAGTTATCTGTGCCTCAGCTACCTTTTTAGAAGCTAGTCCTTTGACAATTTTAAGGAGATTGGGGAAATAGATTTGAACAGAGTGTTAGTGTTAAAAATGGAAGCAATGACAGGTGAAGTGATTTAATATAGTAAGACAGGGAACAAAGCAACACCTGAAACCTAGGTATTATGAATAACCTGAATCTTCTTTGGGACATGACAAGAGAAAGTTTGGGGAAGACATGATAGAACAGAGGTAGAGAACTTACAACCTTGAGGACATTTGTGACCCTCTAGGTCTTCAAGTTTGGTCCTCTAACAGAAACCAAAAGATCAGCCACATGTAGTCTTGAGGCTGCAGATTCTGCAACCCTAATAGACAAGATAGTGAGCATTTTAGGTGACCTGTGCAGTAAATCACAACAGGATGAGATTTTTTCCCCACTTTCTGTGGTTGTTTTTCTTTTGGAACCTATGGAGAAGAAGTCTTTTGAAGTCCTTTCTCTTTCTGAAGTACTGAAATCTTGGGACTTTCTCAGACAAGGAGCATTCATCCTAAACAAAAAATCTTCTGGTCGAAAACAGATCACAGGTTTTGTTTTAGTTTTATCATCGATGTAGGGATAGAGGAGGTAAAAATGGGTTTGGGGGAAGAAAGAATTACATTCAATTTTAATTTTTTTTATTTTTGAAAAGTGGAAATAGATTATGAGTGTATGCTCTGTGACATGGGAAAATTTACAATTCTTAGCAGACCCTTCAGTGATAAGAAAGGGGAGAAAATGAGTCTCTAATAGTTCACATAATATAACATCATTGTCAACGTTCAAAAAAGATGAGAAGTTTAAAGGATATTCTGAGTTCAACCTCCTTGTGGAGTTTTCAGGACTTTGGTTTTAATTTTTCCTTCTTTGTATTGTACTTCAGTTAAAAAACCTTTGAAAAACAAGTTGGAGTCCACATTTATTAGTTTCTCTCACATTCTTTGTTCTTTAATGGAAAAACCCCTTCGGACACTTTAGAGAATAAATACATTACTCTGGGTCAGAAGCAGCCTTTTCAAAAGACTATCAAGTTCAAAGTATCATTTAGAGACGATAAGTTCAAATTATTGCTGTGATGCTTCTGTTTGCCCTTTTGCGTTAGTTCATCATTTGTAAAGTGAGCTTCAGAAGAGTTCCATGTACATCTCACATTGTGATAGGGAGGAAAAAGTGCGCCGCTAGAGAACCTTTTGTGTCCTCACAAGGTATTGGGAGATTTTAAGAAAAAAACAAAAAACATCCCCTTACGTTGGTGGTGGTGGCGGTGTTGCTGTTCCCTTGTGTCAGAATCTTCTTGACCCCATATGGGCTTTGTTTGTTTCTGGCAAAGAAACTGGAGTAGTTTTATCATTTCTTTCTCTAGCTCACTTCATAGATTAAGAAACTGGGGAAGCAAAGGCTAAGTTGACTTGCTGAAGGTTAAACTGAAGGTGAACGCACTGAGGGAGTTTTAAGAAAAACAGACCGTTTCAGGAAAGACTGATTCATTCTGAAGAATGAAAGAAGAGGAAAAGAAGAAACAGGAAAAGGAATTAATTAGAGGAACTTACGAGTTATCAAAATTGAGGTTAGTGAGAAGAAACGCATAGTAATATGGAGGAAGGAGGGGGCATGTATCATATGAAGCACATTTGTTGTGAAACAAAGAAGAGTTGACCTCATATGCGCAGAGTTTGGTGTAAGTACATCACACTGAAGAGGGAAATGAGCGGCTGCAAGGGGAAGAATAACACAGGGAAAAGGAATATCTCAAGCAAATCAGACTTCTTAATCCTCAGGTGGCAGGTAATAAGACCATTCTGTAAAAGACCTAGTATTTAAGAAGGTGTCCATCAACTGGGGAATGGCCAACCAAATTATACTAGGTATTTATGTAATGCAATATTGTCTCCATAAGAAACGACATAAAGGACAAAAATAGTCTATTTCAAAGAATGTTCTGTAATATGAACTAATGTAAAGTAAGAAGAAAAAGGAAAATAATTCATATAAAGACAATGACATTTTGAATGAAAATAACTTTGAAAGTGGATGATCAAACCATGAAAATCTATGTCTCCAGAGGATCTATGATGACATATGTCATCTCTTGATGGGAAGGTAAAGCACTCAAATTGCAGTAAGGGATACATTTTTTGACATGGCAATAGTACGGGGTTATATGCATGACTGCTTATTTGAAATTAGACTCTTTTCTTCAGTAGAAGAGAGGAGGTTTATTAATTCTAATGAAAAATATTCCATCAAAGTTTCTTTTAAGTGCACAAAAGATGACAGAAGAATCATAGACAAACAGTAACCTGTGGGATTTATTATATACTTTAAAAAAACAATGAACGTTCCTGGTTTTACATATAATCCTGTCCCAATGTAAACATGCAAATGCTTTTTTTGGTTTCTTACTTCTTTTTGTCAAAATTATAAATAAATAAAGAAATGAATGAATGAAAATAAGCTACAACCTCCTCATCAAAAAATAGCTCAAAAACAAACACAGAATATATTTTAAGCCAACTGAAAACATTGACAATTTACGTTCAATATAAGGCACAATTTAGTTTCTTCTTCAAAGATTATTGTTTTAGTTTCTGTGATTTTCAGTATCTATTTCTTATCCTGGAATCCCTAAAGCTGGATGATACTCTCTATTATGATTAATATCACAAGATGTAACTTTAATTTATTTTCAATTTCCAGCTAACAGGCAATATTACTAATTGTTAATGCAAAATTCTATAACTTAAGGAGTATATAGTGTTTTGTAGAACTTTCTATGAAGATTTCCACAGCAGGATTTAAGAGTCAGCCTTCTTGAATGAAACTGGGACACCTATAGATCAGGTGACTATCACCAAAAAGTATATTGAATATTTTTCCACCTCCAGTTTTCTATTTATGAAACACTATTTCTGTACCTAAATATTAAGCACAAGGCAGATTACCTCAGGTAATTTGCGTTGACATATGAAATTACAAGGTAACACAATGCATTACATAAATGTAAGTTATTAAAATTTAAAGGAAAACAAAAAGGAAGTTCTTGTCATTATTGTTTGGATAAAATTGTTTAAGCTGACTTCCAATTAGAGGAGAATTAATGACTCTCCAGCAAAGTGATACAGAGGACCACTTCATACAGAATATCTCTGGTAAACAAATGCTCCTCATGTTGAGCCTATTAGAATTGTAGCTGATGAGAGTCAAGTAGATGGTCCTGTTTTAGTCTTGTCAAAACAAGCATACCTATTTCCAGCATAAGCAATTACTAAAGAACTATTCAAAATAGTTTCCTTTTCAAATGAAAGGATAGATAGCACAGCATTTCCTCTTTTGATTCATCTAGAAAATTGTATTTAAGATTATAATTAATTGCTACATTTATGAATAGTGCAATATGATCATTAAAATCTTTGGTGCTGACAATATAAATTATTAGATCAGACATGACTGAGATGAGAAGAACGTCATCTTAATGTTGACAAATATAAATTCAAAGTATTACTGCATCATTTAGTGAATTGTTTACTAAAATGGGATAAGAGATTTGTGTGAGAATTTCACTTAGGAAGTCTTATTTGTTTTAATGGACTTCTGAGGGCTTCTATAACTTTCTTGTTTCTCAGGCTGTAGATAAAAGGATTTAGAACAGGAATTATAATAGTATAGAACAAAGAATCCATCATATCTTGATTATCTGCTTGCAATGATCGAGGGCGCACGTACATGAAGAGAAGAGAGGCAAAGAATAAGGACACAGAAAAAAAGTGAGAACCACAAGTGGAGAAGGCTTTCCTTCTTCCCTTTTGAGATTTCTTTTTCAGAATGGCAAAGAGGATACCAGTATAAGAGGTTAGGATACACAAAATACTGAAGACTTGAATTGACCCAGAGAAGATAAGAAGCATCAGAATATTAATAGAAGGATCAGTGCAGGAAATTTTCAATAAAGGCATGACATCACAAAAAAAGTGATTGAGTTTGTTAGAGCGGCAGAAACGTAATCTAAATAAGAAGCCAACATGCAAGATAGAATGAAGAAAACCAACTAGATATGATAAGACTGATAGCTGACTGCATAACCTATTAGTCATCACCACTGGGTAAAGCAAGGGATTGCAGATGGCTACATATCTGTCATATGCCATTGCAGCAAGAATTAAACATTCTGCAGTTACACTGAATGCAAAATAACTAAACTGTACCACGCATACAGGAAAGGATATAACTTTACTGTGAGTTATAAAGTCCAGCAACATCTTAGGGTTTACTGAAGTTGAAACACATGCATCAGTTAAAGCTAAATTGCCAAGGAAGAAGTACATAGGGGTGTGAAGGTGAGAGTTCCTCCAGATAAGTACAATCAGTCCAATATTCCCCACCATGGTTGTGATGTAGACACTCAAGAACACCACGAAGAGGAGAAGCTGAAGCCCTGGATTGTTTGTGAATCCCAAGAGAACAAATTCCATTACCAATGTCTCGTTTTCTTCCATCATGTCTACACAGAATCTAAAAGTTAGATTAAAAAAAATAAAAGTAATTGTCACAAAGAACGATGAAAGGTAAATTTCTTATAAAGAAATACTTTTTTTCTCTGATTGGTTATTAAGTTACATATATAAAGAACTGATTTTTTTTCTTTTTAAGTATGTCTTAGGAAAAACAAGCATTCTGAAACCTACTTATTTTTGAAAACTAGAAAAATTTAAATTGACACAGTTCTTTTATACAATGAACAAAGCAAGTTTTGTCCACCAATGAGTAGAATAGAAGCAATGCAATTAGACTGAATAAATTATGCGCTATTTCTATGTAATTTTGACCAAATTCAACAAAGGTATCTTTATTGAATTTTTACTGTATCGACTATTCAAAACACTAGGAATGCAAATCTAGTTTAAAGCATGCTTTTGGCTGCAACAGTGAGCTGCTGCTGGTACATCTTCACCCACACTGATGAGAGATATTCCTCAAGGAGAAGAGTCAGTACTAAAACTCACTGTCACTGTTATATTAGAAACAGTGTTGGATTTTTAATATAAAATACAAAAACATGAAAAGGCTTTATTAGAAATTATTTAAAAGAGGTGTGTAATTTTCTTCCTCACAAGTTTTCAGAGTTCTCTCCATTTTACATACTTCCATTTTCAGACCAAAAAAGGTAGACATTTTTTAAGTAGTCATGTGAAAATATACTCTCAATTACTCCAAATGAGTCTCAAAAAAAACCTCAATCCAATGTATTCTCCCTTGATCAGTGCATTATTATAAATACCAGTATTCAAAAAAAAATAATAAATCCCTAGTAAATCATTTAGCATTTTAATAACTGTCACGTTCCAACTTCCTTGTTGTAGGACAGAAATTATTACGTTGATTCATATTCTTGGTGGGCACCAAAAGAGGTATTCCATGTAGCAATGGAGAAGGAGACAGAGGCAGTTTCCTTGGTGGCTTTAAAAGTAGAGACCAGGTTGGGACTAGGATGGGTTAACTGGTGAGATCAGACAGGGAAGTCAAAAGAGAAAAGACCAAAGGCAAGGAGTGGGTTCCTGTCACCAAGCATGACTGCCTACTCCAAATCATGAAGATCAAGTCCAAGAAGGACATCTAACTTTTCTCTTTCTCTATCAGGGAGACTGGGATCATTGACTTCTTCCTGGGGCCCTTCTGAAGAACGCACTCCTTGAGATCATGCGTGCTCAGAATAGACTAGATCTGCTCATCATAACGCACTAAACCTTTTGTGGCCTAAGTGTGAAGTGTTACAAGAAACAGTTAAGTGGTAAAGTGGATGGAAAGCTAGGCCTGTAGTCAGGAAGACCTGATTTCAAATGCAATCCTAGACACTTAAATGTGTGACTCACAACTTGTGTCTCAGTTTCCTTACGTATAAAAAGTACCTGCTTCCTAGGGGTGTCCTTTTAAAGGGCTGTTATTTCTAAATGCTTTGTAAGTAAAACTTAAACTGCTAGAAAAATGCTAGCTAAAATTGTTATCATAAATAATCATCCCCAGTTCTATCATCATATCCAAGCTGTTCATTATTTATTTTTTTAAGCTGTTCTTTATTCCTATGAGGCAAGGACACTGAGGAAAAGAATGACCAACTTCACATAGTGCCCTATAAAGTAAATGGCTGTTAGGAATTGGCCTTCATGAGCCAGATCCTTGTCCCATGGGGAACTCACATTGTTTTGGCTTGAGTGCCTCAAATGCTATTGTTGACAGAGAAAATTAATGACTTTCCTTCTGTCAGGGACTTTACTACCACTCTGGGAAGCTTTCCTAAAAATGCCTTTGATGTTATCTTACTAGCCCCTGGCCTGTGGAAAAAGGCCATTTACTAAATCTCCCTTGGAGGAATTCACTGACTCTCTTGTAACAAATAGTACCCTGCTCTCAGTTCAAAAAACCTGGGCATCTGCTGTGACAAACACACAAATATTTTTGTATGAGCAAAGAATGAAGTGAACTCTGCCTGATAACAACAAGAATTATTACCCCATTTTAGCAGAATACAGGGTATCCCAAGAGTTCCCTTTAAATTAATCTATGACTTTTGGAACACCCTGTGATTTATATATACATTGCACTTTAAGGTTTACAAAGCATCTTTTCACAACCTTCTGAGATAAGTAGGGCAACTATTATTATGCCCATATTATAGATGAGAAGTCTGAGGCTCACTGAGGTATAGTGATTTGTCTGGGGTTGCATAGATATTGGAGAGCAGAGCTAGACTTCAAAACCATGTGTTCTGTCTCAGTCACCACATTACCATTCAGCAAGGTGAAGTGCCTTGCATTAAGTCAACAGCTCATCATGCCACACAGGAGTTCTTCTGCAGAAAAAAGAAATTACTCCATAATGTGTATTTATTGCAGGTCAAGTAGCATCAATGAAACATATCTTCACAAGCCATAAATTCCTTCCCATTAAACAATGCTGTTTTCTTATCACATTCCAGTTTTCTCATATTTGTGAAGCTCCAAACTAGACTCAATTATAAAATACAAAGGAGAAGGGGAAAACGTATTTTTAAACACTCACTCTGTGCCTTGCAATACACCAAGTGCTTTGCAATATTTCACACTTGTTGCTCAGAAAAACTCTGGAGATGGGTATTATTATTGTTTCCATTTTATAGACAAAGACAACAGACATTAAGTATCTTGGCCAGCTAGTAAAAAGGGTCTGAAGCTGAACTTGAACCAAAATCTTCCTAGGTATAGAACGAGAGCATGGTACCTGTGCAGAAGCATAGAGAAAAGCCTGAAAGGGTTCAGTGTTCAATGATGCTTCTGAGGGATGTGTTTTTGAATTATAAAGATATGTTGCACATGTACTATTTGACCTGAAATAAATGATAATTTTTCTTCTCAGAAAGTTTATGTGAAGTACAAGTATTTAATCTCTGTATTGTTTGGAAAGGAAAGGAGAGGAGAGCAGAGCAGAGGAGAGAAGAGGACAGGACAGGACAGGAGAGGAGAGGAGAGGAGAGGACAGGAGAGAACAGGAGAGGAGAAGAGGGGAGAGGAGAAGAGAGGAGAGCAGAGGAGAGGGGAGGAGATGAGACGAGAGGAGGGGAGAGGAGGGGAAAGAAGAGGAGAGGAGGGGAAAGAAGAGGAGAGGAGAGGAGAGAAGAGGAGAGGAGAGGAGAGGAGAGGAGAGGAGAGGAGAGGAGAGGAGAGGAGAGGAGAGGAGAGGAGAGGAGAGGAGAGGAGAGGAGAGGAGAGGAGAGGAGAGGAGAGGAGAGGGGAGGGGAGGAGAGGAGGGGAGAGGAGAAGAGAGGAGAGCAGAGGAGAGGGGAGGAGATGAGACGAGAGGAGGGGAGAGGAGAGGAGAGGAGAGGAGAGGAGAGGAGAGGAGAGGAGAGGAGAGGAGAGGAGAGGAGAGGAGAGGACAGGGGAGGGGAGGAGAGAAAGACAGTGAGGCAGGCAGGGAGGGAGAGAAAGAGAAAAAAAAATAAATGCAATATAACAGTGAAGAAAACTCAGAAGGATATGGGATAGGAATATGTATTTTGTAGCTCCCACAAACCTGGCTGTGGAGAATGAAGGCAGATGTGGCAGTGAAAGGGGGGATTCGAGTTTAAATGATCCCACCACTATTCACTGTCTATGTGATCATGAGCAAGTCCCTGAAACCTCTGAGTCTTATTTTCTTGATCATAAAGTGGGCATAAAATTACCATATACTTCAAAGTAATATGAGCAAGATCAAATGAGATAAACCCTCTGTTTTGTGTTTGTTTTTGAGAGACGCTCCTCTAAAATGCCTGCAAATTACACCTGTGAATGATATTTTCTCTTGGTGCTTGCCTAAGCAAGATGAATCTCAGTCCCAAAATGAATCCTGCCAGAGAAAGATTTCCCCACATCTGGATTTGGGTTCATTAAATAGCAAAAGAAGATAATTCTGCTTCCAGAAAGGATTTTAGCTATAAAATAACTTACTTAAGTATGTATTCAACCTTCAATCCCTGAAAAACCTTTGCTTCACTGTTTGTTTTGTAGACTTCATTACTGAATTTTTGAAGGGGCTATAGATATAAAAAACTGTTAAATGTTCCTTCCTAAGATTTTCAAGAATGATATTTTTATGGAACTATTTTAAAGAAGGCACATAAGAAAGTTTGTATGTGTTCTGTTTGACAAGAGTGACAAGTACTCCTGTCCATATTCCTTGATTCCATGGCATGAGAGAATTTTGTGTTTCTCTCTTAGGTTTCCAGAGGGATGACCAGAATCATTTCTCTTAAGAGAAAGGAATAAGTCATTGGTAACTATGGGTTTTAGAACTTATTCTTAATGTTTTAAGAAAAATTATTAACTATGAAGAAATTATTGGAAGTTATTAAATCATTCTTGTGATCCATTTAATTTTTTCAATTTCCTACATGTATTAAAATTTAATCTGCACATGTTTCATGGAGAACCAAAAAATTTGTCCTTCCACATTTTAGAGCTATGCTGTGAAACCACTTCAGTGGCTGAGTTGACCAACCTAAGGGTTTGTCCTTTAAGAGACAAAGTCTGAAGATACTATGAGAGAAAAAGTGTTTTCCATTTCTTTTCTGTAAAAATGCAGGGGTAGATAAACAGAGAGAGACTGAAAGAGAGAGAGAGAGGAGAGGAGAGGAGAGAAGGGGAGAAAAATTAAAATCGCTCTATACTCACTCAACTGCTCTAAGATGATTCAGGAGGCAAGGTTCAGTTACTCTTCTTTGTGAAGATGTTCTTTGGTGGCTCTGTTTCAAAATCAAGTATTTATTTTTATTTTCTTCAAAACCAATAACAATCTCATGCAAAGTATATTAAGACTTTGGGGATTTCCTGTATGTGTGAGAAAAATCTCAGTAGTTCTCAAGATCTCTCCTCAAGAAGAAAAGTTACCTAATGAGACTTGATCATAAATCCCTTCAGATATGCCCAAGTGAAACAATTAAAATTGTGCTGTACATCATAGGTCAGTTACAGGTGTTAATTTCCCTGAGAATTTTATGGTACTTAATTTTATAGTATTTAAAAATATTCTACTAAGGGGATATTAATGAATATTAAGAATACTAGGTAGCACTTGCCCTCAGGGAGCTTATCACAAGATGGTTAAGTTAATCATACTACAATGTCTCTCTTTGTTTCTGTGTTCATCCTTCATTTACAAAGAAGAAATTAATATCAGAGAAATGATGACATGAGTTGCACTTGACTTTGTTTTGAGTGAGAGAGGGCTGTAAAAGGTCACCAGCCTCAATTTCCCCTCCTAAGCCATCTGGATCCAGTGACCAGATATTCATCATGATGACTGGAGAAGATCCAGGATGCAATATGAGATCTGCAGTACCAATTCAGGTACTCACTTAGAGTGAGGTAATGCCCATTCATTGAATTCACACTTTTAAGATGTAATCAGGGAATGTCCCCTTTAATGACCAGAAGGAAAAATAGGTAAATCAAGCTGGGAAGGAAAGAAGAATAGTTGCTATTGATAATCACTCTGAAGGAAGGAGGGACTCAAAAAGAGTCATTAAGTGAAGTTTGGGCAGGGACCTGCTGTTGTGCAACGTATGGGCTTCAGACATCACTGGATTAAAGGTTTTAGCAAAGACAAGGAAAGAAAGCAGGAAGGCAGGAAATCAGGAAGGAAGGAACGAAGGAACGATGGAAGGAAAAAAGGAAGGAATCTGACTCATAAATCCCAAGTTAACTGGGTGCTCTCTGGCCATCCAAATTTACCTTCCTTTGGAGAGGAGAAGAAAGGGGAGAAGAGAAGGGAATGGATAAGCTGAGTTAGCTAGCTGTGTCCTCACTCAGGAAGCTTGGTATACTCACAGGTCTGTGTACATGGTGTGTGATAAAGGATTGTCAATGTACTGATTTGTCTAGGCCAACTCAGAGGAGATATTTCAAAGAAAAAGATTTTCATTTGAACAACACAGCAAAGTAAGTTGTAAGCAAGGGCCATTGTAGTGCAGAGATAGACTTTAATGGAAGCCTGAGTTATATCTTCGAGTCTGCTAGTCAGGGAAGTGGTAGAGGTGCTAGGTGAGCTTGAGTTCACCAGTTTGTGGTGAACCAGTTTCTGGATTTGGGTGGAGGGGGATTAACCTTCATTTGGATTCTCAGTGTCCAGACCACAGAGACAGCTGAAGCTGCTTTGCCTTTGTTCATCAATTTTGTTTTGGTAAAGCAACAAACATCAAAACTAATTGATGCTTACTAAGAAAGAGAGTGGTGGATCAGTGGAATAGGTTGGTGACACAAGACAGAGGGGCCAATGACAATAGCAATATACTGTTTATACTGATAAAAACAAAGTCCCAAGCTTCTGGGATAAGAATTTGTTATTTAATAAAAAATCTTGGGGAAACTGGAAAATAGTTTGGCAGAAACTAGGCATAGACCACCATCTTACACAGAATTCAAAAATAAAGTCCAAATGGTTACAGAATTTAGTTATAAAGATTAATATTATAAGCAAGTTAGGAGAGAAAGAAATAGTTCACCTCTCAGAATTATAGGGAACAAAGGAATTTGTGACCAAACAAGACTTAGAAAAGAGTTTGAAATGGAAAATGGGTAATTTTGATTACATTAAATTGAAAACTTTTTGAATAAACAAAGCCAATTCAACAAAGACTAGGAGGGAAGAAGAAAATGGGAAATGATTTTTACAAGCAGTGTCTCTGATAAAAGCCTCATTTCTAAAATGTATAGAGAACTGAATCAAATTTATAAGAATACAAGTCATGCTCCAATTGATAAATGGATGAAGGACATGAAAAGGAAGTTTTCAAAGCAAGAAATTAAAGGTGTCTACAGTCATGTGAAACAATGCTCTAATTCATTATTGATCAGAGAAATGCAAATTTAAAGAACTCTTAGGGATCACAGAACACCTTTTGAATTGGCTAACATGACAAGACAGAAAAATGACAAATACTGGGGAAGATACGGGAAAAACTGGATCACCCATTCATTGTGAGTGGACTTGTGAACTCACCTACATTCTGGAGACTAATTTGAAACTATGCCCAAAGGGCTACAGAAATGTGCATTCCCTTTGACCCAGCAATACCGCATCTTGGGCTGTAAATTTTGTACATGTACAAAAATATTTTTAACAACTGTTTTAGTGGTGGTCAAGGACTGGAAATTGAGGGGATGACCATCAAATTGGAATGGTTGAACAAATTGTGAAAGATGAAAGTAATGAAATAATTGTTCTATAAGAACGTGTGAGCATGTGTACTTCAGAAAAACCTGGAAAGACTTATATGAACAGAGGCTGAATGAAATGGGCAGAACTAGGTAAACACAGTACACAGTAATGGTCACATTATGCAATGACTGACTTTGATAGCCTTAGCCCTTCTCAGAAATGCAAGGACCTAAAACAACTACAAAAGACTCATGATGGAAAATTCTAACCACACTACAGAAAGAATATGGACTCTGAATGCAGATCAAAGTTTTCTTTTTGTTTTGTTTCCTGGTATTTTCTTTTCTTTCTCTTGATTCCTCCATCTATTCCAATTCTTCTGTGCAACATGACTTTTGAGAAAATGTGTTGAGTAAGCGTGTATATAGAGAGCCTATATCAGACTGCACTCCCTGTTGTGGAGGGGAATGTAGAAAATGTAGCACTTTTAGAAGTGAATGTTGAAAACTGAAAATAAAAAAAATACTTTTTTAATTCTATTTTGGAGAGTTTTCAAAGATAATGGAAATCGGAGAAAATGTTGTCTGCTATTTTGTTGCTCAAATGTGCCATACTTTCTTTAATGATGATGTTATTATTCAAAAATGTGGAGAAAACAAGAAGGGTAACTGTTAACATGGACATGATTTTGATCAATAAGGAGAAATTAGTTGCTATAGTAGAAATACACAAAGACTTGAAGACAAATGACATATCAATCATAAAATTAACAACAAAGGTGACAGGAAACATAGGTATAGTCTGAAGTATATCCTAAGTTTCTAGAAAGTAGATTTAACTGCCTTCAGACAAGGAATAAACAGTGCTGAATAGCCTAATATTTTGGAATGGAAGTAGTCCCAAGAAGAATAACTCTAGAGAATAAAGTTTCAAAGACAAGAAGAAATTAATTTGGTGTAGAGAATAAATGAAAATTGCCTAAAAGAACTAATATTACTACACAAGTGACTCCTATATCAATTCAAGTTTTTAAACACACAGAGATATACTACCAAGAATGCCCAGCTTAAAGAAATAGAAGTTCCATTTAAAAACAATATAAAATATTTGGGAGTCTATTTGAAAAGACAAGCCCAGGAACTATATGAATACAATTACAAAACACTTTGCATACAAATAAAGTCAACTTGAAACTATTAGAAAAATGTCAATTTCTCATGGGTAGGCTAAGTCAACATAATAAAAATGGCAATTTTGCAAGAATTAATTTGCTTATTCTGAACCATACCAATCAAAGTATGAAAAGATTGATAGAGTTAGGGAAACAAATAACAAAATTCAACTGGAAGATCAAAAGTTCAAGAATATCAAGAGAACTGATGTAAAAAATGCAAAAGAAGATGACCTACTGCAACACCAATGTGATATTCATGGCTCCAATATGGACTCTGAATATGCCAGCATAATTCTGAATCACAAAATATAAGACACTCTCCACATGGAACACAGAACTAAATAATTTGTTTAAGTCTCAGAAACACAATTCCCAATACCAGAAAGCCAAGTTGATCACAGCAACAAAGAAATCAGTACACAATAACAATACAGGAGGTACCACCATGGCCAAGGTGTGCCCCTAATAAGAAAATACCACATCATCCACCACTAGGTCACTGGAAGAAAAATCTTCTTACTCAGTACACCATGTCCAAATACAGTCCTCTCTCATCTTGACTCTACACTGACTTCCAAACCCCATACCTCCTCCTCCATGGGTCAACTGCTCCCAATTCTGGTCTAGGTTCACTCACAGGCAGCTCTCTGCTCCTGCTTCTTGTCTCAGCTCACGGAAACTGTTCCACTCCAAACTCTTCCTGCCTTTGCTTGACTGTAGGCTGCAGGGGCTTCCTGCCTGCAACTTCTGTTTCTAGGAAAACAAAGCTTAGCAAGAGTATAACAATATCTGTACACACTCTCAGTGCCATCATCCCAAATCACTCAAAAGACCAACAGATCTTTGAGACAAGGCTGGTGTCTCAGAAATTCACACAGACCTACACACAATGCTCCTGATAGCAGAAATATTCTTTCTGTTAGGCCTCCCCACAAGCATATTCCCATAACCACTCACAGTTTCTTCTCTCACCTCTGCTTCTCTCTCTGCTTCTTGCACCTCTGATTCTGATTGATCTCTCTCTACAATACATACAGAGCTTCGAATCAAAAACTCAGCATTAAGTCTGTCAAAGGCAAGATTCAATGAAAAGAAGTTGATTGGCTAAAGCTTAAACAGCAAAAGATCCTACTTTGCTTGGTCGACAGCAAACAAAAAACCAACCAACAATGGAAGAATTACTCATTTCTGAACTGTTCTTCTGGTAGGCTCTTAATGAATAACATTTCTTCTTCCTAATATTGCCCATGACCATCGATCTATATTTGCCTCCATCTCATTCATGTGATTAAAATGTTCTGAATATAAATGAACCATTTGGGTCATAAGAATGCATTATGATAGGTGTCAAGGCTTTAGATCCTTCAGTTAAATTGGTAGGTCAGAAGACAATATTTAGGTTTTGGAGGTCATAAAGAGAGGGCACAGGTAAGGCCTACTGGTCTTTCATTTCACTGGAAGGAATAGAGTGAGTGACATCCATCTCTTTCAATCTCTGTAACAAGTCACACAACCTGGGAGATTTCTGGATAGCCTAAAGGATAGTGTAGAAAAAGAGAGAGAAAGGAAAGATTTGGGGAAGACATCTCTAAAGAAAATGGTTCTCCCTACCTCAACTCATTCAGGATAGGATCATCTAATTAAAATGGGTAATTAGTTGTGAAAATTAATTATTTATTGACAGATTGCAATCCACAAAAGTTATATCATTTTATACTCCCACCAGTAAAGTAAGAGAATACCTATCTCTGCTTGGAAAACTACTAGAGACACATTTTTTTTTTTACTTTTAAACTTACAATGACCATGAGCTAATATGAAAACTACACCATTGAATCTTGTGCAGTTCTCTTTGGCATCTTTCAATAAATCCTCTCTAAGGCACTTGCAAATGCATTGAAGGCTCTCCTCTGAAGCTGTTAAAATGTTGTACATAGCAATGTATCACTCATACTACTCATCTACTATCCACTCATGCTATTGTCACTAATTCATGCTCTTTCCCAGACATCTTTGTTATTCAGTCATTTCAATCGTATCTGACTCTTCATTTCTCCATTTGGGGTTTCCTTTGAAAAGATAGTGGCATGACTTGCCATTTCTTATTCCAAGGTCTTTCATAAATGAGGAAAGTTAGGCAAACAGGGTAAAGTGATCTGCTCAGGGTCACCCAGAGAGTAAATATCTGAAGCCAGATTTAAACTTGAGAAGATAAGTCCTCCAGGCCCATCACCCTTTCCACCTAATCCCATCTAGCTGGTGCTTCTTTTGAGTCCCCATTGTTCCATTGTTTTCAGTTGTCTGACATAATGTGACCCCATTTGGTATTTTCCTGGCAAAGATACTGGAATGCTTTCCTATTTCCTGTGCCAGATTATTTTACGCATGAGAAAAATGAGGCAAATATGGTTATGTGACTTGCTCAGGGTTATGCATCTAATAACTATATCAGGCCAGCTTTGAACTCATGAATATGAGTCTTCCTGACTCCAGGCCCACCACTCTATCCATTGCTCCATCTAGCTCCCCTTTCTTAGTCATACATGATGTTAATGATGGTTTTATGAACATTTTAGTGAAGAAGTCATTCATGGTAATGTATTAAAACTTAAGAATATCCACTATGTATCTTAACTTTAATGGCTCACCTATTTGATGAAGTTGAAACCATATCTCAGAACTATTTTCCTTTAAGATTCTCATATTATTAATAATTTGAGGAATTTTTTTGAATTCTGTATGTCTGTAGCACACCTTTGACCAAGTAGTCAGTGTACATTAGGAAATGGAAATCATTGTGTCAGAACAGAAATACTGAATGTGTTCAGATTGAATGGATATAGGTGTCGTGACAGTACCTAAAGTGGACAGATTCCAAAAAGGAGAGGAGAGCCGAAATTTCAAAAGATGAGGAGTAATCCAGCATACTGATGGAAGTACTTGAGAGGCTTCAGGATTGAGATGCCACTGAAATGGGAGAGAGAGAGAGTATGAAGGGAAGCATTAAGAGAACCACACAAGCCTGCCATGACCTTTGCAGCATCTACTATAAAGCTACAGAGAAGGGAAGGCTGCTATGACTCTGATATGGAGACTATCTGATCTGGACTGAGTGTGATCGAGACAGAGAAAAGGCTGTCACGATTGGGTACTGTGTGATACCGTGGAGGTAAATTCTGGTGAATTTACTCTTCAATTATCCAACTCGTTCCCCTCAATTCACTCTCTCTCTAGGCAGAGATGAACCTATTTTAACAGGTTCTTTCTGTTTCATCCTTTGTTTTAAAAGATTTTTTTTCTAAAATATCATTCATATGTATACTGCTTGTGTGTGCAATTGTGTGTGTGTATGTGTGTGTGTACAGTCACATGCATACATGCATACATGGATGACTAAATGTAGCTAATACACACAAAAGAAAAATATTCTCTTTCTGATTGCTGAGATTTTTTCCCAGCTGGAGGCTCAGAGCTAGATGGAAAGATTTTATCAATACATACTTTTGAAGCTCTTTTCTATGCAGAAAAGTGTAAATGAATTCAAATAATACCTAATCCTCAAGAGTCTGGGACTTGCCTTACTAGTGAGGGTGAGGGAAACATATAAAGAGTAGCTTCCTTCTGAGATGATTTCCTTGGGTGTCACTGATTTCCCTTCAATCCTCAAGCAAAAGTTTTGAAGAAAAATGTAACTTTCCTCACTTGACTAGAGGAGGTCCTTGTCTAGAAAGTCACAACCATAGGAAAGTATCAGCAATAAGTATCTCTACCAGTATGTTATTGGGGGACAGTAAAAATAAAGTATTAGACTTTTTACATAATTAAGTACCTTCTATAATCCTGCTGAATGAAATCATAGCATGACTATGAATGTAGACCTTTTTTTAATCAATGATTCACATTCTTTGGCCATTTGTCCATTAAAAAAATAGGCAAAAATTTGTTTTACTTTTTCTTAATAGACTCTGTATGTATGTATGGATTGTGATCTCCATGAATGGAAAGAATGTCCATACCAATGAGAACACAGAGTTCAAGTAAGAAATATCATCTCTTTAGATATCAGAATTTATCTAATCAATCATTCCCACACTCTTTAGTCTCAGGACTCCTTTATGCTTTTAAAAATTATTGAGACTTTTTAATGTGGATTGTATCTATTGATATATACTGTATAGAAATTAAATTAGATAAATTTATGATATTTGTTAATGTTAAAAGGCTATCAGTGTCAAACAATAGGCTCTGTACATAAGACCTTATAAGATATATTTATCATAAATTAAATTTCATTCTGCTGCTTTTCTTTATTTTCAGTCTTTTTGGTGCAAAATTTAAAAATCATTTTCTTCAATAATTTTTTCCATTTCTGAGATTTATGTACTAATCATGTGGACACAATGATTACCATGTGATTTAAAGGTAATGCTGGCAGATCACAAACTCTCTCAGATTTTACCAACCTGAAAAGATTTTTAGAATAGTTTTGATGAAAAGTTCTATCTGTCTTCAGGAATCAGTCTACATAAGGAAAGAATGGCACGTTAACAGAAATATGGCGCTAAGCAATGAATTGCTTCACCTGAGCAATCCAAGAAGCACATTAAAGTATGAAATGGTTCTTTGTCTTCTGCAGCCAATTTCCACTTTGACACTAATAGGTGTAGACTGGTAGAAAAGGGAACAGAGGGAACAGAGATTTTAAAACACGTATAAGTATAAATTTAGTGGTTTGTACTCAATATGTGAACTTTTTCCATTATTCAACAATGAATAAACTCCTAGATGAAGTGAAAATATTAATATTAATAATCTTTTGTTAAGAAAATTAGGGAAAACAAAAAATTATAGCTAAACATAACTATGGTCCAGAGTGATTATGTCCGAGAGTGAACAAAGGAGTTGACTTCATCAGGAACACATAAGCTAACAACATTCATCCTATGTGACACTGGAATATTTTCACTGATACTATAATGTCATGAGGATCATCATGAAAATGGGATAAATATCTGGACCAATTTATATTGCATTGGATAAAGGAAAAGAGGTATTCTCTGAAGAATTTGATGACATCTCCAAAAAGAAGTCAACATATGCCTTAACACATGATGTATCAATGTTATGATGGAGAGAAGAGGAATGGCATAAGTGTGTATATATATATAATATTACATATATTATATATACACACATGTATATATACATATATCTGATTGCATATCTGGGAAAAGAAGTTTATCATTGAATCATTGCTACAATGAAAGAAACAGAGGTTTGGAAATACTACTGAATTAAAGGTAGAAAAAAAAGTTGTGTTTATCTATCCCATGATTTTTTTAAAAAAACAACAACCTGGGGATGGGGACAGTGTGCAAGGACAGGATGGTAGACAGATGTCATGAAGTTCCTCAACTCTCCCCAGTTTTCTTCAGAAAAAAATACTAAATTAAGCCACACAACGAATTCTGAAGCAATAAAATCCACAAAAACATGGAGTGAAACAGTTTTCCAGCCCAAGATAACTTACAAGGACTTCAGGAAAGGTCTATCTCACATGGGTAAAAGGGGAGTGGAGCTGAGAAGAGGTGGGGTCCAAGCAAGCCAGCAAGATTGTCTTAGCCATAGCAACTGAGATCAGCAACTGAGGTCCCACAGTTCTGGCATAACAGGCCATTGGCACATCAGGTCAGTTGTAGACCCTCTAGCCCCAGCACAGCAGGCAAACTGTCAGCCTCAGAAGTGAGGGTACAGAGGGCATGACTAGGCCAGGCCATACTAGTGCAGTGGACAGGCCACTGACCCCAAAATCCTAACACAGAAAGCCAGTATGTCGAACCCATGTCCTCAATGTAAGAAACTTGGGATAATTCATCCTGTACCCCAGGAGCAGAACTCAACTCTGAAAAATGATCAATACATTAAAAAAAGAGCCCTGACCATAAAAGCTTCTATAGAAACACAAACTCAGATCTTGAATTCCTCCTTGAAGAAACGTGTAAAAATGTTGATATCATTGTTTGATAAGGCAAAATATGTGTATTCCTTTAGACCTGGGAAGAAACCCCTATTACAAGGAGAAAAAAGAAAGGAAGACGTAGTCATATAGGCATGTAAATGTACTGGGAAGATGTTATATTCTATTAACCATTCAATCAAAAGCTTGGAAAAGGAAGCACAAAAATTCACTGAGCAAAACAGTTCCTTAGAAAATACAATTGGGAGGAGGTGGAGCCAAGATGATGGAATAGAAAGAATCATGTATGCTAGCTCCGAATCCACAGCCCATACATTTCCTGCAAGAAGAACTCCCCACAAATTCTGGAGCAGAGCAAGCACACACCAACGCAGTGAAAGAGATTTCCATTCCAGAGAGCCCTGGAGAGCCATCCCCAGGGTCCTTCACGCCCCAGAAAGGTGAGCCCACGACTGTGCTGCCCTGGCCGCGCAGCCCCAGAGGAGCAGATCCGAGCAGGCTTCAGGGACGGAACCTCCAGTGGCCGGGAAGGTCCCTCCACCCACAGACGCTACAGGTCCATGAGAGAGACTTCTGGGCTGGCCGAGAGGGGAACAGGGTGTCTCCGTGATTCAGGCCCCCTTGGGAGGCAGTGGCAGAGGCAGAGGCAGAGGCAGCAGCGGTGGTCCGGGACTCCCCAAGCAGCACACAAAAGTTCAGGGCCATTATGGAAGGTCTCTGCATAAACCCCCTGAGGGAACTGAGCCTGGGACACAGCCCTTCCCCCACACGCCCCATAACTGAAGGTCTCTGCATAAAGTTTCTGAGGGAACTGAGCCTGGGAGGTGGCCCTGCCCCCACGCAAGCACCAGAACTTAAGTTCACATTGAATAGCAGCCACGCCTGCCACGGAAAGCCCATTTGAATCTCAGAGCCCAAGCACTAGCTGGGCAGATCTAGGCGGGGGTGGACAGGAATCTCAGAAGTCAAGTAACTGGCTGGGAAAATGCCTAGAAAAGGGAAGAAAAATAAGACAATAGAGAGCTAATTTGAGGGGGTAGAGATGTTCCCGCCTTTCAATTCTGATGACAAGGAACTATTCTTACCATCAGGGAAAGACGTGGAGGTCGGGGCCTCTGTATCCCAGACATCCCAGGGGAATGTCCGGTGGGCTCAGACCATGGAAGAGCTCAAAAAGGATTTTGAAAATCAAGTTAGACAGGTGGAGGAAAAACTGGGAGGAGAAATGAGAGAGATGCAAGAAAAGCATGAAAAACGGGTCAATACCTTGCTAAAGGAGACCCAAAAAAATGCTGAAGAAAAGAACACCTTGAAAAATAGGCTCACTCAATTGGTAAAAGAGGTTCAAAAACCCAATGAGGAGAAGAATGCTTTCAAAAGCAGAGTTAGCCAAATGGAAAAAGAGGTTCAAAAGCTCACTGAAGAGAATAGTTCTCTCAAAATTAGAATGGAACAGATGGAGTCTAATGACTTTCTCAGAAACCAAGAAATCACAAAACAAAACCAAAAGAATGAAAAAATGGAAGAGAATGTGAAATATCTCATTGGAAAAACAACTGACCTGGAAAATAGATCCAGGAGAGACAATTTAAAAATTATGGGACTACCTGAAAGCCATGATCAAAAAAAGAGCCAAGACATCATCTTCCATGAAATTATCGAGGAAAACTGCCCTGATATTCTACAACCAGAGGGCAAAATAAGTATTGAAAGAATCCATCGATCCCACCTGAAAGAGATCCAAAAAAGAGAAACTACTAGGAACATTGTGGCCAAATTCCAGAATTCGCAGTTCAAGGAGAAAATATTGCAAGCAGCTAGAAAGAAACAATTCCAGTATTGTGGAAATACAATCAGGATAACTCAAGATCTAGCAGCCTGTACACTTGCACACTATTTTCTTCAGCGTTTTTTTTGCGTCTCCTTTAGCAAGGTATTGACCCGTTTTTCATGCTTTTCTTGCATCTCTCTCATTTCTCCTCCCAGTTTTTCCTCCACCTGTCTAACTTGATTTTAAAAATCCTTTTTGAGCTCTTCCATGGCCTGATCCCACTGGACATCCACCTGGGATGTCTGGGATACAGAGGCCTAAAGCTCCACATCTTTCCCTGATGGTAATCACGATCGAAGGGTGTGGAATAGGATATTCCAGAAGTCAAAGGAACTAGGACTCAAACCAAGAATCACCTACCCAGCAAAACTGAGCATAATACTTCAGGGGAAAATATGGTCTTTCAATGAAACAGAGGACTTTCAAACATTCTTGATGAAAAGACCAGAGCTGAAAAGAAAATTTGACTTTCAAACACAAGAATGAGAAGAAGCATGAAAAAGTAAACAGCAAAGAGATGTCATAAGGGACTTACCAAAAGTGAACTGTTTACATTCCTACATGGAAAAACAATGTTTGTAACTCTTAAAACTTTCAGTATCTGGGTAGTTGGTGGGATTACACACACACATACACACACTCACGTACACACATGCATGCACGCACACATACACACATGCACGCACATACAGAGACAGAGAGCACAGAGTGATTTGAATAGAATGGGACCATATCTTAAAAGAAATTAAGGTAATGGTGAGAGAAATGTAGGGGGAAGAAAGAGGGTGAAATGGAATGGGGTAAATTATATCTCATTCAAGAGGCAAGCAGGAGATTTTTTAGTGGAGGGAAAAAGAGGAGAGCTGGGAAAAAACCAAGAAGTTTACCCTCCTCACATTCGACTAAAGGAAGGAATAAAATGCACACTCATTTTGGTATGAAAATCCATCTTACAATACAGGAAAGTGGGGGAGAAGGAGATAAGCAAGGTGGGGGGATGATGGAAGGGAGGGCAATGGGAGGAGGGAGCAATTTGAAGTCAAAAGCGGGGAGGGACAGGATCAAAAGACAGAATAGAAACAATGGGGGGCAGAATAGGATGGAGGGAAATACAGTTAGTCTTACACAACATGACTGTTATCTAAGTCATTTGCAAAACTACACAGATAGGGCCTATATTGAGTTGCCTGCCTCCCCAAAGGGAATGGGTGGGGAGAGAAGGATGGGAAGAATTTGGAACTCAAAGTTTTAGTAACAACTGGTTAGTATTGTTGTTGCTACTAAGAAATAAGACATACAGTTAATGGGGAATAGAAAGTCATCTGGCCCTACAGGACAAAAGAGAAGATGGGGACAAGAGAAGGGAGGGATGATAGAAGAGAGGGTAGATTGGTGATAGGGAAAATTAGAATGCTGGGTGTATTGGGGTGGGGAGAGGGGATAAAAGGAGAGAAAATTTGGAACCCAAAATTTTGTGAAAATGAATGTAAGAAGTTAAATAAATAAATTTTTGTTAAAAAAAGATATATTTTGTTAAGAAAAATAGTTAATATAAAGAAACTATAGTTAAAATAAAGTGCGGTCCAGGGTGATTATGGTTGAGAGTTGATACAGGAGTTGTGTTTCTCATGAACATATAAGATAACAATATTCATCTTATGGGACATTGGGTCATCTTGCCTAATACTATAAGGTCATGAGTATCACCATGATAATGGAAAAAATGTGTAACAACCAAGAGACAAAAGAATATATCTCTCCACAGATCATTCCCCTTGGAAACACTGGAATCTTCCAAACCCCCACAGCGAGTTCTGAAAAGTGTAATGCAAAATAAACAAAGAAATAAATATGTACATATTTACATGACATTTGAGACACTGCCACTTCCCATTTCACTGGAAATGGAGTGCAACATAATGAAAAAGTTCCAAATCAAGAAACGATGGGGAACAGAGCAATTATAACAACAACAAAATTCAGCCTGACCATAGAAAGCTACAATGGTGACAAGGAAGATGAAGACACAAACTCAGAAAAAACAATGAAGTCAAAATATCTATAAGTAAAGGCTCAAAAAATGTCAATTAAATACAAATCCTCTAAGAACACTTGGAAGAGAGAAAAAAAAACCCAAACAATCTTTAAACTCAAATAAGAATGGTATGGAGGAATCAATGGATCAGTGGATAGAGCACTGGGGTTGGAATCAGGAAGACATTAGTTCAAACTAGCCTCAGAAACTTCCTAGCTGTGCGACCTTGGACAAGTCACTTAAACTCTGTTTTCCACTGGAGAAGGAAATGGAAAACTACTCCATCATCTTTGCAAGGAAAAGTTCATCAGCAAGGATCCACAGGGGCAAAGAGTTGGACACTACCAAAACAGCTGAAAAACAAAAAAAGGAACAAAAAATGATGAAGAAAAAACCTTAACAGTACTGGCCAAATGGAAAAAGAGGTACAAAAGGTCACTGACAAAATAATTCCTTAAAATTTTAAATTAGGCAAGTGAAAGCTGATGAATCCATGAGACTTTAAACAAAGTGAAAAGAGTAAAAAATAGAAGAAAATGTGAAATGCCTCATGGGCAAAACAACTGACCTGTAAAATAGCTCAAGGAGATATAATTTAAAACTATTGGATTACCTGAGAACCATGATCAAAGAAAATGTCATGGTATCATTGAAGAAATTGTCATGATACCTGATATCCTTGAACCAGGAGGTAAAATAGCAATTGAAACACTCCTATCTAAAAGAGGTCTCAAAATGAAAACTCCCAGCAATGTTACAGCCAAATTGCAGAGCTGCCAAGTGAAATAAAAATTACTTTAAGTAGCTGGAAAGAAATCATTCAGAGCAGAGCAACATTCAGGATCATACAAGATTTGATGGCTACCACTTTAACTTTAAAGAAGAGGAGGGCCAGGAATATGATACTTCAGAAAGCAAAAGAGATGAAACAACAGCCAAGAATAACCTACCCTAACAAACTGAATATAATCCTTCAAGAGAATGAAAAATAGATTTGATGAAATGGAAGACTTTCAAGCATTGCTTATGGAAAGACAAGATCAGAATAGAAAATTTGATTCTGAAATACAAGACTCAAAAGAAAGAAAAAAAATATTGGTCTCAATAAGGAGAAACAGTTTATATTTCCATATGGGAAGATGAGACATTTATTCCCTAAAAGCTTTATTGCAGAGTAGCAAGAAGGTACATAGAAAAGAGGCTGTGGAATTGAATGATTATTTTGGGTTGATATTTTTAAAAAAAGAATAAGTGAAAGAGATCATCTGAGAGAAAAAGAGAAAGGAAAATGGAAAAAATTTATCTCACATATAAGAAGCACAGAAGGAAGCACTTTGAAAATGGAGGGGGAAATGGTGATGAAAATGGGCAACACTTTAACCTCACTTACATCTAAATTGGTTCAAAGAAGAAACATAGACACAGACACAGACAAACACACACACACATACACACACACACACAAACACACACACACATACTGCAGTGAAAATTGCAATATATTTACCCAATGGAAAAGTGGCAGAAGAGGTCGAGAAAAAGAAGAGTAATAAAAGGAAGGACCAATAAAATGAGGCAGTAATCGGGAAGAAAACCAATTTGAAAAGAGGGAAAGCATAAAAGAAAAGAGAAGGAGAAACAGGAAAAAAACAAGCTGGAGGGAAATTCATAGTTAGTAATCACAACTATGAATGTGAATTAAATGAACTCACTGCTAAAATGCAATTAGATATCAGAAAGGATTAGAAACCAGAATCCAACAATATGTTTTTTTCCACATGACATAGACCTAGAGATCCAAACTTCTGTGACAAGAACTCATTATTTCAGTAAAACTGCTTTGACAACTGGAGATTAGTATGGTGGAACCTGGGCATAGGTGAACATCTGACATGGTACACCGAAAAAAAAAAGGCCAAATGATTACACAATTGAGGTATAAAGCTGATAGTATAAACAAATTAGGGGAGAAAGAAATAGCTTACTTGTCAGATTTATGGAAAATGGAGGAATTTATAACAAAACAATGGAGAGAGAATATACAAATATGTAAAATGGATAAGGTGCCAGCAAACTACCTCACTACTCGTTAGTGAAATGGAAACTGAAACAACTCTCAAATACTACCTCACATCCATCAGATTGGCTAACATGACAGGAGAGGAAAATATGAAATACTGGAGGGGATGTGGAAAAATTGAGACACAAATGCACTTGGTGGTTGTGTTGTGAACTAGTTAAACTATTCTGAAGAACAATTTGGAATTACACCCAAAGGCATCTAAAACTGCACATGCCTTATCATCCAGCAACATCTAGTACTATGTCTATACCCCCAAAGAAATTAAAGTGAAAAGGATCTATGTGTGCATAAATCTCTATAGCAGTTCATTTTGTGATGGAAAGAAGTAGAAATTGAGGGGATGCTCATCAGTTGTTATTGTTATGGTTCTTTATCCTTCAGTCACTGAGGAGACCATGACACTGGGGTGGTGATGCCATGACACACAAATGCATTGGATTTAAGTATTAGGAATAGCAGAACAAGTTGTGGTACATGATTGTGATGGAATACTATTGTGCTGTAAGAAATGATAAGCAGGATCTTTTCAGGAAAACCTGGGAAGACTAAAATAAACTGAGGCAAAGTAAAGTAAACAGAAACAGAAAAACATTGTACACAGTGATAGCAATACTGCAAGGATGATGGACTGTGAAAGACAGTTACTGTGATCAAGGCAACACTGAAGAAATTATGATGAAAAATGCTATACACCCCCTAGAGAGAGAGAGCTGATGAAATGTCAAAGAGGATTCAAGCATAATTTTTTTTTTATTCGCTTTATTTTTAATGTTTTATTTTCTTTGTTTTTCCTTTTGCAACGTGGTGAATATGGAGATATTTTCATGTAACTTCAAATGTATAATTGAAATCAAAATGACTGGCTTCTTAAGGGGGGAGTATGGCAAAAGGAAGAGAATTTAAAATTCAGTTATTTCACGGTAGGAGTTTAGAATAATTTTACACGTAATTGAGAAATATGCAATGATAAATAAATCTGTAAAATATTCCATATCTTTATTTAATAGATATTTATAATATCTATACATTTATTTATTTATTTTATTGAATAAATATTTATGATATTTATTGATTATTATTTAATTATTATTATATATAATTTTGTATTATATTATATATTACACATGATTATTATAATAATATACAATATTATATATAACAATATAATATTACATATAATAAAATAATTAATATGCCATGTTATTAATATATTATATATTAATATGTTGTTATATAATAATTATATATTACCTATCATATACATTATGTATTATATATTATAATATATTGTTTATAATTATATATTATATAGAATTTATCATCATTGCATAAAAATTATTTATTTATTTATTTTTATTTATTACATGAATATTTCTAGTATTTACCTAATATTTATTTTATTGGACAAATGATTATAATATTTATTTAAAATATTTTAAATAAAATATTTTAAAAATAATTTAAAGACATTTCATGAAAGTTTCAGTACAAAAAGTTCTGGTTTTAAAGTTACAGGATCCGCATTCAATCCTTCCCTTTGTTTTGTACTACCTATGTGACCTGGGGCTCATTCTCATCATCTAAATATCATAGGGTTGGACTGCATCCTCTTCCATTGGTACAGTTATTACCCTATAACCTATGAGATTGTGATTTATATCAGAAATGAAGATTAATTAAATATTTGGAAAACAATGGGCAAACCAACAATTGATATGTAACTCTCTTATTATTTTTGTCATCAGGAGGATGTCAGTTTGATAAAAGCCCTTTGGCTGTCTCTGATGCATCCTAATTTTTAAATGTGCTCCCCCACCTAGTAAGAAATTATAAGCTTAAAGAAATCAGAATCTGTCACTTATTATTTTTTCAGTTTTGAAAACTCAATGATTAGCACAATATCTTGCAGTTAGCAGATATTTGTTAAACTGAATATTCGGAGTGCATGATTTCTTAGAGAGTTTTCGTAGATTCTCGATTATTGTTTTAATCAGCCTTTTGCACTGAGCAATATTAATTCCTTTTTTCATATTAAGACTTCCTATACACTGAGTCAGAGGAAATAAATCATTTTTGATATCTATGGAATAAAATACTAGTGGTAAAATATCAAAGAAATATAATTCCTTAAATTTTGTACATTGATAGGTGTCTTTGTTAGTAGAATAAGGGAAAGAGGGGAAAAATCTGTAAGTTGGGAAATTTTCCAAAATATGTAATTAAGATAAATTTAATAACGTTCTCATTTAGATAAATTTTTGTAGCGTAGTGAAAGATTTTTATATGGTGTTGTGTAGGATTTAGGGGATTTTATGTTTGACATTTCTTCTCTATCTGCTCAGGTCTACAGAGAAGAGTTTATTGAGAAGGGGATAAAGCTTTCAGTTAAGAACATTTCCTGAAAAAGGAGAAAAGTTACTGAAGAAAATGATAGCTATTTGCCCAAAAACAACGTAGATTTTTTAACTCATCCACTATAAGAGAGGAAAAATTGAAGTTAATTAAGTCTATGTGATACATGCATCTTTCCTGCAGGAACAGTCTTCCTGATATCATTGGCTTATATGCATTTTATTTTAATAAGAAGAAAAATAAAAATGAAGGGTCACTGACAGGATTGCTTATATCTCCTGCATTTCTACTCCTTTAAAGACATGGTGCTCTAATTGTTAGTCTCCACAAGCCTCTGGCTCACAACGATTTTCAATATTCTTGCTATTCCTGGAGCCAAGGAGCAAGAGCAGCAGTGCTCATCTGCAAGAAAGCCAATCACATAAGATTTCTGAAATGTAGACCCACCAGTCATTACCATGATTCTCCCAGGACCTACTTAAAGACCTCAAACTAGAGAGTTTCTCCCCTTCAGTGGGAGCAAAGCTGTATGGTGACTGTCTACTACTTTCTGGGTATGGCATCTATGCTTCAACACACCAAGATGTTTGACACTTTCATAAGCAAGATATTGGGGTTCTGTTAAAATTTCATACTAGGCCTTGGAAAAGCAAAAATATGCCATCTAATCAACTTGGACATTATCTTTTACAGAATACCTGTGGAAAGGGAGAAAAATTCATTTACATATGAGTATCTAGTGAGAATGTAAGCATATATTTCTAAATTCAAATTACCCACAGAGATAAATCTTAGAATATTTGATAGGTTCGCAAAATTTTTCAAAATAGCTTCTGGAAGGGTTGTATTAACTTGCCATTTCCTTTAATATTAAGGACTAATGGGATATATTTAACCTGATCATTTTTAGTAGATACAATACTAAAATATATTCAGTAACATAAGGCTAGCTGTCCTATAAGAAAGACCAGGAAAAAATCTGAAGCTTTTTACATCAAAGCAAAACTTCATCTTTACCATCCTTATGAAAGATCATCCACAGAGTATGCCTAACAAGAAAAATAATATATAAAAAGATAAGAGACACCATTCAGAGAGAGAAGCAATCTCAGAATATATCTATCATAACATAGGTAAATAGGTTCCCTCTACAACATACCTCACAGATTATATTGCAACTTTGGTTTAAGAATCTCCAACATTAATAAAATTTCCACAAAAGGAGTCACCAGATCTCTTTCCTCTCTCTCTAATTCAATTGAGCATGCAGATTCCCTACTCCATTTTCTCCAGTCATTTTTGCATTTACATAGAACTTTATATGCATACTTTCATTTGAGATTCATTTGAATGTGAGGCAGTTACTATCATCATCACTATTTTGTATGTGGGGAAACTGAGACTCAGGGAGGTTGAATGATTTTTCCCTGTATAGTTGGTAAGTAAAAAAGTCAAGATGGAGAACCAAATTTTTTCTGTACAAATCCAGTAAACTTTGCACTGTGCTTCAGCTACCTTTTTAAGAAGCTACTACTTTGATAATTTTTAGGAGAGTGGGGAAATACATTTCAACAGAGTGTTGGTGTTAAAAATGGAAGCGATGACAGGTGAAGTGATTTACCCAAGATAATAAAGTAAGATCGGGAACAAAGCAGGACCTGAGACTTAGGTTTCATGAACAACCTGACTCTTCTTTGGGACATGACAGGAGAAAGTTTGGGGAAGAGACGGTAGAACAGAGGTAGAGAACTTACACCCTCGAGGCCATATGTGACCCTGTAGGTCCTCAAGTTTGGTCCTCTAACAGAAACCAAAATGTCAGCCACATGTAGTCTTGAGGCTGCAGTTTCTGCAACCCTAATAGACTATATCAGATAGTGAGCATTTTAGGTGACCTGTTCAGTAAATCATAGGAAAATAGGATTTTCCCCCCACTTTCTGTGGTTGTTATTCTTTTGAACCTATGGAGAAGAAGCCTTTTGAAGTCCTTTCTCTTTCTGAAGTACTGAAATCTTGGGACTTTCTCAGACAAGGAACATTTACCCTGAACAAAAAATCTTCTGGTTGAAAACAGATCACAAGTTTTGTTTTTCTTTTATCTTCTATGTGGGAATAGAGGATGTAAAATGGGTGTGAGGAAAAAGAATTATATTTAATCTTTGAAATATTTTTTTTTTATTTTTGGAAAGTGTAAACATATCATGAGTGTATCCTCTGTGACAAGGGACAATTTACAATTCTTAGAAGTCTCTTCAGTGATAAGAAAGGGGAGAAAATGAGTCTCTAATAGTTCACATAATATAACATCGTGAGTCAATGCTCGGAAAAGATGAGAAGTTTAGAGGATAATCTGAGTTCAACCTCCTTGTTGGGTTTTCAGAACCATGTTTTAATTTTCTCTTCTTTGTATTCTACTTCATCTAGAAAACCTTTGAAAAACAAATTGAAGTCCACTTTTATTAGCTTCTCTCAGATTCTTTGTTCTTCAATGGAAAAAACCCTTTGGACACCTCAGAGAGTAAATACATTACTCTGGGTCCTAAGAAGTCTTTTCAAAAGACTACTGAGTACAAAGAAATACTTAGAGACCCTAAGTTCAAATTATTGCTGTGATGCTTCTGTTTGCCCTTTTGCCTTAGTTCATCATTTGTAAAGCGAGCTTCAGAAGAGTTCTATGTACATCTCACATTGTGATAGGGAGGAAAAAGTGTGGCGCTAGAGAAGCTTTTATGTCCTCACAAGGCACTGGGAGATTTTAAGAAAAAGAAAAAAAACATCCCCTTCCGTTGGTGGTGGTGGCGGTGTTGCTGTTCCGTTGTGTCAGAATCTTCTTGACCCCATACAGGCTTTGTTTGTTTCTGGCAAAGAAACTGGAATAGTTTTATCATTTCCTTCTCTAACTCACTTCACAGATCAAGAAACTGAGGCACCAAAGGAAAAGCTGACTTGCTGAGGGTTAAAGTAAGAATAAAGGCACTGAGAGAGTTTTAAGAAAAACAGATCATCTCAGGAAAGACTGACTCATTCTGAAGAATGAAAGAAGAGGAAAGGAAAGAAGAGGAAAAGGAATTAGTTAGAGGAACTTACGAGTTATCAAAATTGAGGTTAGTGAGAAGGAACGCATACTAATATGGAGGAAGGAGGGGGCATGTATCATATGAAGCACATTTATTGTGAAACAAAGAAGAGTTGACCTCATATGCACAGAGTTTGGTGTAAATACATCAAACTGAAGAGGGAAATGAGCGGCTGCAAGGGGAAGAATAACACAGGGAAAAGGAATATCTCAAGCAAATCAGACTTCTTAATCCTCAGATGGTAGGTAATAAGACCATTCTGAAAAAGACCTAGCATTTAAGAAGGTGTCCATCAACTGGGGAATGGCCAACCAAATTATACTAGGTATTTATGTAACGCAATATTGTCTCCCCATAAGAAAGGACATAAAGGACAAAAATAGTCTATTTTGAAGAATCTTGTGTAGTATGAACTAATGTAAAGTGAACAGAAAAAGGAGAACAATTCATATAAGGACAATGACATTTTGAATGAAAATAACTTTGAAAGAGGATGATCAAACCATGACAATCTATGTCTCCAGAGGATCTATGATGAACCATGTCATCTCTTGATGGGAAGGTAAAGCACTCAAATTGCAGTAAGGGATACATTTTTTGACATGACAATAGTATGGGGTTATATGCATGACTGCTTATTTGAAATTAGACTCTTTTCTTCAGTGGAAGAGAGGAGGTTTATTAATTCTAATGAAAAATATTCCATCAAAGTTTCTTTTAAGTGCACAAAAGATGAAGAAGAATCATAGACAAACAGGACAGGTTTTAAAGTAACCTGTGGGATTTATTATATACTTTAAAAAAACAGTGAATGTTCATGATTTTACATATAATCCTGTCCTAACGTAAATATGGAAATGCTTTTTTGGTTTCTTACTTCTTTTTGTCAAAATTATAAATAAATAAAGAAATGAATGAATAAAAATACGCTACAACCTCGTTATCAAAAAATAGCTCAAATACAAACACAGAATATGTTTTAAAGCAACAGCAAACACTGACAATCTACGTGCAATATAAGGCATAATTTATTGTCTTCTCTGAAGATTATCTTTGTGCTTTTCAGCAACTTTCTTTTACCCTGGAATCTCTGAAGCTGGATGATACTATCTATTATGATTATCACAAAATGTAACTTTAATTTCTTTTCCATTTCCAGCTAACAGGCAATATACCTAAAAGTTAATGTAAAATCCTACAACTTAAGGAGTATCTAGTGTTTGATAGAACTTTGTATGAAGATTTCCACAGTAGGAGTTAAGACTCACCCTTCTTGAATGAAACTGAGACACCTCTAGATCAGGCAACTATCATCAAAAAGTGTATTGAATATTTTTCCACCTCTAGTTTTCTATTTATGAAACAATATTTCTGTACCTAAACATAAGGCACAAGGCAGGTTGCCTCAGTTAATTTGCTTTGACATGTGAAATTACAAAGTAACTCAATGTATTTTATAAATGTAAGTCTTTGAGTTTTAAAGGACAACAAAAAAGGAATTTCCTCTCATTATTGTTTGGCTTAAATTGGTTAAGCTGATTTCATTAGCAGAGAATTCATGCCTCTCCAGCAAAGTGATACAAAGGACCACTTCATATCCAACAGAATATCTCTGGTAAACAAATGCTCCTCATGCTGAGCCTATTAGAATCGTAGCTGATGAGAGTCAAGTTGATGGTCCTGTTCTAGTCTTGTCAAAACAAGCATACCTATTTCCAGCATAAGCAATTACTAAAGAACTATTCAAAATAGTTACCTTTTCAAATGAAAGGATAGATAACCCAGCATTTCCTCTTTTGATTCATCTAGAAAATTGCATTTAAGATTATAATTAATTGCTACATTTGTGAACAGTGCAATGTCATCATTAAAATCTTTGGTGCTGACAATATAAATTATTAGATCAGACATGACTGAGATGACAGAACGTCATCTTAACGTTGACAAATACAAATTCACAGTATTATTGCATCGTTTAGTGAAATGTTTACTAAAATGAGACAAGAGATTTGTGTGAAAATTTCACTTAGGAAGTCTTATTTGTTTTAATGGAGTTCTGAGGGCTTCTATAACTTTCTTGTTTCTCAGGCTGTAGATAAAAGGATTTAGAACAGGAATTATAATAGTATAGAACAAAGAATCCATCATATCTTGATTATCTGCTTGCAATGATCGAGGGCGCACATACATGAAGAGAAGAGAGACAAAGAATAAGGACACAGAAAAGAAGTGAGAACCACAAGTGGAGAAGGCTTTTCTTCTTCCCTTTTCTGATTTCTTTTTCAGAATGGCAAAGAGGATACCAGTGTAAGAGGTTAGGATACACAAAATACTGAAGACTTGAATTGACCCAGAGAAGATAAGAACCATCAGAATATTAATAGAAGGATCAGTGCAAGAAATTTTATATAAAGGCATGATATCACAAAAAAAGTGATGTAGTTTGTTAGAGTGGCAGAAATGTAGTCTAAATAACAAACCCACATGCAAGATAGCATGAAGAAAGCCAACTAGATACGATAAGATTGATAACTGGCTGCATAACCTATTAGTCATCACCACTGGGTAAAGCAAGGGATTGCAGATGGCTACATATCTGTCGTATGCCATTACAGCTAGAAGTAAACATTCTGTGCTTACACTGGATCCAAAACAAGTAAATTGTAGCACACATTGAGAAAAGGATATAGCTTTACGGCGAGTTATAAAGTCCAGCAACATCTTAGGGCTTACTGAAGTTGAAAGACATGCATCAGTTAAAGCTAAATTGCCAAGGAAGAAGTACATAGGGGTGTGAAGGTGAGAGTTCCTCCAGATAAGTACAATCAATCCAATGTTCCCCACCATGGTTGTGATGTAGATACTCAAGAACACCACGAAGAGGAGAAGTTGAAGCCCTGGATTGTTTGTAAATCCCAAGAGAACAAATTCCATTACCAGTGTCTCGTTTACTTCCATCATGTCTACGCAGAATCTAAAAGCTAGATTAAAAAAAAAATAAAAGTAATTGTCACAAAGAAAGATGAAAGGTAAACTTCTTATAATGAAAATAATTTTTTTTTCTCTGATTAGTTATTAAGTTATATATTTCAGGAACTGATTTTTTTCTTTTTAAATATTTCTTAGGAAGAACAACCATTCTGAAACCTACTTATTTTTGAAAACTAGAAAAATTTAAATTAACACAGGTCTTTTATACAATGAATAAAGGAAGTTTTGTCCACCAATGTGAAGAATAGAAGCAACGTGATTAGCCTGAATAAATTATGCGCTGTTTCTATATAATTTTACCCAAATTCAACCAATGCGTCTTTATTGAATTTTTACTGTATCTACTATGCTAAACACTAGGAATGCAAATCTAGTTTAAGGCATGTGTTTCACCCCAACTGTGGGCTACTGCTGGTGCACCTTCCCCCACACTAATGAGGGACATCCCTCAAGGAGAAGAGTCAGTACTACAATTCACTGTCATTGTTATATTAGAAACACTGTTGTTTTTCTAATATAAAATAAAAAAGTGAACAAAGGTTTTATTAAAATTATTTAAAAGCGGTGTGTGATTTTCCTTCTCAAAAATTTTCAGAGTTCTCTCCATTTTACATACTTCCATTTTCAGACCAAAAAAGGTGCACATTTTTTAAGTAGTTATGTGAAAATATGACCTCTCAATTACTCCAAATGAGTCTCAAAAAAACCTCAATCCAATGTATTCTACCTTAATCAGTGCATTATTACAAACATCACTATTCAAAAAAAAATAATAAATCCCTATTGAAACATTTAAAGTTTTAACGACTGTCACGTTCCAACCTCCTTGTTGTAGGACAGAAATTATTATTTCGATTCTTATTCCTGGTACGCATCAAAAGAGGTATTCCTTGTAGCCCTGGACTAGGAGATAGAGGCAGCTTCCTTGGTGGTTTTAAAAGTAGAGACCAGGTGACGATGAGGATGAGTTAACAGGTGAGGTCACACAGTAAAGTCAAAAGAGAAAAGACCAAAAGCAAGGAGTGGGTTCCTGTCACCAAGCATGACTGCCTAGTCCAAATCACGAAGATCAAGTTCATGAAGAGATCTAATTTTTCTCTTTTTCTATCAGATCATTGATTTCTATCAGGGATCATTGATTTCCTCCTGGAGCCCTTCTGAAGAACGCACTCCTTGAGACCATGCTTGCTCAGAATAGACTAGATCTGTTCATTATAACACATTAAGCCTTTTGTGGTCACTGAAGACTACCACAGGCCTAGGTAAGAAGTGTTACAAGAAACAATTAAGTGGTGCAGTGGATAGAAAGCTAGGCCTATAGTCAGGAAGACCTGATTTCAAATGCAATCTTAGACACTTAAAAGTGTGACTCACAACTTTGGTCTCACAATTTTTTGTCTATAAAAAGCAACTGATTCCCAGGGGTGTTCTTATAAAGGGTTATTATTTCTAAATGATTTGTAAGCAAACCTTAAACTGCTAGAGAAACGCTAGCTAAAAACTGTTGTCATAAATAATCATCCCCAGTTCTATCATCATACCCAAGCTATTCCATATTTATTTTTTTTTCAAGCTGTTCTTTATTCCTATGAGGGAAGGACACTGGGGGAAAGAATGACCAACTTCGCATAATGCCCTATAAAGTAAATGGCTGTTAGGAATTGGCCTTATGAGCCAGATCGCTGTCCCATGGGGAACTCACATTGTTTTGGCTTGAGTGCCTCAAATGCTGTTGTTGACAGAGAAAATTAATGACTTTCCTTCTTTCAGGGACTTTACTACCACTCTGGGAAGCTTTCCTAAAAGTGCCTTTGATGTTATCTTACTAGCCCCTGGCCTGTGGAAAAAGGCCATTTACTAAATCTCCCTTGGAGGAATTCACTGACTCTCTTGTAACAAATAGTACTCTACTCTCAGTTCAAAAAACCTGGGCATCTACTGTGACAAAAACACAAATATTTTTGTATGAGCAAAGAATAAAGTGAACTCTGCCTGATAACATGTATTATTATCCCCATTTTAGCAGAATACAGGGTATCCCAAGAGTTCCCTTTAAACTAATCTATGACTTTTGGAACACCCTGTGATTTATATGTACATAGCACTTTAAGGTTTACAAAGCATCTTTTCACAACCTTCTGAGATAAGTAGGGCAATTATTATTATGCCCATATCATAAATGAGAATTCTGAGGCTCACTGAGCTACAGTGATTTGTCTGGGGTTGCATAGATATTGGAGAGCAGAGCTAGACTTCAAAACCATGTGTTCTGTCTCAATCACCACAGTACTATTCAGCAAGGTGAAGTACCTTGCATGAAGTCAATAGCTCATCATGCCACACAAGAATTATTCTGCAGAAGAAAGAAATTACTCCATATTATGTATTTATTGCAGGTCAAGTAGCATCAATGAAACATATCTTCACAAGCCATAAATTCCTTCCCATTAAGCAATACCGTTTTCTTATCACATTCCAGTTTTCTCATATTTGTGAAGCTCCAAACTAGACTCAATTATAAAATACAAAGGAGAAGGGGAAAAAGTATTTCTAAACACTCACTCTGTGCCTGGCAGTACACTAAGTGCTTTACAATATTGTCACACTTGATGCTCAGAAAAACTCTGGAGATGGGTATTATTATTGTTTCCATTTTATAGACAGAGACAACAGACATTAAGTATCTTGGCCAGCTAATAAAAAGGGTCTGAAGCTGAACTTGAACCAATATCTTTCTAGGTATAGAACGAGAGCATGGTACCTGTGCAGAAGCATAGAAAAAAGCCTGAAATGGTTCAGTGTTCAATGATGCTTCTGAGTGATGTGTTTTTTGAATTATAAAGATTTGTTGCATATATACTATTTGACCTGAAATAAATGTCTGATAATTTTTCTTCTCAGAAAGTTCATGTGAAGTACAAGTATTTAATCTCTGTCTTGTTTGGAAAGTAAAGAAGAGAGAAGAGGAGAGGAGAGGAGAGGAGAGGAGAGGAGAGGAGAGGAGAGGAGAGGAGAGGAGAGGAGAGGAGAGAGGAGAGGAGAGGACATGACAGAAAGACAGTGAGACAGGCAGGGAGGGAGAGAAAAAAAGAAAAAATGAATGAAATATAACAGTGAAAAACACTCAGAAGAATATGAAAGAGGAATATGTGTTTTTTAGTTCCCACAAACCTTACAGTGGAGAATGAAGGCAGCTGTGGCAGTGAAAGGGATAATTTAGGTTTAAATGATCTCACCACTATTCACTGTCTATGTGATCATGAGTAAGTCCCTGAAACTCTGAGTCTTATATTCTTTATCATAATGTGGGCATAAAATTATCATATACTTCAAAGTACCAAGGACAAGATCAAATGAGATAAGCCCTCTGTTTTGTCTTTGGTTTTGAGGGATGCTCTCCTAAAACGCTTGCAAGTTACACCTGTGAATGATATTTTCTCTTGGTGCTTGCCTAAGCAAGATGAATCACAGTCCCAAAATGAATCCTGCCTGAGAAAGACTTCCCCACTTCTGGACAGGGTTTCAGTAAATAGCAAAAGAGGATAATTCTGCTTCCAGAAAGGATTTTACTTATGAAATAACTTACTTATGCACATATTCAACCTTCAATCCCTGAACAACCTATACTTTCCTGGTTTTTTTTTTTTTTTGTAGACTTCATTACTGAATTTTTGAAGGGGCTATAGATAAAAAAAAAACTCTTAAAAGTTCTTCCCAGAAGATTTTCAAGAATGATTATTTCTATGGAGCTATTTTAAAGAAGGCACATAAGAAAGATTGTATGTGTCCTATTTGACAGAGTGACAAGTACTCTTGTCCATATTCCATGATTCTTTGACATGAGAGAATTTTGTGTTTCTCTCTTAGATTTCCAGAGGTATGATCAGAATAATTTCTCTTACAAAGAAAGAATAAGTCATTGGAGCTATTGCTTTTAGAACTTATTTTTAATGTTTTAAGAAAAATATTAACTATAAAGAAATTATTGGAAGTCATGAAATCATTCTTGTGATCCATTTAATTTTTTTTTATTTCCCACATGTATTAAAATTTAATATGAAAATGTTTCATGGAGATAGAAAGATTTGTCCCTCCACATTTTAGAGCTATGCTGTGAAACCAGTTCAGTGGCTGAGTTCACCAACCTAGGGGTTTGTCCTTTTATAGGCAAAGTCTGAAGATGCTATGAGAGAAAAAGTGTTTTCTATTTTTTTCATTTTCTTTAAAAAGGCAGGGGGAGATAAACAGAGAGAGACTAAAAGGGAGAGAGGAGTGGAGAGGAGAGAAGAGGAGAAAAATTACAATTGCTCTATACTCACTCAGCTACTTTAAGATGATTCAGGAGGTAAAGTGCAGTTACTCTTCTTTGTGAAGATGCTCTTTGGTGGCTCTGTTACAAAATCAAGTATTTATTTTTATTTTCTTCAAAACCAAAAATCATCTCATATAAAATATATTAAGACTTTGGGGACTTCCTGTACATATGAGAAATATCTCAATGGTTCCCAAGATCTCTCCTCAGATAGAAGAAAAGTTACCTAATGAGACTTGATTAGAAATCCCATCAGATATGCCCAGGTGAAACAATTAAAATTGTGCTGTACATCATAGGTCAGTTACAGGTGTTAATTTCCCTGAGAACTTTATGGTATTTAATTTTATAGTATTTAAAAAATACTCCACTGAGTGGAAAAGAATGAATATTAGGTAGCACTTGCCCTCAGGGAGCTTATCACATGAGGGTGAAGGTAATTATACTATAATGTCTGTCTTTGGTTCTGTGTTCATCCTTTATTTACAAAGAAGGAAATAATATCAGAGAAATGATGACATGAGTTGCAATTGACTTTGTTTGGAGCAAGAGAGGGCTGGCCAAGGTCACCAGCCTCAATTTCCCCTCCTAAGCCATCTGGATCCAGTGGCCAGATATTCATCATGATGACTGGAGAAGACCCAGGATGCAATGTGAGATCTGCAGTACCTATTCAGGTACTCACTTAGAGTGAGGTAATGCCCATTCATTGAATTCACACTTTTAAGAAGTAATCAGGGAATGCCTCTTTAATGAACAAAAGAAAAAATAGGCAAATCAAGCTGGGAAGAAAAGAAGAATAGTTACTATTGATAATCACTCTGAAGCCAGGAGGGACTCAAAAAGAGTCATTAAGTGAAGTTTGGGCATGGACCTATTGTTGTGCAATGTATGGGCTTCAGGGAGCACTGGGTTTAAGGTTTTAGAAAAGAGAAGGAAGGAAGGAAGGAAGGAAGGAAGGAAGGAAGGAAGGAAGGAAGGAAGGAAGGAAGGAAGGAAGGAAGGAAGGAAGGAAGGAAGGAAGGAAGGAAGGAAGGAAGGAAGGAAGGAAGGAAGGAAGGAAGGAAGGAAGGAAGGAAGGAAGGAAGGAAGGAAGGAAGGAAGGAAGGAAGGAAGGAAGGAAGGAAGGAAGGAAGGAAGGAAGGAAAGAATCTGACTCATAAATCCCAAGTTAAGTGGGTGCCCTCTGGCCATCCAAATTTACCTTCCTTTGGAAAGGAGAAGGAAGGGAGAAACAGAAGGGAATGGATGAGCTGAATTAGCTAGCTGTGTCCCCAGTCAGGCAGCTTGGTATACTCCCAGATCTGTGTACATGGTACATGTGTGATAAAGGATTGTCAATGTACTGATTTGTCTAGGCCAACTCAAAGGAGATAGTTCAAAGAAAAAGATATTTATTTGAACAACATAGCAAAGTAAGTTGTAAGCAAGGGCCACTGTAGTGCAGAGATAGACTTTAATGGAAGCCTGAGTTATATCTTTGAGTCTGCTAGTCAGAGAATTGGTAGAGGTGCTAGGTGAGCTTGAGTTCACCAGTTTCTGGATTTGGGTGGAGGGAGATTAAACTTCTTTTGGATTTTCAGTGTCCAGACCACAGAGACAGCTGAAGCTGCTATGCCTTTGGCTCATTAATTTTGTCTTGGTAAAGCAATAATCATCAAAATTACTTGATACTTACTAAGAAAGAGAGTAGCGGATGAGTGGAATAGGTTGGGGACACAAGAGAGAGCAGCCAATGACAATAGCAACATACTGTTTGATAAAAAAAAAAGTCCCAAGTTTCTGGGATAAGAACTTGTTATTTAATAAAAAATCCTGGGGAAACTTGAAAATAGTTTGGCAGAAACTAGGCATAGACCAATATCTTACACAGAATTCAAAAATAAAGTTCAAATGGTTACATAATTAAGTTATAAAGATTAATATTATAGACAAGTTAGGAGAGAAAGAAATAGTTCACCTCTCAGAATTATGCAGAACAAAGGAATTTGTGACCAAGCAAGAGTTAGAAAAGAGTTTGAAATGGAAAATGGGTAATTTTGATTACATTAAATTGAAAACTTTTTGAATAAACAAAGCCAATTCAACAAAGACTAGGAGGGAAGAAGAAAATGGGAAATGATTTTTACAAGCAGTGTCTCTGATAAAGCCCTCATTTCTAAAATATATAGAGAACTGAATCAAATTCATAAGAATACAAGTCATGCTCCAATTGATAAATGGATGAAGGACACGAAAAGGAAGTTTTCAAAGCAAGAAATTAAAGATGTCTATAGTCACATGAAACAATGCTCTAATTCATTATTGATCAGAGAAATGCAAACTTAAACAACTCTTAGGGATCACAGAATATCTTTTGAATTGGATAATGTGACAAGACAGAAAAATTACAAATGCTGGAGAAGATATGGGAAAAACTAGATCACTGATTCATTGTGAATGGAGTTGTGAACTAATTTACATTCTGGAGACTAATTTGAAACTATGCCCAAAGGGCTACAGACATGTGCATTCCCCTTGACCCAGCAATACTGCATCTTGGGCTATACTTTTTGTACATGTACAAAAATATTTATAACAGCTGTATTTGTGGTGGCCAGGAACTGGAAATTGAGGGGATGGCCATCAAATGGGAGTGGCTGAACAAGTGGTGGAAGATGAAAGTAATGAAATAATTGTTCTATAAGTAACGGTGAGCATGTGGACTTCAGAAAAACCTGGAAAAACTTATATAAACTGAGGCTGAATGAAATGGGCAGAACCAGGTAAGCACAGTACACGGTAACAGGCACATGATGCAGCGACTGACTTTGATAGCCTTAGCTCTTCTCAGCAATGCAAGGACCTAAAACAACTCCAAAAGATGCATAAGGGAAATTTTGTCCACACTACAGAAAGACAAAGGGAGTCTGAATGCAGATCAAAGCTTTCTTTTTCTTTTGTTTTCTTCCTTTTTTTTCTTTCTCTTGTTTCCTCCATTTCTTTCGATTCTTCTAGGCAACAAGACTTTTGAGAAAACATGTTGAATGAGAGTGTATGTGGAAAGCCTATATGAGACTACACACCCTGTTGTGGAGGGGAATGTAAAAAATTTAAAACTTTTGGAAGTGAATGTTGAAAATTGAAAAAAAGTAAACAATTCTTTTTTTTATTCTGCTTTGGGGAGTTATCAAAGGTAATGGAAATCGGAGAAAATGTTGTCTGCTATTTTGTTGCTCAAATGTGCCATAGTTTCTTTAAGGATGATGTTATTATTCAAAAATGTGGAGAAAACAGGAAGGGGAACAGTTAACCTGGAGATGATTTTGATCAATAAGGAGAAATTAGTTGCTGTAGTAGAAATACACAAAGACTTGGAGACAAATGGCATATCAATCATAAAATTAACAACAAAGATGACAGGAAACATAGGTATAGTCTGAAATATATCCTAAGTTTCTAGAAAGTAGATTTAACTGCCTTCAGACAAGGAATAAACGGTGCTGAATAGTCTAATGTTTTGGAATGGAAGTAGTCCCAAGAAGAATAACTCTAGAGAATAAAGTTTCAAAGACAAGAAGAAATTAATTTGGTGTAGAGAATAAATGAAAATTGCCTAAAAGAACTAATACTACTACACTAGTGACTCCTATATCAACTCAGGTTTTTAAACACACAGAGATATACTACCAAGAACGCCCAGCTTAAAGAAATAGAAGTTCCATTTAAAAACAATATAAACTATTTGGGAGTCTATTTGAAAAGACAAGCCCAGGAACTATATGAATACAATTACAAAACACTTTGCATACAAATAAATCAACTTGAAACTATTAGAAAAGTATCAATTTCTCATGCATAGGCTAAGCCAACACAATAAAAATGGCAATTCTGCATGAATTGATTTGCTTATTCCGTACCATACCAATCAAAGTATGAAAAGATTATTTGACAGAGCTAGGGAAACAAATAACAAAATTCAACTGGAAGAACAAAAGTCCAAGAATATCAAGAGAACTGATGTAAAAAATGCAAAGGAAGATGACCTACTGCAGCACCAATGTGATATTCATGGCTCCTATACTGACTATGAATATGCCAGCATAATTCTGAATCACAAAATATAAGACACTCTCCACATGGAACACAGAATTAAATCACTTAAGTCCCAGAAACACAATTCCCAATATCAGAAAGCCAAGTTCATCACAGCAACAAAGAAATCTGTACACAATAACATTATAAGAGGTACCACCATGGCCAAGGCTTGCCGCTAATAAGAAAATACCACATCATGCACCACTAGGTCACTGTAAGAAAAATCTTCTTACTCAGTACACCATGTCCAAATACAGTCCTCTCTCATCTTGACTCTACACTGACTTCCAAACCACATACTTCCTCCTCCATGGGCCAACTGCTCCCACTTCTGGTCTAGGTTCACTCACAGGCAGCTCTCTGCTCCTGCTTCTTGTCTCAGCTCATGAAAATTGTTCCACTCCAAACTCTTCCTGCCTTTGCTTGACTGTAGGCTCCAGGGGCTTCCTGCCTGCAACTTCTGTTTCTAGGAAAACAAAGCTTAGCAAGAGTATAACAATATCTATACACTCTCAGTGCCATCATCCCAATTCACTCAAAAGACCAACAGATCTTTGAGACAAGGCTGGTGTCTCAAAAATTCACACAGACCAACACACAATGCTCCTGATAGCAGAAATATTCTTTCTGTTAGGCCTCCCCACAAGCATATTCCCATAGCCACTCACAGTTTCTTCTCTCACCTCTGCTTCTCTCTCTGCTTCTTGCACCTCTGATTCTGATTGATCTCTCTCTACAATACATACAGAGCTTCGAATCAAAAACTCAGCATTAAGTCTGTCAAAGGCAAGATTCAATGAAAAGAAGTTGATTGGCTAAAGCTTAAACAGCGAAAGATCCTACTTTGCTTGGTCGACAGCAAACAAAAAATCAACCAGCAAGGGGAGAATTACTCATTTCTGAGCTGTTCTTCTGGTAGATCCTTAATGAATAACGTTTCTTCTTCCTAATATTGCCCATGACCATCGATCTATATTTGCCTCCATCTCATTCATGCGATTAAAATGTTCTGAATATAAACGACCATTTGGGTCATAAGACTGCATTATGATGGGTGTCGAGGCTTTAGATCCTTCAGTTAAATTGGTAGGTCAGAAGACAATATTTAGGTTTTGGAGGTCATAAAGAGAGGGCACAGGTAAGGCCTACTGGACGTTCGTCTCACTGGAAGGAATAAAGTGAGTGTCATCCATCTCTTTCAAGCTCTGTAACAAGTCACACAACCTGGGAGATTTCTGGATTGCCTAAAGGATAGTGTAGAAAAAGAGAGAGAAAGGGAAGATTTGGGGAAGACATCTCTAAAGAAAATGGTTGTCCCTACCTCAACACATTCAGGATAGGATCATCTAATTAAAATGGGTAATTGGTTGTGCAATTAATTATTTATTGACAGATTGCAATCCACAAAGGTTATACCATTTTATACTCCCACCAGTAAGGTAAGAGAATACCTATCTCCGCTTGGAAAACTACTAAAGTCATATTTTTTTTTTCTTTTAATCTTACAATGACCATGAGCTAATATGAAAACTCAACTGTGTCATTTAATCTTGTGCAGTTTTCTTCTGTGTCTAGAGCCTATGTGCACTACAGGTGGAGAATGTTTCACTCCTGCCCTGTGTAGACTTAATTGTCAGGATGACAAGGAGGACATATGTGTATGAGACAAAAATTGTCATAGAGTGAATGATTGCATAGAGACAGAGAAAATGATAATCAGTAATGAATTAAAAGATGGAAAGGTATAGGAAATTTTAAACAATTGCAAAATTTCACAATAGAAATGATGTATTATATTTGTTCCACAGAAACTTAATCTATATAATAAACCCACAGGAATCATGAGAAGAAGAAAGCCAAGAGTATAGGACACAATAACCTGCTGCTTGCACAGTCTATTGGACATCCTCAATGGATAAAGGGGAAGGTTGCCTCTGGCTGCATATCGGTCATATGCCATCGCTGCTAACAGGAAGCCTTCTGCAGTTGCACTGACACAAAAAAGTAATACTATGCCACGTATTCCAAAAGGGATATAATTTTATTCTTAATTAAGGAATTCACCAACATCTTAGGGTCACTGAAGAGGAAGTCAAGGCATCTGAAAAAGCTAAGCTGCTGAGAAATACGTACATGGGAAAGTGAAGATGAGAGTCCATCCAAACAAGTACAACCAGCCCAATATTCCCCATCATGCTTGTGATGTAGATCACTAAGAATAGTAAGAAGAGAGGTATCTGAAGTTCAGGGAGATCTGCAAGTCCCATAAGAACAAATTCTGTTTCCAGAGTTACATTTTCTTCCATCATGATTTCATTCTGGATGTTTAGTGAAAGGAGAGAGAAAGAAAAGAGAAAAAAGAAGACATTCACCAAAGGACTCTGTGAAATAAATGCTCCAGACTTTGTAGGAATGAGTCTTCCTTTAAGTATGAATCCAGATTGTTTGTACAAGGCTTTCGCAAAGACTCAGCTGGAAGTTTTGTACTGCCTTTCCGACAAGTCATGTATGCGCCATATCCCACCACACACAGAGATGTGGATGTTAATACAATGAAAACACTTTCCACCCTGTCACAAACATATTTATAACCAGAGTCATTGCATGAGATCAGAGTTGACTGCATTTTGGAGAGCCACTTCAGAAGAAGATATGGCTCAGGACATGATTATATAGATGAAAGTTTCACTCTTGATTTGAATGTTTTTCAAGATATCCTACACCGAGACACACTAGTGAAAGCCTTCTTGGATCAGGTCTTTCATCTGAAACTAGTTTGTCTCTGAGAATTACTTTCCTTCCACAGTTTCTGCAAGTCTTTCATAGAAAAGCCTTAACGCTAATAACATAGGGGATATACGGAAAAGGGAAAAATGCCATTTAAATCTCTCTAAAAACTTGAGCATAAATCTCGATTAAACAGCAGAGGGTGATCTTAACATAATAATGGCTTTAGCTGAGAAAATCAAACCAGGCCTACATTCCTTTATCTTTGGAAGATCTTTCTACATTAGTGTACAAGAATGGGATGTGCTAATAACATTTTAAAAGTGCAACCTTTTTAAATATATTTCATCATTCTACTGAAGTACTGCCTCAAAAAATTAATGTTATGAAAAACATCATTTTTTAGTCATGCATCCAAAGCTCTGCACTGCACTTTGAGCTAAAAGTTATTTTACTGTAGTCTTTATGAGATAAAGTATTTTGTAGTTACTTTAACAGGTACATCATTACAAATGGATCCCTTTTTAACATGCACTTATTTGGGAATTGTCTTTTGTTTACAATTGTAATAAATATTATTTAATGTTAGGGTGATATGTAAATTTGACAATAACTTCTATCTTCAGAACTTTACAAAAATTTAACTTTAAATTCATCTCAGAGGGTTTTGTGTTAAGTTCTTCACTTGTTTTTCCGGGAGGGTAGAAGGTTATTCGGGAGGGTAGGAGGTTATTAGGTTTCTATAATACTTTGTATTCTGTGGATCAACCATTTGCAAATCAGAGCAGTGGATCAGAATTATTTGTGGAGCCAAAGGGAAAAGTTAACATAATTTAAACTTTTGAAATAAAAATACTGATCAAGTAGTTATTAAAACTATGTAATGGTTAGATGCTACTTTAAAACTGAGGCCTTAAACTTTATTGAAAAGTCAAATAATATTCAGGCTCCCTGATTATAGTGGGCTATCATATATTTCTCGTCATCCAGGCTGATTGAAATGTGAACAAAATATGGGTTTTTTGAAATTTACCTTTAAATTGCCGTTATCAACTTTTTAATAAGACATTTTTGTTTCTTAAGAACCAGAATAAAAACATTTATGTCTTTTCCTCTCTGAAAATAAAAATTTGATGGAGAATATGAAATATTCTGATCTGAGTTTGCAATCGCTGTAACTCTGAAATTGGAAAAAGTTGTGTCAAAATGCATTAGCAGAAACTTTTTTGATCACTAAGAGCTATTTTTACCTGCTTACACCTTTAAGTCCAAATTCATAAGTTTTCTATTTTTTCTGGATCATATGGGGAAAAGCAAGAAGAATTTTTGCTGCTCTGTGTTATTGTTTTTCTTATGGGTAGATGATTTTTCTTTTTTTGTTAAAAGCATTCTGACTAACAACTTTAAATAGATGATATAAATGCTTTAGAGGAATTGGGATTTTGCCAATTTTTGATTTATATTGGAGTCATTGAAATATTAGCTCTGTGATGCTAACAATTTTCTTGGCTTTTATCTTGAACCCAGAACTCAAAAGGTATTATCATGCACAATTCTTTGGATCTCCTTTGATACTTAAATCATTATTCTTAGAAAGCACTTTTTTATAATTTTTCTTGAAGGGGATTGTGGGAGATTCCTTTGCCTCAGCAAGTAATTTGTTTTTTCTCCTGAAACCATTTTGCCATTTAAAAATGGAAAGAAATTGAAAACAAAATAAAGTATACATTTCTAAATTGCATAGAGTGGAAAGGATAATCTTGGGCCATAGTTAAACTCATTCTACCTCATTGGGAATGCTTTCCACATTTCACATATTCAGAACATCTTCATCCTAAAGAACAGGTACCACTCTGAATGAACTTGGCTACTGTTTCACTCCTGTCATGTTTGGGGTCCTACTGCTATCTATACAATAGCTGATTAATATGTTTCTTTGTTCAGAAGAATGTTGTTGCTATGAACATTGTGCCAGTGCCCAAGGAAAACAATTTTAAATTGTAAACAGTGAAAAGAACTAATATTTAGAAGAAAAATAAAAGCCTAATGTTTGTCCAGACTTTACTTTCCAAAAAATTTTACTCCCTAAAAAAAAAAGATCCATCTTCTTTTAAAAGTTAGCAACTTTTTCTCACTGCAAATAACAGCTATCAAAATACTGACTAGAAGGCAAAACACAGATTTAAGTACATAATGCACTATAGCTCAGAGTTTTGAATAATCAATAGACACTACTAAACTGCAGTTTCCCCATAGGTCACTCAAAGCCATGATTCCTGCTTTAAATGCTGGATCGTTGTTCAAATGCCAGGTTATGGGTATAGAATATATATAATGTAAAGTAAAATAAGTTTTTAGAGCTCATGCAGATTCCAAATCATATATTTTGTATCTCGAACCAGGAGGATTTTGAGTAAAATGTAGAGGAAATTTTAAAAAAAGAAATTTTTTTTTCTGCATTGGGTACCCTCTCATCAACATGTTTTCATCTTCTTCCATAATGCATTTTAAAGCAATTATTCATTAATTTTCTGAGGATTACAATAAAGTAAAATGAGTTTCAGAGCTCAAAAGACAATACTAAGGAATTCTAGCAACAAACAGCATAAAGACAAATGGGATTTTATCAAATCTCTCCGGATCTTGATTCTATAAACTCTATACACAATAGTCATTGGTTGTGTAGCTGCGGAAGTTCATAGGGAACAAAACCTGGAGTCGAGAAGATCTGAATTCAGTCTCAGATACTTTCCTGCTGTGTGACTCTGGGCAGTCATATATCCCCTATTTGCTTCATTTCCTCACCTGTAAACTGGGGACACAATCCAGAAGGAAATGGAAAATGACTACTGCAGGAAAGAAAATCTCATGGACAAAGTCCATGGAGTCATGTGAAGTCAGACAAGACAAAATGAACACAAATAACTTAAGATTTGGAAGGCAATACATAAACATTAGCTTAGTTGAGTCTTGCAACAACCCTAAGGGAAGTGTTGTGGATATTCTTATCTCATTTGATATAAAAGAAAATAGGGCGGAAGTTCTTCTGTCAGGAGTGCAATTTGATCCCATATCTTCTTGATGGCTGGTTGAGTACTCTATCTTCTATATCTGGGTGTGACAATGAACACCTGCAATACTTGCTACTGGAGAGGCTAAAGATGGTGGAGCTCAATGATTCTGAGTTGCCAAAAGGCTAAAGCCAATCTGGGGCCTGCACTAAGTCCAGCTAAAAGGAAAAAAACAAGCATTTATTTATTAAGCACCTACTGTGTGCCACAGACTGTGCTAAGTGCTTTACAAATAGTTACTTGATCTTCCCAACAACCTTGGAAGGTTGGTTCTATTTTTATCCCCATTTTCAAGCAGAAGAAAAGGGATCAGAAACAAATAGTGACTTGCTCAGGGTCACACAGCCAGTAAAGGTCTGAGGTTAAATTTGAGCTCAGATGTCCCTGACTCCAGGTCCAGTGCTATAAATCACCTAAGAATAATAATGATAATATCAACAGCAACACGAATATTATTATTCCTGCTGCACTGATGAGAAAACAGAGCATGACAGAGCTGAAACCTTTTGCTAAAGGTCACACAGAATGTAAATGTTTGGCATTGTGCCTAGTGGATAACAATCATTGGACAAATCATAAAAATTCCACTCATGACATGTAAATTTGCGGCTCAAAAATAAAATGTACAACCAGTACTCTGGATGTTCTTTGCATCTGGATTTTGGAATCATGTAGATAAACCTCCAGTCTTAATGAAGTCCTTTCACCTCCTACTCAGATATTTCATTACTATATAGAAATAGCTAAATATTGCTAGGGGTGAAAAGATTTGTGATATTTTTGAATCATCTTTGTAAAGAGTAATGAACCCCATAGAAGGCTACACTCATACCTGACTTGTGTAAAATAATGTACAGACCAAGAAAGGGAACAACTTCTCACTCTGAATTTAGAGGGCCTGTGTTCAAATCCCCACTTAGGCCCTTACTGTCTAACTGGACATAGTATAGTATAGTATAGTATAGTATAGTATAGTATAGTATAGTACAGTGTAGTGTAGTGTAGTATAGTATAGTATAGTATAGTGTAGTGTAGTGTAGTGTAGTGTAGCATATTATAGTATAGTATAGTGTAGTGTAGTACAGTATAGTACAGTGTAGTATAGTATAGTATAGTGTAGTATAGTATAGTATAGTGTAGTATAGTATAGTATAGTTTAGTGTAGTATAGTATAGTGTGGTATAGTATAGTATAGTATAGTATAGTATAGTATAGTATAGTGTAGTGTAGCATATTATAGTATAGCATAGTGTAGTGTAGTACAGTATAGTATAGTATAGTATAGTGTAGTATAGTATAGTATAGTTTAGTATAGTGTGATATAGTACAGTGTAGTATAGTATAGTGTAGTGTAGTGTAGTGTAGTAAAGTATAGTATAGTGTAGTGTAGTATAGTGTAGTGTAGTATAGTACAGTGTAGTATAGTACAGTGTAGTATAGCATAGTATAGTATAGTATAGTATAGTACAGTATAGTGTAGTGTAGTATAGTATAGTGCAGTATAGTATAGTATGGTATAGTGGAGTGTAGTGTAGTATAGTATAATATAGTATAGTATATTATAGTATAGTGTAGTGTAGTGTAGTATAGTATAGTATAGTATAGTGTAGTGTAGTGTAGTGTAGCATATTATAGTATAGTATAGTGTAGTGTAGTACAGTATAGTATAGTATAGTGTAGTATAGTATAGTATACTTTAGTATAGTGTGATATAGTACAGTGTAGTATAGTACAGTGTAGTATAGCATAGTATAGTATAGTATAGTATAGTATAGTACAGTATAGTGTAGTGTAGTATAGTATAGTGTAGTATAGTATAGTATGGTATAGTGTAGTGTAGTGTAGTATAGTATAGTATAGTATATTATAGTATAGTGTAGTGTAGTGTAGTATAGTATAGTAGTATAGTGTAGTATAGTACAGTGTTGTATAGCATAGCATAGCATAGCATAGAACAATATAGTATAGTATAGTGTAGAATAGTGTAGCATAGCATAGTATGGTATAGTGTAGTGTAGTATAGTGTAGTGTAGTGTAGTAAAGTATAGTATAGTAAAGTATAGTATAGTATAGCATAGTATAGTTTCAACCTCTCTGACCCTCAGTTTCCACATCTGTAAAATGAGGTTAGACTAAATGGCATATGACACTATGAACAGTTCTTTTTTGGAAATATTTCAGGAGTAGGAATAGAAAATGCAATAAGTATTCATTCCTATTGTGCTAATTCTCTCTGGTGATGCATATATGAAGGGAATCATTTCTAGTTTCTTTCCCTTCCAAATCTATTTATGAAAACAGCGGTGAAGTTACCTCAGTCCCAACAAACCACTCCCTATAGGATGGATTCAAAGTTGTTTTACTGAGGACTATGAGCTAATTATTAAATCAAGCTTAATGCACTCAATAATTTCTATTAAAACAACCCTCAGTATTATGAGGAGTCATTGAACATGTGACTTCCCTGAAAGTCTCAGTATAACTTTCAGTTCAAGACTTCTTGTCTGTGTAGTTGTCTTTGGGTTGAACTGATTAGTTTTGTTAGATAGAAAACAGTACAAGTGGAGGCAATATTTTGTATTCTATCAAGAGCAATCATCTTGGCTACCTGTGCCCACACAAGCAATGTACTGAGTCATAAAATGTGAGATTGAAACTATCCATCTTGTCTGGAAAGACACCCACTTCCAAATTTTGCCGTTGAGCAGACATACTGGGCACAGGATGTGGCAGAACCAATGCCATCCAACAAACATTTATTGAGAATGTACCTACGTTAAATAAGCTCATTGAGACAATAGAAAACGGTACTTGATAACATCCCAGGCCTTAAAGGACCTACAATTGACTTAAGAAAACATTACTTGTACACATGAAACAATTAAAGGAACACACAATAAAATAATGAAAACCTTTATTTTTCTTCTACGATCCAGACATAAATCTTCCACAAGACACTGCCACCTCCATGTTGTACCAGTAACCATACTAATAATAATTAGAAGCATTTACATGGCACCTACTCTATGTCTGGCACTATGTTAAGGGCATTACAAACAATATTTCATTTGATCCCCACAAACAACGTGGGATGTAGGTACTATGATTACCCACATTTAACTGGGCAAGGCATGTTAGGCAAACAGAGGTAAAGTGAATTGTCCTAAGTCAGACAGATAGAAACTGCCTGAGGCTGGATTTGAACTCAGATCTTCCTGACTGTGGGTCCTGTGGACTGGACCACTAAGTCACCTAGCTTTCTTCAGTTCTGTTTACTCAGTCTCCCATGATCCAAATGTTAGCATTACCTTTGACTTCCTTCACTTCTCTCACTTCTTGTAATTAATAAAGTACTGGATCCTGAAGATTCTACCTCAGCAAAATCTCTCAAATCTGGCTCCTTCTTTCTTTCCCCTTATGTCACCACCTAAGGACATGCTCTCCGTCCAACTGGTCTGGAAAAGTGAAACAATCTCCTAACTAGTATTTCACCTCTAATTATTTTGTACACGGTTGTTTTACTCAGTGTTTTTTTTTTTGTACTCAGTGTTGTGCAATGATCAACTGTGACAGACTTAGTGCTTCTCAGCAATTCAATGATCCAAGTCAAACACAAAAGAGTCATGATCAAAAATGCTAACCCTGTCTAGAGAAAGAGCTACAGATTCTAAATGTAGATCAAATTATTCAATTTTGTTTTTGATTGTTTTTTGTTTTCATGATTTTCTCTTTTATCTGTTTCCTTTTCATCACTATGACTAATCAAATCTAATTCAAATCAAGCCTCGGAAACTTAACTGTGTTACTGTGTGCCACTCAAAATTTTGACTCAGTTTCCTTATCTGCAAAATGAGAATAACAATAGCACCTACTTCCCAGGAGTGTTGTTAGCAAAGCTTATTGTTTCTACAATTCTTTGTAAAAAACCTTGAAATGCTAGCTGTTGTTATCATCAACCATCATCCATTGTGGTATCATCCTAAGCAGGTTGTACATTATTCCTGTGATGAAAGGATACTAGGGAAACAAAATTGACCAACATGGCATAGTGCCCTGCAAAGTCACTGGCTGTTGAGGATTAGCCTTGATGATCCTGATCCCTGTCACATGGGGAACTGGCATTGTCATGCCTCCAGTGGCTGAAAAACTGCTGCAGATACAGAAAATTAATGACTTCCCTTCTGCCAGTGGCTTTATTGTCACTCTGGGAAACTTTATTAAAGCTGCCTTTGATGCCATCTTGACAGCTCCTGGCATGTGGAAAAAGACCATCTATTAAATCTCCCTTTGAGGAATTCACTGACTACTTTGCAACATCCCTCACTAAAAACAAAGTCAAGTACATGTCATGCCATCATTTCTCCGATGGTATGGTCTTCTTTGGCAAGGAAGGACAAGCACAACAGTCTGTGAGTAGACACAGCTGCCTGAATGGGGCACAACTAGCTGGGTAACTCAGCTCCCCCTCTCCTGTCTGTCTCCTCCTCCCCTTCCTTCTCCTCTCCAAAGGATGGTAAATTTGGATGGAGAGAAGATGTCCAGTTAACTTGGGTTTTATTAGGTAGATTCCTTTCCTTTCCTTTCCTTTTCTTTCCTTTCCTTTCCTTTCCTTTCCTTTCCTTTCCTTTCCTTTCCCTTCCCTTCCCTTCCCTTCCCTTCCCTTCCCTTCCCTTCTCAAAATCATGAACCTACTGCACTCTGAAGCTTATATGTTGGATAATACTAGGCTCCTCCCTAAGGACTCTATTCTGGACCTCGTGGGTGAAGAATGATTATCAATAGTAACTATTGCTGTCTCCCTCCCAGCCTGATACTTGTCTCTTTCTTTATCTCATTAAAGGTGCCATTCCTTGGTTACTTCTTAAACAGGCCTATTCAATGAATGGGCATTACCTCATCCTAAGTGAGTACCTGAATAGACCTGGGCATGAAGGGGCCAAGGTCTGCCAGTGCAACCTGGGTCATCTTCAGTCATTCTGATAAAATCTGGTCACTGAATTCAGATAGCTCTGGAGGAGAAGTGAGGCTAATCACCTTGCACAGCCTTACTTCATTCAAAACAAAGTAAACTACAAGTCATGTCATCATTTCTCTGATGGCATGGCCTTCTTCGGCAACGAAGGACAAACACAATAATCCACTGTCAATCCAAAGAACCTAGGCAACTGCTGTGGCTACCACACAAATATGTCTATATGAGGAATGAATAAATTAAACTCTTCATAAGGAAAACAAGGATTAATATCCCATTTTCAGAAGAATACAGGGTGCCCCAAAAGCTCCCTTTAAATGAAATCATGACTTGGATGACACCCTGCGGTTTATATTTAAAAAGCACTTTAAGGTTTACAAAGCACTTTTTCACAACCTTCTGAGATAAGTAGGGCAAATATTATTATCTCCATTTTATAGATGAGGAAACTGAGGGTCAATGAGGTATAGTGATTTGTCTGGGATCACATAGCTATTGAAGAGCAGAACTAGAATTCAAAACTACATATTCTGTCTCAGTCACTACGGTACCATTCAACGAGATTAAGTAACTTGCATTAGGTCAACATCTCATCATGCCACACGTACTAACCCTTCTTCAGAAAAAAGAAATTACTCCATTATTTGTATTTATATCACACCAAACAGCATCATTGAAACATATCTTCATAAGCCATAAATTCCCTCCCACTTATCAGTACTGTTCTCTTATTTCGTTCCGGTTTCCTCATGTTTCTAAAAACTCAAACTAGACCCAATTATTTCTAGCATTTTTTAAACACTTACTCTGTGCTAGTCATTACACTAAGTGCTTTACAATATTATCACCCTTGATGCTCAGAAAGACCCTGTGAAATAGGTGCTATTATTATTCCCATCACATAGACAGAGAAAATATTGGACAGAGTAACAGCAATATTGTGTGATGATCAACTACAAATGACTTAATTCATCTCAGCAACACCATGGTACAAAATAATTACAAAAGATTCATGATTTAAAATTCTATTCACATCCAGATAAAGAAATAACCAACTCAGAATGCAGATCAAAGCATGCTTTTCCATTTCCTTTATTTTTCATGGTATTTCTTTGTCTTTTGCATCTTTTTTTCAAAACTGTGACTAATATGAAAACATGTTTTACATAATTTCATATATATATATAATCTATACGAAATTGATTGCCATATTAAGAAGAAGAGAGGGTAGGAAAGAAAGGAGAAAATTTTGGAACTCACAGTCTTGTAAAACTGAATGTAAAAATTGTATTTACTTATAATTGGGAAAAATGAAATACAGTTAAAACAGATATAGATAATAGTAGCAAGTACAGGTTAAAGAAGATGAGTATGTAAGGTATGTATGCCCATGTAGGATGTTTATATCCCCATAAGTTTTCTAAAGACTGCTGAAAGGAGATGCTAATAGATACAGTCTTAGGTCGCGACAGCTCAGGAAGAGAGTAGAGCCACCATAACTGCTGGGTGGACAGAAAAGCCCTGAGAGCAATGCAAGAATGAGCATTCTTTCCTCCAGTCTCCAAGGTGTGTGGTAGAATTATGTCTTCCTCATTGTCTCTTGATGGAACAAGGTTATGGAGAAAATGAACAGAGATGGAATCAGGGTACGGGTAAAACCATTTGCTTCAACAGATGGGGTGATGAGGAGTCACAACAACAGAAACCTGTGTATTGTAGTCTCAGACAATAATGACAATGGAGGAAATGGGGAGGAAGAGTACAAGGCAGTAGTCAGGACTGGGAAATCACTAGCTTCCATTCTATAATTCTCAATAGATATACTTCATTTCTGAGATGAACATAAAGGAGTTTAGCATCCAGTGGTGTGGTTTTTATTCCAGAGCTGTGATTTCTTGGCTGTAGTGAACTCCCTATGAAGAAACTTCTTCTACTGATAGAAACTGTAGTTGCGAAACCTGGCTATGTCAGAGTAGGGCTTCAATTCTAGCCTTCATTATGTTATACACTAATCCATGCTGCATTACCTATACACAATGACAAGGACTGAAACCAAGCTTGGTTAAGTGGAAATGGAGAATTGGAGTCTATAATTTTTGTTACTTTTTACAGAAGTTCATCAGTGAAGGAAGCAAAAAGGTGGTATGAAAACTCAAGAAAGGGAAAGAAACAAGGGGTGTGTGTGTGTGTGTGTGTGAGAGAGAGAGAGAGAGAGAGAGAGAGAGAGAGAGAGAGAGAGAGAGAGAGAGAACAAAAGAAACAGAGAGGAAACCTGAAAGTATTGGTAGGGAGATGTGACAATGGATAATGTCTGAAAATAAATAAAGAACATGCAGGGATTGATCTTGTAATTTGTTTAGACAAAAACAAAAAAGAGCAGTTTGGGAAGACATTTAAGCAATATGTTTCTAAATTGCTTTCCTCAGGGAACCAAGGACCTCTTTATTTCTCAGGCTGTAGATAAGTGGGTTTAACAGGAAGATTACAATAGTGTAAAATAAGGACTACATTACATTTTGATGTAGTGCCAGACTCTAGAAGCACATGCATAAAGAAAAGTGTTCCATACAATAAAGAGACAGAGAACAGAGAAACACTACATGTTGAGAAGGCTTTGCTCCTTCTCTTTTTAGTGTTAATCCTCAAGATAGCTGAGAGGACATGACCATAAGAGACTTTGGTGATCAACAATGTGAAAGTTTGAATAAATGCAGAGAAAGTTAAAACCACTACTCTTTTAACACATGGGTCAGTACAGGAAATTTTAAACAATTTTATAATTTCACAATTGAAATACTGAATTTTAGTTGGCTTTCAGAAGGTTAGTCTAAACAATAAACCCACATGAATCAGGAGATGAAGGAAGCTAAGTGTATAGGAAGCAATCACCAGCTGCTTGCACAATGTATTGTGCATCCTCAGTGGATAAAGGAGAGGGTTACATATGGCTGTGTGTCAGTCATATGCCATCACTGCCTACAGGAAACATTCTGCAGTTGCACTGACACCAAAAAAGGAAAGTTGAGCCATTCATTCCAAAAGGGATATAATTTTATTCTTAGTTAGGAAGTTCACCAGCATCTTAGGGGTTAATGAAGAGGAAGTTAGAGCATGTAAAAAAGCTAATCTACTGGGGAATATGTACATGGGCATATGAAAGTGAGAGTGCAACCAAACAAGTACAAATAGCCCAATATTCCCCACCATGGTGGAGAGATAGATCACTGTGAACACCAAAAAGAGAGTAATCTGAATCTCAGGGAGATCGGTAAGTCCAACGGGAACGAACTTTGTCACCAATTTCTTGTTCTGCTCTGCCATATCTGCATTGTACCCAATGCTGGAATTAGAGGGTTAAAAAGATACATTCAAAAAAATCATGAAAATTATCCCTAATGCATGAAAGAAAATGCTACTCAATGCTGCATACACTTTAATTAGAATGGTTTAAGAGTCATCCCATCTCTTTCAATAAATATATTTCAAGGATATCAATCCTTTTAGAACCTGGTTGTAGGAACTGGGAAAATTAAAATAAATTCAATTATTTAATTAATAATAATAGCTAGCATTTAAATAGTGTCTTAAAGTTTGCAAAGCATTTCACAAATATCATTTCATTACATCCTTGGTTCGTGACTTTGCCCAGCTCTGCCTCACTTAAATCCAATTCACACACAAGTCAAGACTTCACATCATGACATTGGTGATCCTCTTGAAGAATAGTACAAACAACAACAGTCACCTTGACAGGTAGGTGCTAATATTTTCCCATTTTACAGATGAGGGAACTGAGGCAGAGACAAGTTAAATGACCTGCCCATGATCACAGAGCTTCTCCGTGTCTGAGGCAAGATTCATACTCAGGTTTTCCCAATGCCAAGTCGAGCATTCCATCTGGTGTCCTTCCTCATTGTCTTTACCTCCCTTAATTCTAGTGCCTTCTCTCTTGTAATTATTTCCAATTTACACTGCTCATAATTTGTTTGTGCTTCTTTGTTTGCTTGTTTCCCTCATTAAATTGTGAGCTCCTCAAGGGCAGGGACTGTCTTTGGCTTCTCTTTATATCTCTCCCCAGCACATAACACAGTGCCTAGCATATAGTAGACACTTAACAAATGTTTATTTACTGAATGATCTAGCTGAGTAGTTACAGATGTTCCCCATCATCTAGGAGAAAATAAATCGTATACACCTGGAGAGAAATCATACTTCATTAATGTTTGTCATTAGAGAATATATGGAGGTTGTAGAAATGCTTTTCATGAAAACATTTTAGAAGAATTCAATTTGTATTCAAATGTGCCAATTTGTAATCTGAAACTATGTTATTTATGAACTGTAACTACTTGAAAGCCTGGAATGTGTCTTTTTGCATTTCATATGACTTTTTCTACATTTATACACTTGTTCTTGCTGTTCATGTATTATTTATCTCTATGTCTATCTAGTTCTATGTCAGTATAAGTTCCCCTGTATGTATATATTTACCTGTGTCTTAAGTTTATGTTTGTGTTTCTACACTCATTTCCATTTCGTACTCACTCTGCAAGGTTGTTACGATCAAATGAGTTAAGATATAAAGGGCTTTGAAAATTTAAAGCACAATAAAGAATATGTCAATTATCATCATTATTAGTTTTACAGTGATGAATGCTCTCACAGGTCACTTTATCTGGTCATTTTTCTCTTCAAAAGCCTTCAATAACTCCTTACTGCTTCCTTACTAATGTACAAATTCATAGGACTGGTACTTTACAATTTCCTTCTTTCCATCTTCCTAAATTCATATTATGTAGTTCTCTTCCATGCAATCTGTGCCTCATGCAAAACTGAATTAAGCATTCTTTGCATGATCCATAATACAGTGGATAGAGCTCTGGATGTAGAGTCAGGAAGAGCTGAGTTACAATCTCTGTTCTGACACTTACTAATGGTGTGACCCTAGGCAAATCATCTAATCTGTTTGGCTCAATTTCCTCAGTTGTAAAATGGGGATAAAATAGCATTTACTTCCTAAGGATATTACGAAGAACAAATGACATAATTGTTGTAAATTTCTTAGTGTAGTACATTGTACCTAGTAGGCACATATTAAATGTTTTTTTCCTTCATTCCCATCTTATTTTCTCCATTCTAATATTCCTCAATTTTTTCTTTCCTATCTACCTTATTTCTTTATTTCCTTGCTTTGTTCTTTCCTTCGTTCTTTGCTTCTTTCCTTCCATTTCCTGCCTTATGTCTTCCTTCCTTCTTTCCTTTCTTTCTTCATCTTTCCTAATTCATTCTTTCTTTCTTTACTGCCATGCTTTTGCTCAAGTTAATATTACACTGGGATAGCACCTCACTTCTTCCTGTTCAATTGCAACCAGTCCTTTAAAGGCCAAGTCAAATACCACAAGTCAAAAAATTCCTCACCTCTTACTTGGTTTTTTGTTAACATATTTCCAAGACATTTATCATTTGTGCATTATGTGTTATTTATCTTTCTCGTGTCATGCCCCTCAATGACTGTAACTGCCATATGGTTAAAAAGGTTTTAAAACTGACTTCAATTAGCAACATCATAAGCAACAATTCAACATTCATTCTTCCTTCCTTTCATGGCATTCCCTGAAAAACTGTCGAGTGCTTAGTAGGAACTTAGTAAATACATACTGATTGAGTTATAAATTGATATGATATTCTAATCCCAAAAGACTAAGTAGACTGTCCATATGATCCATTCTTCTTCATGAACACAAGCAATTACTCCTACACAATTCAATTTAACATGCTGATATTATGAAAAAAGAACTGTGCCATACGTCAAACTGAAACCCCAAAATTGTGTTCATGGAAGCTTAATACCTTTCAATTCAGTCATATTAGTGAAACAGAATTAGTCAAGCAAGTTGTGCTCTGAGGAGAAATCACATCATGTTAACCAGAATTTATTAAGCCATTACTATTTGCCAGAAACTGTGCTAAGCTCTGGCGATGCAAAAGGAGAGGCAAAAACACTTTCCCTTCCTTCAAGAATCTCAAATTTTAATTGAGGAGACAGCAGGGATATTACTACATATATTCAAAATATGTACAGAGTAAGTGGAAAGTAATTTCACAAGGGATGGCAATAGCAGCTAAAGTTGGATCAAAAAAAGAAATATGAGTCATCAAATAGTTGGATTTAATTTATTTGGCTTAAAACATATTTGGCTTAAAATTACCTTAAATTCTGCCTAGGCAAAAAATTTTGAAGCCAAATTACTATTTCCCCAAATATAGTTGGAGAGGGCAATTATAAAGTTTTCCATCATATTTTCCAAGAAGATGCCAAATAGGGTAACAGAAATTGCACACAACTGAAAATCACTGAAGAATTCAATGAAAACCCTGTAGATATTTGGAAACAACATCATACCAACATTTAAGTTTTTATTCTCTGGGTTAAAATTCTTCATTCCTTCTAATGTATGTGACACGAATTGAATGTTCATTGCCATCACAGTCCCCTTCGTGAGTCCTCCAGCTTTTCAACGTTCTCCCTAAATTACTTTAGAGCTAAAACAAAAAGAAGACAAGTTAATAGAGAGTAGAGTAGCTGTAGCATGTAAAAGGAAGATGATTTGCTGCAATTTCTCTATTAAAGTTTCTTTCTAAACATTCAGAATGTATCTTAAAACCTTCAAAGGTAATTTATTATAATGAGGGTGATGTTTGCGAAGTCTTTCCTAGAGATTTCAAGGGTAGAGAGCTTTATCTGGTAGTTTTTCAGAGAAGTTTAGTCTGGATGCAAGAAATTGGAGTAGATGGCACTGACAGGCATTATATTCTCATGATTCTAGGAAATTAGAGAAATTTACTATTTCCATGAGTTTCAAGATTCTTGGAAAAGTTTAATGACAGCTTGAAAAGTGCACTTGACCTTCTCAGTACCTGTGAAGAAAAAAATGTATAAACCAGGATATTATCTCTGAAGTGATGAAATAATTGTTTCCATGATTATTTAAATTTTCCTATTTTCTTTTGTTCCATCTAGCAAACTAAAATATAACTCTTTCCATGTCCAAAACTATGCTACCACTCGGTCTACATGACATAAAATCTTCTAACTGAAAAACAGGAATTCCTATCCATTGTCTGAATCATATGTCAATTCAGATTTGGGAATCATGGAGGTAAAACATCTCGATGGTAGACAGAGTTTTCCTGGATTAAACCCAGATGTTTTGCTGTTGCATAAATATAATTGGGCACTGTTACTTTGCAGATGAATACATGGCCTATGTAAACAACAAGAATTTTTTTTAATTGTATTTCAGAGTTTCAGAATAAATTTCAATTTTCCTTTGAAAATAGTGAAGACACAGGGATTATGAGGTAGTGATCCTTTTACATGAATTCTCAGTGCTAATAACAAACCTGAAGGAAAGGGTATTTATTTATATATGTTCCTAAATCTTTTTGTGGAAGCTATATTAGAAGTGCCTCTGCACACCTTGGACCAAGCAGTCAGAGTAGAATTAGAAATGGAAACTATTGGTTCAGGACAGAAATACTCAATGTGTTCTACTTGAAAGTATATACATGCAATGACTGTACCATCTGTGTTTTTGTCCTTTCTTCTCAAAGATGATCATTATTTCGAGATGATGACATGACTTGCAGTTAACTTTGATTTGAGTGAAGGAGGGATGCTCAAGGTCACAAACGTCATTTTCTTCTCCTGAGTCATCTGGGTCCAGTGGCATTTTATTCATCAGGACCACTGGAGATGCTACAGGATGTAACTTGGTCTCTTAGACCAGGTACATTAAGTTCCTCTGTCTGTGACTGCATCTAAAATAGACAGATTCGCTTTATCCTTATCCCAGAAAAGAGAGAACAGCTGAAATTTTAATGAGTAATCTAGCATACTGAAGGAGGTATTTGAAGGGCTTCAGGAGTTACATGCCACTGAAATAGGGAGAGAGAGAGACAGAGACAGAGAGAGAGAATGAAGGAAAATACTGAGAATACCACACATGACTTCCATGATCATTGCTTCCTCTACCATAAAGCTACAGAAAAATGAAGGATACTATGACCCTCATATTGAAATTCTGAGATGTGGACAGAGTATGATCCAGACAGAGAAAGGAATGTAGTGACTTGGGTATTGTGTGCTACAATGGAGGTAAATTCAGGTGAATATACTATTTAATCATCTGCCTCTTTCTCCCCAACTTATTCTCTCTCTAAGCAGAGGTGAATTTACTTGAGGAGTTTTTCCCCTTTTTTCACCCATTTTTTAAAAGATTTTTTTCTCAAAACTAGCATTCAGTGTCTGTGTGTGTCTGTGTGTGTCTGTGTGTATCCATGTGTGGGGGTGGAGACTGTCATATGCACACATGGTTGACGAAATATAGCTAATACATACCAAAATATGTATTGTCAACCGTACAAAATATGTATGGTTGACGAAATATAGCTAATACATACCAAAAAAAACTCTTTCTGGTTGTAGAGATGTTTTCCAAGCTGGGGGCTCAGAGCTAGAGAGAAAGATGTTATCAATACATATTTTTGTAGCAGTTTTGTATGCAGAAAAGAGTAAATGGATTAAAATAATAGCTAGGCCTAAAGAGCCTGGGACTTGTCTTCTCAGTGAGTTTGATGGAAAAAGATCTTGATTAGCTTTCCTCTGAGATGATTGTCTTGGGTGGCTCTGATTTCCCTTCAATCCCCCTGCAGCAGTTTTGAAAAAAAAAAATTAACCTTGCTTACTTGGCCAGAGATGAGGAAATGGACTAGAAAGGCAGATCCCAAAAAGAAATGTCAGGAATAAGGATCTCTAAAAGTATGTTGTTTTGGGGACAACCAAGAAAAATATTAGGCTTTTTCCTTAGATAAACTCCTTTTACATCATCATTGTATTAAATCATACTATCACTCTGAAAATACCTCAATTTTTATAAATTGTTCTTATCTTTGACCCCTAGTCCATAGGAAAAACAGGCCCAATTCTTATCAATTTGCTTTAGTTTTTTTTGATAGTCTTTGTATGTATGCAGGGATTGTGTTCTCCATGAATGAAAAGGTTGCCCATACCAATAAGATCTCAGCTTTCAAACAAAATATTCTATCTCTCTAGACCTCAGAATTCATCTAAACCAGTCATTCTCAAACTTTTTGGTCTCAAGACTCCTTTATGCTCTTACAAGCTACTGAAATTTTTGTATGTGGTTATGTCTTTGGATACATACTCTATAATATTAAAATTGGTAAGTAATAAGAATTGTATTAGTAGATAACAGCCCGGGATGGGAGTCCAGTGGAACCAAGGCAAAGAGCTGCAGAATCCCAGGTATCTGCAGTGGCTGCTACTGGGACTATCAGCCTGCAGATTAAATGTGTGTAAGTCACCTACATGAATTTCAAGGAGCCAAAATAGTGGATGATCAGTAAATGTTCTCTCTCCCTTTCCCCTTGTTGATGTGAAAAGAGCCATAAAATATTTCTCCAGAAAAATCCTGGATCAGTGAGATCAACAGAAGGGACAAACATTCTTGTAGTACATGAGACTAGAAAAATCCCTAAGGAGAATCTCTCTTGCTGTGGTGGAAGGGGATCAGTGCAGCACCAGAGCTGTTCCAGACAGGTCCACCTCAGAGGACCTGGAGGAAGTACAGAGCCTCAGGGGGTGGAGCCTCATAACCAACAACACCAGGATTCCAGGCATGCCTCAGCAACCAAGGGAAAAGAGGAAGACACTAGGCAGACAAGATCACCAACCACTGAGTTTGCCTATGCTCTACCTCAGCAGAGGAGAGCCCTCGTGGCCAGGACACCCCTCTACCATACTTAATAAGCTAGCTCCAGGGCAAATCCATGGAAACACAAAAAGTCTTAGCCTGACCTCAGTCTTCTCACACCAACCAGCTCAGCACCAGGTTCTTTAGCTTCTAGTTGAAAGAACCAGAGGCCACAACACACAAAGTCTCATCATCATGAGTAAGAAGTAAAGTAGGAAAGAAAAGATCATAGAATCTTTCTACGAGGGCAAGGGCCAAAACAAGAATACCAAAGAGATCAGAATTGAGACTGTACTCCTATCTGAAACTTCAGAAGGAACTATGAACTGGTCCCAAGAACAAAGAGTACTCTTGAAAGAGTTGAAGAAGGATTTTAAAATCCAAATTAGAGAAATTGAAGAAAAACTGGTCAATGATTTTAAAAGTATAAAGAAAGAATTCGAGGGAGGGGCCAAGATGTCAGAGTAGAAAGATTCACAAATGCTAGATCCTAACCCGCAGCCCCTAAAATACCTGTAAAGAAGAACTCCCAACAAATTCTGGAGCAGTGGGACCCATACAACAATGCAGTGGAGGAGATTTCTGGTCCAGAGAGCCCTGAAAAAGCAACACCAAAGATTTGTCACACTCCAGACACAGAGCAGAGCCCAGCCCTACCTTGGTTGCACGGCACTGAGAGGAGCAGATCTGAGCAGGCTTCACGGATGGAATCTCCAGCAGCCATGCAGGTCCTCTACCAACAAGCCCCAAAGGTCAGTGAGAGAATCTTTTTGGCTGGCCAAGAGGGGAGCGGGGTGTCTTCATAACTCAGGCCCCCTCAGGAGGCAGCAGCAGAGGCAATAGCAGACAGGTGCTCCCAAAGAAGAAAGGAGCTCAGATCCATTATTGAAGGTCTCTGCATAAACCCCCTAAGGGAACCAAGTCCCAGTGTGTCAGCCCTGCTCCACCTGAAAACCTGCACTTAATCTCATACTGAATATCAGGTCCACGCCTGCAAAAGCCCTAAGGCTGGAAAGTAGCATTTGAATCTCAGAATCCAAGTCTAGCTGGGCCAATCTGGAGGCAAGATAGGGGTGGAGAGGAATCTCAGAAGCCAAGTAACTGGCTGGGAAAATGCCCAGAAAAGGGAAAAAAAAATAAGACTATAGAGGGTTACTTTCTTGGTGAACAGATATCTCCTCCCTTCCTTTCTGATGAGGAAGAACAATGCTTACCATCAGGGAAAGACATAGAAATCAAGACTTCTGTATGCCAAATATCAAAAATAAATATTCAGGGGGCTCAGGCCATGGAAGAGCTCAAAAAGATTTTGAAAATTAAGTGAGAGAGGTGGAGGAAAAACTAGGAAGAGAAATGAGAGAGATACAAGAAAAGCATGAAAAGCAGGTCAACATCCTGCTAAAGGAGACCCAAAAAAATGCTGAAGAAAATAACACCTTGAAAAATAGGCTAACTCAATTGGCAAAAGAGGTTCAAAAAGCCAATGAGGAGAAGAATGCTTTAATAAAGCAGAATTAGCCAAATGGAAAAGGAGATTCAAAAGCTCACTGAATAAAATAGTTCTCTCAAAATTAGAATGGAACAGATGGAGGCTAATGACTTTAGGAGAAACCAAGAAATCACAAAACAAAACCAAGAGAATGAAAACATGGAAAATAGTGTGAAATATCTCATTGGAAAAACAACTGACCTGGAAAATAGATCCAGGAGAGACAATTTAAAAATTATGGGACTACCTGAAAGTCATGATCAAAAAAAAGCTTAGACATCATCTTTCATGAAATTATCAAGGAAAACTGCCCTGATATTCCGGAACCAGAGGGAAAAATAAATATTCAAGGAATCCACCAATCACCGCCTGAAAGACACCCAAAAAGAGAAACTCCTAGGAACATTGTGGCCAAATTCCAGAATTCACAGGTCAAGGAAAAAATATTGCAAGCAGCTAGAAAGAAACAATTCCAGTATTGTGGAAATACAATCAGGATAACACAAGACCTAGCAGTTTCTACATTAAGGGATCGAAGGGCATGGAATAGGATATTCCAGAAGTCAAAGGAACTAGGACTCAAACCAATAATCACCTACCCAGCAAAACTGAGTATAATACTTCAGGGGAAAATATGGTCTTTCAATGAAACAGAGGACTTTCAAGCATTCTTGATGAAAAGACCAGAGCTGAAAAGAAAACTTGACTTTCAAACACAAGAATGAGAAGAAGCATGAAAAAGTAAACAGCAAAGAGAAGTCATAAAGGACTTACCAAAGTTGAACTGTTTACATTCCTACATGGAAAGACAATATTTGTAACTCTTAAAACGCTTCAGTATCTGGGTAGTTGGTGGACCCACACACACACACACACACACACACACACACGCACGCACACATGCACACATGCACGCACATACAGAGACAGAGAGCACAGAGTGAACTGAATAGGATGGGACCATATCTTAAAAGCAATTAAGGTAAATGGTGAGAGAGAAATGTAGTGGGAGGAGAGAGGGTGAAATGGAATGGGGTAAATTATATCTCATTCAAGGTGCAAGCAGGAGACTTTTTAGTGGAGGGGAAAAGAGGAGAGCTGAGAAAAAAACATGAAGTTTACCCTCATCACATTCGACTAAAGGAAGGAGTAAAATGCACACTCATTTTGGTATGAAAACCCATCTTACAGTACAGGAAAGTGGGGGAGAAGGAAAAAAGCAAGGGGGGGGTGGGATGATGGAAGGGTGGCCAATGGGAGGAGGGAGCAATTTGAAGTCAACACTCTTGGGGAGGGACAGGATCAAAAGACAGAATAGAAACAATGGGGGGCAGGATAGGATGGAGGGAAATACAGTTAGTCTTACACAACATGACTGTTATAGAAGTCATTTGCAAAACTACACAGATAGGGCCTATATTGAATTGCCTGCCTTCCCAAAGGGAATGGGTGGGGAGGGAGGGATGGGGAGAATTCGGAATTCAAAGTTTTAGGAACAACTGTTTAGTATTGTTGTTGCTACTAGGAAATGAGAAATACAGTTAATGAGGAATGGAAAGTCATTTGGCCCTACAGGACAAAAGAGATCAAGATGGGGACAAGAGAAGGGAGGGATGATAGAAGAGAGGGCAGATTGGTGATAGAGAAAATTAGATTGCTCGGTGTATTGGGGTGGGGGGAGGGGATAAAAGGGGAGAATATTTGGAACCCAAAATTTTGTGAAAATGAATGTAAAAAGTTAAATAAATAAATTTTTATTAAAAAAACATAATTGGGAAAGTTTTAACAAAATAAAAATATAATTGAACATAAAAAAAATTTTGAATTTGGCAAGTGGAAGCTGGTGATTCCATGAGACTTTAAACAAAGTGAAAAGAGTGAAAAACATAAGAAAATGTGAGTTTCCTCATGGGAAAAACAACTGACCTGTAAAAAAGTTCAAGGAGAGATAATTTAAAATTATTGACTTACCTGAAAACCATGATCAAAGAAAATGACCAGACATCATATTTGAAGAAATTGTTGTGATACCTGATATCCTTGAACCAGGGAGTAAAACACAAATTGAAAGACTCCATCGATTTGAAAGAGGTCTCAAAATGAAAACTCCCAGCAATGTGATAACCACTTTCCAGAACTGCCAAGTGAAAGAGAAAATTCTTCAAATAGAAAGAAATCATTCAGAGTAGAGCAACACGCAGAATCATACAAGACATCGTGGCTACCACTTTAACTTGAAAGAAGAGGAGAGCCAGGAATATGATACCTCAGAAAGCAAAAGAGGTGGGATGACAGCCAATAATAACCTACCCAAACAAACTGAATATAACCCTTCAAGAGGAAAAAAAATAGAGATTTAATGAAATAGAAGACTTTCAAGCATTCCTTATGAAAAGACAAGAGCAAAAGAGAATATTTGACTGTGAAATACAGGACTCAAAATAAACAAAAATAAATAAATAAAGGACCTAGTAATGAGAAATTTTTTCCATTTCCATGTGGGAAGATGAGACATTTATTGTCTAAGAACTTTATCATGGAGTAGTAAGAAGGATTCTATATAGGGAAGAGGCTGTGGGAATTGATTCATCATTTTAGGATGATATTTTTTAAAAAATGAATACGTGAGAGAGATCATCTGAGAGAGAAAGGGAAAGGAAAATGGAAAAAAAATGATCTCACATAAAAGAAGCACGGAAGGAAGAGCTTTTAAAATGGAGGGGGAAATGGTGGTGAAGATCGGCAACACTTGAACCTCACTTACATCTAAATTGGCTCAAAGAGGGAACATAGACACAGACACAGACAAACACACACACACACACACACACACACACACACATACTGCAGTGAAAATAGAAATCTATCTTACCCAATGAGAAAGTAGTAGGAGTCGAGAAAGAGGAGATAGATAAAAGGAAGGGCCAATAAAAGAAGGTATTAATCAGTAAGAAAACCGGTTTGAAAAGAGGGAAAACATAAAAAGAGAGGGAAGGAGAAACAGGGGAAAAATAAACTGGAGAGAAATTCATAATTAGTAATCACAACCATGAATGTGAATTAAATGAATTCACTGATAAAATGTAATTAGATAGCAGAGTGGATTAGAAATCAGAATCCAAAAATATGGCTTTTTTGTACATGAAATAGACCTAGAGACCCAAGCTTCTGCTACAGGAACTCAATATTTCAGAAGAACTGATTGAACAACTAAAAAATAGTATGGCAGAATCTGGGCATGGTCGATGTCTGACACTGTATACAAAAAAAAAAAAAGGCCAAATGACTACACAATTGAGATATAAAAGCTGACACTATAACAAATTTGGGGGAAAAGAAATAGTTTACTTGTCACATTTATGGAAGATGGAGGAATTTATGACCAAACAACAGATAGAAAATATGCTAATATGTAAAATGGATAATGTTGATGAAACTAAATTGAAATGCTTTTGCTCAAACAAACCTGATGCAGACAAGATTAGGAAGGAAGCAGAAAACTGAGAAAGAATTTTTGCAACTAGAGTTTCTGATAAAGAAATATAGGGAGGATTGAGTCAAAACATACAAGAATACAGGTCATTCCCCAACTGATAAATGCTCAAAGGATATGAACAGGTAGTTTTCAGAGGAAGAAATTAAAGCTATCTATAGTGATATGAAAAAATGCTCTGTCACTATTGATTTGAAACATGCAAATCAAAACAACTCTGAGGCACCACATCACACCTATCAGATTGGCTAACATGACAAAACAGGAAGATGGGAGACTTGGAACACTAATTCATTTCTGTTGGACCTCTGAACAGATCCAACAGTTCTGAAGAACAATTTGGAATTATGTCCAAAATGCTATGAAAATGTGCTTTGACCCAGCAATACCACTTCTAGGGTTATATCCCAAGAAGACCATAAAATTGGGGAAAAAACAACATATATAAAAATATTTATAGCAGAGGTTTTTTATGTTTTCCAAGAACTACAAATTAAAGGGATGCCCATCGATTGTTGAATGGCTGAACAAGTTGTGGTAGTTGAATGAAATGGAATACTATCGTGCTACAAGAAACGATCAGCAGGCGGAATTCAGAAAAAACTTGGAAAGATTTATATGAACTGATGCTGAGTGAAGTTAGCAGAACCAAGAGAACATTGTAAATACTAACAATTCTTATGACTGTCTTTCATAGGCTTAGCTGTTCTCAGCATTACAAGGTCCTAAAACAATCCCAAGGGATTCATGACAGAAGATGTAATTTATATTCAGGGAAAGAACTATGGAGTGTTAATGCATAGCAGAGCAGATTAATTTCTTTTTGTTTTCTTTTCTTTTCTCATATTTCTTCTCATTTATTCTAATTTTTCTATACAACATGACTTATGAAAATATGTTTAATAGAAATACATATTTGATGATATCAGTCATAAAAATATCATATTACATTCATAAATACAGTTTGACAAAATATAGAGCACATTCCTGTTTAAAACACTTGAAAGCATAGAAAGCAGTGAAACCTTTTTTAAAATGATAAGAGTTATCTCTAGAAAATCAAGAGCAAGAATTATCAGTAACAGGGATAAATTCAAAGCCTTTCCGATAAGATCAAGAGTGAAGCAAGGGTGTCCATTACCATTCAATATCATACTAGAAATGTTGAATATAGCATTAAGGCAAGAACAAGAAGTTAAAGGAATAAAAAATAAGCAATGAGAAAACAAAATTATAGATCTTTCCAGGTGATGTGATGGTATACTAAGAGAACAGTAGGAAATCAAGTAGTAACAAATTGAAACAATGAACAACAGCAAAGCTGTAGGAAGAAAAATAAACCCACATAACCATGAGCATTTCTCCTTAGTACCAAAAAATCCAGCAGCAGAAGATATTTAAAATATTAACAGGCATTATATAATACTTGGGAGTCCACCTGTCAAAACAAATCCATGGATTATATGAACACACTTTGAAAAGCACATTTCATAGAAATAAAGACATTCAAACAGTTGCAGAAATATTAATTGTTCTTTGGTATGAAAAGTCAATATAATAAAAATGACAATTCTACCTAAATAAATTTACTTATTCAATGCCATATCAATCAAACTACCAAAGAATTACTTCACAGAGCTGGGAAAAAACAGTAACAAAATTCATCCAGAAGAACAAAAGATCGAGAATATCAAGAACTCAACTGAAAAACATATATAAAGAAAAGAAGCCTAGCAGGTCCAGCTGTCAAACTATATTACAAAGTGGTAATCATCTAAATTTGACATTGGCTAATAAATAGAGTGGTGGATCAGTGGAATTAAGTACAGAATATATGGTAATAAATGGCTGTAGGAATCGAGTGTTTGTCAAACCCCAAATCCAAGCTTTTGGGGTAAAAACTCAACATTTGACAAAAATGTAAGAAAAACTGGAAAGCAGTTTGGCAAAACCTAGGATATACCAGCATCTCAGACATTATATCCATGGTAAGGTGAAAGTAGAGAAATGATTTAGACATAAAGAATTTCATAAATTAGTTAGGGTGGCATAAAAATGTGCCAGTCATGTTTTTTTTTGTAATTGCTTTTTTTTATTTTTTTTAATGTTTTACAATCATTTCCTTAAAGTTAAGATTTTATCCTCCCCACCCTTCCCCCAATACCCCCCTCCCTCCCCATGACAGCATACAATTCTGTTTAGGTTCTACATATACTTTCCTATTGAGCACATTTTCACTACCAGTCATATTTTTATAAAAATTTATTTTCCAATTTAACAAACAAGAAATAGAAAGGATTAAGGGAAGTAAAGCAAATAATTTTAATTACAGGAAATAAAAGGGCTTTTTCACAAAAAACCTACTGCAACCAAAATTAATAGAAGGAAAACAGAAAACTGGGGAAAATGGATTTTGCAGCAAGTTTCTCTGATAAAGGCCTCATTTCCCAACTATGTAGAGAAACAAGTCAAATTTATAAAAATAAGACCCATTCCTCAATTACTAAACTGATCAACGATATGAGCAGGCAGTTTTCAGAAGAAGAAAACAAAGCAAACACATGAAAAAAATCTTCCAAATCACTATTGATTTGCTGTTGCGTTTTAGTCCTGTTCATCATGACCCCATTTGGGGTTTGCTAGGGAAAAATGCTGGTGTGTAGTGCCATTTCCTTCTCCAGTTAATTTTACAAATGAGGAACTGAAGAAAGCAAGGGTAAGTGATTTGTTCAGGGTCACAAAGCTAATAATTCTTCTTAACTTCAGGCACACTGTGCCAGAAAGCTACCTCACTACTGATTAGTGAAATGAAAACTAAAACAACTCTGAGACACAGCCTCACACCCGTCAGACTGGCTAACACGACAGGAAAGGAAAATATGAAATGCTGGAGGGAATGTGGAAAAAGTGAGACACTAATACACTTGGTGATGCTGTGAACTAGTTCATCCATTCTGAAGAACAATTTGCAATTACACCCAAAGGGATCTAAAACTGTACTTACCTAATCATCCAGCAACATCCAGTACTATTCTATACTCCCAAAGAAATAAAAGGATAAAGGATCTATGCATACACAAATATTTATAGCAGCTCATTTTGTGATGGCAAAGAATTACAAATTGAGGGGATGCTCATCAGGTGTTACTGTTATTGTTCTTTATCCTTCATTCACTAAGAAGATAATGACACCTGGGCAGTGATGCCATGATGTGCAAATGAATTGGATTTAATAATTAGGCATGGTTGAACAAATTGTGATATATGGTTGTGATGGAATGCTACTGTATTATAAGAAATGAGCAGGATCCTTTCAGAAAAGCCTGGGAAGACTACATAAACTGAGGCAAAGTAAACAGAAACAGGAAAATGTGGTACATAGTGATGGCAATATTGCAAGGATGATGTACTGTGAAAGACAGCTACTGTGATCAAGGCAACTCTGAAGAACTTATGATGAAAAAAGCTATCCCTCTGCAGAGAGAGAGTTGATGAAATCTCAATGAAGATTGAAGCATACTTTTTTACACTATTTTTATTGTTTTATTTTGTGCTTCCTTTTGCAACGTGGCTAACATGGAAATATTTTTGCATGACTTCACATGTAAAATTGATATGAAAATGCCTGGCTTCTTAAGGAGGGTGATGGGCAAAAGGAAGAGAATTTAAAACTGAATTTTTTTAAGGTAAGTGCTTAGAATTTTTTTACATGTAATTAGAAAACAATTAATGAAAATAAAAATAATTCAAAACATTTTAAAAACATTTCATGAAAGTTTCAGTAGAAAGCGTTCTATTTTAGGATCCACATTCAATTGTTGCCTTTGTTCCATACTACCTGGGTGACCTGGGGCTCAGTCTCATCATCTGAAATATTAGATGGTTGCATCCTCTTCCATTTTTAAAGCTATTACCCTATAACCTATGAGACTGTGATATATGTCAGGAATGAAAGATTGATTAAATATTTGGAAAACAATGGGCAAACCATCTATTGATATATAACCTTCTCATTCATTTTGCAGCCAGGAGGATTTCAGGTTGATAAAAAGCACTTTGGCTGTCTCTATTGCATCCTAATTTTTATATGTGCTTCCCTTCCTAGTAGGAAACTTTGAGATTAAAGAAATCAGAAACTGTCACTTATTATTTTTTCAGTTTTAAAAACTCAGTGACCAACACAATCATCTTGCACTTATTAAATAATTGTTGAACTGAATATTCGGAGAGCATTACATCTTAGAGAGAATTTTTGTAGAACCTAACTTACTCTTTTGATCAGCATTATGCACTGAGCAAAACTAATTCTTTTTTGATATCAAGATTTCCTATACACAGAGTCAAAGGAAATAAATCATTTTTTATATCTATGGAATAAAATGCCAGTGGGAAAATATCAAAGAAATATAATTCCTTGACTTTTGTACATTGATAGTGTCTTTGTTAGTAGAATAAGGGAAAGAGGTGAAAAATCTGGAAGTTGGGAAATTTTGCAAAATATATAAGTAAGATAAATTTAGTAATATATTCTCATTAAGATAAATTTTTCTAGTGTAATGAAAGATTTATATATGGTGTTGTATAGGGTTAAGGGGATTTGATGTTTCACATCTCTTCTTTGTCTGCTCAGGTCTACAGAGAAGAGTTTATTGAGAAGGGACTGAAGCATTCAGTTAAGAGCGTTCCCTGAAAAAGAGGGGAGAAAGACACTGAAGAAAATAACAGCTGTTCGCCCAAAAACAATAAAGATTTTTTATCTCATCCACTATAAGAAAGGCAAAATTGAAGTTAATTAAGTCTATGTGATACATCGGTCTTTTCTCCAGCCTCAGGCTTGCTGACATCATTGACTTAGATGCAGTTTTGTTTTGTTTTGTTTTTTAAATAAGAACATTAAAAATAAAGGATCACTGACAAGATGGGTTATACAACTGAATGTCTACTCCTTTAAAGACATGGTGCTCTGACGGTTACTCTTCACAAGCGTCTGGCTCACAACGGTTTTCAACGTTCTTACTATTCCTGGAGCCAAGGAGCAAAGCAATATTGCTTATCTGCAAGGAAGTCAACCAGATAAGATTTCTGGAATGTAGACCCACCAGTCGTTATCATGATTCTCCCAGGGCCTACTCAAACACTACAAATCACCTAGTTTCTCCCCTTCACTGGGAGCATAGCTTTATGGTGACTGTCTACTACTTTCTGGGTATGGCATCTATACTTTAACATAGCAAGCTGTTTGAGACTTTCATAAGCAAGATAATGGGGTTCTGTTAAAATTTCTCACTAGACCTTGGAAAAGTAAAAATATGTCATCTAATCAGCTTGGACATTATCATTTACAGAATACCTGTGAAAGGGGAGAAATATTCATTTACATATGAGCATCTAGTGAGAACGTAAATATATATTTCTAGATTCAAATTACTTAAAGTGATAAATCTTAGAACTTTTAATCAATTAGTAAAATTTTTCAAAATATTTTCTGAAGGGGTTATATTAACTTGCCATTTCCTTTAATATTAAGGATTAATGGGACATAGCTGATCTTACAATTTTTGGTAGATATGATGCTAAATTATATTAAGTAGCATAAAGCTAGTGGTCCTACAAGGAAGACCAGACAAAATTCTGAAGGTTTATACTTCAAAGCAAGACTTCATCTACTTACCATCCTTATCAAAGATCATCAATAGAGTATGCTCAACAAGAAAAATAATATACAAAAAGATAAGGGGGACCATTCAGAGACAGAAGCAATCACAGAGTCTATTTATCACAACATGGATAAATGGGTTCCCTCTACAACATACCTCACAGATTATCTTGCAGCCTTTGTTTAAGAATTCCCAACTTTAATAAAAAGTCTACAAAAGAAATCACCATATCTCTTTCCCTTCTCCCTTATTGAATTAAACATGCATATTCTCTACTTCATTTCCCCCAGTTATTTTTGCATTTACATAGAACTTTACATACATAATTTCATTTGAGATTCATTTGAGATGTGAGATAGTTAGTATCATTATCTTTATTTTATATGTGGGGAAACAGAGGCCCAAGGAAGTTGGAAGATTTCTCCATACATAGATGATAAGTAACCAAGACAAGATTAATAATCAATGTTTTTCTGTACAAACCCAGTGATCTTTGCACTGTGCCTCAGTTTTCTTTTTAAGAAGCTAGTCCTTTGACAATTTTTAGGAGATTGAGGAAATAGATTTTAACAGAGACAGTGTTAAAAATGGAAGTAATGGTAGGTTAAGTGATTTACCCAAGATAAGGCTGTAAGGTTGGAACAAAGCAGCAGCTGAAACTTAAGTATTTAGAAGAACTTGAGTCTTCTTTGGGACATGACAAAGGAAAGTCTGGAGAGCAAAGGGTAGAGAGGAAGTGGATAACTTACCACTTCGAGGTCACATGTGACCCTCTAGGTCCTCAAGAGGGGTTCTCTGACAGAATCCAAAAAGCCAGCCACATATAGTCTTGAGGCTGCAGATTCTACACCCCTTGTAGACTATATCAGAAAATGAGCATTTTAGGTGACCTGTTCAGTAAATTGCAGCAGGGTAGGTTTTTTTCACCACTTTTTGTAGTTGTTTTTCTTTTGGAGCCTATGGAGAAGAAGCCTTTGGAAGTCCTTCCACTTTTTGAAGTCCTGAAATCTTGGGATTTTCTCAGACAAGGAACATTCATCATGAATAACAAATCTGCTGGTTGAAAACAGTCCACAAATTTGGATTTTTTTTTATCTTCTATATGGGATAGAGGAGATAAAAATGGATGGGGAGAAAAGAATTTTTGTTAATTTTAAAAAAAAATTTATTTTTTACTTTTGGAAAGTGGAACTAGATCATGAGTCTATGCTCTGTGACAGGGGACAATTTACAATTCTTAGCAGTCTTTTCAATATTAAGAAAGGGGAGAAAGAGTCTCTAATAGTTTGTGTAATATGATAATATCTTTATTCAACATTCAAAAAAGAAGATAATTTTAGAGGACAATCTGAGCTCAACTTATTTGTGGAGTTTTCAGGACCTTGTCTTAATTTTTACTTCTTTGAATTCTATTTCAGCTAGAAATCCTTTGAAAAACAAGTCAGATTAGTTTCTCTCAGATTCCTTGTTCTTCAATCTCAAGACTAAATAAATGACTCTGGGTCAGAAGTAGTCTTTTCAAAAGACTACTAAGTTCAAAGTATTCCTTAAAGATTCTAAGTTCAAATTATTGTTATGCTGCTTCTGACCTTAGTTAAGACATTTCAATTTCTTGAAATATCAATGCATTTCAATTTCCTTGTAAAATGATGGAGTGTTGGATTAGATAATCTTGAAGGTAGATAGAGTGTTGGGCCTAGAGTCAGGAAGACTCATTTTTCTATTCAAATCTAACATCAGATACTCACTAACTGTGTGACCCTGATGAAGTCATTTAATCCTGTTTGTCTTAGTTTATCTTTTGCAAAGTGAGCTGGAGAAGAGTTCCATGTACATCTTACATTGTAACAAGGAGGAAGAAATGTGTCCTTAGGGAACCTTTATGTCTTCCAAAGGTATTGGAAGAGTTTAAGAAAAAATAACACCTGAAGTTGTTGGTGGTGGTGGTGTTGCTGTTCAGTTGTGTCAGACTTTTCTTGACCCCATATGAGGTTTGTTTGTTTCTGGCAAAGAAATTGGAGTAGTTTTATAATTTCCTTCTCTAGCTCACTTCACGGATCAAGAAGCTGAGGCAGTGAAGGTTAAGTTGACTTGCCCATGGTTCAACTGAGAGTAAAGGCACTGAGAGAGTTTTCAGAAAAGCAGATCATCACAGGGAAGACTGATTCATTCTGAAGATTCAAAGAGGGGGAAAAGAAGGACAAATAAAAGGAATTCAGTAGAGGAACTTAGAGTTATCAAAATGGAGGTTCATGAGAAGAAAAGCATACAAATATAGAGAAAGGGGGGAGCAGGTATCATACGAATCACATCTGTTGTGAAACAAGGAAAGGTTGACCACATATGCACAGAGTTTGGTGTAAATACAGCTAAGTGAAGAGGGAAATGAGGGTAAGAGGAAGAATATTTACAGGTAAAAGGAGAGTGTCAAGCAAAGCAAACTTCTTAATCTTGAGGTGGCAGGTAAAAGGAATATTTTGTAAAAGACTTAGCACTTAAGAAGATGTCAATTAACTGGGGAATGGTCAACCAAATTATACTATGTATTTATGTAATATATACTATTTCACCCTAAAAAAGGAGATAAAGGATAAAAATAGTCTATTTCAAAGAATCTTGTGTAGTATGAACTAATGTAAAGTGAGCAGAGAAAGGAGAACAATTCATATAAGGACAATTTGAATGACATTTTGAAAGAAAACAACTTCGAAGGATTATGATCAAACGATGACAGTCTTTGTCTCCAGAAGATCTAAGAAAAATCATGTTATCTCTTGATGGGAAGGTAAAGCCCTCAAAGTGCAAAAGGTATATATTTTTGACATGGCAACAGTATGAAATTATATGCATGACTGCTTGTTTGAAATTAGATTCTTTTTCTCAATGGAAAAGAGGGAAAGAGGTTACTAATGTAAATGCAAAAAATCCCATCAAAGCTTCTTTTAAATGCACAAAAGAGGGCAGAAGAATCATAGACAAACACGATGGATTTAAAAGTAACCTATGGGATTTATTATATATTTTAAAAATTACAAGGAATATTCGTGTTTTTACATATAATCCTGTCCTGCTGTAAATATGGAAATGCTTTTTTGGTTTCTTAGTTCCTTTGGTTAAAATTACAAATAAATAAACAAATGAATGAATGAAAATGGGCTACAAGCTCGTTATTCAAAACTAAAATAGCTCAAAAACATACATAGAATATGTTTTAAGAGAAGAGAAAACACTGACAATTTATCTGTAATATAAGGCAGAATTTAGTTTCTTCTACCAAAGATTTTTGTTTGATTGTTTGTGATTTTCAGTATCTTTCTCTTGTCCTGGGATCCTTGAAGCTGTATGATACTAGTCGCTATGGATTAAATATCACAAAATATAACTTTAATCCCTTTTCCATTTCCAGCTAACAGTCAATAGTCCTAAATTCTAATTTTAACGAAAAACTCTACAACTTAAGGAGTATCAAGTGTTTCCTAGAACTTTTTGTGAAGATTGCCACAGTAGGATGTAAGACCCAACCTTCCTGAATCAAACTGGGACACCTCTAGATCAGGCAACTATCATTGAAAAGGGTACTGAATATTTTTCCAACTCTAATTTTCTGCTTAAGAAACACTATTTCTGTATCTGAACAGGCACAAGGCAGGTTACCTCGGTTAATTTGCTTTGACGTGAAAGTACAAGATAAAACAATGCATTATGTAAATAGAAGTTATTAAATTTTAAAGGACAACAAAAAGTAAGTTCTTGTCATTATTGTTTGGTTTAAATTGTTTAAGCTGATTTCAAATTAGGGGCAAATACATGACTCTCCAGCAAAGTGATGCAGAGGACCATTTCATATCCAACAGAATACATCTGACAAACAAATCCTCATCATGTTGAGCCTATTAGAATCCCAGCTGATGAGAGTCAAGGAGGTTGTCCTGTTCTGGTCTTGTCAAAACAAGCATACCCATTTTCAGCATAAGCGATTATTAAAGAACTATTCAAAATACCTCCCTATTTATTATGAAAGGATAACTAACCCAGTATTTCCTCTTTTGATTAATTTAGAAAATTGTATTTAAGATTATAATTAATAGTTACATTTGTGAATAGTGCAATATGATTGTTAAAAATCTTGAGTGCTGATGATATAAATTATTATATCAGACATGACTGAGAAGATAAGAAAGTCATCTTAACATTGACAAATATGAATTCAAGATATTACTGTATCATTTAGTGGATTGTTTAGTAAAATTGAAATGAGATCTCTGTGAAAATTTCACTTAGGAAGCCTTATTTCTTTTAACAAAGTTCTGAGGGCTTTAATAACTTCCTTATTTCTCAGGCTATAGATAAAAGGATTTAACATAGGAATTATAATAGTATAGAACAAGGAATCCATCATATCTTGATTATCTGCTTGCAGTGATCGAGGGCGCACATACATGAAGAGCAGAGAGCCAAAGAATAAGGACACAGAAAACAAGTGAGCACCACAAGTGGAGAAGGCTTTCCTTCTTCCCTTTTGAGATTTCTTTTTCAGAATGGCAAAGAGGATACCAGTATAAGAGGTTAGGATACACAAAATAGTGAACACTTGAATTGATCCAGAGAAGATAAAAACCATCAGAATATTAATAGAAGGATCAGTGCAGGAAATTTTATACAAAGGCATGACATCACAGAAAAAGTGATGGATTTTGTTAGAGTGACAGAAACGTAGTCTAAATAAGAAACTCACATGCAAGACAGAGTGAAGAAAGCCAACTAGATATGATAAGATTGATAGCTGGCTGCATAACCTATTTGTCATCACCATTGGATAAAGCAAGGGATTGCAGATGGCTACATATCTGTCATATGCCATTGCAGCTAGAAGTAAACACTCGGTGGTTACAGTGATTGCAAAATAACTAAATTGAACCACACAGTCAGAAAAGGATATCACTTTATTGTGGCTTATAAAGTTCACCAACATCTTAGGGCTTACTGTAGTTGAAAGACATGCGTCAGTTAAAGCTAAATTGCCAAGGAAGAAGTACATAGGGGTGTGAAGGTGAGAGTTCCTCCAGATAAGTACAATCAGTCCAATGTTCCCCACCATGGTTGTGATGTAGATACTCAAGAACACCAGGAAGAGGAGAAGTTGAAGCCCTGGATGATTTGTAAATCCCAAGAGAATAAATTCCTTTACCAGTGTCTCATTTCCTTCCATCATGTCTACACAGAATCTAAAAGCTAGAGTAAAAGAAAATAAAGGTAATAGTGACAAAGAAAGATGAAAGGTAGACTTCTTACAATGGAAATAAAATTTTTTTCTCTGATTATTAAGTCACATATTTAAAGATCTGGTTTATCTTTTTAAATGTATCTTAGGAATAACAAGCATTCTGGAATGTACTTATTTTTGAAAACTAGAAAAATTTAAATAAAGTTCTTTTATACAACGAACAAAGCAAATTTTGTCCACCAATGTATAGAATGGAAGCAATGTAATTAGCCTGAATAAATTATATACTATTTCTATGTAATTCTAACCGAATTCAACAAACGTGTGTTTTATTGATTTTTTTCTGTATCTACTATGCTAAGCACTAGGAATGCAAATGTAATTTAAGGCATGTTTTTGGCCCCAACTCTGGGTTTCTGTTGGTTCACCTTCACCCACATTGATGAGGGATATTTCTCAAGGAGAAGAACCAGTACTACAACTCACTGGCGGACATAGAGAAAACCCTGAGGAGAGGAACCTACACACCTACTACTCAAATTCTACTTCGTACATCCTACTGATGCCTTTCCCACTTAAACAAGAGAGCCAAGATGACATCATTAACTCTTAAACATTAAATATTTATTAATAGAAGAAAAAGTAAAAATAATCATATAACAATACATAACAGTTCACCCATAAATCGTCTTCAAACTTGCTTACCATTGTACAAAATGTCCTTGGCAAAAATGGGAGGAAAAGCATATAGAAGCCTAGCAGTAGGAAAACCCATGGTAACAACTCTGAACTTTAGACCTTTGCACCCTTGTTCTCTTTAGGGAGCAGTTTGTACCATACTTCATCTTCTAGTTCCTTCTCTGCTACTCTTAAGCAACTGAAGTCATCTTAAGCTCCTCTTTGTAGCCTTGGATTACAGAACTTTCAAGGTTAAGCTATTTTCAAGAAACAAGGCCTAGTTCTTAATTTAAAAGATCAGTTCCTTATCTTTATGGGACTTTTCAAAACTACTTGACAAGTTGTGTTGTGTTTCTAATATAGAATACAAAAACACACAAAAGTTTTATTAAAATTATTTAAAAGAGGTGTGTAATTACCCTTCTCAAAACTTTTCAGAGTTCTCTCCACTTAACATACTTCCATTTTCAGACCACAAAAGGTAATGACATTTATTTTAAGTAGTCACTTGAAAATATGCACTCTCAATTAGTCCAAATCAGTCTCAAAGAAAACCTCAATACAATGTATTCTGCCTTGATGAGTGCATTATTATAAATATCACTATTCAAAAAAAAATAATAAATCCCTAATGAAGCATTTAAAGTTTTAATAACTGTCAACTTCCAAACTCCTTTTTTGTTGTAGGACAGGAATTATTATTCCCATTCTTGTTCCTGGTGGGCACCAAAAGAGGTATTCCTTGGAGCCTTGGAGTAGGAGACAGAGACAGCTTCCTCAGTGGTTTTGACAGCAGATACCATGTCTGCATGAGGATGGGTCAATGGGTGAGGTCAGACAGTGAAGTCAGAAGAGAACAGACCAAAGGCAAGGGGTGGGTTCCTGTCACCACACATAGCTGCCTTGTCCAAATCATGAAGATCAAGTCCATGAAGGATACTGATCTTTTCTCTTTCTCTATCAGGAAGGCTGAGATCAGTGCCTTCTTCCTGGGGCCCTTCCTGAAGAATGCACTCCTTCACATCATGCCTGCTCAGAGCAGATTATAATCTATTATAACATATATCATCGTAACTTATATCATCATAACATATTAAGCCCTTTGTGGTCCCAGAAGACTACCAAGGACCTATGTGTGAAGTGTTACAAGAAAGAGTTAAGAGGCAGAGTGGATAGAAAGCTAGGCCTGTAGTCAGGAAGACCTGATTTCAAATGCAAAATCAGACACTTAAATGTGTGACTCACAACTTTTGCCTCAGTTTCCTTATCTGTTAAATGAGAATACTAAAAGCACCTGCATCCTATAGGTGTTGTTACAAAGGGCTGGTCTTTCCAAATGCTTTGTACATAAACCTTAAAATGCTAGAGAAATGTTAGCTAATATTGTTATCATAAATCATCATCCACAGTGCTAGCATCATAACCAAGCTGTTCATTATTCCTATGAGGCAAGGACACTGGGAGAAAAAAAAGACCAACTCCACATAGTGCCCTGTAAAGTCAGTGGCTGTTAAAGTTTGGCCTTGATGCCCACATCCCTGCCCCATGGGGAACTTGCCTTGTCTTGCCTCCAGTGCCTGAAATACTGCTGCTGACAGAAAATTAATGACTTGTTTTCTAACGGTGACTTTACTGCCACTCTGGGAAAGTTTACTAAAAGTGCCTTTGATATTATCTTACTAGCCCCTGGCCTGTGGATAAAGGCCACTTACTAAACCTCCCTTTGAGAAATTCACTGACTATCTTGTAACAAATAGTATTCTGCTCTCAGTTCAAAGAATCTGGGCAAATGCTATGATTAAAACACAAGTATTTTTGTATGAGCAAAGAATAAAGTGAACTCTGCCTGATAACAACAAGAATTATTACCCCATCTTAGCAGAATACAAGGTATCCCAAGGGTTCCCTTTAAACTAAACTATGACTTTGGGACACCCTATGATTTATATATACACAGAACTTTAAGGTTTACAGAGAACCCTTTCACAACCTTCTAGGACAAGTAGGGCAACTATTACTATACCCATATTATAGATGAGAATTCTGAGGTTCAATGAGTTATACTGACTTGTCTGGGGTTGCATAGCTATTGTAGATAAAAACTGAACTTAAAAACCGTACGTTCTGTCTAGTCATTACAGTACCATTCAGCAAGGTAAAGCACCTTGCATTGAGTCAACAGCTCATCATGCCACACAGGAATCCTTTGCAGAGAAAAAAAATTACTCCATAATAGGTATTTATTGCAGGCCAAGTAGCATCAATGAAACATATCTTCACAAGCCATAGATTCCTTCCCATTAAGCAATACTGTTTTCTTATTTTTTTCCAGTTTTGTCATATTTGTGAAGCTCCAAACTAGACCCAATTATAAAATACAAAGGAGAAGGGGGGAAAAGCATTTTTAAACACTCACTATGTTCCTGGCAATACACTAAGTGCTTTACAATATTGTCACACTTGTTGCTCAGAAAACTCTGGGGATGGGTGCTATTATTATTTCCATTTGATAGACAGAGACAACAGACAGTATCTTGCTGAACTAGTAAAAAGTGTCTGAAGCTGAACATGAACAAAAGTCTTCCTAAGTATGGAACTAGGGCACGGTATCCGTTTAGAAGCATAGAGAAAAACTAGAAGGGGTTCAGAGTTCAATGATGCTTCTGAGGGATGTGTTTTTGAATTATAAAGATATGTTGCATATATACTATTTGACCTGAAATAAATGTCTGATAATTTTTCTTCTGAGAAAGTTTATGTGAAGTACAAGTATTTAATCTCTGTATTGCTTGGAAAGAAAAGGAGGGAAGAGGAGAGGAGAGGACAGGACAGGACAGGATAGCAGAGGACAGGAGAGGAGAGGAGGGGTGGGGAGGGGGAGGGGAGAGGAGAGAACAGAAAGACAGTGAGACAAGCAGAGAGGGAGAGAAAAAGAGAAAAAATAAATGAAATATAACAGTGAAAAACACTCAATAGGATATAGGATAGGAATATGTATTTTTTAGTTCCCACAGACCTGGCTGTGGGGAATGAAGGCAGCTGTAGCAGTGAAAGGGGCGACTTGGGTTTAAATGGTCCCACCACTATTCACTGACTGTGTGCTCATGAGCAAGTCCCCTGAAACCTCTTATTCTTATTTTCTTTATCATACAGTGGGCATAAAATTAGCATATACTTCAAAGTGCTATGGGCAAGATCAAATGAGATGAAGCCTCTGTTTTGTCTTTGTTTCTGAGAGACGCTCCTATAAAATGCCTGCAAGTTACACTTGTGAATGCTATTTTCTCTTGGTGCTTGCCTAAGTAAGATGAATCTCAGTCCCAAAATGAATCCTGCCAGAGAAAGATTTCCCTACATCTGGATACGGGTTTAGTAAATAGCAAAAGAAGATAATTCTCGTTCCAGAAAGGATCTTAGCTATGAAATTACTTACTTACACATGTATTCAACCTTCAATCCCTGAACAATCTGTACTTCATCGTTTGTTTTCTAGACTTCATTACTGAATTTTTGAAGGAGCTATAGATGAAAAACTGTTAAAAGTCCTTTCCTGAAGATTTTCAAGAATGATATTTCTATGGAACTATTTTAAATAAGGCATATACGAAAGATTGTATGTGTTCTATTTGATAGAGTGACAAGTACTCCTGTCCACATTCCATGATTCGATGATATGAGAGAACTTTGTGTTTCTTTCTTAGGTTTTCGGAGTGATGACCAGAATAATTTCTATGAAGAGGAAAGAATACGTCAATAGTGACTGTAGGTTTTAGAACTTACTCTTCATGTTTTAAGAAAAACTATTAACTATAAAGAAATTATTAGAAGTCATGAAACCATTTTGTGATCCATTCAATTTGTTTAATTCCTTACATGTATTAAAAGTTAATATGCAAATATTTCACAGAGAACCAAAAAATTTGTTCCTCCACAGTTTAAAGCTATGCTGTGAAAACACTTCAGTGGCTGAGTTGACCAACCTAAGGGTTTGTCCTTTTACAGACTGAAGATACTAAAAGACAAAAAGTGTCTTTCATTTGTTTTATTTTCTTTAAAAAGGCAGGAGGAGATAAAGAGAAAGAGCCTGAAAGAGACAAAAGAGAGGAGAGAAGAGGAGGAAAATTACAAAACTTACATACTCACCGAGCTCTCTAAGATAATTCAGGAGGTAATGTGCAGTTAGTTACTCTTCTTTGTGAAGATGATGTTTGGTGGCTCTGTTTCAAAATCAAGTATTTATTTCTATTTTTTTCAAAACCAATAACCATCTTATGCAAGCTATATTAACACTTTGGGGACATCCCATATATATGAGAAATATCTCAATAGTTCCCAAGATCTCTCCTTAGATAGAAGAAAACTTATCTAATGAGACTTGATCAGAAATCCCATCAGACATGCCCAGGAGGAACAATTAAAATTGTACTATACATCATAGGTCAGTTACAGGTGTAATTTCTCTAAGAATTTCATGGTACTTAATTTTATAGAATTTAAAAAATACTCTACTAAGTGGACACTAATAAATACTAAGAATACTAGGTGGTGCGTGCCCCTGGGAGCTTATCATATGATAGTGAAGTTAACCATACTACACTATGTCTATCTGTGTGTCTGTGTTCATCCCTCATTTTGAAAGAAGATCATGATATCAGATAAATGATGACATGAGTTGCACTTGACTTTGCTTTGAGCGAGAGAGGGCTGTGCAAAGTCACCAGCCTCAATTTCCCTTTCTAAACCATCTGGATCCAGTGAATAGATATTCATCAGGATGACTGGAGAAGATCCAGGATGCAATGTGAGATCTTTAGTACCTATCCAGGTACCCACTTAGAGTGAGGCAATGTCCATTCATTGAATTCACACCTTTAAGAAGTAATCAGGGAATATCCCCTTTAATGAACAAAAGAAAAAATAAGTAAATCAAACTGGGAAGGAAAGAGCAATAGTTACTATTGATAATCACTCTGAAGCCAGGAAGGATCTAAAAAGAGCCATTAAGTGAAGTTTGGGCAGGGACCTGTTGTGCAATGTATGGGATTCAGAGAGCACTGGGTTTAAGGTTTTAGAAAAGAGAAGGAAGGAAGGAAAGAAGGAAGGAAGGAAGGAAGGAAGGAAGGAAGGAAGGAAGGAAGGAAGGAAGGAAGGAAGGAAGGAAGGAAGGAAGGGAGGGAGGGAGGGAGGGAGGGAGGGAGGGAGGGAGGAAGGAAGGAAGGAAGGAAGGAAGGAAGGAAGGAAGGAAGGAAGGAAGGAAGGAAGGAAGGAAGGAAGGAAGGAAGGAAGGAAGGAAGGAAGGAAGGAAGGAAGGAAGGAAGGAAGGAAGGAAGGAAGGAAGGAATGTGGTCCATAAACCCCAATTTAATTGGGTGCCCTCTGGCCATCCAAATTTACTTTCCTTTGGAGAGAAGAAGGAAGTGGGGAACAGAAGGGAATGGATGAGCTGAGTTAACTAGCTGCATCCCCAGTTAGGCAGTTCAGTATAGTCACAGGTCTGTGTACATGGTATGTGCTTGATAAAGGATTCTCAATGTATTGATGTCTCTAGGCCTACTCAGAGGAGATAGTTCAAGGGAAAAGATATTTATTTGAACAGCGTGGCAAAGGAAGTTGTAAGCCAGGAACACTGTGGTGCAGAGATGGACTTTAATGTGAGCCTGTGTTATATCGTTGAGTCTGCTAGTCAGAGAATAGTAGAGGTGCTAGTTAAGCTTGAGTTCAGTGAGAACCAGTTTCTGGATTTGGGTGGAGGGGGATTAAACTCCTTTTGAATTCTCAGTGTCCAGACCACAGAGACACCTGAAGTTGCTATGCCTTTGGCTCTTCAGTTTTGTTTTGGTAAAGCAACAGTCATCAAAACTACATAATACTTACTAAGAAAGAGTGTGGTGGATCAATGGAATAGGTTGGGGACACAAGACAGAGTAGCCAATGACAACAGTAATCTACTGCTTCACAAACACCCAAGCTTCTGGGATAAGAACTCGTTATTTAATATAAAGTCCCGGGGAAACTGGAAATAGTTTAGCAGAAAACAGGCATAGACCAACATCTTACACAGAATACAAAAATAAAGTCCAAATGGTTACACAATTTAGTTATAAAGATTAATATTATAAGGGAGTTAGGGGAGCAAGAAATAGTTCACCTCTCAGAATTATGGAGAACGAAGGAATTTGTGACCAAACAAGAGTTAGAAAACAGTTTGAAATGCAAAATGGATAATTTTGATTACATTAAATTGAAAACTTTTTTGCATAAACAAAGCCAATGCAGCAAAGACTAGGAGGGAAGAAGAAAATGGGAAATTATTTTTACAAGCAGTGTCTGATAAAGGCTTCATTTCTAAACTATATAGAGAACTGAATCAAATTTTTAAGAATACAAGTCATTCTCCAATTGATAAATAAACAAAGGTCATGAACAGGAAGTATTCAAAGGAAGAAATTAAAGGTGTCTATATTCACATGAAACAATGCCCTAATTCATTATTGATCAGAGAAATGCAAATTTAAACAACTCTTAGGGATCGCAGAACATCTTTTGAATTGGCTAGCATGACAAGATAGAAAAATTACAAATACTGGAGAAGATATAGAAAAACTAGATCACTGATTCATTGTGAGTGGAGTTGTGAACTCATCTACATTCTGGAGACTAATTTGAAACTATGCCCAAAGGGCTACAGAAATGTGAATTCCCTTTGACGCAGCAATACCATATCTTGGACTGGACCCACATGCACAAAAATATTTATAGCAGCTGTTTTTGTGGTGGCCAAGAACTGGAAATTGAGGAGATGGCCATCAAATGGGAAACAGCTAAACAAGTTGTGGTAGGAGAATGTAAGGGTATAATTATTCTATAAGAAATTGTGAGCATGTGGACTTCATAAAAACCTAGAAAGACTTACATGAACTGAGGGTGAATGAAATGGGCAGAACCAGGTAAACACGGTACACATTAACAGTCACATTATGTGATGACTGACATTGATAGCCTTAGCTCTTCTCAGCAATGCAAGGACCTAAAACAACCCCAAAAGACTCATGACGGAAAAAAGTTATCCACACCAGAGAAAGAAATATGGACTCTGAATGCAGATCAAAGCTTTCTTTTTTGTTTTGGCTTTTTGTTTATTGTTTTTCTTTCTCTTCTTTCCTCCCATTTATTCTGATTTTTCTATGCAATATGACTATTAAGAAAACATGTTGAGTAAGAGTATGTATAGAGAGCCTGTATCAGACTGCTCATGAAATAGTGCTTTGTCTTCTGAGGCCAATTTCCACTTCCAAACTAATGGTTGTAGAATGGTGGAAAAGGGAACAGAGGGAACACAGATTTTAAAACACCTATAAGTATAAATTTAGTGGTTTGTGCTCTATATGTGAAAATTTCTCCATTACTCAACAAGCAAATACACTCCTAGATGAAGAGAAAATATAAACATTAATAATCTTTTGTTAAGGAAATTTCATTGGGTAAAGGAAAAGAGGTATTCTCTGAAGAATTTGAAGACATCTCCAAAAAGAAGTCAACATATGCCTTAACACATGATGTCTTCAATATTATAATGGAGATAAGGGAAATGGTATATATGTACATATGTGTGTGTGTGTGTATATATAAATGTACATATATCTGATTGCATATCTGGGAAAAGACGTTTACCATTGAATCATTGTTATAATAAAAGAAAGTAGAGGTTTGGGAATATGACTAAATTAAATTGAAAAAAAGTTGTATTTATCGCATATTTCTTTAAAAAGAACAACCTGGGTATGGGGGCAGTTCACAGAGACAGGACGGTAGAGAGATGCCAGGAAGTTGCCTGACCTCTTCCTAGTTTGTGTCAAAAATAATATTAACTTTAGCAATAAAATACACAAAACCATGGAGTGAAACAGTTTTCCGGCCCAAGATAACTTACAAGGACTTCAGGAAAGGTCTATCTCACGTGGGTAAAAGGGGAGTGCAACTGAGAACAGGTGGTGTCCAAGCAAGCCAGCAAGACTGTCTTAGCCACAGCAACTGAGATCAGCAACTGAGGCCCCTCAGTCCTGGCATAGAAAGCCACTGGCACAGCAGGCCAGTTGTAAGGCTTCTAGCCGCAGCACAGCAGGCAAACTATCAGCCCCAGAATCTAGGGCATGGAGGACATGACTAGGCCAGGCCACATTAGTGCAGTGGACAGGTCACTGGTCCCAGAAGCCCTGGCACAGAAAGCCAGTATGCCGAACCCATGTCCTCAATGTAAGAAACTTGGGACGGTGCATCCTATACCCCAGTAGCAGAATTGAACTTTTAAAAATGATCAAAATACAAAAAAAAAGACCCTTGACCATAAAAATTACTATGGTAAGAGGGAAGATGAAAACACAAACTCAGGTCCTAATTTACTTATTGCATAAAGGTCTGAAACCCTATGTGAATGAGCACCTAACTGGCTCTGTGCCAAGACTCTCTGTGATAACTGAGAATTGGACTAGAGTCCAAAGGAGTATAACATCATTGTTTGATAAGGGAAAATGTCTGTGTTCCTTTAGACCTGGGAAGGGATTCCAAGGAGAAAAAAGAAAGAAGGACGTCATATAGATCAATAAATGTACTGGGAAGATCTTATATTCTATTAACAATTTCATCAACAGCTTGGAAAAGGAGGTACAAAAATTCACTGAGCAAAACAGTTCCTTAGAAAATACAATTGGCTAAGTGGGGAATAAAATCCACTGAAGAAAACAACTTCTTTTGAAATATTGCCCCAAAATTGCCCAAATGAAAGAGTAGGTACAAAATCTAACTGAAGAAAATAATTCCTTAAATATTGAAATTCAACAAGTGGGAAATAACTACTCTTTGAGACATCATGAATCAATCAAACAAACCCAAAAAGATTTGAAAATAGAAATGAAAAGTATTTCATTGCAAAAACAACTGACCAGGAAAATACATCCAGGAGAGATAACTGAAAAATTTTCAGACTACCCTAAAGCCATGATCAAAAGAAGGGACTGGACAGTATCTTTGAAGAAATTAAGAAAAATTGCCCTGATTATCCTAGAAACAGAGGATAATATACTCAAAGAAAGATTCCACTGATCACACCCTGCAAGGGACCTCAAAAGGAAAACTCCAAGGAATATTGTAGCCAACTTTCAGAACTATCAGAACAAGGAGAAAATGCCTCAAACACCTAGAAAGAAACAGTTCACATATCAAGGAGTCACAGTCAGGACTACACAGGACATAACATTTTTTATATTAAAGGATAAGAGGGCTTGAAATATGATGTTCTGGAAGGCAAAGGAGCTTGGATTACAACCAAGAATCAACTACCCAGGAAAATTGAGTGCAATATTCAAGGAGAAAAGACAGACATTCAATGAAATAAGTACTTTCATACTTTCCTGATGGAAATGTCAGAGGTTAACATAAAATTTTATCTTCAAATACATAACTCAAGAGAAGCATAAAAAAGTAAACAGAAAAGAAGAAAACAAGTCAAAATACCAGTATCAAAAATTAACAGGGTGAATTCAGTACCAATATTGAGAAAATGAAAACAATAACTAGGCACTACTTTACCCAACTATACGCCAAATAAATAAATCTCACAATCTATGTAAAATGGATGAATATCTACAAAAATATAAACTGCCCAAATTAACAGAAGAGGAAATAAAATACTTGACCACATTTTAGAAGATGATACTTAACAAGGCATCTCTGAGTTTCTTTAGAAAAATCTCCATGGCTAGATGAATTTTCAAGTGAATTCTACCATACAATCAGAGAGCAATTAATTGCAAGACTATATAAACTATTTGGAAAAAGAGAGTGGAAAGGAGTCCTATCAAATTTCTTTTTTAACAAAAGTATTGTGTTCATACCTAAACCAGGAAAAGCCAAAACAGAGAAAGGAAATTATATGCCAATCTCCCTAATAAATTTTGACATAAAAATATTAAAATAAAATGTTAGCAAAGAGATTATTGCCATTTATCAACAGGATAATACATTATGAGCAGATGAGATTTACACCAGAAATTGCAGAGCTATTTCAATATTGTGAACACTATTAGCATAATTTACCATATCAGTAATAAAAACCAACAGAAATCATGATTATGTCAAAAGATGCAAAAACAGCTGCTGACAAAATGAAGCACACTGCCCTCATAAAACATCAGGAGGTACAGGAATAAATGGAGTTTTCCTTAAAATAATAAGTAGTATTTGTCTAAAACAATGAGTAAGCATTATCTGTAATGGAGTAAAGCTGAAAACCTTCCAAGTAATATCATGGGTGAAACAAGGATGCTCACTACTAACACTTTTATACAATGTTATGATAAAAATATTAACTTTATCAATAAAAGAAGACAAATAAATGGAAGGAATTTGAATGATGGTTGTTTTCCTTGGTCTTTGCAAAGGACCAAAACGACATCACCATTGTAAAGTGAAATTTCAGTGTGTCTGACTGTGGCTGATCAAACCAACACAAGCTCAAATGCTCTACCACAGTTTGGGCAGAGATAGTTCATTTAAATATTTGGGGTGGATATCCCAAATTGAGCATCTTGCATTTAATTTATGCTTTCTCAATTCTGCTTTGTTCAAAGAGCACAGCATCTTTCCTCATGTGGGCATGTCATGCTGAGCAGTCCTGTGCCAGCATCTCCCATGTTGCAGTCAAATCTAAAGTTCTTGAGAGAGACCTTGAGAATGTCCTTGTATCGTTTCTTCTGGCCACCATGAAATTGCCTGCCCCATGCAAGTTCTCCATAACATAGTCTTTTTGGCAAGCATACATTTGATATTCAAACAACTTGGCAAGCATACATTTGATATTCAAACAACGTAGTGAACCTATAAGAGTTGTGCTCTCTGAAGCATAGTTTGAATACTCGGCAGTTCAACTCAAGTAAGTACTTCAATGCCTTGTACCTTATCATGCCAAGTGATCCTCAGAATATTCCTATGAGAGTTCAAGTGGAAGTAATTCAGTTTCCTGGCATGAGCACTACAGAGGTCTGTACAAAATGTTTGTGGATCTGACCAAGGCCTTTGATACTGTTTGTCATGATGGCTTATGGAAAATTATGTCAAAATTTGGTTGTCCAGAGAAATTCATCAATGTTGTACATCAATTTCATAATGGCATATTTTCCTGGTGTCTGGATAATGGACAAAACTCTTGTGCCTTCCCAGTTACCAGTGGAGTGAAACAAGGAACTTAATTAGGCAATGAGGGAATATACTCTTACTCTTTGTAGATGATATGAAGGTATAGGTATAGAATTCTAGAGAATCAACTTAAAAACAATGTGAAAAAATAAATAACTTCAACAGAGTTGCAGAATGTAGAGGAAACTCACAGAAACCATCAGCCTTTGTATATATTACCAACAAAGCCCAGCAACAAGAAATAGGAAGAAAAATTCCTTTTAAAATAATGGCAAGCAATATAAAATATTCTGGAGTGTACACACCCAGAGAAACCCAGTAACCATATGTACACAATCACAAAAAATTTTTCACACTAATAAAGTCACATCAAAACAAGTGGAAAAATGTCAGTAATTCATGGTAGGCCAATCTAGTATAACGAAAATGACAATACCAAAATAATCTAAATGAAAATACTAGAGACATCAGAATTCATATTAGAAACAACCGATAGTTTTGGTACAAGGGAATTAATTTGGAAATATATTTCACTCATTAAAGAGATGGTGAACTACACATGCAGATGATTATAAATGCTGTCAGTCACACCATCCATGTTTGTTTCGATAAATGTTTTCGCTTTGTTATAACTGAAAGTTATGTAACAGGAGTGAGTTATTGGGAAGTAACAGAGGTAGATGAAATAAAAACTGATGAATGAAACATTTTTAGAGTATAATCATGTATAACAATAGAATTCTTGATTTGATAGTGATTAAGAAAAGCAAAATGTTTCATTACAGCCTTCATAGCATGCACATTTTTATCATTTTTGTACTAGCCATTTGATAATATCCAGGTTTTAATCAGAGTCGAATTATTTTGGCAAATTTCCTGTCTTCAGGATAGATTTCTGCTCTTATTACTGACTTAACTAGTGGCTGGAACTGATGCCAGAGCATACACGATGCAAATCTACCTAGAGCCTGTCCCTTTCAAAGGTACCTAGAAAGGTATCATACTGATATAACATACAGTTAAAATTTCATACAATATTTATTAATCCCTTTGTACATTCAGGACTATTTCTATCTGACAACCAAGTCTCCTCTGTAAAATCTGGAGATTTCATTAACTTAAACAGGAACAATTTTCAGCTTCACTTGAGGAATCTTCATTTTTTTATTACTTTTCTCAGGGCACCAAGAACCTCTTTGTTTCTCAGGCAGTAGATAAATGCGTTTAACAGAGAAATTATGACTCTGTAAAACAAGGAGTACATTATGTCCTGATTACTGGCAGGACCAGACCCAGGAAATACATGCATAATTAAAAGTGTGCCAGAGAATAAAGAAACAGAGAATAAATGAGCACTACGGGTGGAGAATGCTTTACTCCTGCCTGTGTAGACTTGATTGTCAGGATGGCAAGGAGAACATAGATGTATGAGACAAAAATTGTCATACAGTGAATGACTGCACAGAGACAGAGAAAATGAGAATCACTAGGGAATCAATAGATGGAAAGGTACAGAAAATTTTAAACAATGGCAAAATTTCACAATAGAAATGATATATTATATTTGTTCTACAGAAAGTTAATCTAAATAATAAACCTATATGAATCGGGAGATGAAGAAAGCCAAGTATATAGGATGCAATTACCAGCTGCTTGCACAGTCCATTGGACATCCTAACTGGATAAAGGAGAGTGTTGCCTATGGCTGTATATTTGTCATATACCATTGTTGCCAACAGGAAATATTCCACAGTTGCACTGACACAAAAAAAGTAATATTATGCCACGTGTTCCAAAAGGGACATAATATTATTCTTAATTAAGAAATTCAAAGGGGGTGGAGCCAAGATGATGGAGTGAGAGCAATGAATGACTCACCTAAGCTCTTAGATAAACTCCTTTAGATACCTTGAAAAAGAGAATCTGACAAAATTGTGGAGGTGCAGAATCCAATAGGAGACAGACTGTGGCTGATTCACAGCCCAGGGCAGACTGGAAGGTGGACGGGAAGGATCTATTCCACAGGGTTGAGCCCACAGCACAGCACATCCAGTGCAGTGGAGTGGAAGGGCTCTGGGAAAACCTCAGACAGCAGAAGGCAGAACCAACAGAGCGGCAGCCCAGGGTGAGAGACAAGCAGAGCCAAGCAAGTGACACCTGCTGAGCCCCAGATTTCAGCTGCAGCAGCTCTTGAGACTTTCAGCCCACAGATTAAACATCTGTAAGTCACCTACCTGAACTTCTGGGAGCCAGGATGGTGGAGTGATCAGTAAATGATCTCTCTTCCCCCATTGATGACTTTGAAAGAACCATAAAATATTTCCCCAGAAAAATCCTGGATCAGTGGAGACAGAGAGGGGCCAAATAGTCTCATAACACTTGAGGTTTTGAAAATAGCTAAAGGGGATTCCTCCTATTGTGGCAGAGGGAAACCGATAGGAGAGAGGCCCTAGGGTGATGGAAACTTGCACTAGGACCCAGGAAAGTCTCAGCACTTGGAGAGGAGCCCCAAGAGGGGAGGAAACTCACACTAGGATCTAGGCATGCCTCAGCACTCCAGGAGAAATGGGAAGATAATAGGGCAGCTGGGATCACTTCCCGTGAGCTTGTCTTTGCTCAGCTCAGCTGAGATCTCCTGTGACCAGACCACCCCTTCCCCACACTTAACAAGGTAACCCCAAGGCTGATGGGGGAAACGCAAAACAAAAACTTAAAAAGACACTTGCTCTTAGCTTTTTCACACAAGTCAGCTCAACACCAAGTTCTGCAGGTTCTAAGTGAAAGAACCAGAAGCCACAACACACAATCACCATCATGAACAAGAAAAATCAAAACAAGCACAAAAAAAACATAAAATTTTTCTATGGGGACAAAGACCAAAACAATAATACCAAAGAAGTCAGAAGTGAGACTGTATTTCCATCTGAAACTTCAGAAGGGACTATCAACTACTTGCATACACAAACAGCTCTCCTGGAACAGCTGAAGAAGGAAATAGAAGAAAAACTGGACGATGATTTTAAAAGTATGAAAGAAAGAATTCACTGATGAGAACATCTATTTAATAAGGAAAATTGAACAAATGGAAAATGAAGTACAAAAATAAACTGGAGAAAATAACTCCTTAAAAGAAACAATTGGACAGAAGGAAAAGGAAGCACAAAACCTAACTAGAAAAATTGGAAAAATGGAAAAGGAAATACAAAAATTAATGGGAGAAAATAACTCCTTAAAAATAAAAATTGCACAGATGGAAAAGGATATGCAAAAGTTAACTGAAGAAAACAATTTCATAAAGATTAGAACTGGGCAAGCAGAAACTAATGACTCTATGAGACAACAAGAATCAGTCAAGCAAAATCTAAAAAATGAAAAGATTGAAGAAAATGTAAAATATCTAATTGGAAAAACAACTGACCTGGAAAAGAGATCCAGGAGAGAAAATTTAAGAATTACTGGCCTGCCATAAAGCCACCATGAAAAAAAAAAATAGTCTGGACAATATCTTCCAGGAAATCATCAAGGAAAACTGACCAAAAGTGCTAGAACCAGAGGGCCAAATAGGTATTTAAAGAATCCACTGTTCACTTCCTGAAAAGGATCCCAAACTCAAAACCATATATTGTTTCCAAATTCCAGAGCTATCAAGTGAAGGAGAAAATAGTACAGGCAGCCAGAAAAAATACATTCAAATATCAAGGAGCTACAGTCACGATGACACAGGACAGCGCAGCTTTTACATTAAAAGACTGAAGGAATTGGAATCCGATATTCCGTAAGGCAAACAATCTGGGACTACAACCAAGGATCAACTACACAGCAAATTTCAGCATAACATTTAAGGCAAGGAGATGGTCATTTAATGAAGTTAGGGTTTTCCAGACCTTCCTGATAAAAACTCCAGAACTTAAGAGAAAATTCAGTCTTCAAATGCAGGTCTCAAGAGAAGCATAAAAAGGTAAACGGGGGGAAAATAAACAAAAAATTGGTTACTCAATTTGGGCAAATGGTTTACCTCCCTCTAAGGGAAGATAATACCTGTTAATCTTGAGAACTGTACATTTATTATGAAATATAAAAGGGATATACATAGAGGGAATGGGTATAAAGTAAATGATGTCATGTTAAAAATGTGATTTAAGCATGTGAAGGGATTGTAACAGAAAGAGTGCAAAGGAGGAAACAGAAAATGGTGAATTACATCACAGGAAGAAGAACAAAATAATACTAGAAGGAAAGAGGGGAGGGAGATGAGCACTGTTTGTGAGGGACTTTCATCTGATTTGGTTCAAGGAGGAAACAATAAACTTAAGTACATAATTCCAACTAGCTCTATAGGCATTAGGAGGGAAAGGGGCAAGAAAAGGGAGAGGAAGCTAAAAGGGAGGGAAGAAGCAGTAATGGTAAAGGGGAGTAAAACTGAGAGTGGCTAAAAGAAGGAAGAGAAGACTGCAGAAGGTGGTGAAAAGTGAAAACTATTGAGGAGGGGAAGGGAAATGGGAGATGTAGAAGCACAAACGGTGGGAAAGAGGATGGAGGGAAATGCACAGATTGTAATCATAGCTGTGAATGTAAATGGAATGAACTCTCCCATAAAATGGAGACGGATAGCAGAATGGATTAAAGGCCATAATCCAACAATAGGCTGTTTACAAGAAACACATTTGAAACTGGGGAATATACACAGGGTAAAGGTCAAATGTTGGAGTAAATTAAGTAAATGTTGTGCTTCATGTGATGTTAGAAAAGCAGGAGTAGCAATCCGAATCTCAGACATAGCAAAAGCAGAAATAGATTTAATCAAAAGAGATAAGGAAGAAAACCATATCCTACTAAAAGGCACCATAGACAATGAAGCAATATCATTACTAAACATATATGCTCCAAGTGTTATAGCATCCAAATTCTTAGAGGAGAGGTTGGAGGAGTTGAAGGAAAAAATTGACAGCAAATCTATACTACTGGGGGATCTTGACCCCCCGCTCTCTGATCTTGATAAATCTAACCTCAAAATAAACAAGAAAGAGGTTAAGGAGGTAAATAAAACTGTGGATAAGGTAGACATGATAGATTTCTAGAGAAAACTGAATGGGAATAGAAAGGAATATACCTTTTTCTCAGCAATACATGGCACATATACAAAAATTGACCATGTACTAGAACATAAAAACCTCACAATCTAGTGCAGAAAGACAGAGATAATCAATGCATCCTTCTCAGATCATAATGCAATAAAAATTATATGTTAGGAAAGGTCATGGAAAGAAACCAAAAATCAGTTGGAAACTAAATAATCTCATCTTAAAGAAGGAGTGGGTTAAAGAAGAAATCATAGAAATAATCAACAACTTCATTCAACAGAATGACAATGACGAGACAACCAAAAAAATCTTATGGGATACTGCAAAAGCAGTTCTTAAGGGAAGTTTTATATCTTTGAATGCCTACATAAGTAAAATAGAGAAAGAGGAAATCAATGACTTGGGCATGCAACTGAAAAAGCTAGAAAAAGAAGAAGTTGAAAAATCCTCAAGTAAATATCAAACTAGAAATACTGAAAACCAAACGTTAGATAAATAATATTGAAATGAAGAAAACTATTGAATTGATAAATAAAACCAGTAGTTGGTTTTATGAGAAAAGTAATAAAATTGATAAAATTTTGGTCAATTTCATTTTAAAAAAAGAAAGAAAAAACTCAAATTACTAATATCAAAAATGAAAGGAGTGAACTCACCTCCAATGAGGAGGAAATTAAAAGCAATAATCAGAACTTACTTTGCCCAACTTTATGCCCACAAATTCCACAACCTAATGAGATGGATGAGTATTTTAAAAAATATGAATTGCTCAGATTAACAGAAGAGGAATTTGAATACTTAAACAACCCCATAAACCCCTTAAACAACTCAGAAAAAGAAATTGAACAAGCCATCAATGAACTCCCTAGGAAAAAATCTCCAGGGCCAGATGGATTTGCAAGTGAATTCTATCAAACATTTAAAGAAGAGTTAATTCCAATGCCGTATAGACTATTTTTTGAAAATTTGGGAAGAAGGAGTCTTCTCAAATTCTTTTTGTGAGGCAAATATGGTTTTGATACCTAAACCAGGAGGAGATAAAACAGAAAGAAATTTATAAACCAATTTTTCTAATGAGTATAGATGCAAAAATTTTCAAAACGAATACAGCATCTTATCATGAGAATAACACATTGGGATCAGGTAGGATTCATACCAGGAATGCAGGGCTGGTTCAATATTCAGAAAACTATTAGCATTATCGATCATATCAACAACAAAACTAACAAAACCCACATGATTATCTCAATAGAGAGCTTTTGGCAAAATACAACACCCATACCTATATCTATTAAAAACACTGGAGAACATAGGAATAAAGGGAACTTTCCATAAAATAATAAGCAGTAGCTAACTAAAACCTTCAACAAGCATTATATGCAATAGAGATAAGTTAGATGCGTTTCCAATAAGATCAGGGGTGAAACAAGGATGTCCATTATCACCACTATTATTCAATATGGTACTAGAAATGTTAGCTGTAGCAATTAGACAAGATAAAGAAATTGAAGGAATAAGAATAGGCGAAGAAGAAACTAAGTTATCACTCTTTGCAGATGATATGATGATATACATAGAGAATCTCAGAGATTCAATAAAAACTACTTGAAATAATAAACAACTTTGGCAAAGTTGTAGGTTACAAAATAAACCTGCACAAATCTTCTCCATTCCTATGTATTAATAACTAAGTCCCACAGCAAGAGATAGAAAGAGACATTCCATTGAATGCTAGGGTAGACACTATAAAATATTGGGGAGTCCACCTGCCAAAACAAACCCAGGGACTATATGAACACAATTGCAAGACACTTTTTGCACAAATAAAGTCAGATCTAAATAAGTGGAAAAACATCACTTGCTCATGGGTAGGCTGAGCCAATATAAGAAAAATGAGGATTCTACCTAAATTAATTTACTTATTTAGTGCCATACCAATTAAACTATCAGATAATTATTTTTTAGAGCTGGATAAAATAATATCAAAATTCGTCTGGGAGAACAAAAGGTCCAGAATATGAAAGGGACGAATGAAAAGAAATGATAGAGAAGATGGCCTAGCACTACCAGATCTCAAATTGTATTATAAAGTAGCAACCATCAAAATCACTTGGTACTGGCTAAGAAACAGAAACGTAGACAAGTGGAATATACTAGGTATTCAAGACACCATAGGCAATGAATATAGCAATGTCTTGTTTGATAAACCCAAGAACCCCAGTTTCTCAGATAAGAACTCCCTGTTCAACAAAAAATGCTGGTAAAACTGGATAATAGTGTAGTGGAAACTAGGCATAGACCCATACGTGACACCCTACACAAGAATAAATTCCAAATGTGTACATGACCTAAGTATAAAGATTAATACCATGGACAAACTGGAGGAGCAAGGAATAGTGTATTTATCAGATTTATGGAGAAGGGAAGAATTTTTTACTAAAGAAGGGATAGAAAGCATTATGAAATGCAAGATGGATAATTTTGATGACATTAAATTGAAAAGGTTTTGCACAATTAAATCAAACACAACCAAAATTGGGAGGGATATAGTATATTGGGAATTTTTACAGCTAATCTCAGGGATAAAGGCCTCATTTCTAGAATATATAGAGAACTGAGTCAAATGTACAACAATACAAGTCATTCCCAATTGATAAATTGTCAAAGGATATGAGCAGGCAATTTGCAGAGGAAGAAATTAAAGATATCTATAATCATATGCAAAAATGCTCTACATCACTTTTGATTAGAGAGATTCAAATCAAAACAACTCTGAGGTACTACATTACACCTATTAGATTGGCAAACATGACAGAATAGGAAAATGATAAATGTTGGAGAGGATGTGGGAGAGTTGAAACACTAATTCATTGCTGGTGGAGCTGTGAGCTCATCCAACCATGTTGGAGAGTGGTTTGGAATTATACCCAAAGGATTACAAAAATGTGCATACCCTTCACCCAGCAATATCACTTCTAGAACTGGATCCCAAAGAGATCATAAAAATGGGAAAATTCCACATGTACTAAAATATTTATAGCAGCACTCTTTGTAGTTGCCAAAAACTGGAAATCAAGGGGATGCCCATAAATTGGGGAATGACTGAGTAAATTATGGTATATGAATGTAAAGGAATACTATTGTGCCATAAGAAATGATGATCAAGAAGACTTCAGAGAGGCCTGGAAAGTCTTATACGATTTGATGGTGAGTGAAAGGAGCAGAAACAGGAGAATTTTGCACACAGCAACGACGACAATCTGCGAGAGTTTTTTCTGGTTGACTTGGATCTTTATATCAATGCAAGGACATAAAAAAAAATTACCTATGGTCTTCTAAGGCAAAATGCCTTTCACATTCAGAGAAAGAACTAGGGAATTCAATCGCAGAATGTAAAAAATCATTTGTGTGTGTGTGTCACATTTTTGTTTGTTATATGATTTCTCCCATTTATTTAAGTTCTTCTACACAGCATGACTATAGTGAAAGTGTATTCAATAGGAATGTATGTGTAGATCCTATAAAGAATTGTATGTTGTCATGGAGAGGGAGGGAGGGTGTGGAGGGTAGGTAGGGTGCAAAAATCTAAGTTTTATGGTAGTGATTGTAGAACATTAAAAATAAATAAAATTAAAAAACAAAGAAATTCACCAACATCTTAGGGTCATTGAAGAGGAAGTCAAGGTATCTTAAAAAGCTAAGCTGCTGAGGAATATGTACATGGGTAAGTGAAGATGAGAGTCCATCCAAACAAGTACAACCAGCCCAATATTACCCATCATGGTTGTGATGTAGATCACTAGGAACAATAAGAAGAAAGGAATCTGAAGCTCAGATTCCCATAAGTACAGTCCCATAAGAACAAACTCTGTTCCCAGAGTTATATTTTCTTCTATCATGATTTCATTGTGTTTGTTCACTGAAAGGAGAGAGAAAGAAAATAGAAAAAAGAAGACATCCAGCAAAGGACTCTGTGAAATAAATGCTCCAGACTTTGTAGGAATTAGTCTTCCTTTAAGTATGAATCCAGATTATTTGTACAAGGCCTTCTCAAGGATTCAGTTGGAAGTTTTGTACTGCCCTTCCGACAAGTCATGTATGCCCCGTATTCCATTACACACATAGATGTGAATGTTAATACAGTGAAACACTTTTCACCCTGTCACAAACATATTTATAACCAGCATCATTACATGAGATCAAAGCAGACTGCATTTTGGAGAGCCACTTCAGAAGATGTGGCTCAGGACATGATTATCTGTACAGATGGTAGCTTCCCTCCTGATCTGAATGTTTTTCAAGACATCCTACACAGAGACACACTAATAAAAGCCTTCTTGGATCAGGTCTTTCATTTGAAACGGGTTTGTCTCAAAGAAATACTTTTCTTCCATAGTTTCTGCTAGTCCTTCATAGAAAAGCCTTAATGTTAATAAAATACATAGAGGATATTTTCAGAAGAGAAAAATGCCATTTAAATCTCTCTGAAACTTGAAGATAGATCTCAATTTAACAGCAGAGGGTGATCTTAACATAATAATGGCCTTAGCTGAGAAAATCAAACCAGGATTGCATTCCTTTATATTTGGAATACCATTCTACACTAGTGTACAAGAATGGGATGCACTAATAACATTTTGAAAGTGTAACCTTTTAAATATATTTCATCATACTAGTGAGTACTGCTCAAAAAAATTAATGTTATGAAAAACATCATTTATTTTGGTCATGCATCCAAAATTGTGCTCTGCATTTTGAGCTAAAAGTTATTATACTGCAGTCTTTATGAGATAAAGTATTTTTTAATTACTTTAACAAACACATCATTACAAATGGGTAGCTTTTTGACATGCACTTTTTTGAAATAATCTATAGAAAAATATTAGACTATTCCCTTAGTAAAACTTCTTCTACATGACCATTGTCCTAAAATCATACTATCACTATGAAAATAGCTTCATTTTTATAAATTGTTCTTATCCTTTGATCATTAGTCCATTAAAAAATTCATCCAACTCTTATTAAATTGCTTTATTTTTTAATAGTCTTTGTATGTGTGAATGGATTGTGTTTTCCACGAATAGAAAGATTATCCATACCAATAAGATCTCAGATTTCAAGCAAAATATTTGATCTCTCTAGACCTCAGAATTCATCTAATCTAGTCATTCTCAAACTTTTTGGTCTCAGGAATCCTTTATGCTCTTACAAGTTATTGAAACTTTTTGCATGTGGATTATGTCTTTGAATACATACTGTACAATATTAAAACTGATAAATTTTAAGAATTTTATTAGTATATAACAGCTAAGGATGGAACCGAGTGAGTGAGAGTCACAGAGCCTCAGGTATGTGCAGCGGCTACTCTTGGGACTATCTGTCTACAGAATAAATGTCTGTAAGTCACCTACTTGAATTTCCAGGAGCCAAAATGGTGGATTATCAGTAAATGTTTTCTTTCCCTCACCTTGTGGACCTTGAAACAACCATAAAATATTTCTCCAGAAAAATCCTGGATCAGTGAGATCAACAGAAGGGACAAACATTCTTGTAGTACATGAGACTAGGAAAATCCCTAAGGAGGATCTCTCTTGCTGTGGTGGAAGGGGACCAGAGCAGTACCAGAGCTGTCCCAGACAGGTCCACCTCAGAGGACCTGGAGGAGGCACAGAGCTTCAGGGGGGTAGAGCCTCATAACCAAAAACACCAGGATTCCAGGAATGCCTCAGTATCCCAGAGAAAATAGTAAGGCACTAGGGCAGACAAGATCACCAACTGATGAGTTTGCCTATGCTCCAGCTCAACAGAGGAGACTGCTTGTGGCCAGACCACCCTTCCACCACACTTAATAAGCTAATTCCAGGGTAAATCCAGGGAAACACAAAAGACTTCACCTGGCCTCTAATTTCTCACACCAACTAGTTCAGCACCAGGTTCTTTAGTTTCTAGTTGAAAGAACTAGAGGCCACAGCACAAAACCCTGATCATCATGAGTAAGAAGCAAAGGAGGAAAGAAAAGACAATAGAATCTTTCTATGGGGACAAAGACCAAAATACGAATACCAAAGAGGTCGGTATTGAGATGATACTCCCACATGAAACTTCAGAAGGAACTATGAACTGGTCCCAAGCACAAATAGCACTCCTAAAAGAACTGAAGAAGGATTTTAAAAGCCAAATTACAGAAATAGAAGAAAAACTGGCCAATAATTTTAAAAGTATGAAAAAAGAATTCACCAACAAGAATGGTTCCTTAAAAAGGAAAATTGGACAAAAGGAAATGGAAACACAAAACCCAACTAGGAAAATTAGACAAATGGAAAAGGACACACAAACCCTAACTGGTAAAATTAGACAAATGAAAAAGAAAGTTAAAAAAAACTAACTGAATAAAGTAATTCCTTTAAAGGAATAATTGGAGAGATGGAAAGGGAGATGTAAAAGTTAATTGAAAAAAATAATTTGATAAAAATTAGAATTGGTCAAGTAGAAGAAGATAATGATTCTATGAGATATCAAGAATTAGCCAAACAAAATCTAGAGAATTAAAAGATAGAAGAAAATGTAAATTATCTAATGGAAAAACAACGAACCTGGAAAATAGATGCAGGAGGGAAAATTTAAGAATTATTGACATATAAGAAAGCTGTGATGATAAAAATATCCTGGACATTTTATTGCAAGAAATCATCAAGGAAAACTACCCAGAAGTCCTAGATCCAGAGGGCCAAACAAGCATCTTAAGAAGCCACCATGCACCTCCTGAAAGGGATTCCAAACTAAAAACAATAAGTAATATCATTGCCAAATTCCAGAACTATCAAGTGAAAGAGAAAATACTACAAGCAGCCAGAAAGAAACCATTCAAATATGGAGGAGCTATAGTCAAGATTACAAAGGACCTTGCAGCTTTTACATAAAAAGACTGAGGAAATGGGAGTATGTTATTCCATAAGTCAAAGGAGCTGAGACTAAAACCAAAGGTCAATTACCCAACAAGTTGACCATAATGTTTCAGGCAAGGAGGTGTACATACACTGAAGTATAGGATTTCCAGACCTTCTTGATAAAAATGCCAGAACACAATAGAAAATTCAATTTTCAAATGCAAGTCTCAAGAGAGGCATAAAGAAATAAACAGGGGAAAAAAACTTGTTACTCAATATGGGCAAACAGTTAAGAACCTTATAAGGGAAAATGATACCTGTTAATCTTGAGAATTACATATCCATTAGAAAATATGAACGGGATATACATAGCTAGAAAGAGTAGGTATAAAGTAAATGATGTGATGATAAAATTGTTATTTAAGGATGCAAAGGGATTGGAACAAGAAATGTGAGAAGGAGGAGGCAGAAAGTGGTAAATTAAATGGTAATAAAAGGCATAAAGTTATATTACATTAGAGGGAAGAGAAAAGGGAGATGAGCATTGTTCGAGAGGTACTGTCACCTGATTTGACTCAAGGAGGGAACAAAAAAATTTGATTAAGTATATAACTCTAACTAGCTCTGTAAGTACTGGGAGGTGAAGGGGGAAAGAAAGGGAAGGGGTGGCAAAAAGGGAGGGAGAAGTTGTAAAGATAAAGGGGAGTAAAAGGCAGTAGAACTGAAAGAAGGCAATGAAGACTGCAGGAGGTGGTGGTCAAAAATTGAAACTCTATTGTGGAGGAGAAGGGAGAACTAAAAGCACAAACCGGGGGAAAGAGGATGGAAAGAAATGCACAGATAGTAATCATAACTGTGAATGTGAATGGGATGAACTCTCCCATAAAATAGATATGGATAGCAGAATGGATTAAAAAACCATAATGCACCAATATGTTGTTTACAAGAAACACATTTGAAATAGGGGCATAAACACAGGTTAAAAGTAAAAGGTTGGAGCAGAATATATAATGCTTCATATGACGTAAGAAAAGAAATTGTAGCCATCCCAATCTCAGAGAAAGCAAAAGTCAAAGAGATCTAATCAAAAGGGATAAGGAAGGAAATTATATTCTGCTAAAAGGCTCCATAAACAATGAAGCAATATCATTACTAAACATATATGCTTCAAGTGGTATAGCATCCAAATACTTAGAGGAGAAGTTAAGGGAGTTAAAGGAAGAAATAGACAGCAAAACTGTAATAGTTGGGGACCTCAACCTCCCCCTCTCTGACTTTGATAAACATAACATGAAAATAAACAAGAAAGAAGTTAAATAGGTGAACAAAACTCTGGATAAGGTAGATATGATACATCTCTGGAGAAAACTGAATAGGGAGAGAAAGGGATATACTGTTTTCTCAGCATTACTTGGCATATATACAAAAACTGACCATGCACTAGTGCATAAAAACCTCACAAACCAGTGCAGAAGGGCAGAGAGAGTCAATGCAGCCTTTTCAGGTCATAATGCAATAATACTTCTATGCAATCAACGGCCATGGAAACAAAGACGAAAAATTAATGGGAAACTAAATAAACTAATCCTAAAGAATGAGTAGGTTAATTTTGATTACACTAACTGAAAAGTTTTTGCACAACCAAACCCAATGCAATGAAAATTAAGAGGGATTCAGAAAACTGGAAAAAAAAATTTTACAGATAATGTGATAAAGGCCTCATTTCTAGAATATATAGAGAAATGAGTCAAATTTACAAAAATACAAGTCATTGCCCAATTGATAAATGGTCAAAGGATATGAACAGGCAATTCTGAGAGGAAGAAATAAAAGATACATATAGTCATATGAAAAAATGCTCTAAATCACTTTTGATTAGAGAGATGCAAATCAAAATAACTCCAAGATACCATATCACACCTAACAGACTGGCAAACATGACAAAACAGGAAGATGATAAATATTGCAGAGGATGTGGTAGAGTTGGAACACTAAGACATTGTTGGTGGAAAAGTGAGCTGATCCAACCATTCAGGAGAGCAATTTGGAACTATGTCCAAGGGCTACAAAAATCTGCATCCCCTTCAACCCAGAAATATTGCTTCTAGGACTGTATCCCCAAGAGATCATAAAAATGGGAAAGGGTCCCACATGTACAAATTTTTTTTCTAGCAGCACTCTTTGTGGTGGCCAAAAATTGGAAATCAAGGAGATGTCCGTCAGTTGGGGAATGGTTGAATAAATTATGCTATATGAATATAATGGAATACTATTGTGCTATAAGAAATGATGAACAGGAAGAGTTCAGGGAAGCCTGGAAAGACTTACATGATCTGATACTGAGTAAAAGGAGTAGAACCAGGAGAACTTTGCGCAAAGCAACAACCACAGTGTGCAACAGATTTTTCTGATAGACTTGGAAACTTCATAGCAATGCAGGAACATAAAAAGATTTCCAGTGTTCTTCTAAGGCAAAATACCTTCCACAGCCATAGAAAAAACTATGGAATTCAATTGCAGAATGTAGCAGATCGTGTGTGTGTGTGTGTGTGTGTGTGTGTGTTATGTTTTGGTTTGTTGTATGATTTCTCCCATTCATTTTAATTCTTCCACATAGCATGACTATAGTGAAAATGTATTCAATAGGAATATATGTGTATAACATACATAAAGTTGTATGACATGTCAGACAAGAAGGGGGGAGTTAGGAGGGAGGGAGGGAAAAATAATAATCTAAGTTATCTGGTAGTGATTGTAGAACACTGAAAATAAGTAAAGTTAACTAAAGGGGAAAAAAAGAATGAGTAGGTTAAACAACAAATATAGAAACAACCAACACCTTCATTGCAGGGAATGCCAATAATGAGACAACATGCCAAATTTTATGAGATACTGCAAAAGCAGTTCTTAGGGGAGGTTTTATATCCTAGAATGTCTACATGAATAAAATTCATGAAGAGGAGATCATTGACTTAGGCATGTAGCTGAAAAAGCAAGAAAAATAACAAATTGAAAATACTCAAGTAAATACCAAATTTGAAATACTGAAAACCAAAACAGAGATTAATAAAATTGAAATTAAAAAAACTATTGAAGGAATAAAGTTAGTTTTATGAAGAAATCAATAAAATTGATAAAGATTTTGTCAATTTGATTAAAACAAGGAAGAAGGAAACCAAATTACCAATATCAAAAATAGAAAGTGTGAACTCACTTCCCATGAGGAAGAAATTAAAACAATTAGAAATTTCTTTGCCCAACTGTATGCCCATAACTTCGACAGTCTAAATGAGATGGATAATTACTTTAAAAAATATAAATTGCCCAGATTAACAGAAGAGGACGTTGAATACTTAAATAATCCCATCTCAGAAAAAAAATTGAACAAGACTTCAATGAACTTCCCAGGAAAATATCTCCAGGGCCGGAAGGATTTGTAAGTGAATTCTATCAACCATTCAAAGAACAGTTAATTCCGATACTATATAGACTATTTGGGAAAATTAGGAAGGGGTTCTCCCAAATTCTTTTTATGATGCAAATATGGTTTTGATAACTAAACCAAGAAGAGCCAAAACAGAGAAAGAAAATTATAGACCAATTTCTGTAATAAATATAGATGTAAAAATTTTAAGTAAGATATTAGCAAAAGGAATACATCAACTCATCAGAAGATTAATACATTAAGATCAGGGAGGATTTATACCACGAATGCAGGACTTGTTCAATATAAGGAATACTATTAGCATTATTGATCATATCAACAAAAAACTAACAGAAACCACGTGATTATCTCAAGAGATGCAGAAAAAAACTTTGGCAAAATACAACGACCATTCCTACTGAAAACATTGAGAAGCATAGGAGCAAATGGACTTTCATAAAATAATAAGCAGTATCTATCTAAAACCTTCAACAAGCATTATATGCAATGGAGATAAGCTAGATACATTTCCAATAAGATCAAGAGTGGAAAAAGGATGTTCATTATCACCACTAGTATTCAGTATGTTACTATAAAATGTTACCTATAGAAATAAGAGAAGAAAAAAATTGAAGAAATTACAATTGGCAAAGAAGAAACCAAGTTATCACTCTTTGCACATGATATACTTAGAAAATCCCAGAGACTCAAGTAAAAAACTACTTGAAATAATAAACAACTTTGGCAAAGTTGTAGTTTACAAAATCAACCCACTCACATCTTCTGCATTTCTATATACTACAAAGTCCAATGGCAAGAGATAGAAACAGAAATTCCATTGAAAGCTAGGATAGACAGTATAAAATATCTGGGAGTTTACCTGCCAAAACAAATCCAAGGACTATATGAACACAATTAAAAAACACTTTTTGCACAAATAAAGTCATATCTAAGTAAAGGGAAAAACATCTGTTGCTCGAGGGAAGGCCGAGCTAATACAACAAAAATGACAATTCTACCCAAATTAATTTACTTATTCAGTGCCATACCAATCAAGCTATCAGATAATTATTTTCTAGAGATAGAAAAAATAATATCAGAATTCATCTGGAAGAACAAAAAGTCCAGAATATCAAGGGAACTAAGGAAAAGAAATGCTAGGGAAAGTGGCCTAGCTCTACTAGATCACAAATTGTATGCTATAGCAGCAATTATCAAAACCACTTGGCAATGGCTAAGCAACAGAAAGAAAGAACAGTGGAATATGCTAAGTACTCAAGACACAGTGGACAAGGAATATAGCAATCTACTCTTTGACAAACCCAAAGATACCAGCTTCTGGAATAAGAACTCATAGTTTGAGAAAAGCTACAGTGAAAACTGGATAGTAATGTGGCAGAAACTAGGCATAGATCAAGGCCTGAAATTGTGTACAAGAATAAAGTCCAAATCAGTACATGACTGAGGTATAAAGAATGATGCTATAAACAAATTGGTGGAGCAAGGAACAGTGTATTTATCAGACTTATGGAGAAGGGAGGAATTTTTGAGTAAACAAGAGATAGAAATAATTAGGAAATGAAAAATGGATTAATTTGATTACCTTAAACTGAAAAGTTTTTGCACGACCAAACACAATGCAAACAAGATTAGGAGGGAAACAGTAAACTGGGAAAGAATTTTTGCAACTTCTGTCTGTGATAAAGGCCTCCTTTCTAAAATATATAGAGAACTGAGTCAAATGTACAAGAATACAAATCATTCCCCAATTGATAAGTGGTCAAAGGATATGAACAGGCAGTTTTCAGAGGAAGAAATCAAAACTATCTATAGTCATATGAAAAAGTGTTCTAAATCACGATGGATTAGAGAGACACAAATCAAAACAACTCTGAGATACTACATCGCACCTATCAGATTCGCTACCATGACAAAACTGAATGATGATAAATTTTTGAGATGTGGTTGAGTTGGAACACTAATTCACTGTTGATGGAGCTGTGAGCTGATCAAGCCATTCTGAAAATTAATTTGGAACTATGCCGAAAGGGCTACAAAAACGTGCATACCCTTTGACCCAGCAATACTGCTTCTAGGACCATATCCCCAAAAGATCATAAAAATGGGAAAGGGTCCCACATGTACGAAAAATACTTGTAGCAGCTCTTTTTGTGGTGGCCAAAAAGTGGAAATGAAGAGGATGCCCATCAACTGGGGACTGATCGAATAAACTGTGATATATGAATGTAATGGAATATTATTTTACTATATGAAATGATGAACAGGAAGACTTCAGAGATGGCTGAAAAGACTTATATAAACTGATGCTGAGGGAAAGGATCAGAACCAGGAGAACTTTGTACACAGCAACAACCACAGTATGGGAGGAATTTTTCTGGTAGACAGTGCTTCATTGCAGTGCAAGGATTTCAATAACTCTTAATAGTCTCTTAAGGCAAAGGGCCTTCCACATCCAAAGAAAGAACAATAGAATTTGATCATGGAATGAAGCAGATCACTTTCTTTTGTATTATGTTTTGGTTTGCTTTATGAATTCTCCCATTTATTTTAATTCTTCTATGCAACATGACTGAGGTGAAAAAGTATTTAATAGGAATGTATGTTTAGAACCTACATAAAACTGTATGCGATCTCAGGGAAGGAATGGGAAGGTAGAGTTGAGCAGGGGGAAGGGAGGAGAAAAATCAATGATGTATGATAGTGATTGTAGAACACTGAAAACAACTAAAATAAAAAAGATTGTTAATAATATTAAATAACTATTAATGTTAAACAACAGACTCTGTATGTATGTCTAATAAGATATTTTTATCAAAAATTAAATTTCATCCTGATGGTTTTCTTTTTATTCTGCCTCTTTGCTGCAAAGTTTAAAAAATTATGCAATCAAAACCATTTCTTCTTCAATAATTTCTTCCATTTGACAGATTTTTTCCATAGTAGACATGTTGCCGCAATGGTAACCCTGTCTTTTTAAAGGTTGTGGTTGCAGATCACAAACTCAGGCAGGTTTTACTAAGCTAGAAAGACATTTTAGAACACTTTTGATGAAAAATTGTATATGCTGTCCAACAATCAGTCCACCTAAACAAAGATTACAACAAAATTTAGCAGAATAATAGCTAGTAGGCAATGAATTATTTGGTCATAGGAGTCCAGAAAACATTAAAATATGAAATGATTCATTGCCTGTGCAGCCAACTTCCATTTCTATACTCATGGGTGATAGATTGGTGGAAAAGTGAGCCAAGGAAATAAAGATTTTACACCACCTATATGTGTAAATTTAGTTGGTTTTAATCTCTATGTGAATCTTCCTCCATTACATAACAAACTAATACACTCCTAGAGGAACTTAAAACATGCTTGTTAATAATATTTTGCTAAGAAAACTAGGCAATGCAAAGAAGTTATTGCTAATATAAAGAATGATCCAGAGTGATTATGGTTAAGACTGAAGAGAGGAGTTGGTTTCATCATGAACGCAAAAGATAACCACATTCATCTTATGGGATATTAGATCATCTTGCCTGATACTGTGAGGCCATGAGTATCACCATGAAAATGGGATAAATATGTAAAGAACAAGAGAGAAAAGACCATATCTCTCCCCCGATTACTTCCCTTGGAAGCACTGAAATCTTCCAAACCACCACAGCGAGTTCTGCAATAGCAATGCAAAAAAATTAATACACAAATAAATAAATCTGTCATTTGAAACAATGCCACTTCCCCATTTCACTGGGAATGGAATTCAACATAAAGTTCCCAATCAAGAAATGGTGGGGAAAGAGCAAATAATAACAACAACAAAATTCAACCTGACCATAAAAAGATACAATGGTAACAAGGAAGATGAAGACACAAACTCAGAAGAGAAAATGAAGTTAAAATATCTATAAGCAAAGGTTCAGAAAATGTAAATTAAATACAAGTCCATCAAGAATACCTGAGTGAAAAAAAAAACAATTTTTAAAATCAAATGAGAAGGGTATAGAAAAAATGAGGTAAAGGAAGAAAATTATGGGAAAAAAATGATGAGCATGACAAAGAGGGATAGATGACTCATTGGACAGTGCACTGGGACTGGCATCAGGAAGACATTAGTACAAATCAGCCTCAGAAACTTCCTAACTATGTGACCTTGGGCAAGTCAGTTAAACTCTGTTTTCCACTGGAGAAGGAAATGGAAAACTACTTCATCATCTTTGCAAGGAGGAGCCCATGAGCAAAGGTTCACAGCGGCAAAAAGAGTTGAACACAACTAAAACAACTGAGAAACAAAAAAGGGGGGTGGGGATGCAGAACTGGCCAAATTGAAAAAGAGGTACAAAAGATCACTGACAAAATAATTCCTTAAAATTTTGAATTGGGCAAGTGGAAGCTGATGATTTCATGAGATTTTAAACAAAGTGAAAAGAGTGAAAAATAGAAGAAAATGTGAATTGCCTCATGGGAAAACCAACTAACCTGTAAAACAGTTCAAGGAGATAAAATTATTGGATTACCTGAGAACCATGATCAAAGAAAATGACTAGGTATCATATTTGAAGAAATTGTCGTGATACCTGATATCCTTGAACCAGGGAGTAAAATAGAAATTGAAAGACTCCATCGATTTGAAAGAGGTCTCAAAATGAAAACTCCCAGCAATGTGATAGCCACTTTCCAGAACTGCCAAGTGAAAGAAAGAGAAAATTCTTCAAACAGAAAGAAATCATTCAGAGCAGAGCAACATGCAGAATCATACAAGACTTCGTGGCTACCACTTTAACTTTAAAGAAGATGAGGGCCAGGAATATGATACCTCAGAAAACAAAAGAGGTGGGATAACAGCCAAGAATAACCTACCCAAACAAACTGATCATAATCCTTCAAGAGAAAAAAATAGAGATTTAATGTAACAGAAGACTTTCAAGCATTCCTTATGAAAAGACAAGAGCAGAATAGAATATTTGACTCTGAAATACAAGATTAAAAAACTTAATAAAGGTCCCAATAAGGAGAAACTGTTTATGTTTCCATATGGGAAGATGAGACATTTATTTCCTAAGAACTTTATCACAGAGAACTAAGAAGGACTTTACATAGAAAACACGTTGTGGGAATTGATTGATAATTTTGGGATGATATTTTTTTAAAAAAATGAATAAGTGAGAGAGATCATCTGAGAGAACAAGGAAAAGGAAAATGGAAAAAAATTATCTCACATAAAAGAAGCACAGAAGGAAGAGCTTTTAAATGGAGGGGGAAATGGTGGTGAAAATGGGCAACATTTGAAACTCACATCTAAATGGTTGAAAGGGAACATAGACACAGAAACAGACAAACACACACACATATACATATACATATACATATATATATATATATATATATATATATATATATACTGCAGTGAAAATTGATATCTGCTTTACCCTATGGGAAAGTAGCAGAAGGTGTCTAGAAAGAGGAGATAGATAAAAGGAAGAGCCAGTAAAAGAAGGCATTAATCAATAAGAAAACCGATTTGAGAAGAGGGAAAAGATAAAAGGAGAGAGAAGGAGAAATAGGGAAAAAAACAGACTGGAGGGAAATTCATAATTAGCAATCACAACTATGAATGTGAATTACATGAACTCACTGATAAAATGTAATTAGATAGCAGGATGGATTAGAAACCAGAATCCAACAATATGGTTGTTTTTTGTTTTTTTTTTTTTTACCTAAAATAGACCTAGAGACCCAAGCTTCTGTTACAAGAACTCACTATTTCAGAAAAACTGCTTGGACAACTGGAAAATAGTATGGCAGAATCTGGGCATAGGTCAATTTCTGATGCTGTATACCAAAAAAAAAAAAAATAGACTAAATGACCACACTATTGGAATAGAAAAGCTGATCCTATAAACAAATTTGGGGAGCAAGAAATAATTTACTTGTCACAATTGTGGAGAATGAGAAATTTATGACCAAACAACAGATAGAGAACATGCTAATATGTAAAATGGATAATATTGATTACATTAAATTGAAAGGTTTTTGCACAAACAAATCTGATGCAAACAAGATTAGGACGGAAGTAGAAAAATGAGAAAGAATTTTTGCAACTAGGGTTTCTGATGAAGGCCTTATATATAAAATACATGGAGAACTGAGTCAAATGTACAAGAATACATTCCCCAATTGAGAAATGCTCAAAGATATGAACAGGTAGTTTTCAGAGGAAGAATTTAAAGCTATCTATAGTCATGTGAAAAAATTCTCTGTCACTATTGATTTGAAACATGCAAATTAAAACAACTCTGAGGTACCACAGCCCACCTATCAGATTGGTTAAAATGACAAAACAGGAAGATGAAAAAGATTGGAGAAGATGAGAAAGACTGGGAACACTAATTCATATTTGTTGGAGCTCTGAACAGATCCAATGGTTCTGAAGAATAATTTGGAATTATGTCCAAAATGCTATGAAAATGTGTATACACTTTGACCCAGCAATGCCAACATGTACAAAAATATGTACAGCAGTGGTATTTGTGGTTTCCAAGAACTACAAGTTAAGGGGATGCCCATCAATTGTGGAATGACTGAACAAGTTGTGGTAGATGAATGTAATGGAATACTATCGTGCTATAAGAAATGATCAGCAGATGGAATTCAGAAAAACTTGGAAAGATGTATATGACTTCATGCTGAGTGAAATTCAGAACCAAGCGAACATTGTAAACACTAACAATTGTTATGACTGACTTTCATAGGTTTAACTGTTCTCAGAAATGCAAGGTCCTAAAATAATTCCAAAGGACTCATGATGGAAGATGCAATCCACATCCAGTGAAACAACTATGGAGTGCGAATGCATAGTAAAGCAGATTATTTTCTTTTTGTTTTCTTTTTTTTTCTCATGGTCCCTCTCATTCATTCTAATTTTTCTATAAAACGTGACAAATATGGAAATATGTTTATGAGAAATGCATAAGAAAACTACCTCATTACTGGTAGTGAAAGAAAAACTGAAGCAACTCTGAGATACCACCTCACAACTATCAGATTGGCTAACACAACAGGAAAGGAAAACATGAAATGCAGGGGGGGTTGTGGAAAACTTGATACACTAATGAACTGTTGGTGGTGTTGTGAACTAGATCAACCATTGTGAAGAACAGTTTGTAATTACACGTATCTTATCACCCAGCAATATCCAGTACTATGACCCTGAAAGAAATAAAAGGAAAAAGGATCTGTGTGTACACAAACATCTACAGCAGCTCATTTTGTGATGGCAAAGAATTAGAAATTGAGGGGATGCTCATAAGTTGTTCCTGTAAATGTTCTTTATCCTTCATTCACTAAGAAGACCATGACACCTGGGCAGTGATTCCATGACATGGAAATGAATTGGATTTAAGTATTAGGAATGGCTGAAGAAGTTGTGATACATGATTGTGATGAAATATTATTGTGCTATAAGAAGTGATGAGCAGGATCCTTTCAGAAAAACATGAGGACATATAAACTGAGGCAAAGTAAAGTAAAAAGAAACAGGAAAACATTGCACACAATGATAGCAATACTGCATGGATAACGGACTGTGAAAGATAGCTACTGTGATCAAAGCAATTCTGAAGAACTTATGATGAAAAATGTTATCCTCCTCCAGAGAGAAAGCTGATGAAATCTCAAGGAAGATTGAAGCATACATTTTTTTTAATCTCTTTATTTTTATCGTTTTATTTTATTCGTGTTTCCTTTTGCAACGTGGCTAATATGGAAATATTTTCATGTGACTTCATATACATAATTGATATCAAAATGCATGACTTCTTAAGGAGGGGGGATGGGCAAAAGGAAGAGAATTCAAAATTGAAATTTTTAAGGTAAGTGTTTAGAATTTTTACATGTAATTGGAAAAAATTCAATGAAAATAAAAACAGTTCAAAACATTTTAAAGACATTTCATGAAAGTTTCAATGCAAAGAGTTCTGGTTTTAAACTTAGAGGATCCACATTCAATTATTGCCTTTGTTCTGTACTATCTGTGTGACCTGGGGCTCAGTCTCATCAACTGAAATATTAGAGGGTTGGACTCCAGCCACTTCCATTTTTGAAGTTATTGCCCTATAACCTATGAGACTGTGATTTATGTCAAGAATGAAAGATTGATTAACTATTTGAAAAACTATGGGCAAACTGTTTATTGATGTGTAAACTCTCTATTAATTTTGCCACCAGGAGGATTTCCGTTTGATAAAAGCACTTTGGCTGTCTCTATTGCATCCTGATTTTTATATGTGCTCCCCTTCCCAGTAGGAAATTATGAGCTTAAAGAAATCAGAAACTGTTACTTATTCTTTTTTCAGTTTTAAAAACTCAGTGACCAGCAAAATATTGTGGACTTATTATATAACTATTGGACTGAATATTCGGAGTGCATTATTTCTTAGAGAGAATTTTTGTAGTATCTGGCTTATTGTTTTGATCAGCCTTATGCACTGAGCAAAACTAATTCCTTTTTTGATACCAAGAATTCCAATACATGGAGTCAAAGGAAATAAATCATTATTTATATGTATGGAATAAAATGCCAGTGGGAAAATATCAAAGAAATATAATTTCTGGAATTCTGTATATTGATAGTGTTTTTGTTAGTAGAATAAGGGAAAGAGATGAAAAGTCTGTAAGTTGGGAAATTTTGCAAAATATATAATTAAGATAAATTTAGTAATATATTCTCATTAAATTTTTCTAGTGTAATGAAAGATTTATATATGATGTTGTGTAAGATTAAGGGAATTTGATGTTTCACATCTCTTCATCTGCTCAGGTCTACAGAAGAGAGTTTATTGAGAAGGGGATAAAGCACTCAGTTAAGAACCTTCCCTGAAAAAGAGGGGGGAAAGTTACTAAAGAAAATGACAACTGTTTGCCAAAAACAATATAGATTTTTTATCTCATCCACTATAAAAGAGGCAAAATTGAAGTTAATTAAGTCTATGTGATACATTGGTCTTTTCTCCAGCCTCAATCTTCCTGACATCATTGACTTATATGCATTTTTCTTAAATAAGAAGAACATAAAAATGAAGGATTGGTTATATCTACTGAATTTCTATTCCTTTAAAGACATGGTACTCTAATGGTTACTCTTCACAAGCCTCTGACTCACAACAGTTTTCAACGTCCGTGTTATTCCTAGAGCTAAGGAGCAAGAGCAGCAGTGCTAATCTGCAAGGAAGCTAACCAGATAAGATTTCTGGAATGCAGACCCACCAATCATTATCATGATTCTCCCAGGGCCTACTCAAAGACCTCAAACCATAGAGTTTCTTCTCTTCTCTGGGTGCAAAGCTTTATGGTGACTGTCTACTACTTTCTGGATACAGCATCTGTGCTTCAAGACATCAAGCTGTTTGACACTTTCATAACCAAGATATTGGGGTTCCATTAAAAAAGTTGACTTGCCCAGGGTTAAACTGAGAGTAAAGGCATTGAGAGAGTTTTCAGAAAAGGGGATCATCTCAGGAAAGACTCGTTCAGTTTGAAGATTCAAAGAGTTGGAAAAGAAGGAAGAGTAAAAGGAATTCAATAGAGCAACTTACTAGTTATCAAAATTGAGGTTCATGAGAAGAAAAGCATACAAACATGGAGGAAGGTGGGGGCAGGTATCATATGAATCACATTTGTTGATGATCAAAGAAGGATTGACCACACATACACACAGTTTGGTGTAAATACACCAAAATGAAGAGGGAAATGAGGGTGTTGAAGAGGAAGATCAACGCAGGGAAAAGGAGAGTCTCAAGCAAACCAAACTTTCTTAATCCTGAGGTGAAAGATAAAAGGAATATTTTGTAAAAGATCTAGCATTTAAGAAAGTGTCCATCAACTGGGGAATGGCCAACCAAATTATAGAACAAATGTATGTAACCTAATATTATTTCACCATAAGAAAGGACAAAAATAGTCTTTATCAAAGAATCTTGTGTAGTATGAAACAAAGTAAAGTGAGCAGAAAAGGGACAACAACTCATATAAGGACAATAACATTTTGAGTGAAAACAACTTCAAAAGATTGCGATCAAACCATGACAATCTGCATCTCCAGAGGATCTATGATGAACCATAATATCTGTGATGGGAAAGTAAAGCACTCCAAGTACAGTAAGGGATACATTTTTCGTCATGGCAACAGTACAGAGTTTTTGCATGACTGCTTCTTTGAAATGAGATTCTTTTTTGAAATGGAAAAGAGGAGGGTTATAAATGCTAATGAAAAAAAGCCCATCAAAGATTCCCTTAAATGCACAAAAGAGGGCAGAAGAATCATAGACAAACAGGACAGCCTAAGAAGTAACCTGGGATTTAATATATATTTTTAAAAAAACAGTGATTATTCATGGTTTTACATATAATCCTATCCTACTGTAAATCTGGAAATGCTTTTTTGGTTTCGCAGTTCCTTTTGTTAAAATTACAAATAAATAAACAAATGAATGAATGAAAACAAGCTACAACCCCGTTATCAAAACCAAGATACCTCAAAAACAAACACAGAGTATGTTTTAAGAGAAAAGAAAACACTGACAATTTATCTACAAGATAAGGCAGAATTTACTTTCTTCTGTCAAAGGTTATTGTTTGAATCTTTGTGATTTTCACTATCTTTCACTTGTGCTGAAATCCCTAAAGCTGTATGCTACTAATCGTTATGATTAAATTTCGCAAAACACAACTTTAATCTCTTTTCCATTTCCAGCCAACAGTCAATAGTCCTAAATTCTAATTTTAATGCAAAACTCTACAAGTTAAGAAATATCTAGTGTTTCCTAGAACTTTTTGTGAAGATTGCCACAGCAGGATGCAAGCCCCAAACTTCCTGAATCAAACTGGGACACCTCTAGATCAGGCAACTATCACCAAAAAAGTGTATTGAATATTTTTCCAACTCTAATTTTCTGCTTAAGAAACACTATTTCTGTATCTATACATTAGCCAAGGCAGGTTACCTCAGTTAATTTGCTTAGACGTGTAAAAGTACAAGATAATGCATTATGTAAATGCAAGTTATTGAATATTAAAGGCCAACAAAAAGTAAGTTCTTATCATTATAGTTTGGTTTAAATTGTTTAAGTTGATTTCAAATTAGGGGTGAATTCATGACTCTCAAACAAAGTGATAGAGGACCACTTCATATCCAACAGAATATCTCTAGTAGACAAATACTCCTCATGTTGAGCCTATTAGAATCCTAGCTGATGAGGGTCAAGTAGCTTATCTTGTTCTAATCTTGTCAAAACAAGCATACCCATTTCCATCATAAATGATTATTAAAGAACTATTCAAAATAGCTACCTTTTTAAATGAAAGGATAACTAAGACAATGTTCCCTCTTTTGGTTAATCTAGAAAATTGTGTTTAAGATTATAATTAATTGCTACATTTGTGAATAGTGCAATGTGATCATTAAAATCTTTAGTGCTGACAATATAAATTATTATATCACTCATGACTGAGATGACAAGAAAGTCATCATAACATTGACAAATATAAATTCAAAGTATTACAGGGTCATTTAGTGGATTGTTTAGTGAAATGAGATAAGAGATCTGTGTGAGAATTTCACTTAGGAAGTCTTATTTGTTTTAATAGAGTTCTGAGGGCTTCTATAACTTCCTTGTTTCTCAGACTGTAGATAAAAGGATTTAGCACAGGAATTATAATAGTATAGAACAAAGAATCCATCATATCTTGATTATCTGCTTGCAATGATCGAGGGCGCACATACATGAAGAGCAGAGAGCCAAAGAATAAGGACACAGAAAACAGGTGAGCACTACAAGTGGAGAAGGTTTTCCTTCTTCCCTTTTGAGATTTTGTTTTCAGAATGGCAAAGAGGATACCAGTATAAGAGATAAGGATACACAAAATACTGAAGACTTGAATTGACCCAGAGAAGATAAAAACCATCAGAACATTAATAGAAGGATCAGTGCAGGAGATTTTATATAAAGGCATGGCATCACAGAAAAAGTGATGGATTTTGTTGGAGTGGCAGAAACGTAGTCTAAATAACAAACTCACATGCAAGACAGAGTGAAGAAAGCCTACTAGATATGATAAGATTGATAACTGGCTGCATAACCTATTAGTCATCACCACTGCATAAAGCAAGGGATTACAGATGGCTACATATCTGTCATATGCCATTACAGCTAGAAGTAAACATTCCGTGGTCACAAAGAATGCAAAATAATGCAATTGTACCACGCATTCAGAAAAGGACATCACTTTATTGTGGCTTATAAAGTTCACCAACATCTTCGGGCTTACTGAAGTTGAAACACACGCATCACTTAAAGCTAAATTGCCAAGGAAGAAGTACATAGGGGTATGAAGGTGAGAGTTCATCCAGATAAGTACAATCAGTCCAATATTCCCCACCATTGTTGTGATGTAGATACTCAAGAACACCAGGAAGAGGAGAAGTTGAAGCCCTGGATGATTTGTAAATCCCAAGAGAACAAATTCCATTACTAGTGTCTCATTTTCTTCCATCATGTCTCCACAGAATCTGAAAGCTAGATTAAAAGAAAATAAAGGTAATGGTCACAAAAAAAGATGAAAGGTAGACTTCTTACAATGGAAATAAAAGTTTTACTTTTATTAGTCATTAAATTACATATTTAAAGATCTGGTTTCTCTTTTTAAATATATCTTAAGCATAATAAGCGTTCTTGAGCCTACTTATTTTTGAAAACTAGAAAAATTTAAATAAATACAGTACTTTTACAGATGGAAGAAAGCAACTTTTGCCCCCCTCCCCAAAGTATGGAATAGAAGCAACGTAATTAACCCAAACAAATTATGTGTTATTTTTATGTAATGGTCACCAGTTTCAACAAATGTGTCTTTATTGAACTTTTACTGTATCTGCTATGCAAAGAACAAGGAATGCAAATGTAGTTTAAGGCAGGTTTTTGGTCCCAACTTTGGGCTGCTACTGGTTCACCTTCACCCACACTGATGAGGGATATTCCTCAAGGAGAAGAGCCAGTACTACAACTCACTGGCAGGGTCATAGAGATAACCCTGAGGAAGGGAAACTACATGCCTATTACTCAAAACTCTAGTTCCTGCATCCCACTAATGTCTTTCCCATTTAATCAAGAGAGCCAAGATGACATCATTAACTCTTAAATATTAAACATTTATTAATAGAAGAAAAAGTAAAAATAATACATAAAAGTATACCCATAGACCTTCTTCAAACTGTCCCACCATTGTACAAAATGTCCTTGGAAAAAATGGAGAAAAAATCATATAGAAGCCTAGCAGTAGGAAAACCCATGTACTAGAGGCAGGTAACAGCTCTGGACATTAGACCTCTGTAGCCCTGTTCTTTCTGGGAGTAGTTTGCAACATACATCATCTGCTAGTTACCTTTCTGCTACTCTAAGGCTACTGAAGTCATCTTAAGCTCCTCTTTGTAGCCTTGGATTACAGAACTTTCAAGGTCAAACTGTTGTCAAGAAACAAGGCCTAGTTCTTATCTTAAAAGATCAGTTTGTCATTTTTATGGGACTTTTCAAAACTACTTGAAAAGCTGTGTTGTGTTTCTAATATAAAATACAAAAACACACAAAGTTTTATTAAAATTATTTAAAAGAGGTATGTAGTTATTCTTCTCAAAAATTTTCAGAGTTCTCTCCATTTTATATAGTTCCATTTTCAGACCACAAAAGGTAATGACATTTGTTTTAAGTAGTCACTTGAAAATATGCACTCTCAATTAGTCCAAATCAGCCTCAAAGAAAACCTCAATCCAATGTATTCTGCCTTGATCAGTGCATTATTATAAATATCACTATTAAAAAAATAATAATAAATCCCTAATGAAGCATTTAAAGTTTTAATAACTGTCACCTTCCAACCTCCTTGTTTGTTGTAGGACAGTAATTATTATTCCCATTCTTATTCCTTGTGGGCACCAAAAGAGGTATTCCTTGGAGCCTTGGAGTAGGAGACAGAGGCAGCTTCCTTGGTGATTTTAAAAGCAGAGACCAGGTAAAGACCAGGATGGATCAGTGGGTGAGGTCAGACAGTGAAGTCAAAAGAGAAAATGTCAAAGGCAAGGAGTGGGTTCCTGTTACCATGCATGGCTGCCTAGTTCAAATCATGAAGATCAGTCCATGAAGGAGATCTACCTTTTCAGTTGCTCTATCAGGGAAGCTGGAATCATTGACTTCTTCTTGGTTCCCTTCCTGAGGGATGCACTCCTTTAGATTATGCCTGCTCAAAACAGACTAGATCTGGTGGCATAACATACTAAACCTTTTTTGGTCCCTGAAGACTACCATGGGACTACGTGTGAAGTGTTCCAAGAAAGAGTTAAGTAGTACACTGGATAGCAAGCTAGGCCTATAGTCAGGAAGACTTGATTTCAAATACAATCTCAAACACTTAAATGTGTGACTCACAACTTTTATCTCAGTTTCCTTATCTATAAAATGAGAATACCAAAAGCATCTGCTTCCTAGGGGTATTGTTATAAAGGGCTGTTACGTCCAAATGCTTTGTAAGTAAACCTTAAAATGCTAGAGAAATGCTAGCTAATATTGTTATCATAAATCATTATCCACAGTGCTATCATCATAACCAAGCTGTTCATTATTCCTATGAGGCAAGGACACTAGGGAAAAGATTGACCAACTCCACACAATGCCTTGTACAGTCAGTGGCTGTTAAGGATTGTCCTTGATATGCCCGATCCCTCCCCCATGGGAAACTCTCCTTGTCTTGCCTCCAATGTCTGAAATGCAGTTGCTGACAGAGAAAATTAGTGACTTTTCTTTTGCCAGTGACTTTACTACCACTCTGGGTAACTTTATTAAAGGTACCTTTGATGTTATCTTACTAGGCCCTGGTCAGTGTGAAAAGATCGTTTACTAAATCTCCCATTGAGGAATTCACTGATTATCTTGTAACAAATAGTTCTCTGCTCTCAGTTCAAAGAACCTAGGCAACAACTGTGACTAAAACACAAATATTTTTGTATGAGCAAACAATAAATTGAACTCCACCTGATGAGTACAAGAATTATTATCCCCATTTTAGCCAAAGACAGGATATCCCAAGAGTTCCCTTTAAACTAAACTATGACTTTTGAGACACCATGTGATTAATACGTACATAGAACTTTAAGGTTTACAAATCATCTTTTCACAATCATCTGAGATAAGTAGGGCAACTATTATCATACCCATATTATAGATGAGAATTCTGAGGTTCACTGAGGTATAGTGATTTGTCTGGGCTTGCATAGCTATTGTACAGCAGAACTAAAATTCAAAACCACATGTCTGTGTCAATCACTACAGTACCATTCTGCAAGGTTCAGTACCTTGCATTAAGTCAACAGTTCATCATGCCACAAAGGAATCCTTCTGCAGAAAAAAAAAATTACTCCATAATATGTATTTATTTCAGGCCAAGTAGAATCAATGAAATATATCTTCACAAGCCATAAATTCCTTCCCATTAAGCAATACTGTTTTCTTATCACTTTCCAGGTTTCTCCTATTTGTGAAGCTCCAAATTAGACCCAACTACAAAATACAAAAGAGAAGGGGGGAAAAGCATTTTTAAACACTCACTATGTGCCTGACAATACACTAAGTTCTTTACAATACAGTCACACTTGTTGCTCAGAAAAATTCTGGAGATGGGTGCTATCATAATTTCCATTTTATAGACAGAGACAATACACTTTAAGTATCTTGACAAACTAGCAAAAATTGTTTGAAGCTGTACTTGAACTAACGGTTTCCTTCGTATAGAACTAGGGCTTTGTACTCCTTCAAAAGCGCAGAGCAAAACTCGAAGAGATTCCGAGTTTAGTGATGCTTCTGAGGGATGAATTTTTGGATTATAAAAATATGTTGTATAAATACTATTTGACCTGAAATAAATGTCCGATAATTTTTGTTCTGAGAAAGTTTATAGGAAGTACAAGTATTTAATCTCTGTATTGCGAGGAGAAGAGAAGAGAGGAGAGGAGAGGAGAGGAGAGGAGAGGAGAGGAGAGGAGAGGAGAGGAGAGGAGAGGAGAGGAGAGGAGAGGAGAGGAGAGGAGAGGAGAGGAGAGGAGAGGAGAGAATGACAGTGAGGCAGGCAGGGAGGGAGAGAAAAAAAGAAAAAATAAATGAAATATAACAGTGAAAAACAGACAGCAGAATATGGGATAGGAATATGTGTTTTTTGGTTCCCACAGACCGAGCTGTGTAGGATGAAGGCAACCATAGCAGTGGAAGGGGCGATTTGGATTTAAATACTCCCACCACCGATCACTGTGTGTGTGATCATGAGCAAGTCCCTGAAACCTCTGAGTCTTATTTTCTTGATCATAAAGTGGGCATAAAATTACCATATCCTTCGAAATACTATGGGCCAGATCAAATGAGATAAACCCTCTGTTATATCTTTGTTTTTGAGAGATGCTCCTCTAAATTGCCTGCAAGTTACACTTGTGAATGATACTTTCTCTTGGTGCTTGCCTAAGTAAGATGAATCTCAGTCCCAAAATGAATCTTGCCAGAGAAAGATTTCCCCATATCTGGTTTTGGGTTCAGTAAATAGCAAAAGAAGATAATTCTGCTTCCAGAAACTATTTTAGCTTTGAAATAACTTACCTATGCATATATTCAACTTTCAATTCCTGAACAATTTATTCTTCACTGTTTGTTTTCTAGACTTAATGACTGAGTTTTTGAAGGGGCTATAAATAAAAAAAAAACTGTTGAAAATTCTTTCCTGAAGGTTGTCAAGAAAAATATTTCTTTGGAACTCTTTTAAAAGAGCCACAGAAGAAAGATTGTATGTGTTATGTTTGACAGAGTGACAAGTACTCCTATCCATATTCCATGATTATATGACATGGGAAAATTTTATGTGTCTCTCTTAGATTTCCAGAGAGATGACCAGAATAATTTCTAAGAGGAAAGAATAAGTCACTGGTGACTATAGCTTTTAAAACTTACTCTTAATGTTTTAAGAAAAATTATTAATTATGAAGAAATTATTGAAAGTCATAAAATCATTCTTATGATCCATTTAATTTAATTTCCTACATGTGCTAAAACTTAATATGCAAATGTCTGATGGAAAACCAAAACATTTGTCCCTCCACATTTTAGAGCTATGCTGTGAAAACACTTCAGTGGTTGAGCTGACCAACCTAAGGATTTGTCCTTTTATAGACAAAGTCTAAAGACACTATGAGAAGAAAAGCATTTTCCATTTGTTTCACTTTCTTTAAAAAAGCAGGAGGAGATAAAGAGAGAGAGAATGAAAGACAGAGAAGAGAGGAGAGAAGAGGAGAAAAATTTAAATCCCTCCGTACTCACTCAGTTGCTCTAAGATGATTCAGGAGGTAAAGTGCAGTTACTCTTCTTTGTGAAGACGTTCTTTGGTGGCTCTGTTTCAAAATCATTTATTTCTATCTTCTTCAAAACCAATAGTCATCTTATGCAAACTATATTAAGACTTTGGGGACTTTTTGTATATATGAGAAATATCTCAATAGTTACCAAGTTCTCTCCTCAGATAGAAGCAAACTTACCTAATGAGACTTGATGAGAAATCCCATCAGACATGCCCAGTTGGAACAATTAAAATTGTGCTATACATCATAGGTCAGTTACAGGTGTAATTTGTCTAAGAATTTTATGGTATTTAACTTTTTAGTACTTAAAAAACACTAAGTGGATACTAATGAATACTAAGAAGAATACTAAGTGGTGCTTGCCATCAGGGAGCATATCATATGATGGTGAAGTTAATGTGTTCACCCTTCACTTTCGAAGAAGACCGTGATATCAGAGAAATGATAACATGAGTTGCAAATGACTTTGTTTTGAGCAAGGGAGGGCTGTGCAAGGTCACCAGCCTCATTTTCCCATCCTGAGCCATTTGGATCCAGTGACCAAATATTCATCAGGATGGCTAAAGAAGACCTAGGATGCAATGTGAGATCTTGAGTACCTATTCAGGTACTCGCTTAGAGTGAGGTAATGCCCATTCATGAATTGGCACCTTTAAGAAGTAATCAGGGAATGTCCCCTTTAATGAGCAAAAGAAAAAACAGATAAATCAAGATGGGAAGAGAAGAGCAATAGTTACTACTGATAATCAGTCTGAAGCCATTCTGAAAAGAGCCATTAAGTGAAGTTTGGGCAGGGATGTATTGTGCAATGCATGGGCTTCAGAGAGCACTAAGTTTAATGTTTTAGCAAAGACAAGGAAGGAAGGAAGGAAGGAAGGAAGGAAGGAAGGAAGGAAGGAAGGAAGGAAGGAAGGAAGGAAGGAAGGAAGGAAGGAAGGAAGGAAGGAAGGAAGGAAGGAAGGAAGGAAGGAAGGAAGGAAGGAAGGAAGGAAGGAAGGAAGGAAGGAAGGAAGGAAGGAATCTGACTCATAAACCCCAAGTTAACTGGCCACGCTCTGGTCATCTAAATTTACCTTCCTTTAGGGAGGAGAAAAAAGGGTGGAATGGAAGGGAATGTATGAGCTGAGTTACTCAACTAGCTGTGTCCCCATTCAGGCAACTCAGTCTACTCACAGATCTTTGTACATGGTAGGTGCTTGATAAAGGATTGTCAATGTATTGATCTGTCTAGGCCAACTCAGAGAAGATAGTTCAAGGAAAAAATTATTTATTTGAACAGCATGGCAAAGTAAGTTGTAAGGAAGGGTCACTGTAGGGCAGAGATGCATTTTGATGTAAGCCTGTGTTATCTACTTGAGTCTGCTAGTCAGAGAAAGGATAGAGGTGCTAAGTGAGCTTGAGTTCAGTGAGAACCAGTTTCTGGATTTGGGTGAGGGAGATTAACCTTCTTTTGATTTCCCAGTATCCAGACGACAGAGACAGCATAAGTTGCTATGCCTTTGGCTCATAAATTTTGTTTTGGTTAAGCAGCAATCATCAAAATTACTTGATACTTGCTAAGAAAGAGAGTGGTGGATCAGTGGGATAAGTGGGAGACACAAGACAGAGTAGTCAATGACAATAGCAATCCACTGTTTGATAAACCCAAGCCCCTAGGTTCTGGTATAAGAACTTGCTATTTGGTAAAAAAAGATATTTTGGCAGAAACTAAGCATCGACCAATATCTTATACAGAATACAAAAATAAAGTCCAAATGACTACACAATTTAGTTATAAACTTTAATACCATAAGCAAATTGGTATATCAAGAAATAGTTCACCTCTCACAATTATGGAGAATAGAGGAATTTGTGACTAAACAAGAGTTAGAAAACAGTTTGAAATGCAAAATGGATAATTTTGATTAGATTAAATTGAAAACCTTTTGCATAAACAAAGTCAATGCAACAAAGACTAGGAGGGAAGGAGAAAATGGGAAATGATTTTTACAAGCAGTGTCTCCGATAAAGGCCTCATTTCTAAAATATATAGAGAACTGAATCAAATTTTTTTGAATACAGGTCATTCTCCAATTGATAAATGGATGAAGGAAATGAACAGGAAGTTTTCAAAGGAAGAAATTAAATGTATCTATAGTCATATGAAAAAATGCTCTAATTCATTATTGGTTATAGAAACGCAAATTGAAACAACTGTTAGGTACCATACAACATCTATCAGATGGGCTAACATAACAAGGCAGAAAAATTATAAATGCTGGAGAAGATGTGGGAAAAATTAGAACACTAATTCATTGCTGGTGGAGCTCTGAACTAATCTGCATTCTGGAGAACAATTTGAAACTTTGCCCAAAAGAGTATGATCCCTTTGATCCAACAATACCATATCTAGGGCTGTATTCCCAAGAAATCATAAAAATGGGGATTGGATCCACATGTACAAAAATATTTATAGCAGCTCTTTTTGTGGTGGCCAAGAACTGGAAATTGAGGGGATGACCATGAAATGAGGAATGACTGAACAAGTTGTGGCAGACGAATGTAATGGAATAATAGTTCCATAAGAAATTGTGAGCATGTGGACTTCAGAAACACCTGAAAAGACTTATATGAACTGATGCTGACTGAAGTGGGCAGACTAGGAAAACACAGTACATAGTAACAGCCACATTATATGATGACTGACTTTGACAAACTTAGCTCTTCTCAGCAATGCAAGGACCTAAAACAACTTCAAAAAACTCATGATGGAAAATGCTATCCACATCCAGGGAAAGAAATGTGGAGTCTGAATGCAGGCCAAAGCTCTCTTTTTGGTTTTTTTTTGTTTTTTTTCTTTTTCCTTTCTGTTGTTTCCTCCCATTTATTCTGATTCTTCTATACAACATGACTAATGTGAAAACGTGTTGAATAAGTCTGTACATTAGAGAGCCTATATTGGACTGTGCACCTTCTTAGGGAGGAGAATGGAGAAAATGTAAAACTTGTGGAAGTGAATGTTGAAAACTAAAAATAAATAGTTGTCTTTTTTTAAATTCTGTTTTGGAGAGTTTTAAAGGTCATGGAAATTGGAGAAAATATTGTCTGCGATTCTGTTGCTCATATATTCCATATTTTCTTTAATGATGATTTTATTATTCAAAAGAGTGGAGAAAACACTAAGGGGAACTGTTAACCTGGAGGTGATTTTGATCAATAAGGAGAAATTAGTTGCTATAGTAGAAATATGGAAAGGCTTGGAGACAAATGCCTACTCAATCATAAAATTAGTAACAAAGATGATAGGTATAGTCTGAAATATATCCTAGGTTTCTAGAGAGCAGATTTAACTGCCTTCAGACAAAGAATAAATAAGACTGAGTAGCCTAATATTTTTTAATGGAAGAAGGCCCAAGAAGAATAACTGTAAAGAATAAAGTTCCAAAGACAAGAAGAAATTAATTTGATATAGAGAATAAATGAAAATTGCCTAAAAGAACTAATATGACTACACAAGGAACTCCTCTATCAACTCAATTTTTTTAAACACACATAGATATATTACCAAAAATGCCCAGCTGAAAGAGATAGGAGAAATCCCATTTAAAATAACTGTGAAAAATCTAAAGTATTTGGGAGTCTGTTTGACAAGATAAGCACAGGAACTATCTGAATACAGTTGCAAAACACGTTCCACACAAATAAAGTCAGGTCAAAATAATTGGAAAATTATCAATTGCTCATGGGTAGGCCAAGCCAATATAATAAAAATGGCAATTCTGCATGAATTAATTTACTTATTCAGTACCACACTAATCAAGCCACCAAAAGATTATTTTGTTAGGAAAACAAATAACAGAATTCAACTGGAAGAACAAAAGGTCAAGAATATCAAGAGAATTGATGTAAAAATGCAAAGGAAGATGACCTAGTGCAGCACCGAAGTGATATTCACAGCTCCTATAGTGACTATGAATATGACAGAAAAATTCTGAATCACAAAATAGAACAGACTCTCCACATGGAAGACAGAATCAAAACATTTATTTAAGTACCAGAAAGTTCAATTCCCAATACCAGAAAGCCAAGTCAATAACAGAGACAAAGAAATCTGTACACAATAACAATACAGGGGGTGCCACCATTACCAAGACTTGCCCGTGCTATGGCCTTCCCACAATGAGCACTCACATCTTGCTGTCTGCTTCTCTCTCTCCCTCGGCTGTAACTGCTGTGTCCAAATTTCTCTCAGCTCTGCTCCATCACTTCCTGCTCTACCCTTTCACCAAGCTCCTCCCACCACAGACTGGCTTCCATGAGACTCAAGCATGTCACATAGACCTCTTAATGGATGAGAAAGATATTCTCATTCCATTAAAAATACATCAGTTCCATTAAAAATACAATAACCATACATTTGGCCCCAAGATCATTTTATCCATTATATAGGTCAATGGAAAAACTAGTATCAACAGAACATTACAACAATATAACAGGGATAACACAAAATAAATGCATAAAGCAATATCTTAGAGTGGGGCATAGGTACAAGCACACTATCAGTTCCCCCTTCAATAAATAGGGCCCAAAATCACTTGGAATAATGGGTGAAGGTCCCTTCATCCATAACTACTTCCTGCTGAAATTGGATGTGGACCTGTCCCTGCCCCAAGAAGTCTCATTCCAGAGGTCAGTTCTTTATCTGGTATCCAGAGCTTGGTCAATGTTCAGCATTGACACAGCAGACTAATGGACAAGGGGTGACATCGCCCTTGAGTGATCAGGTATCTACATTTGAAGGGCATTTAGATGGCAGAAAACAAATTCAGCAAACAAGGTGAACAGACAAAAGGCCAAAAAGTATCAAGAAGGCAATAATCAGAAGCCCGGTAGATATAGGGTCAGCAGTGCTTCTGGAGTCCATGAACCCACTATCATTCTTATTCATTCTTGTTTATTGCTTTCTAATTTGAACTTTTGGGGTCATCATTCTGGCTAGAGATATCCTTTTTGTAACCTGAGCTAGGTCCTGGCCAATTCCTATTCTTTCTGCAGATGTGACAAACTTGGATACAATGATTTAGGATGGTCTGTAGGGGCAGTTTTTACTTCCCTATTTTGTCTAATATTAAGTCCCTTTTTTCAGTACATTTTATGTAGTTCACTAGTTGGAATATCATCTTTTCTTCCAAAATCTACCCCAACTCTCAGTAGAGCAATAAGTCATTCTTTCTTGTCATTCTGTTCTGATTTTGAGTCTGCTGGCTATTTGTTATTCTCTCTCGAGGAAATTTTTCTTTCTCACATTCCCCTTAGTCACTTAACTGTGAAATATTATCCAGCACTTCTGAAATAGGGTGCCCTATTTTCCCAATTAGTAGAGTCAGATTAGGTGCTTTTAAGCAGGAGAAGTTGTGACTATTTGCCTGTTCATTGCCTCCTCCTATAACTTTCTCATTGCAAAGTCAATCACAGTGGCACACCTGAGAACTGCTGTGGTGAAAGATTTTAAGGGTCGAATCACATAGTGTAATGAACTCTCTGTTCATTCAGCCACAAATTAAACATTATTCAATAAAGAAAGCAAAACATTAATAGAAATATGCTTAAGCAAAGCATATCATATAATACATAATACATATATCTAATACATATGGCACATATCATATATAACTGGATTCCTAAGGGCAAGGTGTCCCAGGCTAGAGTCTGGTGTCTCAGAAATTCACACAGCCTGACAGACACGTCTCCTGATATCAGAAATATTCTTTCTGTTAGGCCTCCCCACAAGCATATTCCCGTAGCCACTCACAGTTTCTTCTCTCACCTCTGCTTCTCTCACTGCTTCTTGCAGCTCTGCTTCAGACTGAACTCTCTCTACAATATATATAATGTTTCTAATAAAAAACTCACAATTCTATCACAGGCAAGATTCAGTGAAAAGCATTTGATTGGCTAAAACTCAAACAGCAAAAGATCCTACTTTCCTTGGTTGACAACAACCAAACAACAATGGGAGAAGTACTCATTTCTGAGGTTTTCTTCTGATAGTTTCTTAATGAATAACATTTCTTCTTCCGACTATTACTCATGAGCCTCCATCCAGTGATTCCCTCCATCACATTCATGTGATTAAAATATTCCCAATATATATAAACTATTTAGGTCATAAGAATGCAGCAAGATGTGTGTCAAGGCCTTAGATCCTTCAGTTAAATTAGCAGGGCAGAAGGCAATGTTTAGGTTTTGGAAGTCATAAAGAGAGGGCCCAGGTAAGGCCTGCTGGTCTTTCATCTCACTAGAAGGAATAGAGTGCGTAACATTCATCTCTTTCAAGATCTGTAACCAGTCACACAACCTAGGAGAGTTCTGGGTTGCCTAAGGGATAGTATAGAAAAAGAGGGAGAAAGGAAAGATTTGGGGAAGACATCTCTGGAGAAAATGGTTCTCCTTGCCTCCACTCATTCAAGATGGGATCATCTAATAAAAAATGTGTAATTAGTATTGTAATTTATTATTTATTGACAGACTACAATCCACAAAGGTTATACCATTTTATAATCCCACCAGTAAGGTAAGAGAATGCCTATCTACCCTTGGAAACCTACTAATGCTACATTTTGTAATTTTAAACATACCATGATCATGAGTTAATACAAAAACTCAACTATGCCATTGTATCTTGTGCAGTTCTCCTCTGTGTCTTTCCATAAGTCTTCTCTAAGGCATTTGCAAGATGCACTGAAGACTTTCCTCTAAAACTTTTAATATGTTGTAGATAACGATATATCACTCACACTACTCACCTACTATCCCGCACACTATCAGCACCAACTTGTGCTCTTTTCCAATCATCTTTGGTGCTCAGTCATTTCAATCTTATCTGACACTTCATTAATCCATTTGGGGTTTTCTTTGAAAAGATACTGGCATGGTTTTCCATTTCTTGTTCCAACTTATTTTATACATGGGGAAAGTTAGGGAAACAGAGTTAAATGATCTGCTCAGGGTCACACAGAGAGTCAACATCTGAGGCCAGATTTGAACTTGGGAAGACCTACCATTGTTTCCACCTAACCCCACCTAGCTGGTCCTGTTTTTGAATTTCCATTGTTCTGTTGTTTTCAGTTGTCTGACTCTTTGTTACCCATTTGGTGTTCTCCTAGCAAAGATACTGGAGTGGTTTCCTATTTCCTGTGCCAGATTATTTTACAGATGAGGAAACAGGCAAACAGGGTTACTATACATGCTCAGGGTTACACAGCTAGTAACTATATCAGACCAGATTTGAACTCATGAATATGAGTCTTCCTGACTCCAGGCCCACCACTCTATCCATTGCTCCATCTAGCTCCCCTTTCTTAGTCATTCGTGATATTAATGATGGTTTTATGGAAATTTTAGTAAAGAAGTCATTCATGGTGACACATTAAAACCTTAGTATATCCACTATGTATCTTAGCTTTTAATGACTTTAGCCAATTTGATGAAGTTGAAGCCATATCTCAAAATTGTTTTCTTTTAAGATTCTCATATTACTAAATAATTTGCGGAATTTTTTAAATTATGTATTTCTGTAGCACAACTTTGACCAAGGAGTCAGAATACAATTGGAAATGGAAATCATTGGGTCAGAACAGAAAAGCTGTGTGTTTTCAGATTGAAAGGATATTGATGCTGTGACAGTACCTAAAACAGACAGATTCCCTTTACTATCATCCCCGAAAGGAGAGGAACCTGAAATTTCAAAAGATGAAGAGTAATCTAGCATACTGATGGAAGTATTTGAGGGGCTTAAGGATTGAGATGCCACTGAAGGGAGGAGAGAGGGAGAGAGAAAAAGAGAGAGGGGGGTGGTGCAGAATGAAGGGCAGCATTAAGAGCACCACACATGCCTGCCATGACCTTTGCATCATCTGCCATAAAGCTACAGAGAAATGAAGGATGCTATGACTGATATTGAGACTCTGTGATTGGGACTGAGTGTGATCCAGACAGAGAAACGGCTATCGTGACTGGACACTCTATGATACTGTGGAGGAAAATTCAGGTGAATTTTCTCTTCAATCATATGCCTCTTTCCCCCCAACTCCTTCTCTCGCTAGGCAGAGATGAATCTACTTTATCAGGTTCTTCCCTTTCTGTTTCATGTCTTCTTTTAAAAGATTATTTTCTAAAATACCATTCGTTTGTATGTTTACTGTACGTGTTTGTGTGTGTATGCATGTGTGTGTACAGTCACATGCATACATGGATAACTAAATGTAGCTAATATGCACAAAAGAAAAATATTCTCTTTCTGATCGCTGAGATTTTTCCTAAGCTGGGGGCTCAGAGCTAGATGGAAACATTTTATAAATACATATTTTGTAGCTTTTTTGTATGCAGAAAAGTGTAAATGAATTGAAATAATAGCTAGTACAAAAGAGTCTGGGACTTGTCTTACTAATGAGGGTGAGGGAAACATATTAAGAGTAGCTTCCCTCTGAGATGATTTCCATGGTTGTCTCTGATTTCCCTTCCATCCTCCTGCAGAAGTTTTGAAAAAATATATAACTTTACTCATTTGACTAGAGATGAGGTCCTTGGCTAGAAAGTCACAACCAAAGGAAAGTGTCAGCAATAAGGATCTCTACAGTATGTTGTTGGGGAACAGTCAAGAAAACATGTTAGATTTTTTGCATAGTTAAATACCTTCTACAACCCTCCTACACTACAATCATAGCATAACTATGAATGCAGTTTCTTTTTTATAAATTGTTCATATCCTTTGGCCATTTGTCCATTACATAAATGGGCCCAACTCTTATGAATTTGTTTTAGATTTTTTAATAGACTGTATGTATGGATGGATTGTGATCTTCATGAATAGAAAGAATGTCCATACCAATGAGATCACAGACTTCAAGGAAGACATTTCATCTCTCTAGACCTCAGAATTTTTTATTCTCAGTACTCCTTTATGCTCTTACAAATTATCGAGCCTTTGTTTATATGGATTATATCTATTGATATGTACTGCATAAGAATTAAAATAGATAATTTTTATGATGTTTGTTAATATTAAATGGCTATTAGTGTTAAACAATAGACTCTGCGTGTAAGACCTTATAAGATATATTTATCACAAATTAAATTTTCGTTCTGCTGCTTTTCTTTATCTTCTGTCTCTTTGGTGCAAAATTTCTTCTTTAATTATTTCTTCCATTTGTGAGATTTTCCATAGTAGTCATGTGGACACAGTGGTTACCCTTTGTTTTGAAAGGTTATGCTAACAGATCACAAATTCTGCTAGATTTTACCGATCTGGAGAGACATTTTGGAATACTTCTGATGAAAGGTTATATCTGTTCTTCAAAAGTCAGTCTATCTAAGGAAAGAATGACACTTTAACAGAAAGATGACTACTAGGCAATGAATTACTTGGCCATAGAAATCCAGGAAACAAATTAAAATATGAAAAGGTTCTTTGCTTGTGCAGTCAACTTCCACTTCAACACTAATAGAATATAGATTGGTGGAGAAGGGGGCAGAGGGAACACAGATTTTAGAATACCTGCAAGTATAAATTTAATGGTTTGTAATCTACATGTAAATACTTCTCCATTATTCAACAAGCTAATACACTCCTAGAAAATAGTCATATTAATCTTTTATTAAGTAAATTATGCAATATAAAGAAATTATAGCTAAACTAAAGTAAGGTCCAGAGTGATTATGGTCGAGAGTGAATAAAGGAGTTTGTTTCATCATGAATACATAAGCTAACAACATTCATCTTATGGGACATTGGATTATCTTGACTGATACTACAAAGTCATGAGTATCATCATGAAAACAAGATAAATATCTGGACCAATTCCTATTACACTTGATAAAGGAAAAGAGATATTCTCTGAAGAACTGACATCTCCAAAAAGAAGTCAACATATGCCTTAATACATGATGTCTTCTGCATTAGGATGGAGAGAAGAGGAATGGTATATATGTACATATATATACATGCATATATACGATTACATATCTGGAAAAAGGTTACAATTGAATCATCTTTATAATGAAAGGAACTATAGAGGTTTAGGTATAAGACTGAATTAAAGGTTCAAAAAAAAGTTGTGTTTATCTATCCCATATCTCTTTAAAAACAACTCTCTGGGGATGGGGGCATTATGCAGGGACAGGATGGTAGAGAGATGCCAGGAAGTTGCCTGACCTCTCCCCAGTTTTCCTCAGAATTTACATTAAATTAAGCCACAAAAAGAATTCTAAAGCAATAAAATTTCACAAAACCATAGAGTGAAATAGTTTCCAGTTCAAGATAACTTACAAGGTCTTCAGGAAAGGTCTATCTCACTTGGGTAAAAGAGAAGTGGAGCTGAGAAGAGGGGGTATCCAAGCAAGTCAGCAAGACTGTCTTAGCCACAGCAACTGAGATCAGCAAATGAACTCCCACACTCCTGGCTTAGCAGGCCGTTAGCACAGAAGGCCAAATACAAGGCCTCTAGCCTCAGCGAAGCAGGCAAACTTCCAGGACCAGAACTTAGGGTATGACAGGCATAACTAGGCCGGACCACACTAGTGCAGTGGACAGACCACTGGCCCCAGAGGCCAAGGCACAGAAAGCCAGGATTCCTGAGCCCATGGCCCCAAACACAGTTCAACTTTTAAAAATGATCAAAATATCAAAAAAAATAACCCTGACCATAAAAGCTACTATGGTAACAGGGAAGATCAAAACACAAACTCAGAAGAGGACAATGATATCAAAATACCTACATACAAAGCCTCAAATGGGAATATGAATTGGTCTTAAGTCCAAAAGATGCACTTGGAGGAGCTCAAAAAGAATGTTAAAAATCAAGAAAGAGAGGTAGAAGAAAAATTGGGGAAGGAAATGAAAGTTTTGCAAGAGAATCATGAAAAAAACAGGATCATGTATCGCCAATACAGTAGCAACAACTGCTATGAATATACATATATATGTAAGGATCAAATTGTGTACTATAATAAGCACTTTTCATTCAAAACTAAAGCAGAACAACATTTATTCTACACCAAAGATAAAGATAAAAATATCATTATAGAAATATGAAAAAGCAAAGCTTAAGAGGGTAACAGAAATATTTACACCCATCACCAGATAAAGCAGCACTTACATCTGAGCCATCCTTCCCATAAGCAAGCTTCCTCTAAGCAAGCCCCCCTAGTAAGCAAGACCCCTGTAAACAAGTCCCCCAAAAGTAAGCCCCCTGTTAGCAACACATGAATGAAATGTCAATCTCCCTGAATATATACAGTTGTCAAACAAAAACTCAGATCCTGATTGGCTCATTGCACAAAGGTGTTGAGGCCTATATGACTGAGCACGTGATTGACTCTGTGAGAAAGTTCTATGTGACAGCTAAGAACTGGGCTAGATTTGAAAGGAGCATAACATCATTGATTGATAAGGCAAAATATCTGTGTTCCTTCAAATCTGAGAAGAAAGCCCCTATTCTAAGGAGAAAAAAGGAAGACATGTAGTCACATAGACATATAAATGTAGAGGGAAGATCTTATATTCTATTACCCATTGAGTCAACAGCTTGCAAAAGGAAGCACAAAAATTCACTGAGCAAAACAGTTCCTTAGAAAATACGATTGGTCAAATGGGGAAGAAAACAACTTCTTTTAAAGTATTGCCCAAAAGTTGCCCAATGAAAAAGTAGGTACAAAATCTAACTGAAGAAAATAATTTGTTAACTATTGAAATTGGAAAAATGGAAAGTAATTACTCTTTGAGACACCAAGAATTAGTCAAACAAAACAAAAAGATGAGAAAGTAGAAGAAAATGGAAAATATTTCATTGCAAAAACAACTGACCAGGAAACTAAATCCAGGAGAGATAATTTAAGAATTATTGGACTACCTGAAAGCCATAACCAAAAGAAGAGACTGGCCAGTATCTTTCAAGAAATTAAGAAAAACTGCCCTGATATCCTAGAACCAGAGGGTAACATAGTCAATGAAAGAATCCACTGATCATACCTTGAAAGGGACCCCAATATGAAAACTCCAGGGAATATTGTAACTAGCTTTCAGAACTATCAGACCAAGGAGAAAATGCTGGGAACAGCTAGAAAGAAGTAATACACATTTCAAGGAGCCACATTCAGGATTATACATGACATAGCATGTTGTACGTTAAAGGATCAGAGGGCTTGGAATATGATATTCTGGAAAGCAAAAGAAGTTGGATTACAACAAGAATCAACTACCCAGGACAACTGAGCATAATCTTTCAGGGGAAAAGATGGACATTCAATCAAATAGATACTTGCAAACTTTCCTGATAGAAAGGCCAGAGGTGAAATAAAATTTTATCTTCAAATACATGACTGAAGAGAAGCATAAAAAGGCAAACAGAAAAGAAGAAAAGAAAACATGTTATTCAATAAACTATACACATCCCTACATATGAAGATTATATATATAACTCTTAAGAAGTATATGTCTACTAGGGGAGTGAGAAGGAATATACTTAGGCAGAGGATCTGGGTATTAGTAGACATTGTTATGATGATAAAAAAAATAAGGGGTGAAAAACTGGATTGTACTGGGAGAAGAGCAATAGGAAAGGGATAATAGGATAAATTTAATTATGTCACATGAAGAGACATGACAAATCTATTAGATTATGGAGGAGAAAGTGAGGAGATGGGCCTTACTCTCATAAGTATTGGATCAAAGAGGGAATAAAATGCACAATCAGTGATAAGGAAACGTCTAACCCTATAGGGAAGAAAGAGATGTAGAAAAAAAAACAGGGGTGATGAAATGGAGATCAGATTGAGGAAGACAATGATCAGAAGCAACTGGCGAGGAGGTTGAAAGGCACAAGAGAGAAATATAAACACAATGAAATAGGATGTTGGGAAATATAGTTAATAATCATAACCATGAATGTGAATGAGATGAGCTCTTCCAAAAAATGGAAGCAGATACCAGAAAGAATTAAAAATATTAATTCTACAATATCTTGTTTACATAAACACACTTGAGGCAAAGAGACACACACCGAATGATGGTAAAAGTCTGGAGCAGATGCAGCTGATGTGAAAAAAAAAAGCAGAGGTAGCAATCCTGATCTTAGATAAAGCAAAAGAAGAAATAGACCTAGTAAAAAGAGACAAAGATGACAATATCTTGCTAAAAGTTTCATGAAGAATGAAGTAATAGCAATACCAAACATATATGCACCAAATCGTATGCCATCCAAATTCTTAGAGGAAAAGTTAAGTGAGTTACAAGAAGAAATAGACAGCCAAACTATACTAGTGGGAGACCTCAACTCCTCCTCTCAGAATTAGATAAATCTAGCAATAAAATAAACAAGTTGTGGAGCTGAATAGAATTTTAGAAAAGGTAGAGATGGTAGACTTCTGTATAAAATTAAATGAGGAATAGAAAGGAATATACCCTTTAATAAGTGATCTATAGCACCTACACAAAAAGTGACCATGTAACAAGGCATAAAAATCTCACAATAAATGCAGAATGGCAAAAATATTAAATGCATTCTTTTCAGATCATGGTGCAATAACACTACATATGAAAGTCTGTGAAAAGACAGAATAAAAATTAATTGGAAACCAAATAATCTAATAATAAAGCATGAGTGGGTCAAACAACAAATAATAGAAGTAATCAATAATTTTCAAAGTGAATAACAATATACCAAATGCATAGGATGCAGTCAAATTACAGGATACAGTCAAAGCAGTACTTATAGGAAATTATATATCCCTAAATACTTACATGAATAACATAGAGAAAAAGCAGATCAATGAATTTAGCCTGCAATTTAAAAAACTAAAAAGAACAAATTAAAATCATCAATTAAACAACAAATTAGGAATTCTGAAAAATCAAAAGAGAGATTAAAAATTGAAATTATGAAAACTGTTGAAACAATAAATAAAACTAAGCTGATTTTATGAATATACCAATAAAATAGATAAATTTATGGCTAATTTGATTTTTAAAAAGAAAGAAATCAACTTTTCAGAATAAAAATTGAAAAGGATGAATTCACTACCTATATATAGGAAATGAAAACAATAATTAGGAGCTACTTTACTCAGCTGTGTATCAGTTAATCTGACAATGTAAGTAAAATGGATGAATATTTATAAAAATATAAATTGCTCATATAAGCAGTAGAGGAACAATACTTAACCACATTTTAGAAAATGACAGTGAACAAGGGATCTCTAAATTTCCTTAAAAAAATCTCCACGGTTAGATGAATTTGCAAGTGAATACTACCAAACAATTAGAGATAAATTAATTGCAATACTACATAAACTATTTGGGAAAGGAGAGTGGAAAGGAGTCCTACAAAATTTCTTTTTTAACACAAATATTATTTTTATACCTAAACCAGGAGGGGCCAACACAGCGAAAGAAAATTATAGACCAACATCCCTAATGAATATTGTTGCAAAAAATTTAAATAAAATATGAACAAAGAGATTATTGTAATTTATGAACTGGATAATACACTATGAGCAGATGAGATTTCCACCAGAAATTGCAGAATTATTTCAATATTATGAGAACTATTAGTATAACTTACCATATCAGTAACAAAATCCAACAGAAATCATATGATTATTCCAAATGATGCAGAAAAATCTATTGACAAAATACAGTACACTGTCCTCTTAAAACATCAGAAAGCACAGGAATAAATGGAACTTTCCTTAAAATAATAAGTAGTATTTCTCTAAAACCATTAGTAAGCATTATCTGTAATGGAGAAAAGCTGGAATCCTTCCCAGTAACATCAGGGATGAAACAAGGATGTTCATTGTCAACATTATTATACAATATTATAATAAAAATACTAGATTTAGCAAATAGAGAAGAAAAAGAAATAGAAGGAATTTGAATAGGCAATGAGGAAACATACTCTTACTCTTTGCAAATGATATGAAGGTATAACTATAGAATCCTAGAGAATCGACTTAAAATCTACCTGAAATAATTAACAACTTCAGCAAAAGTTGCAGGATGTAGAGGACACCCACAGAAATCATCAGCCTTTGTATATAAGACCAACAAATCCCAACAGCAAGAGATAGCAAGAGAAATTCCATTTAAAATAACTGCAAGCAATATCAAATATTTGGGAGTGTACTTGCCCAGAAAAATCCAGTAACTATATGAACATAATAACAAAAACTTTTCAAACAAATAAAGTCAGGTCAAAATAAGTGGAAAAATATAAATAACTCACAATGCCAAAATAATCTTAATGAAAATACTAGTGACATCAGAATTCATAGTAGAAACAATACATAGTTTTAGTTCAAGAAAATTAATTTGGAAATGTATTTCACTCAATAAAGAGATGGTAGACTACACATGCAGATGGTTACATATGTTGTCAGTCACACTATCCATATTTGTTTTGATAAATGTTTTTGCTTTGTTCTAACTGAAGGGTCAGTAACAAGAGTAAGTTACTGAGAAGTAACAGAGATAGATGAAATAAAAACTTATCAATGAAACATTTTTATAGTAGGATTATACACAATGGTAGAATTCTTGATTTGATAGTGATTAAGAAAAATAAAATATTTCATAAGAGCCTTGATAGTACCCATATTTTTATCACTTTTACACTAGTCATTTCATAGTGTCCAGGTATTAATCAGAATCTAATTAGTTTCACAAATGTCTTTTCTTCAGGATAGTTTCTGGTCTTATTATACACTTATCTAGTGACTGGAACTGATGTCAGAGCATACACTATGCAAATCTACTTAGAGCCTGTCCCCTTCAAAAGTGGCTAATCTAATGCGTTGTTTATAGAAGATATATTGTGGATGATTTTCGTGGACCCTGATAAGGTTCTATACTTACATAACATACAGATATAACTTCATACACTACTTATTCATCCCTTTGAATATTCCTGAACTCTTTTGATCTCTTACAATCAAGTCTCCTCCATAATATTTGGAGATATAATTAATTTAAACATGAAAAATTTTCAGCTTCACTTGAGGAATCTTCATTTTTTTATTATTTTTCTGAGGGCACCAAGAACCTCTTTGTTTCTCAGGCTGTAGATAAATGGGTTTAACAGAGGAATTATGACTGTGTAAAACAAGGAGTACATTATGTCCTGATTGTTGGCAGGACCAGACCCAGGAAACACATACATAATTAAAAGTGTGCCAGAGAACAAAGAAACAGAGAATAGATGTGCACTACATGTGGAGAATGCTTTACTCCTGCCCTGTGCAGACTTAATTCTCAGGATGGCAAGTAGGACGTATGTGTACGATACTAAGATTGTCATAAGAGTGAAGGATTGTATAGAGACAGAGAAAATGATAATCACTAGTGAATTAAGAGATGGGTCAGTACAGGAAATCCTAAACAATGGTAAAATTTCACAATAGAAATGATGTATTATATTGGTTCTACAGAAAGTTAATCTAAATAATAAACCCACATGAACAGTGAGATGAAGAAAGCCAAGTATATAGGACGCAATCACCAGCTGCTTGCACAGTCTATTGGACATCTTCACTGGATAAAGGAGAGGGTTGCATATGGCGGCATATCGGTCATATGCCATCGCTGCCAACAGGAAACATTCTGCAGTTGCACTGACACCAAAAAAGTAAAATTGGGCCATGCATTCCAAAAGGGATATAATTTTCTTCTTAATTAAGAAATTTTCCAACAACTTAGGGGTCACTGAAGAGGAAGCCCAAGCATCTGCAAATGCTAAACTACTGAGAAACACATACATGGGCGTGTGAAGGTGAGAGTCCATCCAAACAAGCACAACCAGCCCAATATTCCCCATGATAGTAACAACATAGATCACTAAGAACAGCAAGAAGAGAGGGATCTGAAGCTCAGGGAGATCTGTAAGTCCAGTGAGAACAAACTCTGTCACCAGAGTTACATTTTCTTCAATCATGATTTCATTGTGGATGTTCACTGAAAGGAGACAGAAAGAAAAGAGAAAAAAAGAAAATAGTCAACAAAGTATTCTTTAAAATTATTTTTTCTGCATTGTGTACTCTCTCATCAACATGTTTTCAGATTTAACTTTTCTTCTTTAATAGTGCATTTTAAAATAATTATTTGCTAATTTTCCTAGGATTACAGTAAAATAAAATGAGATTGAGAGTTCAAAAGGCAATATTAAGGAATTCTAGTAATAAGTAGTATAAAGATAAATGGGACTTTACAGGCAATTCTCTACTGATCTATGATATTGTAAACTCTAGACACAATAGTCATTGGGTCAAGTAGATCTGAATTCAGTCTCAGACACTTTCCTACTGTGTGACTCTGGGCAGTCATATATTCCTTATTTGCTTCATTTCCTCATTTCTAAAATGGGGACAGTCCAGAAGGAAATGGCAAATGACTAGTGCAGGCAAGAAAATCTCAGAGACAAGGTCCATGGAATCATGTAAAGTCAGACATGACTAAATGACAACAAATAACTTAAAATTTGGAAAGGAATAGATAAATATTAGTTTACTTGAATCTTACAACAACCCTGAGGGAAGTGTTGCAGACATTATTAACCCATTTATATAAAAGAAAACAGGGTGGGAGTCATTCTCTCAGAAGTGCAAATTGATCCCATATCTTCTTGATTCCTGGTTCAGTATTGTATCTTGTATATCTGGGTGTGGCAATGAACACCTGCAATACCTGCTACTGGGAGAGGCTAAAGATGGTGGAGCGCAATGATTCTGAACTGCCAAAAGGCTGAAGACAATCTGGAGTCTGCACTAAATCCAGTTAAAAGGAAAGAAACAAACATATTTATTAAGCACCTACTGTGTGCCAAGCACTGTACTAAGGTGCCTTACTAATATTTATTTAATCCTCCCAACAACCTTGAAAAGATAGTGTTATTTTTATCCCCATTTTCAAGCTGAAGGAAAGGGATCAGAAACAAAATGTGACTTGTTCAGGATCACACAGCCTGTAAAGGTCTGAGGTTGAATTTCAGTTCAGATCTTCCTGACTCCAGGCCCACTGCTCTACATCACCTAAGAATATTAATGATAACATCAAACCAACACAAATATTACTATTCCTGCTTTACTGATGAGCAAACAGAGCATGACAGAGGTTAAGCATTTTGCTAAAAGTCACACAGAAAGCAAATGCTTGGCACAGTGCCTATTGGATAACAATCACTTGATAAATCATAAAAATTCCACTGTGGCTCTGTCTAAATGACACAGAAATTTGGGACTGAAAACTAAAATGTTCAACCAATAGTCTGGATGTTCTTTGCATCTGGATTTTTGAATCATGTAGATAAACCCACACTCTTAATGAAGTCTTTCCACTTTCTACTCAGATGTTTCATTACTATATAGAAATAGCTAAATAGTGCTAGGGGTGAAAAGATTTGTGATGTTTTTGAATCATCTTTGTAAAGAATAATGGACCCCGTAAAATCCTGAGCTCTTACCTGAGTTGTGTAAAATAATGTGTAGAGCAATAAAGGGAACAAGCTCTTACTCTGAAGTTAAAGGTCCTGTGTTCAAATCCCCACTTAGGCCCTTATGGTCTGACTGAACATAGTATAATATAGTCTCTCTGACCCTCAGTTTCCTCATCTGTAAAATGACAAGGTTAGACTAAATGGAAAATGAGGCTATGAGAAGTTCTTTTTTGGCAATATTGTAAGGATAGGAACAGAAAAGCCAGTAAGTATTCATTCCTATTATGCGAATTCTCTCAGGTGATTCAGATCTGAAGGGAATCATGTTGGTTTCCATTCCCTTCCAAATCTACTAATGAAAACATCAGTGAAATTCCCTCAGTCCCAACAAAGCACTCCCTCTTGGATGGATTCAAAGTTGTTTTACTGAGTACTATGAGCTAATCATTAAATCATGCTCAATGCAACAAACAATATCTATTAAAACAACCCTCAGTATTATCAGGGGTCATTGAAGAGGTGACTTCCCTAAAAGCCTCAGTTGGACTTTCAGTTCAAGGCTTCTTGTCTGTGTAGGTGTTCATTTATAAATCTTTGCTTTGGACTTATTAGTTTTATTAGAGAGAAAACTGTAAAAGTGGAGGCACCATTTTATATTCTATCAAATACAATCATCTTGGCTACCCATGCCCTCTCAAGCAATGTACTGAGCCATAGAATGTGAGGTTGGAAATATCTATCTTTTGTGGAAAGACACTCACTTCCAAATTTTATCTTTGAGCAGATATACAGGGCACAGGATGTGGCAGAACCAATGCCATCCAACAAACATTTATGGAGAATGTACTTAGCTCTGTGAGACAATAGAAAAGGAGTACATGATAGTATCCCAGGCCTTAAGAAATTTACCACTTACTTGAGAAAACTATATTTCTACTCATGAAACAATAAGAGGACAATAAAAAAAATAATTAAAACCCTTATTTTTCATCTAAGATCCAGACATAAATCTTCAACAAGATACTGCCACCTCCATGTTCTACTAGAAACCATACTACTATTAATTAGAAGCATTTACATAGCACCTGATCTATGCTTGACACTGTGTTAAGGGCATTACAAATGATATTTCATTTGATCCTCACAAAAAACTTGGACATAGATACTATTATTGCCCACATTTAACTGGCAAGGAAACTTAGGCAAACAGTGGTTAAGTGACTTGTGCTATAAGTCAGACAGCTAGCAGCTGTCTGAGGTTGGATTTGAACTCAGATTTTTCTGACTCTGGGTCCTGTGGTCTCTCCACTAAGCCATCAGCTATCTTCAGTACCTTTTACTGAATCTCCCATGGTCCAAATGCTGGCATTACCTTTGACTCATTCCTTCCCTCACTTCTTGTAATTAATAAGATACTGGATCCTGAAGATTCTATCTCGGCAAAATCTCTCAAATCTGGCTCCTTTTTTTCTTTCCCCTTCTGTACCAACTTAGGACAAGCTCCCATTCCAATTCCCATGACCGTTCTCCTAACTAGTGTTTCACCTCTAATCACTCACTCTTCTGCTCTGTCCTTCACACAGCTACTAAACTAATCTTCCTTGTTGGACAGACCATCACTACTACATTACTCAAAAATCTTCTTGACTCCCTATTACTACAAAATAAAGTTCAAATACCTGTCCCTATTAGTCAGAGGCAGTGTGGCATCATGAAAAAAGACTTGAAGTCAGAAGACCTGAGACCTTGTCCCATTTACTACTACTTCCTAGATACATGATTGAGGAAGTGATATCTCTGGTCCTTCCTTATCAGTACATTATCAATGATGATAGTGACACTATTTCTCCCATAATTGTGATCTACTGCTATCATTCAAGACTCACCACAGTTTATGAGTACCCTTCCTTTTAACCATTCCTTTGCACTAATCTATATGTTCTACTCTACTCATGCTAGCAGGCTACTTTCCTAGTCTGAAATGTGGGCATCACTTCATCACCACCATAACGTTCTTCTCACTCTTGCCTACTTAGGAAATGTACTCTCTACCCCAATTCATCTACTGAATTCCTAACCACCTGTGAAAGTGGAACTCAAATCCTCCCTCTTATGTGAAGCTCTTCATAATTCCCTTCAGTTGATAATTACCATTTTAAATCTCATATCAATTTGCATGGCTAGAAAGAAATCCAGAAATATGCCCAAATAATTATAAAACTGTATATACCCTTTGACCCAGCAATGTCACTATTGTGCTAATTGTAGCCTAACCATTAACACCAGGAAAACACAGATGCTCTAACAGCCACCACAACACCATCCATACATGGAAACATTGGTTACACAAATGGAGAAGTTGTGAATGCTATGAGTAACTTCATTTACATTAGAGTGTACTTTCCAGGGAGGTACACATTGATAATGAGGTTGAAGCACATATTGCCAGAGCTAGCTAAGTATGTGGGATGCCCCAAAGGAAAGCTGGGGAGAGAAGAGGTACTGGACTGACTGCCCTACTGAAGGACTACAGACCTTTGTGCTGAATTCATTGTTGCATGCCTATAAAGTGTACCAGTGCCATGCCAGGAAACTGAATTGCTTCCACTTGATATGTCTTAGGAAGATTCTGAAGATCACCTGGCAGGATAAGATACCAGACACTGAGATCCTCACTTGAACTAAACTGCAAACCATTCACACTCTGCTTCAGAGGGCACAACTCCAACGAACTGGCAGTGTTGTTCAAATGCAAAATGTATGCTTTCCAAAAAGCCTGTTTTATGGAGATCTCACACAGGGCAAGCTCTCACATGGTGGTCGGAAGAAGCCATACAAGTACACTCTCAAGGGTTTGCTTTAGAACTTTGGAACTGATTGTGTGACATGAGAGACACTGGCACATGACCAGTCAGCATGGCATGCCCACATCAGAAAAATGGCTGTGCTCAACGACCAAAGCAAAAATTAAATGGCTCAAAGAAGCACAGTATGGGCAAATTTTGAGTATCCACCCAAATAATCACACGGACTATTTGCACCTGACCTGTAGTACAGCATTCTGAGCTCATATTGATCTGATCAGTCACAATTAGCTATATAGAAGGGGCAGCTACGTGATACAGTGGATAGGAGTATTGCACCAGTGCAGGAGTCAGAAGTACCTGAGTTCAAATCTCACCTCAGGTACCTGACACTTACTAGCTATGTCACCTTGGGAAAGTCACTTAACCCCAGTTGCCTCATTTCTTCCATTCGTTTTAATTCTTCTATGCAACATGAAAAAGGTTAAAATGATTTTAATAAGAATGTATGTATAGAACCCATAAAAGATCGTATGCCATCTTGAAGAGGGAGAGAAGAGGGGAAAAATTTAAGACTTATGGAAGTGATTGTTCAAAACTGAAAACAAATAAACTAATTAATTTTTTTAAATGAATGTTGAAAACTATCTTTACATTTAATTGGATTAAAATAAAACAGATAAATAAAAAACAAATATATTTTTAATTGAGAAAATTATTTTAAAGGCAGAAAAGCTACTGCATAAAAATTAAGGGGAAGTAAACTGACATAAAGGAAATGATTTACTAACAAATCTCAAGACAAGGTATTGAAACACAATAGTTTAGAAGAATATGTAGAAGTTGGCTTTATAAAAAAAATTTTTGTTGAAAGTAGAATTATCTTACTGAAAGATGGGGGTAAACATAAAAACTGCAAAAGAAGTGTAGAAAATTATTCACCTACAAAAAGATTTTAAACAGTACAGATAAAAATTAGAAATTAGGTAGACAGAAAAAAGAAAGAGAGAATAACCATTATTGAGTTTTTTCAAAAACATGATAAAGAAAATTATGACTACTAATTATTTTCTTTTGTTTTTTCAATTAACAAAATTAACCTTTTTCCCTGCCCCTCTCAGAGAAAACAAAATGCATGTAGCAAATTTATATTGCCAAACAAAACAACTTCTCACATTCATCGTTTGCCTTTCTCCATCTTAAGTCCATCACTTCTCTGTCAGAGAGTGAGCAGCATTCTTAATCACTGTACTTCATGATTGTGTAATCAACTAATCCTTTATGATCTTCGTTGGTCACTTAATAGATTAGTTCTGAATTAAACTTTTCAAAATTACTCCTAAATTACTATTATTCATAAACTGTAATCTTGGTTCTGGTAACTTTAGTCAATAAAGATTTATTAACCACTTACTATTTGCCAAACATTTCAGCCTGCATCAGTTCATATAAGTCGTCCTGGTTTTCTTTGAAACAGTCCTTTTTATCATTTCTTATACAAAAAAAATAGTATTCCGTTATCTTCATATACCATAACTCAGTCATTCACCATCTATATTTTCTAATTATTTTCTATTACCTAAAATAATATAAGTATTTTTGTACATATGTGTCCTTTTCCTCTTTCTTTGATAGCTTTAGGGCTTAGATTTAGTAATGGTATCACTGATCTGCTCATCATTTTCAAAATATTTGTATAATTTCTTCCAAGAAGTCATATTCCTTTAGGATTAGCTTAGAAAAAAGAAAACTGAAGCCCATAAAGAGAAAGTGATTGCATAAGATCTTTCTTCCAAAAAATCACATAAAAGTATTGAAAATAATGAACAAAATGTCAAGAGATATAATACCCAAGTTTAACTCACATTCTTATTGCCATGTGTCAAAAATAACCATAACAACAAGGAGATACTGGTGTGGGCAATGGCAAAGAAAAGCATCTCATATCAAGAATATCCATTTTAATTTTGTAAGATTTTTCTACAAACAAAAGAAAGGTGACATAAGCCATTGTCCAAACTAAGAGATCAGTGGCTGCATCTGAAAAATAAGCTTCCCTATGAAGCTACATAAGTAAATTTGAAGATAAACACTGGCTTCAAAATCACCTTTCAAAGAATTTGAAAAATTTAGGCATGGAGTACTCGATTTAGAGTTAAAAGGAGCTTTGAAATAAATATTTCTTTTGACACTTACTAGCTGTATAAAATGGGCCATATCATTTAGCTTCTAAGCTCCTCAGATAACTCCCAATGATTAGGTTACAACTGAGAAATCTGAAACCCACAGAGGGGAAGTGATTGCATAAGGTCATGCAACCAATAAATAGTAGAGCTGGAACTTAAAGCCCGACCGTAGGATGACAAATAGATGTTCTTTTTCTTCATTATATCCTGCCTCCCATCACTTCATTTTCAAAGTGTAACATGATTCCCATTCACCAGTTTGAGGAATAACAAAGTTGTTCATTGTTCCTGACTTGAACAAGCTGATATAAGACAAATAACAATATTATTAAATTATATTTATACAGTGCTATATCACTTGAGTATCCAAAGAACTGTTTTGTACAACTGGGGGTTGGGGAAGGAGTTCAGTTAGAGAAACAAAAGTGAAGAATGTCAAGGGAAATGATGACAATAAAAGTAGAAATGAAGTGGACCAGACCAGCAACTACTGTAGGGAAAAACGATTCAATTTCTTTGTTATTGGTTACAAAATTAAAAAGTAGTTCAATAAAGCAGATTAGACAAGCAAGATCTAAAACCACCTGAACACAGTAGCTCCGTGTTTGACAAACCTATCAACACACCGTATGTAGGAAGGACTCTATATGTTACAAAAATTACTAGGAAAACTAGAAAAGCAGTTTGACAGAAAATGGGTTCAGAACATCATTTACCATAATAAACTACAAATTGATAGATCACATAATTTTGAATAAAGAATGAAGAGTACATTTTGGTTCTCTTGTTATGGGGAGTATTCTTAACCAAATAAGGATGTGAGATAACAAAACCTTGATTAAAAAGCATACTTACCAAGTTCTGTGATTTCGTTGGTACATGGAATTCACAGAGAGAAAACTTCCTCTATTATTGTAGTTTGTCACCTTCTTTGTTATTACACCTTATAGAGTTTCCTGGACAAGTGAGAAACAAAACAGCTCACCTAGGGTCAGCCATGATAGAAAGGTGGACAGACAGACAGACAGACAAATAGGTAGATAGATAGACAGATAGATACATAGATAGATACATAGATGGCAGATAGACAGATATATAGATACATTGATATATAGATAGATACACAGATAGGTGCATACATACATAGACAGATGTATACATCCATAGATAGATACAGAGATATAAGGTGGGACTTATACCCAGTCTTTCTGGCTCTCCACGATGTCACATTGCCTCTCATAATTGCTGGTATAAATTGCAAAAGTGTTCACAAGGATAAAATCAATACAGACAGAACAAGAAGAGAAAGTGAAGAATAGGGGGAAAACCTTTGTATCTAATACCTTTAGTAAAAATTTGATGTTGAAATATATAATGAATTGCCATAAATATATGACACAGAATCATTCATCAGTAGATATATGGGTGAAGGACGTGAACAAAGTCCTCAAAATAAGACATTAAACTATCATTGTACATGTCGAAAAAATTCTCCAAATCACTAATAATAAGAAAAAATTAACTCTAAGATTTAACTTTACCCTCATAAACTTGGAAAAAAATGATAACAAACAAAATATCTAACTGGAGAAATATCTTGTTGAAAGGGTTGTAAAGACAAGAATGCTAATTTATTCAACTCTTCTGGAAACCAGTTTGGAAATATGTGAGAAAAGTGACTAAACTTTTCATTCTCCTTCACCCAGAATTTGCAATGTTCTGCTTATATGTCAAGGACATCCTACAAATACCAACTATCCGTAAGAGTACTCTTCATATTACCAAACAACTGGAAACAATGTGAGTACCCCTTAGTTAAGGGAAGAATAAAAAATGGTGGTGCACAAATAGAATGGAATATTATTATTGCATATGAAATTAACTTGAAAAATTCATATAATTTAGGAGATTTGTCTAAATTGCAGAAGCACCTTACCACAGTTAAAAGAGCTCTGACTAAAAGAATTGCATCCAAATTCCATTGGTTCAGTGGATTGAGGGCTGGACCTGGAGTAAGGAAGACTCATATTTCTGAGTTCAAATCTGGCCTCACACACTTACCAGTTGTTTGATCATGGGTAATTCTCTTGAACCCTTTTTGCCTCAGTTTCCACATCTGTAAAATGAGTTGATGAAGGAAATGGAAAACTACTGCATTGTCTTTGCCAAGAAACTCCAAATGGGATCATGAAGAGTCAAACACAACTGAAAGGACTACACAAAAACAAACAGTTTGACCTCAACTATCTCACTTGTTTCCCTGAGGAAACCCTTATCTCTAAAATGAGGAGGTTGGTATAAATAATCTTTGAAATGTCTACCAACTTTACCTCTCTGATATTATCATCTAATGACACTATGATGCAGAGCCAAAAAAAAAAAACCTAGAAGCAAGAGAAACTACATAAATAATGACAAAATAATAAAATGACAGCCCATAAAATACCTGTCAATTAAGGCTCGCAACAAATTCTAGAGTAGCAGAAGTCAACAACAGAGTGGAGGAGACTTCAAGCCCAGGGTGACCTGAAAAGCCAGTGGGAAATGTCTGTCTCAACGGATGCAGAGCAGAACCTAGCTCAGCCTTGGCTGTGCTGCACTGATGAAGCAGGCCTGGGTCAGAATTCCCAGCTGCAGTAGCAACAGTTCACAGATTCCTCAACCCACAGGCACCAAAGGTCTGTGATGGGGTTTTTCAGCTGTCTGAGAATGGAGAAAGGCCTTCCCATAGCTCCAGCCTCAGGTAACAGCTGCAGAGGCCACATTGGGCAGGTAGAAGCAGTTCCCACAGCAGCCCCTACAGCAGCCTGCATCCACTGTTGGATCATAAAACCCCTGGAGGCACTGAGCAGCTGATTCTTAGCTCAGCCCTCTGTAGAGGTCCTACAGCAGCTGATCTTTATCTCACACTGAACAGCAGCCCTGCCCCTGTAGCTTATCTGACTCTCAACCCCTGGTGCTGGTTTCGTGGAACTGGAGGCCAGGTGGTTGTGAAGAGGAAACTCTGCTAAGATTCTGGGCACAAAAATCTATCTCTGCTCCCAAACCAGTGTGCACACCTGATTGTGCCACCTTGGAGGAACTGAGATCTTACATACGCCCAGAATATACACTACTCTTGACAAAGGACCCAAAAGTCAAGTAACTGCTTGGGAAAATGCCCAAAAAAAGGGAAAAAATAAGACTAAAGAAGTTTACTTTCTTGGTGAACAGATATCTTCTTCCATCCTTTCAGATGAGGAAGAACAATGCTTACCATCAGGGAAAGACATAAAAGTCAAAGTTTCTGTATTCCAAACATCCAAAATAAATATTCAATGGGCTCAGACCATGGAAGAGCTCAAAAAGGATTTTGAAAATCAAGTTAGACAGGTGGAGGAAAAACTGGGAAGAAAAATGAGAGAGATGCAAGAAAAGCATGAAAAGCAGGTCAACACCTTACTAAAAGAAACCCAAAAAAGTGCTGAAGAAAATAACACCTTGAAAAATAGGCTAACTCAATTGGCAAAAAAGGTTCAAAAAGTCAATGAGGAGAAGAATGCTTCAAAAAGGAGAATTAGCTAAATTGAAAAGGAGGTTCAAAAGTTCACTGAAAAAATGGTTCTTTCAAAATTAGAATGGAACAGATGGAGGCTAATGACTTTATGAGAAATGAAGAAATCACAAAAAAAAAACAAAAAAAGAATGAAAAAATGGAAGACAATGTGAAATATCACATTGGAAAAACAACTAACCTGGAAAAGAGATCCAGGAGAGACAATTTAAAATTTATGGGACTACCTGAAAGTCATGATCAAAAAAAGAGCCTACACATCATCTTTCATGAAATTGTCAAGGAAAACTGCTCTAATATTCTAGGAACAAGGGGCAAAATAAATATTGAAAGAATCCATCAATCACCTCCTGAAAGACATCCAAAAAAGGAAACTTCTAAGGACATTGTGACCAAATTCCAGAGTTCTCAGGTCAAGGAGAAAGTATTGCAAGAAGCTAGAAAGAAACAATTCAAGCATTGTGGAAATGCAATCAGGATAACACAAGATCTAGCAGCTTCTATATTAAGGGATCAAAGGACATGGAACATAATATTCCAGAAGTCAAAGGAACTAGGACTAAAACCAAGAATCACCTACCCAGCAAAACTGAGTATAATACTTCAGGGGAAAAAATGATCTTTCAATGAAATAGAGTACTTTCAAGCATTCTTGATGAAAAGACCAGAGCTGAAAAGAAAACTTGACTTACAAGCAGAAGAATCAAGAGAAGTATGAAAAGGTAAACAGAAAAGAGAAATCATAAGGGACTTATTAAAGTTGAATTGTTTACATTTTTACATGGAAAGACAGTATTTGTCTTTTTTCAGTATCTGGTAGTTGATGGGATAATACACACACACAGAGCGAGAGAGAGAGAGAGAGAGAGAGAGAGAGAGAGAGAGAGAGAGAGAGAGAGAGAGAGAGAGAGCACAGGATGAGTCGAATAGGATGGGATCATATCTTAAAAAATGGAAATTAAAGGATGAGAGAGAAATATATTGGGAGGAGAAAGGGAAGTCTTTTCAGTGGAGTGATAAAGGGGGGAGGCAAGAGAAAAAAGATGAAACTTACTCTCATCACATTCAACTAAAGGAAGGAACAAAAGGTACACTCATTTTGGTATGTAAGCCTATCTTACAATACAGAAGAGTGGGGGAGAAGGGGATAAGCAGGGTGGGGGGATGATGGAAGAGAGGGCAATGGGAGGATGGAGAATTTAGAAGTCAACACGCTTGAGGAGGGACAGGGTCAAAAGAGAGAGTAGAAGAAACGGGAACAGGATGAGATGGAGGGAAATAGAGTTAGTCTTATACAACACAATTATTATCGAAATCATTTGCAAAACTACACAGATATGGCCTATATTGAATTGCTTGCCTTGCCAGTGGGGATGAGTGGGGAGGGAAGAGAGGAAGAGAAGTTGGAACTCAAAGTTCAGTATTGTTCTTGCATACAACTAGGAAATGAGAAATACAGATAATGAGGTATAGAAGGTTATCTTGCCCTACAGGAAAAAAGAGAAGATGGGGATAAGGGAAGAGAGGGATGTTAGAAAGGAGGACAGATTGTTGATAGGGGTAATTAGAATGCTTGGTGTTTGGGGGTAGAGGGAGGGGAGAGATGGGGAAAAAATTTGAAACTCCCAATTTTGTGGAAATGAATATTGAAAACTTAAATAAATAAATAAATAAATAAATAAATAAATAAATAAATAAATAGATGAATAAATAAATAAATAAATGAATGAATGAATGAATGAATGAATGAATGAATAAATAAATAGATAGATAAATAAATAAATAAATGAATGAATGAATAAATGAATAAATAAATAAATAAATGGAATAATAAAACGAAAATGCTAGAGACATCAGTATTCATATTACAAACAATATATAATTTTGGTTCAAGGGAATTGACATGAAAATATGCTTTTCTCAGTAAAGAGGAGGTGGAGTACAGGTGCAGAGGGTTACATATGTTGTCAGTCATACTCTCCATATTTGTTTTGATAAATGTTTTTGCTTTGCTATAACTGAAGGTTCTGTAATAGTAGTAAATATTGGGAAACAAGGGGGAGATGAAACAAAAATGTATCGGTGAAATATTTTTGTAGTATAATCATATATAATGGCAGAATTCTTGATTTGATAGTGTTTAAGAGAATTAAAAATATTTCATTAGAACTTTGATAGCATCCACTTTTTATCTTTTTATAGTAACCATTAATTAGTATCCAATTTTTTATCATAATCAAATTAGTTTGAAAAATATCCTGTCTTTGGGTTAGGTTTCTGGTATTCTTACACACTTAACTAGTGGCTGGAATGAATTGGTTGGTGTATCAGAGCATACACTATGCAAATCTACCTAGAACCTATCCCCTTCAAAGGCAGCTAATCAAAAATATTGTTTATAATAGAGGCATTGGGAATGATTTTTCAGGTACCCTAGTAATGGTGCAATACTTAATATACAATGCAAAAATTACTTCATACAATACTTGTTCATCCCTTTATACATTCAGAATTATTTCTAGCTGGCACAACCAAGTCTCTTCTGTAACAATTGTAAATTTCATTAGGTTAAATCAGGACAATTTCCAGCTTCACTTGAGGAATTTTTATTTTTTTATTATTTTTCTCAGGGCAGCAAATACCTCTTTGTTTATCAGGCTGTAGATAAATGTGTTTAGTAGAGGAATTACGATGGTGTAAAACAAAGAGTACATTATGTCCTGATTGATGACAGCATCAGACCCAGGAACTACATGCATAATTAAAATTGTGCCAGAGAATAAAGAGACAGAGAACAGATGTGCATGACAAGTGGAGAAGGTTTTGTTCTTAACCTGTGCAGAATTAATTCTCAGGATGATAAGGAGGACATATGTGTAAGAGAGTAAGATTGTGATAAGAGTGAAAGATTGTATAAAGATAGAGAAAACTAAAACCACTAGTGAATTAAGTAATGGATCATTAAATAATGGTAAAACTTCACAATAGCAATGATGGATTACTTTCATTCTACACAAAGTTAATCTAAATAATAAAGTCACATGAATCATGAGATGAAGAAAGCCAAGTGTATAGGAAACAACCACCAGCTGCCTGAACAGTATATTGAACATCCTCACTGGAAAAGGAGAGGGTTGCATATGGCTGCTTATTAGTCATATGACATGACTGCCAAAAGGAAACATTCTGCAGTTTTACTGACACCAAAAAAGTAAAATTAAGTCATGCATTCCAAAAGTAATTTAATTTTAAACTTAGTAAAAATTTCATCAGCACCTTAGGGTTCACTGAAGAAGAAGTCCAAATATCTGCAAAAGCTAAACTACTGAGGAAGAAGTACATGGGTGTGTGAAGGTGAGAGTTCATCCAAAGAAATACAACCAGTCTGATATTTCCCTTCGTGGTTGTGAGAAAGATCACTTAGAAAATGAAGAAAACGAGGAGCTGAAATTCTGAATTTTCTGTGAAAGGTGTGAGAACAAATTCTTGTCACCAGGGTTACATTTTCTTCCACCATGATTCCATTGTGGATGTTCACTGAAAGGAGAGATGAGAAATAAAAAAGATATTCACCAAAGTACCCCTGGGAATAAATTTTTTTTCTGCATTGGGTGCCCTCTCATCAGCATGTATTCAGATTTAACTTTTTTCTTTAAAAACAAATGTAATAGGGGGAGGAGCCAAGATGGCAGAGTAGAAAGACTCAACGTATGCTAGCTCCGAACCCACAATCCATATATCTCCTGCAAAAAGAACTCCCTACAAATTCTGGAGCACCACAAGGCACGCAGAAACACAGTGGAAAAGATTTCCATTCCAGAGAGCCCTGGAGAGTCATCCACAGGGGTCCGTCATGCTCCGGACAGCAGAGCCCACCCCTGTGCTGCCCTGGCTGGGTGGCCCCAGAGCAGCCCATCCAAGCAGGCTTCAGGGACGGAACCTCTAGTGGCCAGGAAGGTCCCTCCGCCCACAGGCGCTCCAGGTCAGTGAGAGAGATTTTGGGCTGGCCCACAGGGGAGCGGGGTGTCTCCGTGACTCAGGCCCCCTCAGGAGGCAGCAGAAGCAGCAAGCAGTAGAGGCAGTGGCAGAGGCAGCACCGGCTCAGGGCTCCCAGAGCAGCAGGCAGAAGTTCAGGGCCATTACCAAAGGTCTCTACATAAACCCCCTGAGAGAACTGAGCCTGGAAGGCGGCCCTGGCCCCACCCACCCCATTACTGAAGGTCTCTGAATAAAGACCCTGAGGGAACTAAGCCTACGAGGCAGACCTGCCCCCACTAGACCTCCAGAACTTAAGCACACATTGAATAGCAGCCCCTCCCGCCATGGAAAGCCCATTTGAATCTCAGACCCCAAGCACTAGCTGGGTGGATCTAGGTGGGGTTGGAAAGGAATCTCAGAAGTCAAGTAACTGGCTGGGAAAATGCCCAGAAAAGGGAAGAAAAATAAGACTATAGAAAGCTACTTTGATGGGGTACAGATGTTCCCACCTTTCAAGTCTGATGACGAAGAACAACTCTTACCATCAGGGAAAGATGTAGAGGTTGGGGCCTCTGTATTCCAGACTCTGAGGTGGATGTCCAGTGGGCTCAGGCCATGGAAGAGCTCAAAAAGGATTTTGAAAATCAAGTGAGAGAGATGGAGGAAAAACTGGGAAGAAAAATGAGAGAGATGCAAGGAAAGCATGAAAAATAGGTCAACCTCTTGCTAAAGGAGACCCAAAAAAAATGTTGAAGAAAATAACACCTTGAAAAATAGGCTCACTCAATTGGGAAAAGAGGTTCAAAAAGCCAATGAGGAGAAAGAATGCTTTTAAAAGCTGATTTAGCCAAATGGAAAAGGATGTTCAAAAACTCACTGAAGAAAATAGTTCTCTCAAAATTAGAATGGAACAGATGGAGGCTAATGACTTTATGAGAAACCAAGAAATCACAAAACAAAACCAAAAGAATGAAAAAATGGAAGAGATAGTGAAATATCTCATTGGAAAAACAACTGACCTGGAAAATAGATCCAGGAAAGACAATTTAAAAATTACGGGACTACCTGAAAGCCATGATCAAAAAAAGAGCCTAGACATCATCTTTCATGAAATTATCAAGGAAAACTGCCCTGAGATTCTAGAACCAGAGGGCAAAATAAGTATTGATGGAATCCATCGATCAACGCCTGAAAGAGATCCAAAAAAGAGAAACTCCTAGGAATATTGTGGCCAAATTCCAGAACTCCCAGGTCAAGGAGAAAATATTGCAAGCAGCTAGAAAGAAACAATGTCAGTATTGTGGAAATACAATCAGGATAACACAAGATCTAGCAGCTTCTACATTAAGGGATCGAAGGGTGTGGAATAGGATATTCCAGAAGTCAAAGGAACTAGGACTCAAACCAAGAATCACCTACCCAGCAAAACTGAGTATAATACTTCAGGGGAAAATATGGTCTTTCAATGAAACAGAGGACTTTCAAGCATTCTTGATGAAAAGACCAGAGCTGAAAAGAAAATTTGACTTTCAAACACAGGAATGAGAAGAAGCATGAAAAAGTAAACAGCAAAGAGAAGTCATAAGGGACTTACCAAAAGTGAACTGTTTACATTCCTACATGGAAAGACAATATTTGTAACTCTTAAGACTTTTCAGTATCTGGGTAGTTGGGTGGGACCACACACACACACACATACATGCATGCACGCACACACACATACATACATGCATGCTCATACAGAGACAGAGAGCAAAGAGTGAATTGAATAGGATGGGACCATATCTTAAAAGAAATTAAGGTAAATGGTGAGAGAGAAATGTAGTGAGAGGAAAGAGAGTGAAATGGAATGGGGTAAATTATATCTCATTCAAGAGGCAAGCAGATGACTTTTTAGTGGAGGGAAAAAGAGGAGAGCTGAGAAAAGAACAAGAAGTTTAGCCTCATCACATTCGACTAAAGGAAGGAATAAAATGCACACTTATTTTGGGATGAAAACCTATCTTACAATACAGGAAAGTGGGGGAGAAGGAGATAAGCAAGGTGGGGTGAATGATGGAAGGGAGGGCAATGGGAGGAGGGAGCAATTTGAAGTCAACACTTGGGGAGGGACAGGATCAAAAGACAGAATAGAAACAATGGGGGGCAGGATAGGACAGAGGGAAATACAGTTAGTCTTACACAACACGACTATTATCAAAGTCATTTGCAAAACTACACAGATAGGGCCTATATTGAATTGCCTGCCTTCCCAAAGGGAATGGGTGTGGAGGGAGGGGTGGGGAGAATTTGGAATTCAAAGTTTTAGGAACAACTGGTGAGTATTGTTCTTGCTACTAGGAAATAAGAAATACAGTTAATGGGGAATAGAAAGTCATCTGGCCCTACAGGAGAAAAGAGAAGATGGGGACAAGAGAAGGGAGGGATGATAGAAGAGAGGGCAGATTGGTGATAGGGAAAATTAGAATGCTCAGTGTATTGGGGTGGGGGGAGGGGATAAAAGTGGAGAAAATTTGGAACCCAAAATTTTGTGAAAATGAATGCAAAAAGTTAAATAAATAAATTTATATTAAAAAAAAGAATTTGGAAACATGCAGAAAAAAAAAACATAATAAATAATTGTTAGTTATTTTTCCTGGATTAGAGCATTGCCATGGAATCTGAACCATTAGAAAAATATCAATTGCTCATGGAGAGGTTAAGCCAATATAATAAAAAAAAATGGTAATTCTGCCTAAGCTACTTTCTTTATTCAGTATCATACCAAACAAACTACAAAAAAAAATTTCATAAACCTAGAAAAATATTCATATTTAAGAACAAAATGTCAAGAATATCAAGAGAACTGATGAAAAATGCAAAGGAAGGTCATCTAGGAAGACCAGATCTCAAAGTATATTATAAAGCAGTAATCTACAAAACTTTCTGGAACCAGAATTGACTAGATACACATGACACAGTAGTAGATGACAATGGTAACCTTGTGTTTAATAAATCCAAAGAATACAGCCTCTAGGATAAGAACTTAATATTTTACAAAAACTTCTGGGTAAGCTAGAAACAATATTGGACAAAATTAGGTATAGACTCAATATGTCATGCTATATAACAAGATAAAGTCAAAATGGATACAAGATTTAGACATAAAGTTAGAAGCAAATTAGAAGAGCAAGAAATAGTCTACCTGTCAGATCTATGGGGAAGAAATGAACTCATGAGCAAATGAGAGATAGAGAACATTATCAAATATGAAACATATAATTTTAGTTAAAGGATTTTACACAAACAAAACCAATGCAACCAATATTAGAAGGACAACAGAAATCTGGGAAACAATCTTCATAGGATGTATCTCTGATAAAGACCTCATTTCTCAAATATACACAGAATTGAGCCAAATTTTTAAGAATACAGGTAATTTCCTAATTGATAAATGATCAAAGGATATAAACAGGCAATTTTCAGATCAAGAAATCAAAACTATCTCTAGTCATATGTTATATGATGGTATAATTTAATACATGAAATACTTTAAATCACTTTTGATTAGAGAAATGAAAACTAAAGCAACTCTGAGGTATCACCTCACCCCTATGAGGCTGACTAATACCACAAAAAAAGGAAATGATAAATGTTGGAGAGGATGTGGGAAAACTGGGATACTAATGTACTGTTGAAAGAATTCAGGAAACATTCAGAAAAACGATTTGGAATTATGCCAAAAGGGACACCAAACTGTGCATACCCTTTGATCCAGCAATACTACTATTAGGTTTGTATTCCAAAGAGATAATAAAAAAGGGAAAAGGACATACATGTGCAAAAATATTTATAGCAGTTCTTTTCATGGTGGCAAAATATTCAAAACTGGAAAATGTTTGAACAAGTTGTGCTTTACAAATGTGTTATATGTATGGAGTTCTATACACATTAAGAAATGATGAGCAGGCAGATTGCAGAAAAACCTGGAAAGACTTTTATGAATTGATGCAAAGGGAAATGAGCAGAACCAGGAAAACATTGTACACACTAACAGCAACATTATGTGGTTATAAATGGCTTAGCTCTTCTCAGCAACACAATGGAGTAAGACAATTACAACAGACTCATGATTTAAAATACTATCCACATCCAGATAAAGAACTGATGAACTCTGAATGGTGATCAAAGCATGCTTTTTCATTTAATTTATTTTTTTCATGCTTTTTTCTTTTTGTCTATTTCTTCTTTTACAACTGTGACTAATATGAAAACATGTTTTACATAATCACACACACATACATATGGGGATTCTACGTCTTATAAAATTGAATGCTAAAATTGTCTTTATATACAATTGGAGGGGAAAGTACTATTAAAACATGCATAGACAATAGTAGCAATTATAGGTAAAAGAAGATGAGTAAGTAAGGCATGTATGTCCATGTAGGATGTCCATATCACCATATGTTCTCCAAGTACCACTGATGGGAGATATTAATAGATACAATATTAGGTCTGGATGACTCAGGAAGAAAGGAGAACCAGCATAACAGTTGGGTGGGCAGACAAGGCCTAAGAGCAATTCAAGAATGAGCACTCTTTCCTCTAATCTCCAAGGGGGTATGTGGGAGAATTATGTCTCCTCTTCTGTCCCTTGATGGTACAAGGTCATGGAGAAAATGAAAAGAGATGGAATCAAGGTACAGGTAAAGTCATTTGCTTCAACAGTTCCCTGTGACAGAATAGAAGAAAGAAAGAAGATGGTTTGAGGAAATTTATGTTATATGATCACCAGTGATCACCAGAGTCAGCTAGGTGGCTCAGTGGAAAGAGCAGTGGGACTGGAGTCAGGGTGCCCTGAGGAGAAATCTGGCCTCAGACCCTTATTATCTGTGTGACTCTGGGAAAGTCACTTAATCCTGTTTGCCTCAGTTTCCTCATCTGCAAAGTGAACTGTAGAAGGAAATGGCAAACCACTCCAGTATCTTTCCCAAGGGAAAAAAACCCAAATTGGGTTATAAATAGTCAGAACAATAACAAAAACCAATATGTTGTGGTCTCCAATGATAGTGACAATGGATGATAGGGTGAGAAGGAGTATAAGCCAGATGCCAGGAACTGGAAATGACCACCTTCCATTCTGTAATTCCCAAAAGATATACTTCATTTCTGGGATGAAAATAAAGGAGACGAGCATAGACAGTCTGGTGTGGTTTTCACTCCTGACCTATGATTGATTTCATGGGTATAGTGAACTCCCTATGAGGAAATTTCCTTCACTGGTAGGAATAGCAACTGTATTTGCACAGCCTGTCTGTCAGAGTAGGGCTCAGTTCTGGTCTTCATTACTTTATTCACTATTCCATGTTGTGTTACCTATATGGAATGATAAGGACCAAAAGCAGACTTGGTTAATTGAAAAATGAACAATTTGGGACCACGCTTAAGAAACATCTATTTCTCTATTGCTTTTCTCAGGGAACCAAGAACCTCTTTATTTCTCAGGCTGTAGATAAATGGGTTTAATAGTGGGATTATGATAGTGTAAAATAAAGAATACATGACATCTTGATCTTTAGTAGTGCCAGACCCAGGACGCACATGCATAAAGAAAAGAGTTCCATAGAATAAGGAGACAGAGAACAGATGGGCACTGCATGTCGAGAAGGTTTTGCTCCTTCCCTTTTCAGACTTAATCCTAAAGATAGCAGAAAGGATATAAGCATAAGAGATTATGATTATTGTAAAAGTAAAAGTTTGAATAAATGCAGAGAAAATGAAAATCACCAGTGTATTAATAGATGGATCAGTACAGGAAATTTTAAACAATGGTAAAATTTCACAATAGAAATGATGTATTATATTCGTTCTACAAAAGGATAATCTAAATAATAAACCCACATGAACCATAAGATGAAGAAAACCAAATGTATACGAAGCAATCACCAGCTGCTTACACAGTCTATTGGACATTCTCACTGGATAAAGGAGAGGGTTGCATATGGCTGCATATCGGTCATATGCCATCGCTGCCAACAGGAAACATTCTGCAGTTGCACTGACACCAAAAAAGTAATATTGGGCCATGCATTCGAAAAGAGATATAACTTTATTCTTAATTAAGAAATTCACCAGCATCTTAGGGGTCACTGAAGAGGAAGTCAAGGCATCTGAAAAAGCTAAGCTGCTGAGGAATATGTACATGGGCATGTGAAGGTGAGAGTCCATCCAAACAAGCACAACTAGACCAATATTCCCTATCATGGTTGTGAGGTAGATCATTAGGAACAGTAAGAAGAGAGGGATCTGAAGCTCAGGGAGATCTGTAAGACCAGTGAGAACAAATTCTGTCACCAATGTCTTGTTCTCCTCTGCCATATCTGCATTGTACCTGCTGATAGAAGAGGAGATATAAATAAAAAACACACTCACCAAAACTCATGAAAAGTAGCACTCATGCATGAAATAAAATGCTGCTCAATGCTGCATATAGTTTAATCAGAATAGTTTGAAATAAACTTTCTCTTTTAATAATGTATTTTTAGAATATCAGCCCTTTAAAACTTGGTTGTTAGAATTGGAGAAATTAAAGAGAATTAAATTATTTAAGTAAAAATGATAGCTAGCATTTATATAGTGTTTTAAAGTTTGCAAAGCATTTCACAAGTTTCATTTCGTTATATCCTTTGCTGATGACTTTGCTCAACTTTGGCTCACTCAAGCCCAATTCACACTAAAGTCAGAGCATCACATGATGTTATAAATCCCTTCAAGGATGAAAGAAAAACAACAGCCCATGACATGTGGGTGTCAATATTATTCCCATTTTGCAGATGAGAAAACTGAAGAAAAGAGAAGTTTATCAATTTGACCATGGTCACATAGCTTTTAAGAGTCTGAAGAAAGACATGTACTCAGGTTTTTCCCAATTCCAAGTCCAGCATTCCACTTATTGTTCTACTTACTTTTCCTCATCTCCCTGAATTCTGGTGCTTTCTCTGTTTTATTTTCTATTGATATTGGTCATAATTTTTTTGTACATGATTGTTTTCTTGTTTTGCTTGTTAGATTGTAAGCTCCTTAAGGGCAGGGACTGTCATTTACTTCTTGTTAGATATATCCCCAGAATTTAGCACACCGCCTGGCATATAAATGATAAATGTTTATTCATTGACTGACTGACCCTGACAGGTCCTTTTAAAATGTTTTTAAATTGAATTGTGTTACTAATGTAAAAAGTAACATTTTGGGGGAGGAGCCAAGATGATGGCACAGTAGAAAGATTCACATATGCTAGCTCCTAAGCCACAGCCCATAAAATACCTATAAAGAAGAACTCCCAAAAAATTCTGGAGCAGTGGAAGCCACAGAGCGTTCTGTTCCAGAGAGACCTGAAAAACTGACACCAAAGGTCCATTGCCCACAGGACCTGGAGCAGGGCCCAGCCCTGCCTTGGGCGTGCAGCAATGAGAGCAGCAGATCCAAGCAGGCTTCAGGGACAGAATCTCCAGCAGCCACGCAGGTCTCTCCACTCTCAGGCACCAAAAGTCAGTGAGAGAGCCTTTTTGGCTGGCTGAGAGGGGAGCTGGGTGTCTCCATAACTCAGGTCCCCTCGGGAGGCAGTGGAGGAACCAGCAGAGAGGGGCTCCCAAAGCAAGCAGGGGCTCAGATCCGTTGTTAAACATCTCCACATAAACCCTCTGAGGGAACTGAGCCCCTTGTGACTGCCCTGCCCCTACCCCGAGCAGCTGAACATAATCTTACACTGAATAGCAGCCCTGCCTCCCACCTGAGCACCTGAACTTACTCTCACACTGATTAGCAGCTCCATGCCTGGGAAAGCCCTGAGACTGGGAAGCAGCATTTGAATCTCAGACTCCAAGCACTAGCTGGGCCGATCTGGAGGCAAAGTGGGGGCGGAGAGAAATCTCAGAAGTCAAGTAACTGGCTGGGAAAATGCCCAGAAAAAGGGAAAAAATAAGACCATAGAAAGTTACTTTCTTGGTGAACAGGTATCTCCTCCCATCCTTTGAGATGAGTAAAAACAATGCTTACCATCAGGGAAAGACATGGAAGTCAAGGCTTCTGTATTCCAAACATCCAAAATAAATATTCAATGGGCTCAGGGATGGAAGAGTTCAAAAAGGATTTTGAAAATCAAGTGAGAGAGATGGAGGAAAAACTGGGAAGAGAAATGAGAGAGATGCAAGGAAAGCATGAAAAATAGGTCAACATCTTGCTAAAGGAGACCCAAAAAAAATGTTGAAGAAAATAACACCTTGAAAAATAGGCTCACTCAATTGGGAAAAGAGGTTCAAAAAGCCAATGAGGAGAAAGAATGCTTTTAAAAGCTGATTTAGCCAAATGGAAAAGGATGTTCAAAAACTCACTGAAGAAAATAGTTCTCTCAAAATTAGAATGGAACAGATGGAGGCTAATGACTTTATGAGAAACCAAGAAATCACCAAACAAAACCAAAAGAATGAAAAAATGGAAGAGATAGTGAAATATCTCATTGGAAAAACAACTGACCTAGAAAATAGATCCAGGAGAGACAATTTAAAAATTATGGGGACTACCTGAAAGCCATGATCAAAAAAAGAGCCTAGACATCACCTTTCATGAAATTATCAAGGAAAACTGCCCTGAGATTCTAGAACCAGAGGGCAAAATAAGTATTCAAGGAATTCACCAATCACCTCCTGAAAGAGATCCAAAAAGAGAAACTCCAAGGAACATTGTGGTCAAATTCCAGAGTTATCAGGTCAAGGAGAAAATATTGAATGCAGCTAGAAAGAAACAATTCAAGTATTGTGGAAATGCAATTAGGATAACAAAAACTCTAGCAGCTTCTATGTTAAGGGATCAAAGGGCATGGAATATGATATTCCAAAAGTCAAAGGAACTAGGACTAAAACCAAGAATCACTTACCCAGCAAAACTGAGTATAATACTTCAGGGGAAAAATGATCTTTCAATGAAATAGAGGACTTTCAAGCATTCTTGATGAAAAGACCAGAGCTGAAAAGAAAATTTGACCTTCAAACACAAGAATGAAAAGAACCATGAAAAGGTAAACAGCAAAGAGAAGTGATAAGGGACTTACTAAAGTTGAACTGTTTACATTCCTACATGGAAAGACAATATTTTTAACTGTTGAAACGTTACAGCATCTGGGTAGTTGCTGGGATTACACACACACACACACGTACATGCATGCACACACACACAAACATACACATGTGCACGCACACACAGAGACAGAGAGCACAGAGTGAATTGAATAGGAAGGGTTCATATCTTTAAAAAAATGAAGTTAAGCAGTGACAGAAATATATTGGAAGGAGAGAGGGAAAAACGGAATGGGGAAAATTATCTCTCATAGAAGAGGCAGGCAGGAGACTTTTTAGTGGAGGGAAAAAGAGGGAAGGTGAGAGAAAAGCATGAAGTTTACTCTCATCACATTCAACTAAAGGAAGGAATAAAATGCACACTCATTTTGGTATGAAAACCTATCTTACAATACAGGAAAGTGGGGGAGAAGGGGATAAGCAGGGTGGGGGGAATGATGGAAAGGAGGCCAATGGGAGGAAGGAGCAATTTGAAATCAACACTCTTGGGGAGGGACAGGATCAAAAGAGAGAATAGAAGCAATGGGGGGCAGGATAGGATGGAGGGAAATATAGTTAGTCTTACACAACACCACTATTGTCGAAGTCATTTGCAAAACTACACAGATAGGGCCTATATTGAATTGCCTGCCTTCCCAAAGGGAATGGGTGGGGAGGGAGGGATGGGGAGAATTTGGAACTTAAAGTTTTAGGAACAACTGTTGAGTATTGTTCTTGCTACTAGGAAATAAGAAATAGAGGCAATGGGGAATAGAAAGTTATCTGGCCCTACAGGAAAAAAGAGAAGATGGGGACAAGGGAAGGGAGGGATGATAGAAGAGAGGGCAGATTGGTGATAGGGGAAATTAGAATGCTTGGTGTATTGGTGTGGGGGGAAGGGACAACTGGGGAGAAAATTTGGAACCCAAATTTTGTGAAACTGAATGTAAAAAAACTAAATAAATAAATAATAACATTTTAACATTCTTTCCTCCACCCTTTCAGATATTTTCCTAGTCACAGTGTCTAGCATGTATAGAAACTTAAAAATACATGTTAATTGAGTGCTCAATTTTCTAATCCCAAAAGACAGTAAGTACATTGTGTATATGATCCATTTTTCTCAATTACTCCTCATGAACACAAGCAATTATCCCCATCCAATTCAATTCAACACACAGATATTATGTAGAAAACTCTGGGCCGTACCTCAAACTGAAGACCCAGAATTGTATCATGAGAGCTGAATACTTTTCAATTCACTCTCATAGTGAAACAGAATCAGTCAAGCAAGTTGTGTTCTGGGAACAAATCAGGTCATGTTAATGAGAATTTATTAAGCCATTGCTATTTGCCAAAAACTGTGCTAAGCACTGGTGATACAAAAAAGAGGCAAAAATACTTTCACTTCCTTCAAGGATCTCACATTGTAATGGAGAAACAATCCAGAAATAACTACATACATACAAGAATACATATAGAGTAAATAGACAGTAATTTCAGAAGGGATGGCAAGAGTAGCTAAAGAGGGGCCAAAAAAGAAATATAAATCATTGAACAGATGGATCCAAACAATCGCTGCACCTTATTTGGCTTTAAAATACTTTGAATTCTACCAAGACAAGCCATTTTGAAAATAAATAATCATTTTTTTTCAGATATCTTTAACGCTCCAGTCATTCTATCATCATTGGCTTGGAGGAAAAAAAATCACAAAGTAATTATATGGTCAATAGTTACAAAAGATAAAAAAAAACTACACAGAATTTTTGGAAAGTTGACTTCTTAAAATATTTATAAAATCACAAATTTTCTTAAGGAAATAAACAGACCTACATTAACAGAGAAACAAATGGCATTCTAGTGCACTATAAAATAACAGACGAGTCACAGTGAATCGAAAACTGACAATGAAACAATATTACAATTCATTCCTGGACTGGGATGCATGAGTCGGAATACCAAGAAACAGCAAATACAAAAATAATAATAGTATTTCTATCCTGACTGCCAGAGCAAAGCACGAGAGAGAGAGAGAGAGAGAGAGAGAGAGAGAGAGAGAGAGAGAGAGAGAGAGAGAGAGAGAGAGAGAGAGAGAGAAAGTTATATCTACAAAGAGCTTGTATTAGAAGATTTTAACTGGGCCTAAAATTGGATTCATTCAATTGACTACAGCTTATCTATATGTTTGTACCGTGTGAGGGAGGTTTAAAGGGAGGCTCACTCTTTGCTAGGACCAGATTAGTCAATTAGGAATCTAACCAAATGTTAAAAGGCTACACTTGATTCCTGATGAAAATATTAACTGCATTTGCCTCATGTTCTCCTCTGTGCAGAATTTTACAGACATATTTATTTTATTGCTTAATGTGTCTAAGTAGACATGTCCAATAAGGAAAGTTGTAGGAAACTTACATGGTACAGAGTCATGTCAAAGAATAGTATGCTTTTCTTGAATGTAAATATATAGCCTATTAGAAGAATTCTTAGTTACTAGAAAAATCATTAGGAAAAGGTTTGTCTTTGTATCCCAGTTGCCTGGTGCCATGAGCATGTTATCCATTTAAGAAATGTTTAATGAATTAAATTGAATGAGTTTCCTTATGAAGATACCTGAGGACTATATTCCCAGAAAACCTAAAGGTAGTGACAAGGAGTTATTTTTAGTATAAGCTGGAAATGGAATTAAAGAAAATTATTTTGAGAGCTAATAGAATCACTGAAATTTAGAGCTAGAAGGTATTTTGGCAGCCACCTAGTCAAAGGCATATCCAAAAGGTAAACTCACTATAATATTTCCAAGTCTTTCCTTTGAAGACCTCTAATCAAAGGAAATATACTAATACCCAAAACAATTCATTTCACCTTCAGACACCTCTAATCATTAAGAATTTGCTTCTTGACATCAAACCTAAATTGACCTCTCTTCCACTTCAATTCAGTGATTCTGATTCTGATTTCTGGGGCCAAACAGAGCAAATTTAATACTTCTTCTAAATGAAAAGGGAAACTAAGTGTTACAGTGAATAGCGTACTAGACCAGGAATCAGGAAGACTCTTCTTCCTGAGTTCAAATTTGGCCTCAGACATTTACTAGCTGTGTGACCATGAACAAGTCACTTAACACTGTTTGCCTCAGTTTTTATATCCATAAAATGAACTGCAGTAGGAAATTATAATCCATATAGTATCTTTGTGAAGAAGAACCCAAATGGGATCATGAAAACTGCACACAACTGAAAATGACTGAAGAATTCAATGAAAGCCCTGAATATATTTGAAAACAGCATCATACTCACCCAAAACATTTTATTCTCTGGTTAAACATCCACAATTCTTTCTAATGTGTGTGATGGGGATTCAAAGTTCATTTCCATTAGATTTACCATTCCATGTTCTCCAGCTTTTCAATGAGCTGCCTAAAGTATCTTAGATCTAAAAAACAGAAAGAAAAATAAAAGTTAATAGAGAGGGGAGTAGTATGTAGCACAAAAAGGTAAAGTGATTTACTGAAAATTCTCTATTGAAATGACTTCATAAACATTCAGAATATTTTTTAAAATCTTCAAAGTGAAAACTGAATGATCTGTGTACTTCATTTCACTTTCTTCTATGATGCCTTAACCTAAGAGTGATCAGACTTTGGAATGAGTTGTTTCAGAAAGCTATGGGTTCCCCTTTCCTGGAGATTTCCAGAGTAGAGAGCTTCAACAGGAATTCATTAGAGAAGTTTAGTCTGGATGCAAGAAAATAGAACAGATGTCATTGACAGGCCTGATATTCTCATGATTCTAGGAAATTAGAATTATTTTATATGTCCATTAGTTCCAGGATTCATTGCAAAGACTGATAACAACTCTAAAACCATACTTCTACTCAATACTTGTCAATAAAAATGCACAAATTGTGAAATGTCCTCTGAAGTGATATCATTATTTATATGATTATTTAAATTTTTGTATTTCCTTTTGTTGCTTCTGGTAAACCAAAGTATAACTTCCCCCACACCTCAAACTTTGCTGCAACTCTTTCTACATGATAAAAAATACTTCTGGCTGAAAAACAAGAATTCCCATCAATCATCCGGATCATCTATCAGTTCAGATTTGGGAATCATGCAAGCAAAACATCTGGATGGTTAACAGAACTTTCCTGGTTTTAATCCAGATGTTTTGCTGTTGTATAGATATAATTGGACCCTGTAACATTGCAGATGAAACATCTCCTATGTAAATAGCAAGGAATTTTTTAAAACTGCTGTGTGCTTACCAATATCCTTTAAGGTATTTCAGAGTCACAATAAAGGCCATTTTTCCTTTGGAAATGGTGAAAATTTAGGAATTACATAAATTTTCAGTGTTAATAACAAATCTGAGGGAAAAAGCATTCATTTATATATGTTCCTAAATCTGTTTAAAATCCTTCTGCATGACTAACAAATTCCCTAGTGAATAAAGGCAAAATTCTCTAGTAGGCATTGTGGGCAATCATTATATCACCCAAAGCATACCCAGTTGTAACAATTAAAACGGGCTATGTGTCATCAGGGTGCCCTCCAAATACAACACAAAATTTCCATGTATCATTAGCTTCTTTTCATGAGTATTTACTTTGAAAAATAGTACCTGTTGTTCACCTAGTCCCCCAGGCTAAAAAAGTGTGTTATTATTTTAGTGCCACCTTCTACCCTAAATCCAACCACTAAGTTCAATATTTTTTTTCTATTACAATATTTGCTCCCTTTATATTTCCACTATAAGCATCCCTATTCACCTTATAACTATATTATTATAATGTCCTTCTAATTACTCTTACTGTCACATTCTTTTTTCCAGTTCAGTATGTATACCTTCGCCAGATTTCTTCACTAGATTTGTGATTTCATCACTGTGAATAATACCTCCACCAATACAAATTATAACGAATTTATGTTTCTTGATTCTGCACAATACTTGTCCCTTTTCCAAAAAAGAATTTGTGAAAAGATAAAAATTAGCACTACCTCTGATTTACACTGCATTGATTTCAAAATGCAGTTGTTTTCATTCTGTATTGATTTTTATAATGGAGTTAGTATCTGCCTGAACTCACCTTGCTCAGTGTCAGTTTTCCCTCCAAATAGGTGAAAGGTGTGGTTGAAAGGAAACGTTGGGGAACAGAGGCAAGATAGCAGAGTGAGAGCAACAACTCACCTAAGCTCTTAGACAAACTCCTTCAGATACCACTAAAAAGAGAATGTGACCAAATTGGAAGTGCAAAATCCAATACGAGACAGACTGTGGCAGATTCACAGACCAGGACAGACTGGAAGGTGGATGGAAAGGATCTGTTACCTGGCATGGAGAAGAATACAGTACATAGCACAGGGCATCCTCCCTGTGACAGGGCTGAACAAGAAAGCCTCAGGGCTGCCTGAGGCAGGCAGCATGGGGAAATCTCAAGCAAAACACCCCAGGAGGGACTGTCCAGCAGAATTGAGCAAGTGAGATACACGGAGCCCCAGGTATCTGCAGAAGCTGCTCTTGAGACTGTCAGCCCGCAGAATAAATGTCTGTAAGTCACCTACTAGAACTTCTAGGAGCCAAAACGATGGAGCAATCAGTAAATTCTATCTCCCTCTCCCCATGTTGACCTTGAAAAAACTATAAAATATTTCCCCAGAAAAATCTTGGAACAATGAAATCAGCAGAAGGGGAAAATAGTCTCATATCATGTGAGGCTAGGAAAATAGCTAAGGAGTATTCTTCTTGCTGTGGTGGAGGACCAGAGCAGTCCAAGACAGCCCCACTTCAGCAAACCAGGAGGAGATCTGGAGCCCCAGGGTGGCTGAGCCTAACAACTACCAACACCAGGAACCCAGGTGTCCCTCAGTACTCCAGGGGAAACAGGAAGACACAAGGACAGCAGAGATCATCAACCATTGAGCTTATCTTTGCTCTATCTCAGCTGGGAGATCTCCCGTGACAAGATCACCAGTCTGTGACAATTAACAAGCTAAATCCAGGGCTAATCTGGGGAAACACAAGAAGAAAGAAATCACCTGGCCTCTGCTTTCTCATACCAGCATAACTCAGCACCGGGTTCTTTAGGTTCTAGCTGAAAGAACCAGAGGCCAGAATACACAGAGCATCATCATCATGAGTAAGAAGCAAAGTAGGAAGAAAAAGACCATAGAATACTTCTATGGGGACAAGGACCAAAACACAAATAACAAAGAGGTCAGTATTGAGACTGCACTCCCATTTAAACTTCAGAAGGGACTATGAACTGGTCATATGCACAAGGAGCACTCTTGGAAGAGCTGAAGAAGAAAATAGAGGAAAAACTGGCCAATGATTTTAAAACTATGAAAAAAAAAAGAATTCACTGAAAAGAATAGCTCTTTAAAAAGGAAAATTGGGGGGAAGGAACCAAGATCGTGGAGTAGAAAGATTCACATATGCTAGCTCTGAACCCACAGCCCATAAATTACCTGTAAAAAGAACTCCCAAAAAATTTTGGAGCAGTGGAAGCCACACAACAACGGAGTGGAAGAGATTTCTGTTCCAGAGAGCCCTGAAAAACCAACACCAAAAGTCCGTCACACACTGGACACAGAGCGGAGCCCAGCCCTGCCTTGGCCACATGGCACCGAGAAGAGCAGATCCAAGCAGGCTACAGGGACAGAATCTCCAGCAGCCGCAAAGGTTTCTCAACCCACAGGTGCTACAGGTCAGTGAGAAAGACTTCTAGGCTGGCCGAGAGGGGAGCGGGGTGTCTCCATGACTCAGGCCTACTCGGAAGGCAGTAGCAGAGGCAGCAGTGCACAGGGGCTCCCAAAACAGGCAGGAGCTCGGGTATTGTTGAAAGTCTCCGCATAAACGCCCTGAGGGAACTGAGCCCTGTGAGACGGCCCTGCCCCCACCTGAGAACCTGAACTTAATCCCACTGAATAGCAGTCCCAACCCCCACTGAAAGCCCTGAGGCTGGGAAGCAGCATTTGAATCTCAGACTCCAATCACTGGTGAGGCAGGGGTGGAGAGGAATCTCAGAAGTCAAGTAACTGGCTGGGAAAATGCCCAGAAAAGGGAAAAAAAATAAGACCATAGAAAGTTACTTTCTTGGTGAACAGATGTTTCCTCCTTTCCTTTCTGAAGAGGAAAAACAATGCTTACCATCAGGGAAATACATAGAAGTCAAGGACTCTGTATCCCAAACATCTGAAATAGATATCCAATGGGCTCAGGCCATGGAAGAGCTCAAAAAGAATTTTGAAAATCAAGTTAGACAGGTGGAGGAAAAACTGGAAAAAGAAATGAGAGAGATGCAAGAAAAGCATGAAAAACAGGTCAATACCTTGCTAAAGGAGACCCAAAAAGAAGAAAAGAACACCTTGAAAAATAGCCTAACTCAACTGGCAAAAGAGGTTCGAAAAGCCAATGAGGAAAAGAATGCTTTCAAAAGCAGAATTAGCCAAATGGAAAAAGAGGTTCAAAAGCTCACTGAAGAAAAGAGTTCTCTCAAAATTAGAATGGAACAGATGGAGGCTAATGACTTTCTGAGAAACCAAGAAATCACCAAACAAAACCAAAAGAATGAAAAAATGGAAGAGAATGTGAAATACCTCACTGGAAAAACAACTGACCTGGAAAATAGATCCAGGAGAGACAATTTAAAAATTATGGGGACTACCTGAAAGCCATGATCAAAAAAAAGAGCCTAGACATCATCTTTCATGAAATTTTCAAGTAAAACTGCCCTGAGATTCTAGAACCAGAGGGCAAAATAAGTATTGAAGGAATCCGTCGATCACTGCCTGAAAGAGATCCAAAAAGAGAAACTCCTAGGAACATTGTGGCCAAATTCCAGAATTCCCAGGTCAAGGAGAAAACATTGCAAGCAGCTAGAAAGAAAAAATTCCAGTACTGTGGAAACACAATCAGGATAACACAAGATCTAGCAGCTTCTACATTAAGGGATCGAAGGGTGTAGAATAGGATATTCCAGAAGTCAAAGGAACTAGGACTAAAACCAAGAATCATTTACCCAGCAAAACTGAGTATAATACTTCAGGGGAAAAATGGTCTTTCAATGACATAGAGGACTTTCAAGCATTCTTGATGAAAAAACTAGAGCTAAAAAGAAAATTTGACTTTCAAACACGAGTGAGAAGAAGCATGAAAAAGTAAACAGCAAAGAGAAGTCATGAGGGACTTAACCAAAGTTGAACTGTTTACATTCCTACATGGAAAGACAATATTTGTAACTCTTGAAACGTTTCAGTATCTGGGTAGTTGGTGGGATTACACACACATACACACACACATATACACACACATTCACACACACAGAGACAGAGAGCACAGAGTGAATTGAATAGGAAGAGTTCATATCTTAAAAAAATGAAGTTAAGCAGTGACAAAAATATATTGGAAGGAGAGAGGGTGAAATGGAATGGGGAAAATTATCTCTCATAGAAGAGGCAGGCAGGAGACTTTTTAGTGGAGGGAAAAAGAGGGAAGGTGAGAGAAAAACATGAAGTTTACTCTCATCACATTTAACTAAAGGAAGGAATAAAATGCACACTCATTTTGGTATGAAAACCTATCTTACAATACAGGAAAGTGGGGGAGAAGGGGATAAGCAGGGTGGGAGGAATGATGGAATGGAGGGCAATGGGAGGAGGGAGCAATTTGAAATCAACACTCTTGGGGAGGGACAGGATCAAAAGAGAGAATAGAAGCAATGAGGGGCAGGAAAGGATGGAGGGAAATATAGTTAGTCTTACACAACACGACTATTAAGGAAGTCATTTGCAAAACTACACAGATAGGGCCTATATTGAATTGCCTGCCTTCCCAAAGGGAATGGGTGTGGAGGGAGGGGTGGAGAGAAGTTGGAACTCAAAGTTTTAGGAACAACTGGTGAGTATTGTTCTTGCTACTAGGAAATAAGAAATAGAGGCAATGGGGAATAGAAAGTGATCTGGCCCTACAGGCAAAAGAGAAGATGGGGTCAAGGGAAGGGAGAGATAGAAGAGAGGACAAATTGGTGATAAGGGAAATTAGAATGCTCGGTGTATTGGGGTGGGGGAAGGGACAAACAGAGAGTACATTTGGAACCCAAAATTTTGTGAAAATTAATGTTAAAAGCTTAATAAATATATTTATAAAAAGAAAATTGAACATATGGAAAAGGAAGCACAAAACCTAACTGGGAGATCTGGACAAATGGAAAAGAAAGTACAAAAACTAACTGGAGAAAACAATTGCTTAATAGGAATAATTGGACAGATGAAAAAAGAGATGCAAAAGTTAGCTGAAGAAAACAATTTGATAAAAATTAAAATTGGGCAAGTAGAAGCTAATGAAGCTATGAGCTATCTAGAATCAGTCAAATGAAATCTATATTAAAAAAAAGATAGAAGAACATGTAAAACATCTAATTGGAAAAACAACTGACATGGAAAATAGATCCTGGAGAGAAAAATCTAAGAATTATTGGCCTACCAGAAAGCCATAATGAAAAAAATAGCCTGGACAATATTTTCCAAGAAATCATCAAGGAATACCGTCCAGAACTCCTAGATCCAGAAAGCAAAATAGACATCAAAAGAATCCACTGTTTACCTCCTAAAAGGGATCCCAAACTAAAAACACCAAGGAATATTGTTGCCAAATTCTAGAACTATCAAATGAAGGAGAAAACATCACAGGCAGCAGAAAGAAGCCTTTCGAATATTGAGGAGCTACAGTCAGGATCACAGAGGACCTTGCAGATTCTACATTAAAAGATCGAAGGAATTAGAATATGATATTCCCTAAGGCAAAGGAGATGGAACTACAGCCAAGGATCAATTACCCAGCAAAGCTCAGTATAATATTTCTGGCAAGGAGATGGACATTCCATGAAATAAGGGATTTCCAGACCTTCCTGATACAACGGCCAGAATTCAATAGAAAACTCGATCTTCAAATACAGGTCTAAAGAGAGGCATGAAAAGGTAAACAGGGGAAAAGAAAAACTTGTTACTCAATTTGGGCAAACTTTACCTCCCTATAAGGGAAGATGATACCTGTTATTCTTGAGAACTGTGTATCTATTATGAAATTAAAAAGGGATATACATACATAGAGGGAGCAAGGATGAAGTAAATGATGTGATGACAAAAATGAAATTTAAGCACGTGAAAGGATTGTAAGAGGAGATGTGAGATTGTAAGAGGAGGAAGCAGAAAATGGCAAACTACATCACAGGAAGAAGTACAAAATTACATTACAGTAGAGGGAAAGAGGAGAGAGAGAAGAACATTGAGAGGTACTCACATCTTATTTGCTTCAAGGACAGAACAACAAATTTAATTAAGTATATAAATCTAACTAGCTCTATAGGGGAAGGGCAAAAGAAAGAGGAGGGGAGCTCAAAGGGAGGGAATAAGTAGTTAGGGTAAAGGGGAGTAAAAGGGAGGGGGGTTGAAAGAAGGTAGGGAAGACAGTGGGAGGTGGTGATCAAAAATTAAAACTCTGTTGTGGAGTGGAAGGGAGAAGTAAAAGCACAAATGAAAAGAGGATGGAGGGAAAGACACAAATAGTAATCATAAGTATGAATGTGAAGGGAATGAACTCTCCCATAAAGTGGAGATGGATAACAGAATGGATTAAAAACCATAATCCAACAATATGTTGTTTAAAAGAAACACATTTGAAACAGGGTAATACACACAGAGTAAAGGTAGAAGGCTGGAGAGGAATATATTGTGCTTCAGCTGATGTAAAAAAGCAAGTGTAGCAATCCTAATCTCAGACAAATCAAAAGCAGAAAGAGATCTAATTAGAAGAGATAAGGAAGGAAGCTATATCCTGCTCAAAGACACCATACACAACAAAGCAATACAATTACTAAACATGTATGCTCCAAGTGGTATAACATCCAAATTCTTAGAGGAGAAGTTAAGGGAGATACAGAAAGGAATAGACAGCAAAACTATTCTCGTAGGGGACCTCAACCTTCCCCTTTCCACACTTGATAAATCTAACCTTAAAATAAAAAAGAAAGAAGTTAAGAAGGTGACTAAAACTCTGGAAAAGGTAGATATAATAGATCTCTGGAGAAAATTGAATGGGAATAGAAAGGAATATACCTTTTTCTCAGCAGTACATGGCACATATACAAAAATTGACCACGTACTAGGGCATAAAAGCCTCACAATCCAGTGCAAAAAAGTAGAGATAGTCAATGCATCCTTCTCAGATCGTAAGCAATAAAAATTATATGTAATAAAAGGCCATGGAAAGATAGACCAAAAGATTAATTGGAAACTAAATAATCTAATCCTAAAGAAGGAGTGGGTTGAACCACAAATAATAGAAACAATCAAAAATTTCATTCAAGAGAATGACAATATTGAGACAACTTACAAAATTTTATGAGATACTGAAAAAGGAGTTCTTAGGGGAAGCTTTACATCTTAGAATGCCTACATGAATAAAATAGAGAAGGAGGAGACCAATGAATTGGGCATGGAACCGAAAAAGGTTAAAAAAGAACAAATTGAAAATCCCCAAGCAAATGCCAAATTAGAAATACTGAAAACCAAAGGAGAGATTAATAAAATTGAAATTAAGAAAACTGTTGAACTAATAAATAAAACTAACAGTTGGTTTTATGAAAAAACCAATAAAATTGATAAATTTTTGATCAATTTGATTTTTAAAAGATAGAAGAAAACCAAATTAACATTATCAAAAATGAAAAGGGTGAACTCACCTCCAATGAGGAGGAAATTAAAACAATAATCAAAAATTACTTTGCCCAACAGTATGTCACATAAACTCAGTAATCTAAATGAAATTATTGATTATTTAAAAAAACAAATTGCCCAGATTAACAGAAGAGGAAGCTGAATATGTAAATAACTCCATCTCAGAAAACGAAATTGAGCAAGCCATCAATGAATTCCCCAGGAAAAAATCTCCAGGTCTGGATGAATTTAGAAGTGAGTTCTATCAAACATTTAAAGAACAGTTAATTCCAATATAATATAGACTATTTGGGAAAATTGGGAAAGGAGTCCTCCCAAATTCTTTTTATGATATAAATATGGTTTTGACACATAAATCAGGGAGAGTCAGAGAAAGAAAATTATAGTCTAATTTCTCTAATGAATACAGATGCAAAAATTTTAAATAAGATTTTAGCTAAGAGAATACAGCAACTTGTCATGAGAATAATACATTATGATCATGTAGGGTTTATACTAGGAATACAGGGCTGGTTCAATGTTAGGAAAGTTATTAGCATTATTGATCATATCACCAACAAACTTAACAGAAATCACATGATTATCTCAATAGATGCAGATAAAGCTTTTGACAAAATAGAACACCTACTCCTATGGGAAACACTGGAGAACACAGGAATAAGTAGAACTTTCCTTAAAATAGTAAGCAGTATCTACTTAAAACCATGAGTAAGCATTATATGCAATGGGAATAAGCTAGATGCATCTCCTGGGAGATCAGGGGTGAAACAAGATGTCCATTTTCACCACGATTATTGAATATGGTACTATAAATGTTACCTGTAGCAATAAGAGGAGAAAAGCAAATAGAATGAATTAGAATAGGCAAAGAAGAAACCAAGTTATCACTCTTTGCAGATGATATGATGATATATTTCCAGAAATTCAAGTAAAAAAATTACTTGAAATAATAAACAAGTTTGGCAAAGTTGCAAGTTACAAAATAAATTCACACAAATCTTCTGCATTTATACATACATATTTATGTGTGTGTATGTATGTATGCATGCATGCATGCATGTACATATGTATATATTACTAACAAAGCCCAACAGCAAGAAGTTGAAAGAGAAATCCCGTTTAAGGCAAGGGTAGACACTCAAATATTTGAGTGTCTACCTGACAAAACAAATCCAGTGACTATATGAACCCAATTACAAAATACTTTTCACACAAATAAAGTCAGATCTAAGTAAGTGGAAAAACATCAGTTGCTTGTGGGGAGGCTGAGCCAATATAAAAAAGTGACAATTCTACCTAAATTAATCTATTTATTTAGTGCCATACCAATCAAACTATCTGATCATTATTTTCTAGAGGTGGAAAAAATAATATTAAAATTCATCTGGAAGAACAAAAGGTCCAGAAGATCAAGGGAACTAGTGAAAAGAAATAGGGAATGTGGCCTGCTCTACCAGATCTCAAATTGTATTATAAAGCAGCAATTATCACAATGATCTGGTACTGTGTAAGAAACAGAAGAGTAGACCAGTGGAATATTTCAGGCACTCAAGACACAATAGTCAATGAATATAGTGATCTACTGTTTGATATACCCAAGAACCTGAGCTTCTGGGATAAGACTCACTGTTTGACAAAAATTGCTGGGAAAACCAGGTAACAGTGCCAGAAACTGGGCATAGACCAATGCCTGACACAGTAAACAAGAATAAAGTCCAAATGGGTATGTGATCTAGGTATGAAGGTGGATACTATAAACAAATTAGTGGAGCAAGAAAAAGTGTATTTATCAGATTTATGGAGAAGGGAAGAATTTTTGACTAAACAAGAGATAGAAAGCATTATGAAGTACAAAATGAATAACTTTCATTACCCTTAACTGAAAAATTTTGCACAACCAAACCCAATACGATCAAGATTAGGAGGGAAGCAGAAAATTAGGAAAGAATTTTTTTAACTAGTGCCTGTGATAAAGGCCTCATTTCTAAAATATATAGAGACTGAGTCAAATGTAGGAAAACACAAGTCATTCCCCAATTGATAAATGGACAAAGAATATGAACAGGTAGTTTTCAAAGGAAGAAATTAAAGATATCTATAGTCATTTGAAAAAATGTCCTAAATCACTATGGATTAGAGAAATGCAAATCAAAACAACTCTGAGATACCACATCACACCTATCAGATTGGCTAACATGACAAAACAGGAAGATGATGAATGTTGGAGAAGATGTGGGAGAGTTGGAACATTAATTCATTGTTGGTGGAGCTGTGAACTGATCCATCCATTCTGGAGAGCAATTGGGAACTATGCCCAAAGGGCTATAAAAATGTGTAGCATTTTGACCCAACAATACTGCTTCTAAGACCCCAAGAGATCATAAAAATGAGAAAGGGTCCCACATATACAAAAATACTTATAGCAGCATGCTTTGTGTTGGCCAAAAACTGGAAATCAAGGGCATGCCCATCAATCGGTGAATGGCTGAATAAATTGTAGTATGTGAATGTAATGGAATACTATTGTGCTGTAGGAAATGATGAAAAAGAAGACTTCAGAGAGGCCTGGAATGTCTTATATGATCTGATGCTGAGCAAATGGAGCAGAACCAGGAGAATTTTGTACACAGCAACAACCCCAGTGTACAAGGATTTTTTCTGGTGGACTAAGAACTTCATTGCAATGCAAGGACTTAAAAAATTCCCACTAGCCTTTTAAGGCAAAGTGCCTTCCACATCCAGAGAAGGAATTATGGAATTCAATCACAGATTGTAGCAGATCATTTTCTTTTGTATTACATTTTGGTTTGTTATATGATTTCTCCCAATCATTTTAATTCTTCTATACAATGTGTTGAAAATGTATTCAATTTGAATGTACATGTAGCACCTATATAAAATTGTATGCCTTCTCAGGGAGGAAGAGGAGAGGTAGAGAGGAAGGAGAAGGAGGAAAAAATCTAATTTGTATGGTAGTGATGGTAGAACACTGAAATAAATAAAAATGTAAAATAAAAATAAAGAAACATTATCACTTATGTTATTAGCGCCTGGGACAACTGCTTGTTGTCTGTAAGTCCCAACCAGTTTAACCCAGTGCCATCTCCCCAAAAGACAAGTCATTTCCCCTTACCTGCCCTTGTCCAATTGGGGAGGTTGGATTTCCTCCAAAGAAACAACTAACCTGGTGGTTGTGTTCTCCTAACCAAGATTGCAAGAGTCAGATAAGCGCCATAAAATAAGTGACATTCCTTAATTGTGACAGAAGTGCATGATTAGCCACATCTGAATGCCAACCCACTTTCCCAAGAATAGCCAGTTATAATTTCCCCCAGCTATCCAGACCCCCTCCTTTCCTGCATGTCAATGAAGAGGCTCTTCCTCTTCTCAGTGGGGTCACTGACCTGAATGAAGGAACTAGTCTGACCCACTTTGTCAGTTTATTAACATAACTGTTAATAAACTAATCTTTATCAGAATATGTTCCTCAATTTACCTTTATTGGATCCCAGGAAGGAGATATTCCTGACATGTAAGAGACTTTCCTCTACATTTTTCGATATATCATAGGCAGCAATCACACTTATCTTTGATATAAGACCTACCCATTTCCTTTTCTAATTATGCACATCGTTAGTAACATCTTTTATGTTGCTTCTCATGTAGAAATCATCAGTAATAACGTCATGGCCTACTTCTACTTACATCAACTGAAAATCTTTTAATTGAACTTTGAGTCATCTGAAATTTTTTTCTTCTGAAAGTGCCAGGATATTACATATGTTAGAAATATGGGCTTTGGCTGTAGGAAGAAACAGTATCATTATTACTACTTCTCAGTTTGTGAAATTTCTGAACCCAGAAACTCATTGTCCATCTACTGTTTGTGTTCATCCTTTGTTTTCAAAGACCACGATATCAGAGAAATGATGACATGACTTGCACTTGACTTCATTTTGAGTGAGGGAGGACTGTGCAAGATCACCAGCCTCACTTTCTCCTCCTGAGTCATCTGGGTCCGGTGACCACATATTTATCAGAATAACTGGAGTTGGCCCAGGATGCAATGAGAGTCCTTGACTTTTTTAGGCTGACCTTTTCAGGTACTCACTTAGAGGAAGTCTACACCCATTGAGTGAATAGGCCTCTTTAAGAAGTTGTCAGGGAAGGACCTGTTAATGAACAAAAGAAAAAATAACTAAATTAACAGAAATTGTTTCTAGTGCTAATCACTCTAAGCCAACTGTTAAGTGGAGCTTGGGCAGGGACCTATTATTGTCCAGCCCTTGGGCTTCAGAGTGCACTGGGTTTAAGGTTTTCAGGGAGGGAGGGACGAAGGGAAGGAAGGAAGGAAGGAAGGAAGGAAGGAAGGAAGGAAGGAAGGAAGGAAGGAAGGAAGGAAGGAAGGAAGGAAGGAAGGAAGGAAGGAAGGAAGGAAGGAAGGAAGGAAGGAAGGAAGGAAGGAAGGAAGGAAGGAAGGAAGAAAGGAAGGACATCTATTCAAAGCTGTGGAAAGGCATAGCAGAATTAGGCCAAAAATAGCGCAAAATGCGCCCTGGGTCACAAAAGGTTAATGGATAGCCCAAATCCACCCAGAATTCAATCAATCACAACAGAGGGGCCTAGACTGAACTCTAATAGAAAGAGCACAACTCTTTCCACATACTGCATGTCTGCTCACGACAAGGCCACCGCATACCTGGAAAGCTTCAGAGATGGGAAAATGACCCCAAATCTAGACCCAGGCAAAGAGAAAGGGAATCATCCACAAAATCACATCCTTGGGACAGGCCTTCACAGTGGGAGGGCCTACAATCCAATCTGGGCCAGAATCCCTCACATCAGTCTACCAACACTCAGCAGTCATTAGTAAGTCCAATGGAGGAAAAGCACAGATGAAACTAGGCTGAAAAACACCCAAAATATGCCCTGGGTCACAACTGGTGAATGTATAGACCAAATCCACCCAGGATTCAATCATTCACAGTGAGGAAGATGAGGATTGGCTATGGCAGAGAGAGCAGAGCTCTTTCCCCACACTGCATGTTAGCCCAGGATAATGCCACTGCTTATATAGAAAGCAGCAGAGGCAGGACAATGATCTGAAATCGAGAAACAGGCAAAGAGGAGGAGAATTTTTGAAAAAAGGCCACCCATGGGAAAGGCCTTCACAGCAGGATAGTAGGGAGAAACAGTATCGTTGTTGGTGCTTCTCAGTTTCTGAAATTTCCTTTCCCAGCAAGTCAACATCCATCTACTATTACTTTCCAATAAACATACTTGTGGAATAACTCAGTAGCACATATACCTATCTTCAACTCATCACCCAAACAATATGTCTGTTTCCCATTCATTCAGTTGTTCCTGCATCAGTTACTAGAATCATCTCTTTTAGTTACTGTGGATTTGAGAAAGACCAGCAGTATCTGAAGGCTTGATGGGAATCTTGGAGAATTTCATCACCTGTACCAAGTGTTCTTAATTTTTTTTTGTCATAGACCTCTTAGGCATGCTGATGAAGCCTAGAAGCTCCTCCTCAGAATAATGTTTTTTAAAGGCATAAACTGAAATGCATAGGATTTCAAAAGAAACCAATTCCACTAAAATAACAATGTGGGGTTTTTCCTGTCCAATTCACAGAACCCTTTGAAATCTATCCATTGACTTGTGACTCCAGATTAACAACACCTGGGAATCACACTTCCATTCTTGGTGTGTCATGGCTTCAATCATATCTTCCTATATTATGTCTCATTCATATTTTCAAACATACAACTGCTCAATGAACTTCTCTGTGAATTTTCCAACAAATCTCATGTGATCATAATAAATTAAGGGAAATACTTTTTTATTTGAAAAAATTTACATTGCTTTATGCTCTTCTGAATCAAATGCTTTTTTCTGGAAATCAAAAACAATAAACAGAAAGATTATTCTCTAAAATTTCTCAGTCAATTGTGGGACTGTGGACTGTGAAGACTATTATAGAAAACTATCTGGGGAAAAAAACCCACTGATTTCTTCTCTAATTTATACCAAAAATAGCCTTTCTATATGTGTAATAAGAGATTGACATATGCTTAGATCACCTAAAATGGTATTACTCACATGAAAGATGATGGGAATCTGCTTCTGGAAGAAAGGGAAACTGGCACACATATGGACATTCCACATTGGCCTGCTAGAGCATTGTGAACCATTACATTGGCTGCATGGCTGTAATTGTCTGTATCATTAAAACTACCTAACTAAATATAGTCTGTATTCTGTTACTGTATTCATGAATTGAAGGTCACCACCCTATTCCCTGTAGGCAATATGTCTCTGAGAAATAAGTCTGGGCCCTTTTAAATATTTAGGGATATATTGTAGCACAAGGTACAAGATGACGATCTAAACAAATATTTTCCCACACTACTTTTTAGTTTTCTCATCAGTTCTTCTCAAATATGGCAAAAATCCTTTAATTGTGTATATTCTTGAATTTATCAAATTATATACTACTGAGTGGATATGTTTCTAGGTCTTAGTTATCTAATGCACTCCACTAATCTACTTTTCTGTTTTTTTTATCCACTACCAGATGGCTTCTATAATTATTCCTTTGTATTACGGTGTGAGATTTGGAAACACACCCTATTCTTTCTACTTAAAAAAATTATTCTGTAATATTAATGGACTTGCAATACCTCAAATTAATTTTGTCATTATTTTGTTCAGTTCTATTAAGTATCCCTATGGTAACTGATTGGTATTACATTAATTTTGTAGAGGACTTTGGATTATGTGGTTCTATTTTGTATAATATAACCAAGCCAAAAACAGTGAATATCTGTTATTTAGGTCTTCTTCTGTTTCTCCAAAAGTTGTTTTAACCTTGTATTTATTTGTCTAAGTTTTTGTGTTGTGTTTATATAACTCCTGCATTGCTTAGGTGGTTAATTCATACATATGTAGATAGATAGATAGATAGATAGATAGATAGATAGATAGATAGATAGATAGATAGATAGATAGATAGATATACATACATATATATGTATATATATAAATAGATAGATATAGGTAGATAGATAGATAGATAGATAGATAGATAGATAGATAGATAGATAGATAGATAGACATATATATATATCTTAAATGGACTTTTTCTTTTTTTTCTATTATTATTCAGAATTACTTTGATTATTTGGTAATCTTCCTCTTTACTAAAGCTATTAATTGTTTTACTATTTCTAGAATTCTCTTTAATTCTCTAGGAAAACAATCTGCAACTAAAGATTATTTTACTTCTTCTTTGTCTATGGTTATTTCCCTCAATTTCTTTTTCTTGTCCTGTGGCTGTATATAGCATTTCTACCACTAAGTCAAAAAATTTAAGATCTTAGAGTTCCTGTTTTATTCCTGATCCTACTGGGAAGAGTTACAGTCCATTACAAATAATGCTAGTATTTAATTTTGGATTGTTATTTCTGATTATATTAAGAAAAATTTATATTCCTATAATTTTCATGTTTCTACCTTTAATCAATGCCATATTTTGAAAATACTGTTTTGTATAAATTAATATAATCTTGTGATTTTTTAAAAATAAATTTCTTTTTTAATTTTAAACAAAATTTATGTCTTCTACTTTTCTTACTATCCCTTGACTTGTGAAGACTTTTCACCATTATTTCTTTTTATAAAAAATTATTTTCAACCAATAAGCATTATTTTCTTTCTCATTTACTTCCCCTGTTCTTGAAAATGAAAAAAAAAATCATAATACATATTCAAAGTCAAGAAAAACAAATTCTTATTTTGGGCACAAAGCAAAAAAAAGGATGTCATCATTCAGCATGTTGGATCATCATTTATCTGTCAGGAAGTGGACTTGTTATATTTCTAAGCTATCAATTTTCCTTTCAAGTTTCTTTTTTTAATAATAAATCTAATGTAACTTCTCCTTTAATTTTTTTATAGATCTTTAAATCATACTTATGGTTCCATTGTCTTTTATGACAGTTGTGGGAGATTTTACCATTAAGTGCAGTAGCTACCCTTGATGCCTTGTTTATCATCTCTGTAGTCATTTGACTATATGTCTGAAAACTTCATCTTAACAAGCATAGGAGCAAACACAGAAACAAGTCACCCTCCAATGATGAGTGGAAAAGAATGAAAACATTGTCCATGATCCAGATACCAGGCAATCATGCCCTCATGAAATTGACATACAATGCTGATGAACTTCTCTGAGCAACCAAATTTTGATATAATTTTCCATAAGCTTTCATGACTGACATTACCAGAGGCACTAATCAGATCTATAAATATTGTGTACAGACCTCTGTTCTGCTTCTGGCTATTTTTCCTGAAATTCTCAGACAGCACTCACCATATTCACTATTTCTGAAGCCACATTGACTCTTGGTAGATGACCATCTTCTAGATAAAGGATCAGCCTATTAAGGAGGACTTCAGCAAGAATCTTGCCAGCAGTGACTAAGAGAGAGACCCCCTGGGATTGTCCCAAGAAAACCTATTTCCTTTACCTTTATATAGATGGACAACAGAGGCATCCTTGAACTCCTTGGGGAGAACCTCTTCTTGCCTTATAACCTGGAAAATTCCAGCAAGCTTTTATAAGAACAATGGAACCCCTACGTTATAAATCTCAGCTGGAATAGAATGAGAACCAGGTGCTTTGCCACATGAAAGGAGCCTAATGGCATCCAAAAAATTCTTCATTTGGAACTTTAGCTAGGCAGGGATTGACTTCAACTTGAGGTAAACGGTCATTTATCATGGTTTGGGCTCATCGCCATCAGTGGAGTTATACTCCTCCCAATTTGTCTCCCTTGCATGATACAACTAATAACCAGACTTCTACAAGATTCCCTTTCAAAGATATTAGGCCAGAAACTAAGGCTGAAGGTCAGTTAGACTCATGGACCTAAAGCGCCAAGGCTGGCTACCAATCGAAGGTAACAAAGAAGATAGGAAGGATGATTTAGCAGAGGCAGTTAGTGAGGGGTCTTCAGAGGGACAAAAAGAAGAGGAGAGATTGAGTGAAATCAGGTTAAGTGAAGACCTCTAAGACATGAATCCCCCAAAAGCATCGCCCTTCCTGCCAAAATTAAAATCACTAAGTACCCCTCCTAGGCAAATAAAATGCTCCAGGATGGAGGAGAACCACCAAAGTTCCAATCACACTTGTTTTAAAGGTGAGGAAACTGAGGTAAACAGGGTTAAATTATCTACTCAGTGTCACCCAACTAAGAAATACCTGAGGCCAGATTTGAACTCAGGAAGATAAGTCCTGGCTCCAGTCACATTACTCTACCCACTGTACCACCTAGCTCCCCTTTCCAAGTCTTAGGACCTACTATGTCTTTCCCTTTCTATCAGTCTATCCTTAGAATTTAGTGACTTCAGCTGGTTTGATGAAGTTGAAGTCATATGTCAGAATTGTTTTCCTTTAAGATTTAAGATTCTCATATTATTAAACGATTGTAGGAATTTTTTTATTACTTAACTTAAAATTACAGTGTAGCACACCTTTGGTCAAGGAATCAGAGTACAATTGGAAATGAAAACCCTTGAGTTAGAGCAGAAATACTTAGTGAGTTTGGATTGAAAGGATATAGGCGCTGTGATGATACCTAAAACAGACAGGTTCCCTTCACTCTTATCCCAAAAAATAGAGATAAGAGCTGAAATTTCAAAAGATGAAGAGCAATCAAGCATACTGAAGGAAGTACTTGAGGGGCTTGAGGAGTGAGGGGCCACTGAAAGAGGGAGAGAGAGAGAAAGAGAGATAGTGTGTGTGTGTGTGTGTGTGTGTGTGTGTGTGTGTGTGAAGGGAAGCATTGAGACCACCACACACCCATGCCATGACGTTTGCATCCTCTAACATAAAGCTACAGAGAAATGAAGGATGCTATGACTATGATATTGAGACTCCATGGTCTGGACTGAGTGTGATCCAGACAAAGAAAAGAGTGTAGTGACTTTGGTACTGTGTGATACTGTAGAGATAAATCCAGATGAATCTACCCTTCAATCATATGACTCTTCCCATCTCATTCTCTCTTTGGGCAGAGATGAATCTCCTTTAGTAGCTTTTTCTTCTTCTGTTTCACACTTGGTTTAAAAGATTTTTTTCTAAAATACCACTCCATATGCATGTGTGCCTGTGTATGTGCAATCATATGCATACATGGATGACTAAATGTACCTAATACATAAAGGAAAAATATTCTCTAATGGCTGAGATTTTGCCCCAGCTGGGGACTCAGAGCTAGACAGAATGATGTTATTGATACATATTTCTATAGTTTTTGTGCACAAAGAAGAGCAAATAAATTGAAATAATAGCTAGTCCCATAGAGTCTAGGACTAGCCTTAATAGTGATGATGGGGGAAATAAGTCTAGAGTAGCTTCCCTCTAAGGTGATTGACTTGGGTGCCTCTGATTTCCCTTCAATCCTCCTGCAGCAGTTTTGAAAAAAGAAAGATAACCTCACTCATTTAGCTGGAGATGAGGTCACTGGCTAGAAAACCACAACAGGAAAACATCAGGAATAAGGATCTCTACCAGTATGTTGTTGAGGGGACAACCAAGAAGTATTAGCCTTTTTCCTCAGTTAAACACCTTCTACATCCCAATTCTACTGAAAACATACTATAAATATAGATCCTTTTTATAAATTATTCATATCCTTTTTCCATTTGCCCATTAGAAAAATGGGCCCAATTCATAGAAAGTTGCTGTAGTTTTTTAATAAACTCTGTATGCAAGATCTTATAAGGTATATTTATCAAAATTAAATTTTCAATCTGCTGCTTTTCTTTTTATTCTGGATCTTTTGTGCAAAATTTAAAAATTATGCTTTGAAAATCATTTCTTCTTCAATAATTTCTTTCATTTGTTAGAATATTCCATAGTAATCATGTTGACACAGTGGAACCTTCCCTGAAAAAGAGGAGGAAAAGTGGGGGGAGGGAACTATTTTATTTTCATCCACTTGTTGAATATGACAGCTGTTTACTCACAAACAATATGGATTTTTTTTTCATCCACTAAAGGAGAAACAACATTGAAGATAATTAAGGCTATGAGAAGCATTAGTCTTTTCTCCCACCTCGGTCTTCCTGATGTCATTGGTTTATATGCAGTTTTTTTTAAATAAGAATAATATTAAAAATGAAGGATCTACTGCATTTCCATTGCTTTAAAGACATGATTCTCTGACTATAACTCTTCACAGGCTTCTTACTCATAGTAGTTTTCAATGTCCTTGCTGTCCCTGAAGCTAAGAAGCAAGTGCAGCAAGGAAGCCAACCAGGTAAGATTTCTGGAATATAGACTCACCAGTCATTATCATGACTCTCTCTAGGTCCCTTCTCAAAGACCTGAAGCCATAGAGCTTCTCTCCTTCACTGGGAGCAAAGCTTTTTGTTGATTATCTACTAGTTTCTAGGCATGGCATTTATTCTTCAAGATACCAAGCTGTTTGACACTTTCAGAAGCAATATATTGGGCCTCTGTTAAAATTTCATATTAGAAAATTCATATTTACTTGGAAAAGTAAAAATATTTCATCTACTCAACATAGGCATTAACTTTTATAGAATACCTGTGAAAAGGGAGCCATATTCGCTTACATATGATCATCTAGTGAGAGTGTGAATATGTATTTCTAGATTCAAATTACCTGCAGCACTAATTCTTAGAACTTTTAAGGGGTTAGCAAAATTTTTCAAAACATTTTGTGTAGGGGTTGGATTAACTTGCCATTTCCTTTAATATTAAGCACTATTGAGATATACTTGATCTTATAATTTCTAGTAGGTATGATACTAAAAAACAATAAGTAACATAAAACTAGTGCTCCTATAAAGAAAAACAAATAAAATTCTGAAGGTTTATACTTCAAAGGAAATCTTCATCATTAGCATCCTCATCAAAGGTTATCAATAGGATGTGCCCAACAGGAAAAAGTGATATATACAAAGATAAGAGAGACAACTCAGAGAGGGAAGCACCCTTAGAGTTAATCTGTGCAAAAATGAGTAAATGGTTGCCCCCTACAACATATCAGGCAGATTATCTTGCAGCCTTTGTTTAAGAATCCCCAGCTTTAATAAAATATCCACAAAAAAAATCACCAGATCGTTCCATTCTCCCTTACTGAATCAAGCATGAATGTTCCCTACTTCATTTCTTCCTGTTATTTTTGCTTTTACATAGAACTGTACATTCATAATTTCATTTGAGATTCATATGAGATATGAGGTATGAAGTAAAATATCACTATTTTATGTGAGGAAACTGAGGTACAGAGTGGTTGAGTGATTTCTCCAAGATCACATAGATAGTAAGTGAACAAGTCAATATTTACAAATCACTTTTTGTCATTACAACCCCAGTACTCTTTGCACTATACTTCAGTTGCCTTTTCAAGAGGCTAGTCTTGAGAATTTTTAGCTAGACAATTTTTAGGACATTGGAGGAATAGATTTTAACAGACTATTAGTTTTAAGAAATGGAAGCAAGGAAAGGTTAGCTGATTTACCCAAGATAATGTAGTAAGATCAGAGCAAAGTAGGACCTGAAACTTAGGTATTTAGATCCACCTGAGTCTTTTCTTTGAGACATGACAAGAGAAATTTGGAGGAGGAGAGGCTAGACAAGGAGTGGAGACTTGAAGCCTCTAGGTCATATGTGGCCCTCTATGTCTTCAACTGTGGTCCCTTGACAGAATTGAAAAGGGCCACACTTCTGGACCTCAAGGGCCAGACTCATGGAACCTCGAGGCTGTAGTTTCCCCACCCCTGATAGGCTACACCAGATAGTTAGTGAGCATTTTAAGTGACTTGTGCAGTAAATTGCAGCAAGGTAGGATTTTTTTCCCTACTTTCTGTGGTAGTTTTTCTTTGGGAACCTATGGAGAAGAAGCCTTTTGAAGTCCTTTATCTTTTTGAAGCCCTGAAATCTTGGGACTGGACTTTCTCAGACAAGGAACATTCATGACAAACAGCAAATCTGCTGGTTGAAAATGGACCACAAGTACTATTTTTCTTTTATCTTCAGTGTTGGGGTAGAAGCGGTAAATTTTTTTTAATTATTTTTTTTAATTTTGGAAAATGGAAATAGATGACTAGGCTATGCTCTGTGACAGGGGACCACTTGCATCTCTTAGCAGTGCCTTCAATGATGCGAAAGGGGAGAAAATCATTCTCTAATAGTTCATGTCACATGATAACATCTTTAGTCAGAATTCAACAAAGAAGAGAATTTTAGAGGATATTCTGAGCTAAACCTCCTTATGCAGTTTTCAGGACCTTGTTTTAATTTTTGCTTCTTTGCTTTCTATTTCAGCTAGAGATCCTCTGAGAAACAAGTTAGAGTTAAGTTTTACTAGTTTCACTCAGATTCTTTTATTCTTCAGTGGAAAAAACCCTTAGGGCACCTCAAATAATAAACAGATGGCTCTGGTTCAGAAGTGGGCTTTTCAAAAGACAACCATTCATTTCCCCAAGACCCAGTTGTGCAACTTGCTTTTTTTCTGTTTGAATCTTATGTCAGATACTAACTAACTGTGTGATCCTGACCAAGTCATTCAACCTGATCTACCTTGGTTCATTTTTAAAATGAGCTGGAAAAGAGTTCTGTGTAGATCTAGCATTGTAATAGGGAGGAAGAAATGTGTTCCCACAGAACCTTTATGTCTTCAAAAGATATCGAGAGAGTTTCAGAACAAAAGAGAACCTTAAGTTGTTGGTAATGATGCTATTGTTCAGTCATGTCTGATTCTTCTTGATCCCAAATAGGCTTTGTTTTTGGCAGAGAAACTGGAGTGTTTGTCATTTGCTTCTCTAGTTCACTTCACAAATCAAGAAACTGAGGCAGCAAAGGTTAAGTGGCTTGCCCAAGGGTAATGGTAATTTAAATACGGAGATCTTTCATATTCATTAATAGGCCCATGTGACCTGCTTGGGTCAAATAGAAGCCTGAGTCACATGAATCTGAGTCACATGGAGACTGTGATGGGAGGAGTTTGCTGAGTGGGAGGAACAGGAAGAGGCAGAGGTAGAGCAGAGCTGAGAGAAAGTTAGTGAGAAAGCAGGCAAAACTGAAGAATGCAGGTGAGCAGGCTACTGGTTGTGAGTTTGAGAAGACATTTTGTTTAAGGGAAGCCTGCTTGCAATTCGTTTAAGGGAGTTGGCTTGTGGGAAGCCTAGCAGGTGGAAGGGTTGGGAATGGTGTTTTTCTCTGAATTGTGATTGTGTATAGATTTTTGTTGCTCTGATAGATTTGGCTTTCTGCTGAATGTTTTGTTTCTGTCTTCCATTTGGAGATTCTGTTATATTTCACAATTCAGAATTGTGACACGATAGTCATGGCCACAGTAGGCACTGTGAATATCACATTGGTGCTACCAATAGGGACAAAGATGGGATTGTAAAACATCAGATCTCTATTTGGAGGTAGAAAGACAGAGGAGAGAGGGAAAGAAATGGATGTCCCAGGGTGGGAGGATTTACCTTATTCCTCCGTAGAAAGAAAATGTACTAAATGCATAAGGTTTTGTGAAAAGTGGGAATCAAGGCTACAGAAGGGAGAACCCAGAGACTTAGAAAGATGTTTGCAGGGAATGCCAATAAAACCAGGGAAATAAATGGCAGGGGGGATGTAGGAGAGGTTAGACCTTACTAACAAGCTATTGAATTTACATAAAAACAGAGACATGTGACTGGAAGAGAAAGTTCAGATGTTGGAGTTGTGGGAGGTGGCTGGTTTGCATGAGAGGCTTTTTGTACTGCAACATTGAAACTCTCCTTTAGAAGAACAAGCTGGAGAGTCTCAGGAGGTAGAAGAAAAAGCTGTTTCTGGTTTGGCTCACAGGAGACTAAAACTGAACAACAGGAAAGTGAATACAACCCTTGCACAGACTGGGTTTGATTCAGGCTTTAACACAGGCCAGGAGGAGTGTGAAGGAGAACGAACAAATAAGGAGGCTAAGATTTGGCCAGTACTAAGAAGGAAGATGGAGAATCAGGGAAACCTCATAGTGTTTGGGGAGGTAATTGAGGATTTTGTTCTCAGAAGGTCACAAACATTTTAAGTCAATCCACTCAAAGGATGAGAGAATCATTGATATCTTGGGTTGTGAGAGTCACTGAAAAAGATAAATTTCCTTGAGAGAGAAGAGTAAATAGTAGATTCAAAGTCAAAATACATTGATAAGAAAAGAATTGTTTACTACTCTATTGAGACCAGAGGTATATTTTGGTAGAATAGATGGCATTCCCACTAGTAAACTATATAAAATATATCCAGGAAAGAGGCTTGATATTATTAGAATGAGTAGGGAGATGAGAATTGCCCCTACAGATCTCCCCTGAAACACTGTATTCAAGTTCATCACTCCTGTAGGAAGAATGAGAGATGAGCCAGGACTCCTCAGATTAAAGAAAATATGCTGCTAGTCAGAATGATGACCCCAAAACTGCAACTTAGGAAACAGTAAACAACAGTGGATGAGGCTATGATAGTGGGTTCATGGAATCCAGAAGTATGGCTGACCCTATATCTACACTGCTTTTGGTTATTTTTGCCTTGGTTTTTTGACTTTTTGTTCACCTTGCTTGTAAGATTTATTTTCTGCAGGCTTAGCACCCTCTACCTATAGATGCCTGATTGCTTAAGCAGTATATCACCTCTTGTCCATGAATGTGATGTGTCACCCCTGGAGCTAGTGTCGATCATGCTTCTGATGCCAGCTAAAGAACTGACTTCTTAAATGGGACCTGTTGGGGCAAGGACAACTCTACTTCCAATCTCAGCATGAAGTAACCATTGGAGAAGAAACTTTCACCCCTTACCCCAAGATTTTGGGCCTCATTTGTTTGAGCAGGAGAATGATGAGGTGGTTGTGCTCAAGTTCCACCCTAAGATATTTTGTGTGATCCATTACATTGTAAAGTTCTGTTAATGCTAGTTGCCTAAGATATTGTTTTATATGCTTATTTTTCTATTATCCCAGTAAAAGTTCTGTTGATATCAGTTGCCCCACCCACCTGACCTATGTAATTAATATGAAAGATCTTGAGGACTTATGTAGTGGTAATTTAAATAGGGAGATCTTTTATATTCATTAAGAGGCCTATATGGCCTGCCTAGGTCACATGGAAGACTGACTCACATGAGTCTGCGTCACATGAAGCTTCTGGTGGGAGGAGTTTGCCAAATGGGTGGAACAGGAAGATGTAGAGCTAGGGCAGAGCTGGGAGGAAATTAGTGAGAGAGCTGTCCCCAGCTGGCTGTGAGTAGGAGAAGGACATTTCATTTAAGGGAAGTCTATTTGTGATTAGTTTAAGGAAGCTGGTCTAGGGAAAGTCTAGCAGGGGGAGGATTGGAGATGATGTTGTTTTCTACATTGTTATTACGTCTAGATTTTTCTAGCTAAGATGAATTTGGCTATCTGGTGTCTGAATAAATGTTTTTCTTTTGTCTTCCATGTTGAGAGTCTGTTGTATTTCACAATTCACAATTTCACTGTGATAGTCATGGTCTCAGTGGGCACTGTGAATATCACATTGGAACTACATCAGGATTGCACAAATAGTAAAGGTTTTGACAGAGTTTTACAAAAAATAGATTATCTCAGGATAAGTGACTTAATCCTACTGGATCAAAGAGGGGGAAAATAAGGAAGAATAAATGAGATTTATTAGAAGAATGCACTAGTTCTCAAAATTGAGGTTCATGAGAATAAAAGCATAAGAACATGGAGGAAGGAGTGGGGTAGGTATCATATGAATTCAACTTTTTTCTGAAACAGAAAAGGGTTGAGCACATATGCACACAAAGCTTAGTGTAAATACATCAAAATGAAGAGGGAAATGAGGGGATGCAAGAGGAAGAGTAATACAAGGAAAAGGAGAGTCTCAAGCAAGTGAAAAGAAAATTTTTAAAAGACTTGAGATTTAAGAAGGTGTCCATCAATTGAGGAATGGAAAGCCAAATTACAATACATATTTGTGTAATGTAATACTATTTCACCATAAAAAAAGAACAGAAATAGTCTATTTCAAAGAATCTGGTATAGTGTGAACTAATATAGAGTAAAGCAAGAAGAACAATGCACAGAATGACAATGACGTTTTGAATGAAAACAACTTTGAAAGATTATGATCAAAAGAGTGATAATCTGTATTTCCAGATTATCTATGATGAACCATTTCATCTACTGATGAAAAGGGAAAGTACTCAGAGGGCAGTGAGAGATACACTTTGGACATGGTAACAGTATGGGGTTAATTTGCATGACTACTTGTTTGAAATTAGATTTTTTTTCTTTTTATCAATGGAAGTGGGGGTTATTAATGTTGATGCAAAAAAAATTCCATCAAACCTTCCCTTCAATGAACAGAAGAGGACAGAAGGAAGCATAGACAAACAGGATAGTTTTGAAAGTAATCCATGGGATTTATTATATACTTTTTAAAAATAATGAATATTCATTGTTTTACATAAAATCCTTTTCTACTGTGCATATGGAAATTTTTCTTAGTGACAGTTTAATTTTTTTAAGTTATATATAAATAAAAAAATGAATGAATGAAAATAAGCTACTATCTTATTATCAAAACCAAAATAGCTTAAAATCACATACTAGAATATATTTTAAGATAACAGAAACTACCAACAATTTATCTGCAATTTAATTTCTCCTCCAAAGATTATTGTTTGAATCATTGTGATTTTCAGTGTCTTTCTCATATCTTGGAAGTCCTTGAAGCTGTATGATACTTATTCTTAAGATTGAATATCATAAAATACAACTTTTACTTTTCTTTCCAACCAACATTCAATATTCCTAAATTCTAATTTTAATGAAAAACCCTACAACTTGACGAATATCTAGAGTTACCTAAAATTTTTCATGAAGATTTTCTACAGCAATATCTAAGACCCAGACTTCTTTTGACAAACTGGGACAACTCTAAATCAGGGAAATATTTTTCCAATTCTAACTTTCTACTTAAGAAATATTATTTCTGATGTACCTGAACATTACACACTATACAGATTGCCTCAAAGTTTATTTGCTTTGATATATGTAAATGTAAGGTAAAGCAGAGTGTTATGTAAATGTAAATCATAAAACATTAAAGGAAAACAAAAAATAATTTCTTGTCGTTATTTCTTTCTTTAAATTCTTTAAGTTCATTCCTCAAAAGGGCTGAGTTCATGCCTCCTCAGTGAAATGACACAGAGGGCCACTTCATATTCAATAGAATGTCTCTAGCAACCAAATCCCCACCATATTGAGCCCTTAGAATCAGATCTGACATGAGCCTAGTAGGTTGTCCTGCTCCAGGGGTGTCAAAACAGTCATACCTATTTCCAACGTAAGTTATAACTGCATTTTTAATGAGAGGATAGGTACACCAGTATTTTCTTTTTTAAGTAATCTAGAAAATTGTGTTTAAGATTGCAATTAATTGCTACATTTGTGAATAGTGCAATAGGATCATTAAGATCTTAGGAGCTAACAATATAAATTATTAAATCGGACATGACTGAGATGACAAGAAACTCATCTTCATGCTAACAAATATAAATTCAAAATATTACTACATCATGTAGTGATTTGTTGAATAAAAGTAGGTAAGAGATTTGTTTGAGAATTTCACTTTGGAAGTGTTATTTGTTTTAATAAAGTTCTCAGGGCTTCTATAACTTCCTTGTTTCTCAGGCTGTAGATAAAAGGATTTAACATAGGAATTATAATAGTATAGAACAAGGAATCCATCATATCTTGATTATCTGCTTGCAGTGATCGAGGGCGCACATACATGAAGAGCAGAGAGCCAAAGAATAATGAAACAGAGAACAGGTGAGCACCACAAGTGGAGAAGGCTTTACTTCTTCCCTTTTGAGATTTCTTTTTCAGAATGGCAAAGAGGATACAAGTATAAGAGATTAGGATACACAAAATAGTAAAAATCTGAATTGACCCAGAGAAGATAAAAGCCATCAGAATATTAATAGAAGGGTCAGTACAGGAAATTTTATATAAATACATAATATCACAGAAAAAGTGATGGATTTTATTGGAGTGGCAGAAACGTAATCTAAATAACAAACCCACATGCAAGATAGAATGAAGAAAGCCAACTACACATGAAAAGATTGACAGCTGGCTACATAACCTATTAGTCATCACCACTGGATAAAGCAAGGGCTTACAGATGGCTACATATCTGTCGTATGCCATTGCAGCAAGAATTAAACATTCTGTGGTTGCACTGAACGCAAGGAAATCAAATTGTGTCATGCATTCAGATATGGATATCATTTTATTGTGGGTTATAAGGCTCACCAACATCTTAGGGCTTATTGCAGTTGAAATACAAGCATCAGCTAAAGCTAAATTGCCAAGGAAGAAATACATAGGGGTGTGAAGGTGGGAGTTCATCCAGATAAGCACAATCAGTCCAATATTCCCCACCATGGTTATGATGTAGATACCCAGGAACACCATGAAGAGGAGAACCTGAAGCTCTGGATGATTGGTGAATCCCAAGAGAACGAATTCTATTACCAGTGTCTCGTTTTCATCCATTATGTCTAAACAGGATCTATAAGCTAGATTAAAAGAAAGTAAAAATCGATAGTTGTTTTCCTCTGGTTGTTCATTAGGTAACATATTCAAAGATATGATTTTTCTCTTTAAATTTATCTTTGGAATAACAAGCATTCTGGATCCTGTTTATTTGTAAAAATTAGAAAAATTTAAATAAATAATTATTTTATACATCTAAGAAAGCATCCTTGGTTCCCCGATGTATAGAAGAGACGCAATCTAATTAAAAGTAATAAAAAATATGCCATTTCTATATAAATTTTAATCCAATTCAATAAATATTTCTTTATTGGAGTTTTACTATAAGTACTATGCTAAGCACTAGGAAGGCAAATGTAGTTTAGGGCCTGGTTTTGGCCCCAACTGTGGACTGCTGCTGGTTCGCTGGCACCCACACTAATGAGGGAAATTCCTCAAGGAGCAGAGTACTCCAACACCCTGTCAGGGATATAGAGGTAACTCTGGTAAGGGAAAACCATACACTTACTTCAAAACCTTAGTCCTACACTGGTGTGTTTCCCAGTCAATCAAATCAACCAAAATAACATCATTAACTGTTAAACATTAGACATTTACTAGTAGAAGACAAAGTAAAAATAATCATGTAACAGTACATAACAGTTCATCCATAAACCTTCATCACACTCTCCCCGCTATGTATACAGCATCATAGGGGAAGAAAGTGGGGGAGGGATGTATAGAAGCCTAGCAGTAGGAAAACCTATGTGCTACAGGCAGCACATAGCTATGGACTTTAGACCTTCATACACTTGTTCTCTTTAGGGAATAGTTTAAACCACACAATGTTTGCTGGGCACAAATGCTTCTTTTCTGGACTTTTCCAGTTTCCTGTTGATTCAAATTGCTTCTCTGCTACTTATGGGCCACGGAAGCCATGTTAAGCTCCTCTTTGTAACCTTAGATTACAGAAATTCCAAAGTCAAATTATTGTCAGGAAACGAGATCAGGTACTAATTTTAAAAGATCAATTCATTATCGTTTTAGGGTTTTTCAAAACTACTTGACAAGCTGTGGTATTGTCTTCAGTATAAAATACAAAAACACACCAACTTTTATTAAAATTACTTCAAACAGGGGTGGAATTATCATGTCATAAATTTTCAGAGTTCTATCTAATTTATATAATTCCATTTTTTGGCCTCAAAAAGCAATGACATTTATTTTTAGCAGTCAAGTGAAAATATACACTCTCAATTACTCCAAATCAGTCTCAAAAGAAGCTCAGTCTAATGTATTCTGCCTTGATCAATACACTATCATCACTATCACTTCATAAATAAATAATAAATCCCTAGTGAATCAATCTGAAGTTTTCCAACTATCATCTTCCAACCTCCTTGTTGTAGAACAGGAATTATTATTTCCATTCTTATTTCTGGTGGGTACCAAAGGAGGTGTACTTAGAGCCCTGGAGGAGAAGACAGAGGCAGCTTCCTCAGTGGTTTTAATAGCAGGTACCAGGTCTGGACTAGGATGGATCAATGCGTTAAGTCAAACAATGGGGTCAGAAGAGAAAAGGCCAAAGGCAAGGAGTGGGTTCCTGTCACCAAGCATGTCTGCTTAGTCAAGGTCATGAAGATCAATTCCATGAAGGAGATCTACTTTCTCTATTTCATTTTGGAGCCTGGGATCATTGACTTCTTCCTGGGGTCCATTGTGTTATCATCCTAACCAAGCTATTCATTATTCCTGTGAAGCAAGAATGCTAGGGGGAAAAGATTGACGAACCCCACACAGTTCCCTGCAAAAATCACTGGCTGTTAAGGGTTAGCCTTGATGTACCTAATCCCTGTCCCATGGGGAACTGGTATTGTCTTGCCTCCAGTGCCTAATAAGCTGCTGCTGATATAGGAAATTAATGACTTTCCATCTGTGAGAGGCTTTACTGCCACTCTGGGAACTGCCTTTGATGCCATCTTGCTACACACAGCCTATGAAGACCATTTACTAAGTCTCCCTTTGAGGAATTCAGTATCTTGTAACTATTAATACACTACTGTCAGTTTATAGAGCCTGGGTATTACACAAATATGTTTTGTATGAGCAAATGAAAATTGAACTTTGACAAAAACAAGAATTATTATCCCCATTTTAGTAGAATACAGATTGTCCCAAAAGTTCCCTTTAAACTAAACTGTGAATTTTTGGACACCCTATAGTATGCTAAGGTGTACAAAGCACCTTTTCACAGCCTTCTGAGATAAGTAAGGCAAGTATTATTATTCCCAATTTACAGATGAGGAAACTGTGGGTCAATGAGGTATAGTGATTTGTCTGGAGTTGCATAGCTATTGCAGAGCAGAGCTAGAATTCAAAAGCATATGTTCTGTCTCCGTCACGACAGTGCCATTCAGCAAGGTTAAGTAATTTGCATTAAGTCAACAGCTCATCATGCCACACAGAGTAATCCTTCTTCAGAAAAAAAAATATTCCATCATATGTATTTTTATGAAGCCAAATAGTATCAATGAAACATCTTCATAAGCCACAAATTCCCTCCCATTAATCAATAGTGTTCTCTTATGCTTTTCCAGTTTTCTCATATTTGTGAAAACCCAAGCTAGACCCAAATATACAATAGAAAGGAGAAGGGGGAACAAGAATTACTTAAATTCTCACTATGTGCCAGGCATTACATTAAATACTTTACAATATTATCTCACTTGATGCTCAGAAAAACCCTGTGAGACATGTGCTGTTATTATTCCCATCATATATAAAGAGAAGACAGCGATTAAGTGTCTTGCCCAGCTAGTTAGAAGTATTTGAAGCTGAAGTTGAGCTCAAGTCTTCCTGACTATAGAAATAGGGCTCTGTACCCCTGCATAGGCATAGAGAAAACCTAGAACAGGTGCAGGGTTCGGTAACGCTTCTGAGGAATGTGTTTATGGATAATAAATTCTATTTGATCTGAAATAAATGTATCTGATAATTTTTACTCCAAGAAAGGTTATGTGAAGTACAAGTACTTAATTTCTTTATTGCTTGGAAATAAAATGAAAAGAAGTAATAAGTGTGAGAGAAAATACAAATACACACTTGATAGGGAAAATCTGATTCTTATTTTCTTGACTATAAAGTGCACATAAAATTAGCACATGCTTCCTAGGACTATGGGGAAGATCAAATGAGATACACTGTTTTATCTTTGCTCTTTGAGAGACCAAGGATGCTTCTCTAAAGTACCTGTAATGTTTGCCTAAGCAAGATGAATTTAAATTCCAAAATGGATCCTACCAGAGAAAGATTCCCCACATCTGAATGTGGGCTCAGTAAATAGGAAAAGATAAGTCTGCTTCCACAATGGAATTTAGCTATGAAAAAATTACCTAAGTATATATTCAGCCTTCAATCACTGAATAACCTATACTTCACTATTTATGTTGAAGACTTAGTCAGTGAGTTTTTTGAAGAGTCTACGGATTAAATATTATTGAAAGTCCTTTCCTGAAGATTTTCAAGTTGATATTTCTAGGAAATTGATTTTTAAAAGCCATACAGGAAAGATTGTGTGTATTCTGTTTGACAGAGGAAAAGTACCCTTGTCCATATTCCATGATTTTTCAACATGTGAGAATTTCATGTTTCTCTTAGATTTCAAGAGTGATGACAATAATTTCTCTTAGGAGGAAAAATAATTCCTTGGTGTCTATAACTTTTAGAAATTACCTCTTAATATTTTAAGAAAAATAATTAGTTATGAAGAAATTATTGGAAGTCATGAAATCATTCTTCTTGTGATCCATTTAATTTATTTAATTTACTCTGTGTATTAAAGTTTACAATGCAAATATTTGCTGGAAAAGCAAAAAATCAGTCCTTCTACATTTTAGAGTTATGGAGTGAAAACACTTCAGTGTCTGAGCTGACAAACCTAAGGGTTTTTTTGGGATACCTTGACTTCATATAAACAAATGCTAAAGTTATTATAAGAAAATAACGTTTTTCATTTATTTTATTTGCTTTAAAAAGGAAGAGAAAGAGAGAGAGAGAAAGAGAGAGAGAAAGAGAGAGAGAGACTGAAAAGGAGAGAAGAAGAGGGGAGGAGAAAAATTACAGTCCCTGCATACTCACCTAAATGTTCTAAGATGATTCAAGAGGTAAAAGACAGTTCCTCTTCTTTGTGAAGATGCTATTTAGTGACTCTGTTTCAATATCAAATATTTTTCCTATTTGCTTCAAAACGAATAATCATCCTATACAAAACTATATTAAGACTTTGGGGACTTCCTGTACATATTAGAAATACCTCATTAGTTCCCAAGATCTCTCCTCAGATACAAACAAATTTACTCTGATGAGACTTGATCAGAAATCCCATCAGACATGCCCAGTTTTAATAATTAAAATTGTACCATACATCATCTGTCAGTTACAGTTGTAACTTCCCTAAGAGTTTTATGGAACTTAACTGTTTAGTATTTAACAAATATTATACTAAGTGGATACTAATAGATACTAAGAAGAATACTAGGTGGTGCTTGCCCTCAGGGAGCTTGTAAAATGATAGTGAAGTTAACCATAATAGAACAAAGCTGTTGTAAGTATAATAGGAGAGGCACCAAAAATCTTAGGAAAGGAGGGAGGGGGATTCAGAGGGAAATTTGTGTCCTTTCTCTGTGTGCTTCTAATAGTAACATAAAAGTGCTAATAATGTGCTAACTGCAGTCATAAGAACTGTCTTTAACTACTTTTAAAGAAGGTTACTTTTATACAGAGAAAAGTTTTCTCTCACAGATGATACCTCTCATCCCAGTAACCCACCTTGCAGATCCATGACCACTGATGACAATGGCATGCTGGCTGTGAGACTGTTAATTGTCTTATGTGCAAAGAAAACAATGATGTGCAATGCAAGCTCCTGAGGTCAGGTGATTTTCACTTCTGTCTTTATATCACCAGCACTAACAAAGTACCTGATACATAGTAGGCACTTGATAAAGGATTGTCAGTGTATTGCTTTGTCTAGGCCAACTAGGAGGAGACAGTTCAAAGAAAGAGATATTTGTTTGAACAGCATGGTAAAGTAAGTTATAAGGAGGGGCCACTGAGATTTAGAGGCGAGTTTTGATGTGAGCCTATGCTATGTCCTTAGGTCTGCTAGTCAGAGATGGGGTAGAGGTGATAAGTGAAATTTCGGTCCATGAGAACCGGTTTCTGGGTTTGAGTAAAGGTGAATTAATCTTCTTTTGGATTCTTGATGTCCAGACCATAGAGACAGCCTAAGTTGCTTTACTTCTTGCTCCTAAATTCTTCTTTGGTAAAGGAGCAATCAACAAAACTACTTGGCACAGGTCAAGAAATACAGTGATGGATAAGTGGAACAGGTTAGTGACACAAGACATAATAATTAATGACTACAGTAATCTACTATGGGATAAACACAAAGACTCCAACTTCTGGGATAAGAATTCACTATTTGACAAAAATTGCTGGGAAAACAGGAAAATAGCTTATCAGAAACTGGGCATAGAACTATATCTTATACCATATACCAAAATAAAGTTCAAATAGATACATTATTTAGATATGAAGACTGATACTATAAGTAAATTAGGAGAGCAAGGAATAGTTTACCTCTCAGATTTATGGAGAATGGAAGAATTCGTGACCAAACAAGAACCATAGAATGTTATGAAATGTTAAATAGATAATTTTTACTACATTAAATTGAAAAGATTTTGCACAAAGCCAATACAACAAAGACTAAGAAGGGAGGCAAAAAATTGGGAAAGAATTATTCCAACCGTTGTTTCCAATGAAGGCATCTTTTCTTTTTTTTTTCTTTTTTTTATTTAATTTTTACATTTATTTTCACAAAATTTTGGGTTCCAAATTTTCTCCCCTTTTATCCCCTCCCCCCACCCCAATACCCCAAGCAATCTAAATTTCCCTATCTCCAATCTGCCCTCTCTTCTGTCATCCCTCCCTTCTCTTGTCCCCATCTTCTCTTTTCTCCTGTAGGGCCAGATGACTCTATTCCTCATTAACTGTATGTCTTCTTTCCTAGTAGCAACACAATACTAAACAGTTGTTCCTAAAACTTTGAGTTCCAAATTCTCCCCATCCCCCCTCCCCACCCATTCCCTTTGGGAAGGCAGGCAATTCAATATAGGCCATATCTGTGTAGTTTTGCAAATGACTTCCCTGATAGTCGCGTTGTGTAAGACTAACTGAATTACCCTCCATCCTAACCTGCCCCTCATTGTTTCTCTTCTGTCTTTTGATCCTGTCCCTCCCCAAGTGTTAACTTCAAATTGCTCCCTCCTCCCTTTGCCCTCCCTTCCATCATACCCCTGCCTTGCTTATCTCCTTCTCCCCCACTTTCCTATACTGTAAGATAGGTTTTCATACCAAAATGAGTGTGCATTTTATTCCTCCCTTTAGTCAAATGTGATGAGGGTAAACTTCTTGGTTATTTTTTTTTCTCAGCTCTCCTCTTTTTCCCTCCACTTGAAAGTCTCCTACTTGCCTCTTAAATGACATATAATTACGCCATTCCATTTCACCCTCTTTCCTCCCACTACATTTCTCTCTCACCATTTACCTTAATTTCTTTTAAGATATGGTCCCATCCTATTCAATTAAATCTGTGCTCTCTGTCTTTGTATGTGTGTGCATGTGTGTGTGCATGCATGCGTGTACATGTGTGTGTATGGACCCACCAACTACCCAGATACTGAAAAGTTTTAAGAGTTACAAATATTGTCTTTCCATGTAGGAATGTAAACAGTTCACTTCTGGTAAGTCCCTTAAGACTTCTCTTTGTTGTTTACTTTTTCATGCTTCTTCTCATTCTTGTGTTTGAAAGTCAAATTTTCTTTTCAGCTCTGGTCTTTTCATCAAGAATGCTTGAAAGTCCTCTGTTTCATTGAAAGACCATTTTTTCCCCTGAAGTATTATACTCACTTTTCCTGGGTAGGTGATTCTTGGTTTGAGTCCTAGTTCCTTTGACTTCTGGAATATCCTATTCCACACCCTTCAATCCCTTAATGTAGAAGCTGCTAGATCTTGAGTTATCCTGATTGTATTTCCACAGTACTGGAATTGTTTCTTTCTAGCTGCTTGCAAGATTTTCTCCTTGACCTGGGAATTCTGGAATTTGGCCACAATGTTCCTAGGAGTTTCTCTTTTTGGATCTCTTTCAGGTGGTGGTCGATGGATTCTTTCAATACTTATTTTGCCCTCTGATTCTAGAATGTCTGGGCAGTTTTCCTTGATAATTTCATGGAAGATGATGTCTAGGCTCTTTTTTTGATCATGACTTTCAGGTAGTCCCATAATTTTTAAATTGTCTCTCCTGGATCTATTTTCCAGGTCAGTTGTTTTTCCCATGAGATATTTCACATTCTCTTCCATTTTTTTATTCTTTTGGTTTTGTTTGGTGATTTCTTGGTTTCTCGTAAAGTCATTAGACTCCATCAATTCCATTCTAATTTTGAGAGAACTATTCTCTTCATTGAGCTTTTGAACCTCTTTTTCCATTTGGCTCATTCTGCTTTTGAAAGCATTCTTCTCCTCATTGGCTTTTTGAACCTCTTTTGCCAATTGAGTGAGCCTATTTTTCAAGGTGTTATTTTCCTCAGCATTTTTTTTGGGTCTCCTTTACCAAGGTATTGACCCGTTTTTCATACTTTTCTTGCATCTCTCTCATTTCTCTTCCCAGTTTTTCCTCCACCTGTCTAACTTGCTTTTCAAAATCCTTTTTGAGCTCTTGCAAGGCCTGAGCCCACCCGACATCCCCCTGGGACGTCTGGGGTATTGAGGCCCCACCCTCCACGTCTTTCCCTGGTGGCAAGAATATTTCCTTGTCGTTATCAGATCCGAAAGTCGGGATCATTTGCATCTGTTCGAAAAAACTCTCTATAGTCTTATTTTTCTTCCCTTTTCTAGGCATTTTCCCAGCCAGTTACTTGACATCTGAGATTCCTGTCCACCCCCGCCTAGGTCCACCCAGCTAGTGCTTGGAGTCTGAGATTCAAATGGGCTTTCCATGGCAGGTGCGGCTGCTAATCAATGTGAGCTTTAGTTCTGGTGCTGGGGTGGGGGCAGGGCCGCCTCCCAGGCTCAGCTCCCTCAGGGGCTTTATGCAGAGACCTTCAGTAATGGGGTGGGGTGGGGCAGGGCCGTCTCCCAGGCTCAGCTCCCTCAGGGGGTTTATGCAGAGACTTTCAGTAATGAAGATCCTGCCTGCTGCTGGAGGAGTCCCAGGCCCCCGCCGCAGCTGCTGCCTCCACCACTGCCCCCGCCTCTGCCCCCACCTCTGCCTCCTCAGCTACCTGCCCCCATCTCTGCTGCCGCCGCTTCGTCCCGAGGGGGCCCGAGTCACAGAGACACCTCGCTCCCCTCTTCCAGCCCAGCTGTCTCTCTCACTGACCTGTAGCTTCTGTGGGCGGAGGGACCTTCCAGGCTGCCGGGGCTGCCATCCCTGAAGCCTGTTCGGATCAGCTTCTCTGGGGCCATGGCCAGGGCAGCGCTGTGGTGGGGTCCGCTTTTTTGGGGCGCGACGGACCCTGGGGACAGCTCTCCAGGGCTCTCTGGAACGGAAATCTCTTCCACTCTGTTTTTGCACTCCTTGCAGTGATCCAGAACTTATGGGGATCTCTTTTTACATTAATTCTATGGGCTGTGGGTTTGGAGCTCATAAACGTATGTCTTTCTACTCCGCGATCTTGGCTCCGCCCCCTGAAGGCATCTTTTCTGAAAGATATAAAGGACTGAGTCAAATTTTTAAGAATACAATTCATTTCTCAATTGATAAATGATCAAAGGATGTGAACAGGAAGTTTTCAGAGGAAGAAAGTAAGGCTATCTAGAGTCATATAAAAAAATATGCTCTTAATCACTATTGATTAGAGAAATGAAATCAAAACAACTCTTAGGTAAGAAAGCATACCTATCAGATTGGATAACATGGCAAGTCAAAAAAATTATAAATTCTGAAGAAGTGGGAAAATTGGAACACTAGTGCATTGTTGGTGGAGTTGTGAACTAATGCAATCATTCTGGAGAGCAGTTTGGAACTATGCCTGTAGGGCTATAAAAATGTACATACCCTTTGACCCAGCAATATGACTTCTAAGGCTGTATTCCAAAGAGAACATAAAAATGGAGAATGAACTCATATAGACAAAAAATTATAGTAGGTCCTTTTTTGGTGGCAAAGAATTGGAAACTGAGGGGATGGCCATCAGTTGGAGAATGGCTGATCGAGTTGTGGTAGACGAATGTAAAGGAATTCCATAAGAATTAGTGCCATGAGTTCCATAAGAAATTGTGAGTGGGACCCAAAAAAATGCTGAAGAAAATAATACTTTGAAAAATCGGCTAACTCAATTGGCAAAAGAGGTTCAAAAAGCCAATGAGGAGAAGAATGCTTTCAAAAGCAGAATTAGCTTAATGGAAAAAGAGGTTCAAAAGCTCATTGAAGAAAATAGTTCTCTCAAAATTAGAATAGAACAGATGGAGGCTAATGACTTTCTGAGAAACCAAGAAATCATAAAACAAAACCAAAAGAATGAAAAAATGGAAGAGAATGTGAAATATCTCATTGGAAAAACAACTGACCTGGAAAATAGATCCAGGAGAGACAATTTAAAAATTATGGGACTACCTGAAAGTCATGATCAAAAAAAGAGCCCAGACATCATCTTTCATGAAATTATCAAGGAAAACTGTCCTGATATTCTAGAACCAGAGGGCAAAATAAGTATTAATGGAATCCATCGATCACTGCCTGAAAGAGATCCAAAAAGAGAAACTCCTAGGAACATTGTGGCCAAATTCCAGAATTCCCAGGTCAAGGAGAAAATCTTGCAAGCAGCTAGAAAGAAACAATTCCAGTATTGTGGAAATACAATCAGGATAACACAAGATCTAGAAGCTTCTACATTAAGGGATCAAAGGGCATGGAATACAATATTCCAGAAGTCAAAGGAACTAGGACTAAAACCAAGAATCACCTACCCAGCAAAACTGAGTATAATACCTCAGGGGAAAATATGGTCTTTCGATGAAACAGAGGACTTTCAAGCATTCTTGATGAAAATACCAGTGCTGAAAAGAAAATTTGACTTTCTAACACAAGAAAGAGAAGAAGCATGAAAAAGTAAACAGCAAAGAGAAGTCATAAGGGACTTACCAAAGGTGAACAGTTTACATTCCTACATGGAAAGACAATATTTATAACTCTTGAAACTTTTCAGTATCTGGGTAGTTGGTGGGACCACACACACATATACTCACTCACACACATGCATGCACACACATACACATGTACATGTGTGCGCACACACACACATACACATACACACACATACAGAGACAGAGAGCACAGAGTGAATTGAATAGGATGGGACCATATCTTAAAAGAAATTAAGGTAAACGGTGAGAGAGAAATGTAGTGGGAGGAGAGAGGGTGAAATGGAATGGGGTAAATCACCTCTCATTGAAGAGGCATGCAGGAGATTTTTAGTGGAGGGAAAAAGAGGAGAGCTGAGAAAAAAACATGAAGTTCACCCTCATCACATTCGACTAAAGGAAGGAATAAAATGCACACTCGTTTTGGTATGAAAACCTATCTTACAATACAGGAAAGTGGGGGAGAAGAGGATAAGCAGGGTGGGGGGGATGATGGAAGGGAGGGCAATGGGAGGAGGGAGCTATTTGAAATCAACACTCTTGGAGAGGGGCAGGATCAAAAGAGAGAATAGGACCAATGGGGGGCAGGATAGGATGGAGGGAAATATAGTTAGTCTTACACAACATGACTATTATCGAAGTCATTTGCAAAACTACACAGATATGGCCCATATTGAATTGCCTGCCTTTCCAAAGGGAATGGATGGGGAGGGAGGGATGGGGAGAATTTGGAACTCAAAGTTTTAGGAACAACTGTTTAGTATTGTTCTTGCTACTAGGAAATAAGAAATACAGTTAATGGGGAATAGAAAATCATCTGGCCCTACAGAACAAAAGAGAAGATGGGGACAAGAGAAGGGAGGAATTTTAGAAGAGAGGGCAAATTCGTGATAGGGGAAATTAGAATGCTAGATGTATTGGGGTGGGGGGAGGGGATAAATGGGGAGAAAATTTGGAACCCAAAATTTTGTGAAAATGAATGCAAAAAGTTAAATAAATAAATTTATATTAAAAAAAATTGTGAGTGGGTGGACTTCAGAAAAACCTGGAAAGACTTATATGAACTGATAATGAGCAAAGTGAGTAGAACCCAGAGAATACTGCACAAAGTAAGAGAAACAGTGTGTGATGACTGGCTTTGATAGACTTAGCTCATCTCAGAAGTACAAGAATCTAAAATAACTCCAAAAAACTCATGATGGAAAATGCTATCCACATCCAGAGAAAGAAAAATGGAGTCTGAATGCAGATGTACACTCTCTTTTGTTTTGTTTCTTTCTTTTGTATCTTTTCTTTCTGCTGTTTCCTCCCATTCATTCTAATACTTCTATGCAACATGACTAATGTGAAAGTACGTTGAATAAGAATGTATATGGAGAGCTCTATATTGGACTGCCTGCCCTCTTGAGGAAGAGAGGAGAAGGGAGGTAGAGAAAATTTAAAGGTTTATGGAAGTGAATGTTTAAAAGTAAAAATAAATAAATTTTTTTAAAGAATTCTATTTTGGAGAGGTTTCAGAGGACATGGAAATTGGAGAAAATATCATCTGTCATTTTGGTGCTCACATGTTCCATACTTGCTTTAATAACGATCTTATTATTCAAAAAAGTGAAGAAACAGCAAGGGGAATTGCTAATCTGGAGATGAAGTTGACCAATAAAAAGAATGAGTTGCTATAGTAAAAATACTCAATGGCTTGGAGAAAAGTGGCCACTCAATCATAAAATTAGTAATAGAGATAATAGAAAACCTAGGCATAGTCTGAAATATATCCTCGATTTCTAGAGAGCAGATTTCACTGGCTTGAGACAAAAAATAAATGGGGTTCGATAGCCTAATGTTTTGTAAGATAAGTAGGCCCAAGAAGAATTACTCTCAAGAATAAGGTTCTGAAGATGAGAAGAAATTAATTTGATATTACTACTACACAAGGAACTCTTCTATCAACTTAATTTTTTTAAAACACACACACACACACACACACACACACACACACACACACACATATATATATATATATATATATATATATATATATATATATATATATATATATATATATTACCAAAAATGCCCAGCTATGAGAGATAGCAGGAATAACTCCATTTAAAATACTTGTAAGCAATTTAAAATGTTTGGGAATATACTTGCCAAGACAAAAGCAGGAACTACATGAATACAATTACAAAACACTTTTCAAACATAAAGCCAGATCTAAATAATTAGAAAAATATCAATCACTCGTGTAGGCTGAGCCAATAAAATAAAAATGACAATTGTGCCTAAACTAATTTACTTATTCAGTACCATACCAATCAAACTACCAAAAAATTACTTGACAGCTAGAAAAAAAATTCATTTGGAAGAACAAAAGGTCAAGAATATCAAATCAATTGATTAAAAAATTCTAAGGAAGGTGGCCTAGTATAGCATCAATGAGCTTTTCACAGCACCTACAACAGCTATGAATATGGCAGTGTAATTCTGAATCACAAAATATAACAGATTTTCCACATGGAAGGCAGAACCAAAACATTTATTCAAGCACCAGAAAGTCAAATCCATCATAGCAACAAAGAAATCTGTACAAAGTCACAATGCAGGGGATACCACCATCCCCAAGCCTTCCCCCTACTAGGACTTTTCCACAAACGACCATTCATAGCTCACTTCATGCTTTCTCTCTCTCCCTCAGCTCAAACTGATGTGTCCAACTTCCTCCAATCTCTGCTCCACCCCTGTAGTGTCAATGCAACATTCACAGCACCTACAGGAGCTATGAATATGCTGGGACAGTTCTGAATCACAAAGTATAGCAGACAATCTACATAGAAAACAGAACTAAAATATTTGTTCTGACAAGAATTCAGACAGAAAGACAAATCCCAACAGCAGTAACCAAACCCAGCATAGCAAACAATAAATCTATACACAATAACAATGTAGGGAACACTACCATCCCCAAACATTCCCTGTGTTAGGCTTCCCACAAACCATCTCACTTAAACAAATCACAAATAGATTCCCTTAAAAAAAAGTCACAGACAAGCTCTCCCACTTACTCTAGTTTCTGACTGCTTTCTCTGTCCTTACCAGTTCTGACTAGTCTGAACAACTTCCTCTCAGCTCTGATCTTTTTATTACATCCTTTTTGCTCCACATCTTACTGCTCTACCCTTTCAGTGAGCTCCTCATACCACAGGCTTCATGTGACTCCAACTCTTGTGACTTAGACTTCCATGTGACTTAAGCTAGTCACATGGACCTATTAATGAATGGGAAAGAGTTTACCATTTAAATCACCATGACAACCCCTTCCTGCTCCACCTATTCAGCAAGGTCCTCCCACCACAGACTCATGTGACTAAGACTTCTATGTGACTCAAGCAGGTCACTTGGGTATATTAATGGATGGGAGAGATCTTCCCATTTCATTAAAAATGCATTAACAATACAACTAACAAGACCAGATCTAAAACTACATATACAAAGCAGTAATATTCAAAACATTCTGGTATTAGGAAAGAGAGTGGTGGATCAGTGGAATAGATTAGATACACAAGACACAGTAGTAAATGACAATAGCAATCTGGCATTTGACAAACCCAAAGAACCCAGTCTCTTGGATAAGAACTCACTGTTTTACAAAAACTTCTGAGAAAACTAGAAACAATACGGCACAAACTAGGTATAGATCCAATATCTCATACTGTATACAAAGATAAAGTCAAAATTGATACATAATTTAGACATAAAGGGTGACGCCAGAACTAAGTTAGAAGAGCAAGGAATAGTCTACCTGTCAGATCATGACCAAACAAGAGATAGAGAAATATAAAATAAATAATTTTAATTAAATTTAAAAGACAAGAACAGTGCAACCAAGATTAGAAGAAAAACATAAATCTGGGGAACAATCTTTATAGCACATGTCTTTGATAGAGGCCTCATTTCTCAAATATATAGAAAATTTATAAGAATAGAAGCCATTACCCAATTGACAAATGGTCAAAGGATATGAACAGGTATTTTTCAGATGAAGCAATCAGTGCTATCAATAGTTAGATGTGACATGATGGTATGATTTAATACATGTGATAATATGAAGAAGTGCTTTAGATCACTTTTGATTAGAGAAATGCAAACTAAAACACCTCTGAGTTACCACCAAACACCCTATGAGTTCAGCTGATATGACAAAAAAAGAAAATGATAAATGTGGAAAAGGATATGGGAAAACTGGCATACTAATGTACTGTTGGTAGTATTATTAGTAGAATTAGTAGAAATTATCAAAACATTCTGGAAAGAAATTTGAATTACACCCAAAGGGCAACCAAACTGTGTAGACGCTATGATCCAACAAGACCACTAATAGGTGTGCATCAAAAAGAGATCATAAAAAGGGGGAAAGGACATACATGTGCAAAAGTATTTATAGCAGTTCTTTTCATGGTGGCAAAATACTGGAAACTGGAGAATGGTTAATGAGTTGCACTACATGAATGGATTATATGAATGGAAGAGTATGCACAAAAAGAAGTGATGAGCCAGCAGATTGAAAGATTTGAATGAACTGATGCAAAGGGAAATGAAAAGAACTAGGAAAACATTGTACACAGTAACAGCAATATTGTGTGATGATAAGCTATGAATGACTTAGCACTTCTCAGCAACACAATGGTCCAAGAGAACTACAAAAAATTCATAATGCAAAATGCTATCCACATCCAGATAAAGAACTGATGGACTCTGAATACAGATCAAAGCAACTTTTTCATTCAATTTATTTTTTCATGGTTTTTTTCTTCCTTTTGCTCTGTTTCTTCTTTCTCAACTGTGACTAATATGGAAACATGTTTTACATAATTGTACATATATAAGCCATACACAAATACATTATACACACACACACACACACATAACCTGTACATTATTAACCTATACTCATACATACACCTACACCATTTTAAGAAGAAGGGAGGGGGTAAAGAAGGGAGAAAATTTTGGTACTCAAAATCTTGTAAAACTGAAGGCTAAAAACTGTCTTTACATACAATTCAAAAATAAAATACTACTAAAACATATATAGACAATAGTAGCAAGTATAGGTAAAAGAAAAGGCAGGTGTATCCATGTATGATGTCTATATCCCCATAGGTTTTCTGAATACCACTCACAGGAGATATTAATAGATACAATCTTAGGTCTGGATGACTCAGGAAGAGAGGAGAGCCAGCATAATTGCTAGGTGGGCAGATAAGCCCTAAGAGCAATGCAAGTGTAAGCATTCTTTCCTCCAATCTCCAAGGGGGTATGTAGGATAATTATATCTCCTCCTCTGTCCTTTGATGGAGCAAGATCATGAAGAAAATGAACAGAGATAGAATCAGGGTACAGTAAAGCCATTTGGTTCAATAGCTCCCTGAGATACAATAGAAGAAAGAAAGGAGAAGATGATTTGAGAATATTTGTGTCATATGGTCACCAGAGACAGCTAGGTGGCTCAGTGGATATAGCACTGGGCCAAGAGTCAGGGATCCCTGAATAGAAATCTAGCCTCAGACATTTAATAGCTGTGTGACCCTGGGCAAGTCCTGTTTGCCTCAGTTTCCTCACCTACAAAGTGAGCTGTAGAAGGTAATGACAAACCACTCTAGTATCTTTAACAAGGGGGAGGAAAAACAAATGGAATTATGAACCACAACAGAAATCTGTATAATATGGTCTCAGACAATAATAACAATGGGTGACAGCATGAGAAAGAGCATAAGCCAGTTGCCAAGAATAGGAAATGACTAGCATCCCATTCTGTAATTCCCAGAGATATGCTTCATTTCTGGGATGGAAAAAAAAGGGATTTAACATAGACAGTCCTGTATGGTTTTTATTGAAGAACAGTGATTTCGTGAGTATAACAAACTCCCTGTGAGGAAACTTCTTCCACTGATAAGAATAGCAACTATAGTCAAACAGCCAGTCTATGTCAAGTAGGGCTTCAATTGTGGTATTCATTACTTTGTACACTATTCGATGCTGCATTACCTATATGGAATGATAAGGACCAAAACCAGGCTTGACTAAGTGAGGAAGTGGAGGGTTTGGGTCCATAGTTTTTGTTACTTTTTTCAGAAGTTTATCAGTGAAAGGAAGCACAAAGGTGAGATGAAAACTCAAGAAAGGAAAAAAATAAGGGCTATATATAACTTCTTTTTTCATTACAGCAAAACTGTACATTTTGGTAGGTAGACATGAAGATGTCTGAAAAAAAATAAAGAATGAACATGCAGGGGATTGATCTTGTAATTAGTTTAGATAAAAACTTAGGAATGAACGGTGTAGGACCACACTTAAGAAACAACTATTCCTATATTACTTTTCTCAGGGAGCCTTCTTTTTCCCAGGATATAAATAAATGGATATAACAGGGGGATTCTGATAGTGTAAAACAAGGAATACATTACATCCTGATCTTTAGTAGTGCCAGACACAGGATGCACATGTATAAAGAAAAGAGTTCCATAGGATAAAGAGACAGAGAGCAGATGGGCACTGCATGTCAAGAAGGCTTTGTTCTTCTCTTTTCCGATTTCATCCTCAGGATAGCAGAGAGTACATAAGCATAAGAGATTAGGATTGCTGTAAAAGTGAAAGTTTGAACAAATGAAAAGAAAATGAAAACCACGAGAAAGTTAGTGGATGGGTCAGTAAAGGAAATCTTAAACAATTGTAAAATTTCACAATGGAAATAATGTATTCTAGTTGAGTTTGCAGAAGGTTAGTATAAATAATAAACCCACATGAATCATGAGATGAAGAAAGCCAAGTGTATAGGAAGTAACCATCAGTTGCTTACAGTCTATTGGACATCCTCACTGAATAAAGAAGAGGATTGCATATAGCTGCATATCCGTCATATGCCATGACTACTAAGAGAAAACTTTATGCAGTTGCACTGACACCAAAAACGTAAAATTGGACCATGTGTTCCAAAAGGGATATAATTCTTCAAGAAATTCACTACCATCTCAGGGATCACTGAAGAGGAAGTTGAGGCATCTGAAAAAGCTAAGTTACTGAGAAATATGTACATGGGCGTGTGAAGGTGAGACTCCATCCAAACAAGTACAATCAACCCAATATTCCCCACCATAGTGGAGAGGTAGATCACTAAGAACAGCAAGAAGAGAGCGATCTGAAACTCAGGAAGATCTGTAAGTTCGGTGAGAACAAACTCTATTACCAATGTCTTGTTCTCTTCTGCCATGTCATATTTTACTTGCTGCTAGAATAAGAGATTTAAATAAAAAGCACATTCACCAAAACTCATGAAAAGTAGCCCCCATACATAAAATAAAATGCTACTCAATGCTGCATATACTTTAATCTGAACAGTTTAAGATTCAACCCATCTCTCTAAATAAATGTATTTTAAGAATATCAGCCTTTTTAGAAAGTGGTTGTAAGAATTGGAAATATTAAAATGAATGAGATTTAAGTAATAATAATAGCTAGTGTTTATAGTGCTTTAAAGTTTGTAAAACGTTTCACAAATATCAATTCATTATATCCTTGGCTCTACCTCACTTGAGTCCAATTAACATACAAGTCAAGACATCACGTCATGATGTTATCGATCCTCTTCAAGAATGAAAGACAAAGAGCAACAGCCACCCTGACCTGTGGCTCTTAATATCATTCCCATTTTACAGACGAGGAAACTGAAGACAAGAGAAGTTAAATGATTTGCCATGGTCACATAACTTGTAAGTGTCTGAGGGAAGACTCATAATCAGGTTTTCCAACTCCAACTCCACCATTCCCTCCAGTGTTCTACCTCATTTTCCTAACCTCTCTTAATTCTTGTTCCTTCTCTCTATTAATTGTTTCCTGCTTATATTACTCATAACTTGTTTGCACACATTTCTTTGCATCTTATACCTGTGTTTAAGTCCATGTTTGTGTTTCTACACTCTTTTCCATTTTGTACTCACTCCACAGGATTGTGAGGATGACATGAGATAAAATGCAAAGAACTTTGAAAATTGAAAGCACAATATTAAATATGTCAGTTATGGTCATTATTAGTTTTATAATGATAAATACTGTAATAGGTCAGTTTATCTGGTTATCTTTTACTCTTGAAATGCATTCAATAACTCTTTATTGCTTCCTAACTGATGTACAAACTCATGGGACTGGTCCTTTACAATCTACTTTTACTTATCTTTCTAAATTTATATTATACAGTTGTCCTCCATGCAATATGTGTCTCACCCAAAAGCAGATTCACCATTCTTTGCACCTACCCTAACAGGGGTACAGTAGGTAGAGCCCTGGATCAGAGTCAGGAAGACCTGAGTTAAAATATAGCCTTACATACTTATTGGCTGGGTGACCCTAGACAAATCATTTAACCTGTTTGGCTCAATTGTCTCAACTGTAAAATAGGGATAGCAATAGCATTTATTTCCTAAGGTCATTATGAGGATCAAATGAAATTATTTTTTCAATTGCTTAGCGCAGCACATAGTACATAGAAGGCACTTATTAAAATGCTTGTTTCCTTCCTTCCCATCTTATTTTTTTCCTTCTTATTTGGCTTATTTCCTTCTTTCCTATCTATCTTGTTTTTTTATTTCCTTCCTTTTTTCTTTCCTTTATTTTTTGTATCTTTTCTTCCATCCTGTGCCTTATTTCTTCCCTTCCTTCTTGCCTTTCTTTCCTCATTTTTTCTTCTTCATTCTTTCCTTCTTTACTGCCATGCTTCTGCTCAGGCTATTCTTACACTGGAATTGCTCCACACTTCTTCCTGTTCAATTCCTACCAATTCTTTATAGTCCACATCAAATACTGGAAGTTAGAAAATCACTCAGCTCTTACGTGGCTCTTGATTACATATTGTCAAGAGATTTATCATTTTTTATTATGTATATTATCTGTCTGTCTCCGTGTGATGCACCCACACACACACTTCCTATAAGTGTCAGAGGGTTAAAAAAATTTAATTTGAGTCCAATTACCAACATCATAAGCAATTATTCAACATTCATACTTCCTTCCAAATATATTCCTTGTTATAGTGTCCAGGATGTAATAGGAACTTAATAAATATATAACGATTCAGTACTCAATTAATTGAAATCATTTTCTAATGCCAAAAGACTTTAAGTAGATTGTTTATATGATCCATTCATTACTCCTCATATTACTCCTCATAAACACAAGCTATTACTCTCATCCAATTCAATTCAACATACAGCTATTATGTTAAAAGTGTTATGCCATACCTCAAACTGAAAGCTCAAAACTGTATTCATAAAAGTTGAATACCTTTCAATTTACTCACATTAGTGAAACTGAATTAGTCAAGCAAGTTGTGTTCTGGGGACAAATCAGGTCATGTTAATCAGAATTTATTAAGCCATTACAATTTGCTAGGAATTGTACTAATCTCTAGTGATACAAAAAAAGAGGCAGAAACACTTTCCCTTCCTTCAAGAAGTTCACATTCTAATTGAGGAGACAACAGGGACATAACTAGGCATATTCAAGATATGTAGTGAGTAAGTGGGAAGTAATTTCAGAAGGAATGGCAATAACAGCTAAAAAGGGACTAAAAATTAAATATAAATTATTTCATAGATGAATCCAAACAATCACCATATCTTACTTGACTTAAAAATACTTTGAATTCTACCTAGGCAAATAATTTTGAAGGCAAATCATTAATTATTTTCCCAGATATCTTTAAAGCCTGGTCATTCTATGATCATTTAGATCATCTATGATCATTAGAAAGAAATCATAAAGTAATTATGTGGTGAATAGTTCCAAAGGATAAAACAAAAAAAAAAAAAAACAGAATTTTTGGAGAGTTGGGCTCTACATATATTTATGAATATATTTATAAAATCAGAAATTTTCTTAAGAAAATAAACTGACCTAACCTAACATTAGAGAAACAAAGGGTGTCCTAGTTCAGTAGAAAATAATATCACAGTGAATCATAAACTGGCAATGTACTAATATTGTGATTCATTCCTGGGATGCCTGAGTGGGAATACCAAGAAAGAGCAACCACAAAATATTTGTTAATTTATTAAATATTTAATAATATATAATTATAAAAATAATAATTCTTTCCTGATTACCTGAACATTTTTATCCAGCTGGATAAAAAAAAAACCTGTAATATCTACACAGTGCTTGCATTAGAGGAATATTAACTAGGTCTAAAATTGAGTCCATTCAATTGTCTACAGCTTATCTGTATGTTTGAGCATATAAAGGTGGTAAAAAAAAAAAAATATTGACATAGTAGCTCACTCTTTGGTAGGACCACATTAGTAAATTAGGAATCTGATCAAATGCTTAAAGGCTACACTTGATTCTTGATGAAAATATTAACTGTAGTGGGGGAAGCCAAGATGACAGAGTGAGAGCAACTACTCACCTAATCTCTTAGACAAACTCCTTCAGATAACTCTAAAAAGAGAAGCTGACCAAATTTTGGAGGTACAGAATCCAATAGGAGACAGACTGTGGCAAATTCACAGAACAGGACAGACTGGAAGGTTGACAGGAAGGATCTGCTTCACCGGTGTGAAAAAGCCCATAGCATACAGCACAACACATCCCACCAGGACACAGCCATGCAGGAAAGCCCCAGGGACTCCTGAGGCATCAGCAGAAAGGCAGAGTGGAAGCCCAGGGCAGGAGACCAGCACAGCTGAGTGAGTAACAGCTGTTGAGACCCCAAAGAACTCTCTTGGAACAGCTGAAGAAGGAAATAAAAGAGAAACTGATCGATGATTTTAAATGTATGAAAAAATTCTATGAATAGAACAGTGCTTTAAAAAGGAAAATTGAACAAATGGAAATGGAAGCAAAAAACCTAACTGGGAAAATTGGACAAATGGAAAAGGAAGTAAAAAAACTAACTGGAGGAAATAATTCCTTAAAAGGAATAATTGGACAGATGGAAAAGGAGATGCAAAAGTTAATCGAAAAAAACAATTTGATAAAAATTAGAATTGGACAAGTAGAAACTAATGTCTATGAGACATCAACAATCAATCAAACAAAATCTAAAGAATGAAAATGTTGAAGAAAAAGTAAAATATCTAATTGAAAAAACAAATGACCTGGAAAAGAGATCCGGGAAAGAAAAATCTAAAAATTACTGGCCTACCAGAAAACCATGATGAAAAAAAGAGGCTGGACAATATCTTCCAGAAAATCATCAAGGAAAATTGACCAGAAGGGCTAGATCCAGAAAGCAAAATAATGATCGAAAGAATCCACTGTTCACCTCCTGAAAGGGATCCCAAACTAAAAACACCAAGACATTTTGTTGCCAAATTCCAGAAATATCAAGTGAAGGAGAAAATTCTATAGTCAGCCAGAAAGGAACCTTTCAAATATTGAGGCATTACAGTCAGGAAGATACAGGACCCTGCAGCTTCTACATTAATCGACAAAATTGGATTATGATATTCTGTAAGGCAAAGGAACTGGGACTACAACCTAAGATCAATTATCCAGTAAGGTTCAGCATAACATTTTAGGCAAGGAGATTGATATTCAATGAAATAAGGGATTTCCCGACCTTCCTGACCAAAAGGCCAGAATTCAATAGAAAATTCAATCATCAAACTCAGGTCTCAAGAGAGGTATAAAAAGGTAAACAGGGGAAAAGAAAAACTTGTTATTCAATTTGGGAAAACTGTTTATCTCCCTATCAATGAAGATGACACTTGTTAATCCTGGGAATTGTATATCTATTATGAAACATAAAAAGAATACACATAGATATCCATGTGCATGCCTAGACCATGTGTCTGCCTAGACCATGTGCTCGGGGAGGTTGTCCCCTCCCCTCCCATTAAGAGTTAATTGGTAAATCTCCTGGTCTGGTGGACCTGGGTAGGCGGGGGGGGGGGGGGGGGGGGGGAGCAGGGGGGAGGAGAGGAAGTGGAAAATGGCTTTTCAGTTCTTTGAGGAAGTAGAATAAACAAAAGAGAGATTATGGGAAATTATGAAGTTTTCTTTCAGCAGCAAGGATATTTGGGAAAAAAAAAAAGAGGAGATCCAAAAGGTTTATCATTAGTGATTATAAATCCAGGTTTGATATGATTTCAAGTTAAAATCTGTCTTGAAGGAATAACAAGCAGCATCTGAGAATTCTCTTTCTTTCAAGATTAAGCAGAAAATATATTCTTATTTGGCATTTATGATTGCAAAGTGCTTACCATAAGGGTGGGTTTATGTTAGATGCAACGTTACACAATTTTTAAATTTGGAGCTCATTACATATATAGATTTGGGTTTTAAAAGGATGTAATAGAAATCTGATGATTTGAAACTTGTATTTAGTTATAAATAAGCAGTGAAAATGCTAATGTTTGCTATATAATGGTAGATTTAAGCTAGAAAGGGATTCTAGCGCAAACAGTTATAGGGTTAAGGTGGGGAGGAACTGGATAATCTGAGTAATGAGATTGAAAGACTTGGAAAGATGAATAAGGTTTGAATAGTTCTGGATGGGTCAGTTTCAGATGGTTCTAGTAAGTAATGAGGGTGTGAGGAAGTATTTTAAGAAGACAGAAAATCTTGTAACTTGATTTAATAAGTAATAGCTCAATCAAATTTGAGATGACTCCATCTAATGAGGGTGATAGAATGTGCCCACGTGGTAACAAGGAGATTAAATACTGTGCAAGGTGATGTGGAAATGCATTCAACTGAATGAGTAATGGTTCATTTAAGTTTTAAGCAAACTTAAATAGTTTATATTGGGAATTGCATTGTTAAATTAATGATGAATTGATGGAAAAGCTGTTATGAGCTCTGTGTAAGAGTTTCTGTGTTGTAGAATTCCTGTTGAGAAAATGAGAATCCTTTAAAAAAAGTACATATAGATTTTTATATATGGGTGTGGTTTTCAAGCCTGTTCAAACTAAGGAAGTATTAAGTATGTTAAAAGTTTATTTCTGTTGTTAAGAAGGAAGTTTTAACTAAAATTGTCTTTGCTATCAATCAAGCATTTACAAAAGTATGTTTATAAAAGGAAGCTTATGGGAAAATATGCAAAGATCTTGGTTTTAGATCTTGTAATTTTTGTCATTTAGGTTCATGAGGACTTTGTGGTAAATTGTAAACTGTTCTTAAAAGAGGAAGATATTTGTTGTATGAAGAAATGTTTTGTAAAATCTTTTGTATGATTCTTGAAAGACCTACCTAAAAAATTTACATTTGCAAGCTAATATGTTACAATAACTTCTAGTTTTATGGGGGGGTTAGAAGATAAGGGAGACCAAGAATTTTATGGTTCCAGGAAGCTGTGGAATAATTTTAAGACAAAAACACTTATGGACCCATCCCCCTTTCCTTTTGAAGTCCAGTCATTACTGAAGGACTTCTTAAGATCTAATATGAACTGGAGATTCTCAGAGAAGAGAGGCTAACTCTTTCTAGGAGAGGAGAGGAGTGACACCAGACCTACCCAGGGGCTGAAGAGTCTAAAATGATCACCCAAGTGGTGTGACCCTTCACTTTGTTAAAGTTGTAATCTCTTATGTAAAGTGTAAACTATTTGTATGTGAAACCTGTCATTTAATGTAAAAGCTTCAAGCCAATTGTGTCCTTAGCTAGGATGGGCTCCTTCTGCCTCAGTTTCCCCATTATGTTCCTTTGAAAAGGAATGTTTTCCCATTTGACTATTTATGAGTCTGGTTATAAGGTGGAGATGACATCTAATTAGGTCCTCGCTTTTCAAATAGAAAGGCATGAAAGCTACTTAAGACTTGCTTCAAAAGGTGTTCCTTAGCCAGTGTGAAGTTAAAGTCATATCTGAAACTGATTATTGGAGCTTACTATTTTAAGATTTTATGGGCCAATTAACTGACTGTTCTTCTGAGTCTAACTCCAGGTATGGAGAGTAAGAAAGGTGATCTGAGCTACTGATCCATGATGCCAATGAGTCTGTGAGATGTTGGTATGAACTGCAAAAAAGTGATCTCATGGGAAAGTTGGGAGAGCAGCATTCTCCTAACTCAATTTTTCCACTGACACCTGGCAGACTTTAAGCCTGGCTGAATGCCAGTTGACAATCTACCTCTGCCTGGAACTGATATGAAGTTACCGAGATGTTGTTTCCCTGCAATGTCCCTACTCTTAGTAGCAATTTCCTATAATCAAAAGTTTTGTAAGTTTAATCTCAGATCTATTAGATAATAGATTGTTGGCAGGGGAGCATCTGAGGTTGTCTAAAATTAAGGTAATAGTCTTAGGATTTCAGACTCAACAGCAATAAGTTAGGGTCCTTTAATTCTTAGTAATAGTATGGAGACGATCAGGTCAAGAGCTTGTGAGGTTAGCACACATAGTGATTGTTATTTTTGTTTTAGTTGGTAAATGCTAAAAGAAAAATGGTTTGTGGTTGATATTGCAAATGCTTTAAAGGAAGTATCACGTGACTGGAAGTTGGGATTGTTTTATGATGTGATATGTTCTGTGTTATAAATGATTATTTATTGCATTTATGTAAGCACTGGAGTCTGTTATTGACTCCTTAGTGAAATTTCATCTTCCTGAAGGGGGAAATGAATAATGAATTAATGCAAAATGTTAATACTGGGTTGTAATGTGGATTTCTTAAACATAACAACTGGCCAAAGTTCCAATTTTGATTTTTTAAGAGTGATAAGAGTATAAAGCTTAGGAATGTAATCTAAAATTGTATCCAGGTCAGTTTTGTAGGAGAGTGGACATCTGGATTTCTACAAGAAGATAAAGGGAAGAAGATGCTGAGTTGCTGTGCTGAAGATGGCTTGAACAAGCATACAGACCAGAAAACTGCATCAGATGATATTCCCCCCCAGACTGCTGTATTAGATAGAACCTCTGAATGGATGATTCATTGATCTACCTTTGTGTTTTTAATTTCTGTATTTGTACTTATGAAGGGGAACTACCTCTTTGTAATTTGTCAGTGCATCAGTCAACCTTGCTCCCTACCCACATTCATATAAAATGGAGATAGATGAAGGGTAGAATTCATAGGGGAAAGAAAGTCAATTTTTCAATGAATCTTTTATGATCATAGTAAATCATGGAAAAAGTTTTTTAAAAAAACTTTTACATTGCTATGTCCTCTTTTGAATCAAATGCTTTGTTTGGAAATCAAGAAATAATAAAAACAGAGAGGTCATGTATTCTCTAAACTTTTTCAGTCAATTATGGAACTGTGGACTGTGAAGACTATTACTGAAAACTGTCTGGAAAAAAAAACTGCTTGTTTCCTCTCTGATTAAGATCAAAGGTAACCTTCATACATGTGTAACATGGGTTCTGCATATGCTTAGATCACCTGAAATGATATCATTCACATGTAAGATGATGAGGATCTTCATCTAAATAAAAGAACTGGCACATGTGTAGACATTTTGCATTGCCCTACTAGGGGATTGGGAACCACTACATTGACATCATAGCTGGAATTGTCTGTGTCTTTAAAACTACCTGACTAAATATAGTCCTATTTTCCTATATTCATGACCTGAAGGTCACTTTCCTCTTCCATGAAGACAATATGTTTCTGAGAAATAGTTCTGGGTTCTTTTAAATATTTAGGAATATATTGTAGCACAAATTATAAGATAATGATCTAAATATTTTTTACCATATTACTTTTTAGTTATCTCTATAGTTCTTGTCAAATAAAAGAAATCCCCTAATTATCTGTATTCTTGGATTTATCAAATAATAGACTACTGAGTGAATATGTTTCTAGGTTTAAGCTATCTAATACATTCCACTAATCTACTTTTCTCTTTTTTTACCCACTACCAAATGGCTTTGAAAATTATTGCTTTGTATTATGGTTTGAGATCTGGAAGCATTAAACCCTCTTCTTTCTACTTTTACAAAAATTTATCCCTTAATATTCTTAGACTTTTAATACCTCAAATGAATTTTATCATTATTACATCTAATTCTATTAAGTATCTCTGTGGTAATTTGATTGCTATTGCACCAAATTTTTAGAGGAATTTGGATTACGTTGTCATATTTTCTATAATTCCACTATCAGGCCAAAAACAGTGAATTTTTTTTAATCATTTAGATCTTCCTCTAGTTCTACAAAAACTGTTTTAATCTTATATTTTTCTGAGCATTTGTGTTGCATTTATATAGCTCTTTCAGAGCTTGGGAGATTAATTCATATATATTTAGTGGTTGTCATCTTAAATGAACTGTTTCTTCTTTTTTACCCTGCTATTATCCAGAATTATTTTGATTGTTTAGTATTCTGCCACTTTACTCAAGCTACTAATTGTTTTAGTATTTCTAGGACTCTCTACAGTTCTCTAATATAACCATCTATCCTTTCCAATTTTGCTTTTTCTTTGTCTATGCTTATTTCCCTCAATTTCTTTTTCCTGTCTTATTGCTGTAAACAGTATTTCTATCACTAAAGTCAAAGAAATCTAAGGTCATGGAGTTGTTGCTTTACTCCTGATTCTACTGGAAATACTTCCAGTTCATTATATATAATGCTAGTTCTTAATTTTAGATTGGTATTGATTACATTATTATATTGATTATATTAAAGAAAACTTATATTCCTATAATTTTGTTGTCTCTACCTTCAATCAGTGCCATACTTTTAAAAGACTTTTATGCCTTAGTTAATAGAATCATGTGATTTATTGAAAAATAAATTTCTTTTTAATTTTAAACCAAATCTCTTTTATGTCCTCCATTTTTTGCTCTCTATTGCCTTGTTAAGAATTATCTCCATTATTTAGTTTTTTAACCAATTATTTTCAACTAATAAGCATTTATTTACTCTCTCTGCATTTAAAAAGAAAAATCAGCAAAACTCATACTGAACATTCAAAGTCAAGAAAAATAAATTCTCATATGGGGCACATATTTTTAAAAGTTCATGTTATCATTCTGCATATTTCTATCATCACTTTTCTTTCAGGAAGTGGACCTGTTTTATTTCTAAGCTATCAATTTTCCTTTCAAGTTTCTTTTTTTAATAAGAAAACTAATGTATCCTCTTCTTTAATCCTTTTATAGGCCTTCAAATCATACTTATGGTTTCATTCTCTTTTATGACATTCCAATGAGGAGAATTTACCATGAAGTGCAGTAGCTAACCTTGATGCTTTGTTTGTCATCTCTGAAGACATTTGACGACATGACCGAAAACTTCATATTAACAAGCATAGGAGCAAACACACAAGGAAGTCACATTCCAGTAGTGATTGGGAAAGGATGAGAGCATTGTCCGTTATTCAGATCCCAGGCAGGTATGCTTTCATGAAATTGTAATAAAATGCTGATGAAATTCTCTGGGCAATCAAATTTTCACATAATTTTCCATAAGCCCTCATGACTGACATTATCAAAGACTTTGGTCAGTCCTAAAAATATTGTGTACAGGCCTCTGTTCTGCTGCTGGCATTTGTCCTGGAATTCCTGGGCAGAAAACATCATATCAACTCTTCCTCAGCCCTCTATGAAGCCACACTGACTCTTAGGTAGACGGTCATCATCCATGTGTATAATAAGCCTATTAAAAACGACTCTGGCAAGAATCTTGCTAGAATTATAGAAGAGAGACACCTCCCTGTAATTGTTGCAGGACAATATATTTCCTTTACCGTTATAGAGATGGACAGTTTAAGCATCATTGAACTCCTTGGGGATAACCTCCTCTTGCCATGTAACCTGAAAATTTAAGTCACCTTTTATATGAACTATGGGCCCATTACCTTGTAAATTTCAGCTGAAGTAGAATCAGCACCAGGTGCTTTGCCATATGAAAAGCACCTAATGGAATCCAAAACATCTTCTTCGGTTGAAACTTTAACTAGAGAGAGATTGACTTCACCCTGAGGTAAACAGCCAATAGCTTCAGCAGAGATTGATGATGGTCTATTAAGAATACTGTGCAAGTGTTCAACCCATCTCTCCAGGACTATGTCCTTACCACTAATTATTGTGCTTCCATCAGCACTGGGTAGTTTAGATGCACCCGTGAGTCTCTGACCCATAAATAGCCTTCAGGGTATCATAAAAGTATTTTGGATCGGTGCTATCAGCATAAAACTGAGTTTTTATCTGCCTTCCCCTTAAGTCTATGGTAAATTCTTCAACTTAAAAAGGCTACAAGCCAAGATCAAAATGGAGGGAGAGTTGGTGCTTGATTTTCTGTTTCCATATGATTGTGCATTCAGTGAAACCTCTGAAGCTGAGATGCAACAAAGTAAGGATCCATTCTCTGCCATTTTTGCTAATTTGACCCAACAGTTAACACCAAGAAAATACAGGTGCTCCATCAGTCACCACCTCACCATCAACACATGCAACATGGTTACAGCAAATGAAGAAATTTGGAATGTTGTGGATAAGTTAGCTTGCATTGGTAGTGTATTTTCCAGGGATGTACACATAGATAATGAAGTTGGAGCATTCATTGCCAGTTAGCTCAGTATTTGGGAGGCTCTGAAGGAAAGTATGGGAGAGAAGATATATTAGAGAGACTACCAAACTGAAGGTCTAAAGAGCCATTGTGCTGATCTCATGGTCATATGACTGTGAAAGCTGGACAGCGCACCAGCCTCATCCCAGTAAACTGAATCATTTCTATTTGTATTGTCTTAGGAAGATTCTGAAGATCACTTGGCAGGATAAGATACCAGACACTACAATCCTTTCTCAAATTAAAATAGCAAGCATTCAAATTCTACTGCAGAAAGCAAAACTCTGATAGGCTGGCAACATTGTTCAAATGCAAAACGTAAATTTCCTAAAAAGACAGTTTTATAGAGAACAGGGCAATTGCTCATGTAGTGGTCCAAAGAAGCAATACAAGGACATTCTCACAGTCATCTTAGTGACTTTGGAATTGATTGTGATAAATGGAAGATATGGCACAAAACCACCCAGTATGGCATGTCCTCATCAGAAAAGGTTCTGTGCTCTATGAGCAAAGCAAAATTGAAGTAACTCAGAAGAAATGCAAGATGCACAAATTTAGAGAATCTACTTCCGAATAGTCACATGGACTATTTGTGCCTAATTGGTGGTAGAGCCTTCTGAGTTTGTATTGGTCTGATCAGTCACAATCAGACACACTGTAACCTCACTCTAGCAAATAGATGTCATTTTAGTACTCTTCCAGAACAAACGACAACAACCAACCATGGAACCAACTGTGGGAGAATTACACATTTCTGGAGCTTTCTTTGGGTAATTTCTTAATGGATAACATTTCTTCTTTCTATTATGAATGTAAACTCCTTGAGGACAGGAATGGTTTTGGAGTTGTTAGAATTTTTTTTTATATTTATGTTGCCTGTGCCTTCTTTAATTACTTGGACATTTGTTTTAAACTTAGAGCTGTGATTTCACTGATACAGAGAACTAATGTGGAACACTCTCTTTACCAAAGTAGGTCAACCATTTATTACTAATTTAATTTCTTAGAGAATCATTTGTGCATCCAATGACTTGCCTTCTGATGTAATATAGCTTACAGAGGCAGAACTTGAATCCAGAACTTAAATTCTAACTGTAAGATGCTTGTTTTATAGTTAGATCCATTATGTCGTGCTGCCTCTCACCTTGTCTACATGATGTGCCCATTAAAGGATTGTTGTATTGAATTGTTGGTTCAGAGGATCCTATGAAATTCTTTGTGTGTGTTCTACTGTGTACATGGTAGTCTTTTTTTCTCATTTTCCATTTAAATTAAAATAAATTTTAAAATTTACAAAAAAAATAAATTCTTTATACTATTTCTCTACTTCCTCATCCTTCTTTATTCTGCAAAAGCCTCCATTATCATCATCATGTTTCCCTTCTCTTAGTTAATCATAAGCATTAAAAAGACCTGTGGCACAGTAGAAAAGGAATTAGGATCAGAGAAACTGAGTTGAAATCCAGCTATCATTTATTTTCTTTATTAACTTGAAACAACTCTCCTCCATGAGCCTCAAGTTCCTCATTTATAACATAAGAGTATTAGACTAGACACCCTCTATACAAATTTCTATCAAGTCTATGGTGCTGTTATTAGATAAAACAACTAAGTTCCCCATGAAATGTCAGTCAACAAACATTTATTAAACATCTCCTATGTCAGTCACTGTACTAAGCACTAGGGATACAAATAAGTGTAATAGATGGTCTCTGCCCTTAAGGAGTTCACAATCTAATGAGGGAGAGAACATGAATAAAACTATGTGCAAACAAGTTTTATGTAGAAGGTATAATTTTTTTCCTGTACTTAAAGGAATCCAGGGAAGCCAGGAATGGAGATGAGGAGGGAAAGAATTCTATGCATGAGGGACAGCCATTGAAAATGCCTGGACAGAGATGGAGAGTCTTATTGAAAGGAGAGCAAGAGTGCTGGTGCCACTGAATTGAACAGTATGTAGGGTTGGGGTGTAAAGTTTAAGACAAATGAAAATGTATGGGGGGAACAGGTTATGAAGAGCTGTGAACACCAAACAAATGATATTTATATTTTATCCTAGAGTCGATAGGGAGCCACTACAGTTGATTGAGTAGGGAGGTAATGCGATTAGACTTGCACATTGGAAAGAATACTTTGGCAGCTGATGAAGGATGGACTGGAATGGACTTGTGCAGCCACACCCTCCAGCAGGCTATGGCAGTAGTTTAGACACAAAGTGAGAGTCCTGCCCCAGAATAGTGGCACTGCCTGAGGAAAGGAGACATACACAAGAAAAACTATGAAGATAACAGTAACAAAACTTGACAACATATTGGATATGGGGGCTGGTGGTGAGAGACAATGAGGAGTCAAGAATGACATCTAGGTTGGTTTGCCAGCCATGGATGATTGGGAGTTTGGTGATACCTTCAGATTTTGTGGGGAAAGATAAGTTCAGTTTAGACATATTCAGTTATAATGTCTACAATATTTAGTTTTAGATGCCTAATAGGGAGTTGAAAATTTAAACCTGTAGTTCAGAAGAGGCTAGGGTTGGATAAGTACATTTGAGAATCATCAGCATAGAGATGATAATTGAATCCATGGGAGGTGATGAGAACACCAAGTGAAACACCGCAGAAGGCGAATAGAAAAGGGCTCAGGACAAAGCCCTGGGAAACACCAACAGTAAGCGGGTATAACCTGGATGAAAGGAAACTAAGGAGCAACCGTACAGGTATGAGGAGACTCGGAAGACAGTAGTGTCACAAAAACACAGAGAAAAGAAAATATCAAGGAGAAGATGGTGAGTGACAATGTCAAAGTCTTCAGAGAGGCCAAGAAGGATAACAGATCTTTAAATTTAGCAGGTAAGAGATAACTGGTAACTTTGAAGGGTGCAATTTCAGAAGCCAGGCTATAGAAACAGTGAGAGAAAAGGATGCAGAGGCATTGATTATAGATGACCTTCTCAGGAAGTTTAGCCCACAAAAGGGAGGGGAAATATGGGGTAGTAGCTAATAAGGGAGGGAAAGCAATGGAAAGTTTGAGGCAAATGGAAAGGTTTGAAACAGCCTATCACACCCATCTGTGATGTTCTTTTTGAGTCCTCATACTGTTTGACTTCTCTGCTGCATTTGACATTTTTTATTACCCCCTCCTCTTGGATATCATCAACAATCTGATTTTCATCATGCTCCCCTTCTTGATTCTCCTACCTATCTGATCTCTCCTTCCCAGGATTCTTTTCTGGGTCATTTATATTCCAAAAATATATCCTGGTCTCTCTTTTTTTTCTCCCTTTATTGTCTTTCTTTTGGTGCTCTTATTAACCAGCATAGGTTTTAAAATAGTATCTGTGTCAATGATATACCAGTCTTTTCCCTTGGCTTCCATCTTACTTAACTGCTTTTTGAATATTTCAAACTCAGTGTCCCATAGGAATCTTAAATTAAATATATTCAAAGAAGAACCCATTGTCTTTCCTCCAAAACCCTCTCTTCCACTGAATATTCCTATTTCTACCAAGGGCAAGACCATTCTTTCAATCTCCCAGGTTCATAACTTCAGCATTATCTTTAACTTCTCACTTTCCTTTATCCAATATATTCAATTGATTGTCAAATCTTCCCGTCTGCCTTCTACAACATCTCTCACAAAAACTCCCTTTTCTTAATTCACACAGCTACTACTTTAATTCAGACCTTGGTATTTTTTAGCTTCTGCTATTGCAATCACCTGATAATAGGTCCCCCTACCTCAAGACTTACCCTAAGCTAATCCATCCCCCACACAGCTGCCAGATATTTTCCTCAAGTGCAGGTATGACCATGTCATTGTCCTGCTCAAAAAACGCAAATACCTCTCTATTGCCTCCAGGCTCTGCATAACACAAGTATAAATGGGAGTTATGTGTAATTCTCTGTTGAAAATAGGTCTTGTAAAAAACCAGAGTACATTTTTTCAAGTTTTACAGCAGATTTATTCAAAGTAAGAGGCTGATTTTCATATCTAGCTTATCTCAAAACATAGAATAATTGATATTCTGCAATTTACTTTCTGCTATATAAACTCAACCCAAAGGACATTGGGCTCTGGAAGGGATTATCAGAAATAGCATCCTTGTCTTAAGATTCACAAAGAAACTTTCTGGTAATGCTCTCTGGAATTAGATTAGTGGTTGCACTTCCAGAGTGCAATTGGCTACATCTCCCCTTCAGAACTTTAGGGGTAGCCTTAAAAAGGCTATTATTCCTAGTATTTCTCATGAGTCTCCATTCAGTGTATTCCTCCCATCTCATTCATGTAGTTAAAATTTCCTCATTATGAGCTGACCATTTAGGTCATGAGAATGCAGCAAGGTGGAAGTCAAGGCCTTAGATCCTTGGGTTAAATCTAATGACAATGTTTGTGTTTTGGAGGTGTAATGGCAATTTAGATGGGGAAATGTTTCCCATTCATTAATAGGTCCATGTGACCTGCCTGGATCACATGGAAGTCTGAGTCACATCCAGCCTGAAGTGGGAAGAGTTTGCTGAATGGGTGGAACAGGAAGAGGAGTTAGAGGAGAGCTGAGAAATTAGTCATTATAGCAGTCAGAAATGAAGGATGCAGGCAAGCTCATAGTGAGTGGGAGAAGAGCATTTTGTTTAAGGGAAGCCTGTTTGTGATTTGATGATGGAGCTGGTTTGTAAGCCTTCCCAGGCAGAGACTTGGGGATTGTGCTGTCCTCTGCATTGACATTATGTATAGATTTTGGTTGCTGTGATGAATTTGGCTTTCTGGTGTCTGAATAAATGTTTTGGTTCTGTCTTTCACATGGAGAGAGTGTTGTATTTCATGATTCAGAATTGTGCTAGGGTATTCATGAATATCACATTGGTGCTACAGAAAGGCAAAAAGATAGGGCACAGCTAAGTTCTGCTGGTCTTTCGTCTCACCTGCAGGAAGAGAGTGGATGACATCCATTTCTTTCAAGCTGTATAAGCAGTCATACAACCTGGGAGATATCAAGTTTGCCTAGAGATAGAATATAGAAAGAGAGATAGGGGGAAGAACTGGGAGGGGCATCTCTAGAGAAAATCATTCTTCCTGCCTCCCATTCATTCTGGATGGCATCATCTAGTCAAATGTGGAATTACTTTTGCAATTTATTATTTATTGATAGATTGCAGCCCACAAAAGTTTTAACATTTTATAATTGCACCAGAGATCTACTAATGCCATACTATGTAATTTTGAACATAGTCTAATTAAAACTTAACTATGCCATTTTATCTTATTCAGTTCTCTTCTGTGTCCTTCTATAAATCCTCTCTAAGACATTTGCAAGATGCATTGAGGGCTCTTCCCTGAATCTTTAAATATGTTGTGGATAACAATATATAACTGACACTACTCACCTATTATCCCCTCACTGCTAACATCAACAACCCACCCCCTATCCCAGTTATTTTTGTTGTTTGGTCATTTCAATCATACCTAATTCTTTGCGACTCCATTTGGGGTTTTCTTGAGAAAGATACTGGGATGGCTTGTCATTTCCTGTTCCAACTTATTTTACAGGTGAGAAAACTGAGGCAAACAGGGTTAAGTGATCTGCTTAGGATCATCCAACTAGTAAATACCTGAGGCCATATTTGAACTCAGGAGATGAATATTTCCAACTCCAGTCCCACCACTCTATCTTTGGCACCACCTAGCTGCTCTTCTTTTCCAGTCACCGTTGTTCAGTCATTTGCAATTCTTTGATTTTTTGTGGCCCCTTTTGGGTTTTTCTTGGCAAAAACATTGGAGCGGTTTACTCTTTTCTGTTCCAGCTCACTGTGCAGAGGAGGAAATTGTGGCAAACATTTTTAAGTGACTTGTTCAGGGTCACCCAGCTAGTAAGTATTTTATGCCAGCTTTGAATCCATGAAGATGAGTCTTCTTCACTCCAGGCCCACCACTCTATTCACTGTGCCACCCTGCTCCCCATTCCTAACCACACATTGCTTTAATGATGGTTTTATGGAAATTTTAGTACAGAAGTCAATATTGGTAATGTATTACCATCTAAGGATATGTACTATGTACCTTAGGACCTACTATGTCTCTCCTTTCCTATCAATCTATCTTTAGTGACATCAGCCAATTTTATGAAGTTGGAGCCATATCTCAGAATTGTTTTTCTTTAAGATTTTTATATTATTAAATAATTTGAAGATTTTTTTTAAAATTATGTGCTTGTGTACTACATCTGTGGCCAAGGAGTAACAGTATAATTGGAAATGGAAACCATTGGGTCAGAACAGAAATACTCGATGTTTAATGATGGAAAAGATATGTGTCCTGTGACTGTACCTAGAATAGACAGATTCCCTTTTACTCATCCCATAAAAGAAAGAAGAGGAGAAATTTCAAAACGTGAAGACTAATCTACCACATTGAAGGAAGTATTTGAGCAGCTACAGGAATGTGGTGCCGCTGAAAGGAGAGAGAGAAAGAGAGAGAGAGAGAGAAAGAGAGAGAGAGAGACAGAGACAGAGACAGAGAGAGACAGAGAGACAGAGACAGAGAGACAGAGACAGAGAGACACAGATAGACAGAGAGACAGAGAAAGACAGAGAGAGAGAGAGAAGATATGGAAGCATTGAGACTACCACATATCTCTGCCATGACCTTTGCATCTTCCATCGTAAATCTATAGAGAAATGAAGGGTACTATGTCACTGGTATGATAAATTCAGATGAATTTACTGTTGAATCATCTGTCTTTCTCCCCAACTTATTCTCTCTCTAGGCAGAGATGAATCTACTTTAGCAGCTTTTTCACTTTCTATTTCACCACTTGTTTTAAAAGTTTTTTTCTAAAATACCATTCCGTGTGTGTGTGTGTGTGTTTGTGTGTGTGTGTACAATCACATGCATACATAGACCACTAAATATAGCTAATTCACACAAAAGAAAAAAATTCACTTTCTGATTGCTGAGATTTTTATCCAACTGAGGGGTCAGAGCTAGATAGAAAGATGTTATTGATACATATCTGCAGTTTTTTTTCTAAACAAAGAGTAAATAAATTGAAATAATAGCTAGTCCTAACGAGCCTGAGACTTGTCTTACTGATGGACATGAGGGATATAGATCTAGAGTAGCTTCCCTCTGATAAGATTACCTTGGGTTTCTTTGATTTCCTATCAATCTTCCTGCAGAAGCTTTGAAAAAAAATAACTCGCTGACTTGGTTAGAGATGAAGTCCTTGCCTAAAAAGACACAACTGAAGAAAAATATCAGGAATAAGGATCTCTCAGTATGCTGTTGAGGAGACAACCAAGAAAAATTATTAGCCCTTGTGCTTAAACACCTTCTACATCTTATTCTACTAAAATCACACCAGAACTGTGTAGTTACTGTTTTATAATTTGTTCATATCATTTGGGCATTACAGAAATGGGTTCAATTCTTATAAATTTATTTAATTCACTCTGCAGGTAGGATCTTATAAGATATTTATCATAAATTAAATTTTCAATTTGCTGTTCTTCCTTTTATTCTGCCTCTTTTGCACAAAGTTTTAAAATTGTGCATTTAAAATGCTTTCTTGTTCAATAATTTCTTCCATTTGTAAGATTTTTTTATTAGTCATTTTGATACAATGGTAACTCTCTGTTTTTAAAGGTCATGCTAGCAGATCACAAACTCTGGTAAATTTTACCAAGCTGGAAAGACTTTTTAGAATGATCTTGATGAAAGGTTGTCCCTGCTCTTCAAGAATCAGATTACCTAAGTAAAGAATGGCCCATTACCAGAAAGATGATGACTAGGCAGTGAAGTATTTAGATGTAGTAATCCAGGAAACAGATTAAAATATGAAAGGGTTGTTTATCCTAGGCAACCAACTTCCACTTCCACACTAATGGGTGGTAGACTGGTGGACAAGGGAGCAGAAGGAACTCAGATATTAGACTACCTATGTTAATTTAGTTGTTTGTAATCTACACATAAATCTTTCTCCATTATTGAACAAGCTAATACACTCCTAGAGGAATAAAAATATTCATATTAATAATCCTTTGTTAAGGAAACTAGGTAATATAAAGGAGTTAAACTAAAGTATGGTCCGGAGTGATTATGGTTAAGAGTGAATAAAGGAGTTGGTTTCCACATGAACCCCTAGATTAAGAACATTCTTCTAATGTGACATTAGATCATCTTGCCTGATATTATGATGTCGTGAGTACCACTAGGAAAATGGGAAAAATATAGGCACCAATTGCTATCACATTGGACAAAGGAAGAGAAATATTCTCTGAAGAATTTGATGACATCTCCAAAAATAAGACTTAACATATGCTTTAACACACGATGTCTTCAATATTGATAGAAGAGAAATGGTATATTTGCAGAGATAGAGACATATGCAAATATATACATACATGTATAAATACATATATATGATTATATACCTGGGAAAAGAAGATTTAAGATAAACTCTTCTTTATGATGAAAGAAATTATAGAAGTTTATGAATAAGACTGAATAAAAGACTGGAAAGAAAATTTGTGTTTATCTATCCCATAGCTCTTCAAAAACAGCAAACTGGGGGTGGTAAACCAATATGCAGAACCAGGATGGTAGAGAGATGCCAGAAAGTTGCCTGACATCTCCCCAGTTTCCTTCAGAAATAACAGTAAGTCATGCCACTAAAAGAAATCTGGAGCAATAGAATCTACAAAAAGATGGAGTGAAACAAAGACTCAAAACCTGACAGGGTCAGTGTAGAAATGTGTGAAAGCCTAAGTACCTCAGCACCTAATTGACTTAATGATAAAAGACATGAAAGTCTATGTGGCCTAGTACCTAATTGGCTCTGAACCAGGACTCTATGTGACTCAGCCCAGGATGTATCACAGCTGTGAACTGGGCCAGAGTTCAAAGAAGTAAGACATCAGGGATTGATAAGGCAAAAATACCAGTATGTCCTTAGAACACAGTCCCTCTTCCAAGGACAAAAAGGGAACACATGTAGTCATATAGGACTATGTGACTTCCCCTACAGGGAAGATCTTATATTGCACCAACCCTTCAATCAACAACTTGGAAAAGGAAGCACAAAAATTCACTGAACAAAACAGTTCCTTAGAAAATGGAAATGGCCAAATGGGGAAGAAAATTCACTGAAGAAAACAACTCCTTTAAAAGTAGAATTGCCAAAATGGAAAAGGAGATACAAAAAAATAAATGTAAAAAATAATTCATTAAATATTAGAATTGGGCAAGAGGTAAATAATTACTTTTTGAGACAACAGGAATCAATCAAACAAAACCAAAACAATGGGAAAACAGAAGAAAATGGAAAATACCACACTGGAAAAACAACTGGCCAGGGAAATAGATCCAGGAGCGATAATTTATTGGACTACCTAAAAGCCATGATCAAAAGAAGAGACTGGACAGTATCTTTCAAGAAATGAAGAAAAACTGCCCTGATGTCCTAAAACCAGAGAGTAACAGAGTCAGTGAAAGAATTCACTGATCACCTTCTGAAAGAAATTCCAAAATGAAAACTCCAGGGAATATTTTAGCCAACTTTCAGAACAACCAAGTAAATGAGAAAATACTGCAAATAGTTAGAAAGAAATAATTCAAATATTGAGAAAACATAGTCAGGATTACACAGGTCCTAGTAGCTTCTATATTAAAGGATCAGAGGGCTTGGAATATCATATTCTGGAAGGCAAAAAACATGGATTACAACCAAGAATCAACTACCAGGAAAATTGAGCATAATCTTTTGGGGAAAAAGATGTGAACATTCAATGAAACAAGGTACTTTCAGATTTTCCTGATGGAAGGACCAGAGGTGAACATAAAACTAGATTTTCCGATACATGACTCAAGAGAAGTGTAAAATGGTAAACAAAAAAAGAAAAAAATATGATATTCAGTAAGCTTAAACAGTTTACATCCCTCCATGTAAAGATTATGCTTGTAACTCTTAAGAATTATATCTCTATTGGGGAGTTAGAAGATATGTAGAGGAGTTGGATATTAGTTGACTTTGAGGGGTAAAGGAGGATTTTACTGAAAGAAGAGGAAAGAAGGAAGCAGTATAGGTTAAATTATGTCACAGGAAGAGACATGAAGTAGCTATTACATTACAGGGGATAAAGTAAGGACATGACCCTTACTCTCACCAATATTGATTCAAAAATGGAATAAAATACATCAGCAATCTATCTTATAATATATGGAAGTAAGAGGGGAAGGAGAAAACAAAAGGAGGGTTGATTGAAAGGAGAACAAATTGGGGGTGGTAGTGGTCAGAAGCAAAATGCTAGTGAGGAGTGCCAAAGCAGTACTTATGAGAAATTGTATACCTCTAAATATTTACATGAATAAAATAGGGAAAGAACAGATCAATGAATTTGGCATGCAATGAAATAAGCAAAAAAAAAAAAAAAGAACAAATTAAGAATCACCAATTAGACACCAAATTAGAAATTCTGAAAACAAAAGGGAGATTAATAAAACTGAAAAAAGAAAACTACAGAACTAATAAAATTAAGATGGTTTTATGAACATACCAATAAAATAAATAAATCTCTGGTTAATTTGATTTTTAAGAAAAAGAAAGAAATCAAATTGCCAGTACCAAAAATGAAAAAAATGAATTCACCACCAATGTAGAAGAAATTAAAACAATAATTAGGAGCTATTTTGCCCTACAGTATGCCAATAAATCTGACAATCTAAGTGAAATGGTTGAATATTTTTTAAAAATATAAATTGCCCATATTAACAGAAGAGTAAATAAAATACTTAACTGAATTTTAGAAAAAGAAATTGAACAACCCATCACTGAATTCCCTAGGAAAAAATCTCCAGGGCTAGATGAATTTACAAGTGAATTCTACCAAATACTTAAAGAACAACTAATCCAATACTATATAAACTATTTGGAAAAATATGTGGGAGAGGAGATCTACCAAGTTTCTTTGATGACACAAATATGGTGCTCATACCTAAATCAGGAAAAGCCAAAACAAAAAAAGAAAAGTATAGGTCAATTTTCCTAATGAATGTTGAGGTAAAAATTTTAAATAAAATATTAGCAAAGAGATTACAGCAATTTGTCACTAGGATAATACTATATGACAAAGTAGGATTTACACCAGGAATTGCACAGTTGGTTCAATATTAGGAAAATTATTAGCATAATTGACCATATCAGTAACAAAACCAACAGAAATCATATGATTTTTCAAAAACTGCAGAAAAATCTATTGCTATACAGCACCCTGTGCTGTTAAAAATAATCAGAGAGCATAGGAATAAATGAAGCTTTTCTTAAAATGGCAAGTAGTATTTGTCTAAAACGATTAGCAAGCAAGTAAAGGGGATAAGCTAGAAACCTTCCCAATGAAATCAGGGGTGAAACAAGGATGACCATTATCAACACTATTATTCAATACTGTACTAAAAATTTTATCTTTAACAACAAGAGAAGACAAAGAAATGGAAGGAATTTGAATACTCAATGAGTAAACAAAACTCTTACTCTTTGCATGTGATGTGATGGTGCACTTAAAGAATCCTAGAGAATCCACTAAAAGACGACCTGAAATAGTTAACAACTTTAACAAAGTTGCAGGATATAAAGGAAACTCACATAAACCATAAGCATTTCTATATATTACCAACAAAGCTGATCAGGAAGACATAGAAAGAGAATTTCCATTTAAAAAACTGCAAGCAATATAAACTATTTCGGAATGTACTTGTCCAAACAAACCCAGGAACTCAATTACAAAAAACATTTCAAACCAATAAAATCATATCAAAACAACTGGGAAAATATCAGTTGCTCATGGGTAGGCCAAGCCAGTACACTAAAAATGACAATACCAAAATAATATAAATGAAAATACTAGAGACATCAGAATTCATATTATAAACAATATATAATTTTGGTTAAAGGGAATGGATTTTGAGATATACTTCTCTCAGTAAAGAGATGGTGGACTATAGGTGCAGATGGTTACATATGTTGTCAGTCTCATTTTCCATAACGGTTTTGATAAATGTTTTTGCTTTGCCATTACTGAAGACTCTGTAACAGCAGTGAGCTACTAGCAGGTAACAGAGGTAGATGAAATAACATGTATCAATGAAATATTTTTAGTGTACAGTCATATATAATGGTAGAATTCTTCATCTGATAGTAATTAAGAAAACTAAAATACTTCATTGAAGCTCAGATAGTATTTACTTTTTGCTTATTTTTGTAGTAACCATTAGATAGTATTCAATTTTTAATCATAGTCAAATTATTTTGACATCCTGTCTTTTGGACAGGTTTCTGATCTCCTTACTTGCTTAACTAGTGGCTAGAACTGACTGGCTGGGATGTCAGAACATGGACTATGCAAATCTCCCTATGGCCTTTTTCCCTTGAAAGGTGGATAATCAAATGTACTGCTTATATTATTTACACTGTGAATGATATTTAGGGACCCTACTGATGAAACAAGACTTACAAACCATGCAGAGTTACCTTCATACAAAACTTATACATCCCTTTGAACGTTCAGAATTATCTCTGGCTAGCACAATCAAGTCACCTCTGTAAGATTTAGAGATTTCATTAAGTTAAATAGGAACAATTTCCAGCTTCAGTTGATGAATATTTATTTTTTTATTATTTTTCTCAGAGCACCAAGAACCTCTTTGTTTCTCAGGCTATAGATAAATGGGCTTAATAGATGAATTATGACTGTGTAAAACAGAGAGTACATTATATCCTGATTGTTGATAACACGAGACTCAGGAAATACATACATAATTAAAATTGTGCCATGGAATAAAGAGACAGAGAACAGATGTGCACTACAGGTAGAGAAAGCTTTGCTCCTGCTCTGTGCAGACTTAATTCTCAGGATGACAAGGAGGATATATGTGCATGAGACTAAGATTATTGTAAGAGTAAAAGATAATATAACGACAGACAAAATGAAAACAACTAATGAATTAAGAGATGGGTGAGTACAGGAAATCTTAAACAATGGTAAAATTTCACAACAAAAATGATGGATTATATTTGTTCTACAGAAAGTTAATGTAAATAATAAACCCACATGAATCATGAGATGAAGAAAACCAAGTGTATAGGAAGCAATCACCAACTGCTTGCCCGATCTATTGGACATCCTCACTGGAAAAAGGACAGGGTTGCACATGGCTGCATATCAGTCATATGCCATGGCTGCCAAAAAGAAATATTCAACAGTTACACTGAAATGAAAAAGGTAAAATTGGGCCATGCATTCCAAAAAGGATTAAATTTTCTTCTTAGTTAAGAAATTCACCAGCATCTAAGGGGTCACTGAAGAGGAAGTCCAAGCATCTGCAAAAGCTAAACTACTGAGAAAGAAGTACATATGCCTGTGAAGGTTAGAGTCCATCCAAACAAGCACAACCAGCCCAATATTCCTCATCATGGTTGTTAGATAAATAACTAAAAAAATGAAAAAAAAGGAGGAGCTGAAAATCAGGATTTTCTGTGAAGGCTGTGAGAACAAACTCTGTCACAACTGTTACATTTTCTTCCATTATGATTGCATTTTATATGTTCACTGAAAAGTGAGTTGAGAAATAAAGAAGACATTCACCAAAGTACCCTACTTTTTCTGCACTGAATGCCCTCTCATCAGCATGTTTTCAGGTTTAAACTTCTTTAAAAAAAAATTTTAAAATAATTCTTTGCTACTTTTCCTGGATTAGAACGTTGGTGGGGAACCTGCAGCCTTTAGGCCACATGTGGCTCCCTAGGTCCTCAAGTGAAGCCCTTTCACTGAATCCAAACTTCACAGAACAAATCTTTAAAGTTTGGATTCAGTCAAAGGGCCACACTTGAGGATCTAGTGTGCCACATGTTACCTCAAGGTCACAGGTTCCCCACCCCTGGATTAGAATAAAATAAAACGAAATTGAGAGATTTGTTAAATTTAAAAGATGATATTAAGGAATTCTAGTAATAAATAGCACAAAGAGGCAATTCTCTATTACTCTTTGATTCTGTTCACACTGTATATTATAGTAATTGATATTTCTGGGTGGTACAATTCATAGAATACCAAGCCTGGAGTCAGAAAGATTATAGTTAAATAGCAATATTATGCTATGATCAACTATGATTGACATAGCCCTTCTCAGTAATACAATGATCCAAGGAGATTCCAAAAGAATCATGATGGAAAGTGATGTGCACATCCAGAGAAAGAACTATGGAGTCTAAAATGCAGATCAAAGCATACTAATTTCACTTTTTTATTATTTTTTGGTTTGTTTGAATGGGGGTTGGTCCCTTTTCCCTTTTTCTTTCTTTTACAATTTGACTAATGTGGAAATATGTTTACATGATTGCGCATGTATAACATATCAGATTGCTTGCCATCTTGGGGAGGGAGAAAGAAAAAGTTGAAACTCAAAATGTTATAGAAAATAAATATTGAAATAATTGTAAAAAATAAAATACTATTAATCAAAAAAAAGATCTAAGTTCAAATCTGGCTTCAGACACTTAGGGACTGTGTGACTCTGGACAAGTCATCTAACTCTGTTTCATTTCCTCATCTGTAAAATGGGAACACACTGAAGAAGGAAATGACAAACTACATCAGGGAAGAAAACCTCATGGGAAAAGTCTATGAAATCATGTTGAGTCAGACAAGAGTAAAGGACTGGATGACAACAAATAACTCTTAAGATTTGTAAAGCAATTCATATATATTATCTCAGTTGAATCTTGCAACAACCCCGGGGGAAGTGTTAAAGACATTATTATAACCATTTTATAGAAGAGAAAACAGGGTGATGGTGGTTGTGTCAGGAGAGCAATTTGATCCCATGGCTTCCTGATTCCTGGTTGAGTATTGTGTCTTCTATGTCTGGCTGTGGCGATGCACTCCTGTAATACCTGCTACTGGAAGAGGCTAAAGAGGATGGATCTCAGTGAATCTGAACTGCCAAAAGGCTAAAGTCAATCAGATGTCTGCACTAGATCCCAGAGAAAAATAGTGAACCTCTAGAATAGGAAGGCCAGCAGGCTACCTGAAGAGAGGCAAGTCATCTCCAGGTCAGAAAATTGGAGCAGGTCAAAGCTCCCAAGTTAATCATTTTTCAGACTTAGTCCAAGAGTGATCTCTGCACCTCCAATCTAGGGGAGAATAGGGAGGCCCCGACTCAGGGAAAAATCAACACTAACAATCTACATCTGCTATGTCACATTGCTAAATTGATCATAATGAAGGAGCTGATCTAGACCTCTACTCAATTCCAAACCATAGAGGAAAATCATGCTCTTCTTTTCAAACCCCGTTCTATTAACATAATTCAATAGTTCATGTATTTTTGGATTGTATTATTAAGACAAATTGTAGATGTGCCTTCCCTGAAGAATTCCAGGCAAGATAATACTGTGTGGAACTGTTTTAAAAATGTTCTCTGCCTTTACATGTATAATTGATATCGTATTACTTGTTTTCTCAAATAGTGGGGGAGGGTTAGGAGGGAACAACAGAATTTTGAAACAAAAAAAATTTAAGTAAATGTAAAAATATTTTAATGTTATTGGGAAATCTTTAACAAAATAAATACATATATATTTCTTAATTGTTGTCTAGACACAGGCAGATGAGTCAGATAACTTTTATTCCATGACACTAGAATAGTTGAGGTTTCAAGCTTTCAGTTTTCAAAAGTCAAGGATGTACCTTATTTCTGCTCCATAAAAGTACAAGTAAATTACTTAGTAGACAGGTTTTATAGAACTTTGCTGACCAAAAAAAAAAAATTGTATATTTTTAGGTAGTCTCAAAAGTGAGTAGATTTTCCTTTTCATGTTCATTTTATTTTGTACCATGTTCTTTTGTCATTAAAAAGAGAGTAAGTGATATTGACATAGTGATTTATGGTTAACAAAGTCCTTTACATACATTATATTTTTGATCCCCATAGAAACTCTTTAGGAAATGCTACAAGGAAAGAAGCAAGAAATTACTGATTACCAGGCACTGTGCTAATGGCTCTACAAATATTTATTTGATCCCCACAACAACCCTGGAAGAGAAGTGTTATTTTATCCCCATTTTAAAGCTGAATAAAAAGGATCAGATAGAAACAGTGACTTGCTCAGGATCAATCAGTAAGGGTCTGAGGCCGATTTGAGCTCCGATCTTCCTGACTCTATACTCAGTGCTCTATCTCCTACACTATGAGATAATGATAATAATGGTGATGATGGTGGTGACAACAACAGCAACACAAATATTATTATTATTCCTATTTTACAGATGAGAAAACAAAGCCTGAGAAAGATTAAACAATTTGCTAACGATCACACAGAAAGTGAATGTCTGAGACAGGATGTACTCCCAAGACTTACTGACTGTACTTTATCCATCTCTCTATTCAAAAATCAATGGACATTTTATGGTTTATCTTTGTATTGCCTGTGCTTGGCACAATACGTGATGGACCATAACCACTTAATAAATCACAAAAGCTACAATTTGACTCTGTCTATATGACACTTAAATTTCAGACTGAAAAGAAATTCAATCAATAGTTTGGGTGCTCTTTGCATCTGGATTTTGGAATCATGTAGAAAAATCTCCAGACTTAATGAAGTCTTTCCACTTTCCACTCAGTTGTTTCATTACTACATAGAAATGGCTAAATGTTGCTAGATGTGAAAGGATTTGTGTTGCTTTTGAGTCATCTTTGTAAAGAGTAATGTACCCCATAGAATGCTGCACTCTTACCTGAGTTCTATAAAATATTGTGTAGACCAATAAAGGGAACAAGCTCTCACTCTGGAGTTAGAAGTCTTGTGTTCAAATTCCCACTCTGACACTCACCATCTGATTGAACATAGTATAGTCACAACCTCTGTGGCCCTTAGTTTCCTTATGTGTAAAAATGACAAGGTTGAGCTAAATGGCACGTGAGACTATGAGCAGTTCTTTTTTGGAAATATTGTAGAGATAGGAATAGAAAAGTCAATAAGCAATCACTGCTACTTTGCTAATTCTCTCAGGTGATTCAGATCTGAAGGGAATCATTGCCATTTCCATTCGCTTTCAAATCTGTTTATGAAAACATGAGTGAAATTCCCTCAGTCCCAACAAAGCACTCTCTATAGGATAGATTCAAAGTTGTTTACTGCATACTAAATCATTGCTAAATGCACCCAATTATATCCATTTAAATGGCTTTCAGTGTTACCAGATGTGACTTCCCTAAAAGTTTCAGTGTGACTTTCAGTTCAAGGCTTCTTTTCGTTGTATTTATTCATTTGTAAGTATTTGGTTTGGGCTGATCAGTTTTATTAGATAGAGCACTCTAACAAATGTAGTCACCATTTTGTATTCCATTGAGACAAATCATCTTGGCTACCCATGCCCTCTCCAGCAATGCACTGAGCCATAAAATGTGAGGCTGAAACTACGCATCACTTCTGGAAAGATACTCACTTCCAAATTTTGACTTCAAGCAGACATATCGGGCAAAGGACACGGCAGAACCAATGCCATTCAACAAACACTTACTGACAATATACATATGTGGAATGAGCTCTGTGAGGCAATTCAAAAAGAGTACATGATAGTGTTTGAGGCCTTAAGGGACTTAGAGCTGCCATGAGAAAGTAATATTTCTACACATGAAACAATAAGATTGTAACAAATGTGGTTATAATAGAATACTATTGTGCCATAAGAAATGATGAGCAGGTTGATTTTTGAAAAATATGGGAAGACACACAAAATAATGAAGTGAAAAGAGTATAACCAAGAAAACATTGTACACAGTAAGCACAATATTGTTCTAAGAACAACTTTGAAAGACTAGATCATTTTGAATACTGTAAAGACTCAAATCAACTACAAAGGACCTGTAAAGGAAGGTGCTATTCACATTCAGAGAAAAAACTGATGAGGAGAAGTATGTGTACTATGGTTTACACACACACATATTTGTGTGTCCCATAGCAATCTGTAAGGAGGAACGGGGAGAGATGGAGAAAAAAGTGCATGGTAGAGAAAAAAAGCAAATAGAAGGAGGCACAGAAAAGTAGGGTAGCTTTGAAAATGATGTGTAGTGTTTATTATATAGTTTTTTTTAAAACATGAAATAGAAATTCATGGCTTTATATAGGGTCTTCTTTTATGTTGTGCATGGACATAAAAATGTCCTTTTTCTGTCTCTGTATTCAAGTTTAAAATGAGTATTTTTTTTTAATTTTCATTGCAACTTATTGTTTGTGAATTATTTTATATTTCAGTTATTTTTGCTTATTTTATAGTGGAAGAGTGCTGAGTATGTTTACAGGCAGCGGGTAAAGAGCCAGAGTTTTTGCTCAGTCCTTTTTCGGACATATCCAACTCTTTATTTTAAGTGAAATCTGTCAATGGCATGGAGGCTACTGAGAGAGATCCCCTAAAAATGTGAGGTTTTTGTGTCTCCTCCCAATTGGGTTTAGACCAGTGTTTCATTGTTGCTGTTTCATCATGCACAGTTCTTCATGACCCCATTTGGAACTTTTCTTAGCAAAGATACAGGAGGAGTTTGCCATTTCATCCTCCAGCTCATTTTATAGATGAGCAAATGGAGGCAAATAGGGTTAAGTGATTTGCCCAGGGTCACATAGCGAGTAAGTGTCTGAGGTAAGATTTGAACTCAGGAAGATGTGTCTTCTTAACTCCAGGCCTGGCACCCGATGCACTGTGCCACCCAGTTGTCCCAAAGGAGACAGTTGAGACTTAGAAATTGAAGACGAAGAAAAGGACAGAAAATTACCAATGAATGAGGCAAAATCCTGGAAAAAACAGGCACAAATAGAAGTCACTTCAATCTCTGAGATTAGAATAAGGAAAAGAGTCAAAAACAAAGGAAAGTTTTTGCATTTGCAGAAGAGTGTGATTGGATGACCAACAAAACTTTAAATTCACTTACTGACTCCCATTATGCCTGGTCTCTATATTTTTTTACCCCTATACATTACGTATATAAGGATTTTTCTTCTTAGAATTTTGTAACTACAAAGCAAGTACTAGCCTTCCTCACAGGGGAAAGTATGAATCAATATTGTTTTCTATAAAATATTTATCCATACTCACATTTGTACGTAGATTTCTTAATAAGTAAGACTTTTGCAGCAACTACATCTTGCACCTAAGGGAATCTGAACTACAATTTCACATGTAGAACTTCATGAGGAGAAAAACATAGTGTTTCTGTATAGAGTCTTTGATTCCTCACTTGAAAGAACAGCTCAAGATCATTATCTTTATGCCTGTTAAATTCCTACCCTGGCATACTGGGAACAGATCATTTAAAGCTTAGGTTTGGAGTGACATTTAGTCTCCCTAAAGTGGGGAGTAGCAAGGTACTCAGTGTACAATATAAGTTAAGGATGGGGCAAGTATTTATTTCCTATAAACAAAAGAAAAGCAAAAAAAAAAACAAAACTAAAAATATTTGAAGAAGGTGTTGTAAATGTAGTCTTCCTGATACTCCTATTTGTGTGTGGCATTGTGCTCCTTGCAGTGAGCCCCAGAATACTACAGATTTTACAAAGTAAGGTCTATAGTCACTCAGATGTGATAAAACCTAACAGTCCTCACAAAGTGAAGTGGATAAAAAATGCTTGCTATGACCTGCATTTGAACGAACTGTAGTAAGTTTGTCGATCAGTCTTCATCCACCTATCCTAGACACTGAAAGTCACTGAAAAGGAATAATGAATTAGCCACAGAAGCAAATATATGGAAAATACTGGGTGGCATTATTTTGAAAAACTGAAAGTCATTATTCATAATCATTCCTGACTTATGATACATATATTCAAAATTTTTATTTTTAAAAAATATCAATAATAACCAATAATGCTACTAAAAAATGAAACATTAAATAAGTATACCAAAATGGGGAAAAAATTAAAGAAACTTTGAGCTATTAACAAAATAGAAACAAATTTATAAAGCAAAATATACTTTTATTCGATCATCTTTCATAGGACACTGAAATATTGCTACATTCAAGTTTTTTTGAATACAACATAATAAAGTTGCATTCAGTTATATATAGTTCTCAGTTTATTGAACTCATTTTATAACACAATATATACCTTCAATATTTGCTTACATGTTTAATATTTGTCATTTTATAGAATTACAATATTACATTATGGTATTAAATCATGCTTCATTTAGTCATATTACAATTGGACATATGAGTTGATTCCACTTTTTGTTGCTGTTACAAATTACACATCTATGAACATATTTATACAGTGGCATCTTTTTTCTGCTTTTGATATTTTTTAGATAAAGTCCTAGCAATGAATTGGTTGAGTTTACAAGGTAATAAAAGCTTTGTAACTCTTATTACATATTGCCATATTCCTCTGAAATGTACCAATATTTTAGAGTGTCTGTTGACCTCCACCTCTAATTATATTGAATTTTATTATTGCTTCGGCTATTTTTGTCATTCTAGTGAATAAAAGATTATATTTAAAATTGTCTTGATTTTTATTTCTCTAATTGAGAATTTGATCATATTTTTATTACTATGCAACTACCATAATTTTAATATATTAAAATGCATGAAACTTTAGGTTGATCTCAATTTTGGTTGCTAGAGTTTCTATCACTTCCAATTTTCCATTCATATTTTTTACCATTTTATATTGAGGAGTATTATTAAATAATAATCTTATGCATATTATCAGTTACTTATTAATTCTAGAAGATGCACATTTACCTTATTTGCTATAAATATTTTTCTTTTATTTTAATTTTAGAGATATTGCTGTTTTCACTCACATTTTAATACTACTAGTCTCCTAGTGATGCTATATCCCTATAAATCAGGTAAAACTACAGTCTAAAGAATTTAAATTATAGGTGACCTAAAAGCCAATGAAGAAGATTGGAGTGATACAAGTAAACTGAATCATATTGTCAACTATAAGCTGTGCACAAGAAATAATTCATTATCAATTATCTTCAAAATAATGGATAATAACAGGATGTCATGTAAATTGGTCCCATTTTAGATGTAAAATGTACCAGGTAGAAAACCTAAGTGCTTCACTAATACTCATACGAAGGATAAGAGCTTTTTTTCTTTTACTTTGTTTTCTTTGTTAAAAGTTCTCCAGTACATTGCCTAGATTCATTATGGGGAATAGTTTCAGGGAATCAGAATAGAATTATGTAGGATGAGAAGGTCCATATGGGTTGCAATGTATCCATTAATTAATGGTTTAATATCATAGATCCAGTAATATACTGTAGTACTTTTGACATAATTTTTCATTATGACTTATCTTCACCATATTCTTCTTCATGGTATCAGAAAAGAACACAATCTTCATAATAACAAATTACTATTAGATGACTTAAATAATAAATTATTCTTTAAACCAAACTAACATGATACTAAGACTTCCAGATTTTATCCAAAAATTATTCGAGTACTGTATTATTCTATAAACAGAGATTTACTTGTCTGCAACCCCCCAAATTAATTAAAAGATGGTTATTCCTTTTTATGTAAGAATCTTTACTGTCAGTGACCCCTAAAGAATCTGATAAAGTGGACTCAATTAAACACATGCAATTTTATTCAAGAATATATTTTTCATAAAGTATTTAACTTTATTATAATTTAAAAATTTTCAAGCACAGAAATTTCTAGTTCAGTACATACATGAAAATCTATCAAAAATGAGCCATATAATTAGATTAGAAGCTTTAAGAATAAAACTTTTTTACAAAGGTAAACAATCATCACTGAGAAGAGGGTAGCTACATTTATAAAAGTGCTTGCTTGATGCCAGGCACTGTGCTAAGCACTTTCCAGTTACCTCATTTGATCTTCACAACAACCCTGAGAGGTAGGTACTATTATTAGTTCTATTTTACAGATAAGAAAACTGAGACAAACAGAGGTTAAGTGATTTATCCAAGGTCACATAGCCTAGTAATTATCTGACTTCAAATTTGAACTCAGGTCCAACCAGCTGCCAATATGGATGGCAATATGAAGCTACATAGACTTTCCAATTCCAGAGAGAGAGAGAGAGAGAGAGACTGAATAATTCTCTGTCCTTCAAGAGAGCAGTCTTCAGCTCACCGCTACTAAAAGAGAAGGCAAAGTACAATGATGCTCTGTATTCTTTCTTCTCCAAGACAAGAAAAGAAAGTCAATAGTCTTTTGGCTAATTAATACATGTTAAAATGTAATGACTTGTTCTCTTGTCAGTCAATATAACAAGAAAGAGGTCATCTCTTACTCAGTCAGGAAATAGAAAGACAGGGGAGGGAGGAATAGGGACAGGGAGAAGAGCAAGGACAGAGAGAGGAAGTGAGACAGAAAGGAGAGAACTGGGAAGGCCAGGATCTTCAAGTCCTAATTGCCAATTTCAACCAAGAGGTCATTGACTGTCATGTTTTTTCTTGCCAGATTCTTGGCCTTTCTCCTTAAAACTGAAGCAATACCTTCTGCATTAAAGGTGTGACAGATCTAAAAGTCAATAAAGTTCCCCTACAAGTATTTTTCAGGAAACAATGCATTTTAGAATCAAGGGAGTCTTGTGTCCATTAAAGAAAGTTGCTTCCTGGTGCATCAATAGGATTTGGAGTCCACATTCCTGGCTAGAACTGAGTTTGGAAGAAAGACTGAGACATTCTACATTCCAACTCTATTCCACACAGCTAGAAGATTTCTTGGGCACTAGGCGATAAGGATGGCTAGCAGCTTCTAATGCATAGCAACACGAAACACAATTCCTATATTTTTATGTTATGAAATATATAAGTATTTCCAGGCTTTCCTCTTCATGAGAGACAGGTTCACTGTATGAGGACTGCGCATGCTGCACCTCATCTCCGTAATCTGTCTTTTGTTCATTTCTTATTCTAAACTTCCTCTTTTCTAATCTCTTTTTGCAACATTTTCTTTTTCTCTTTATTTCTCTAAAATCTTTTTCTTGGTAGTTACATATATTTCTTTTGTCCTTCAATTCATCTTCTTTCCCTTTTCACAAGCCTAATTATATCATTAAGTAATTTATCCAATACAGCATAATAAACTTCTATTGATATCTTTTGTTTTTCTTTTGTTTTCTTGTTTCCCTCTGTATCTTTTTCTTTGTCTTATTCAAAAGAGCTAATCCTTAAATAAATATTTTTTAAAAAGAAAAAGGGAAGAAATTAGCAAAACCAAATTAGTATTCTTTTTAATCTGACAATATGAATTGTTTTACACCCATGCCTCACCCTCTCTCTACCGCCATACCCCTCCCTGCTCTGAATGCAGTGGGGGAGGTGTTTTCTTATACTTTCCTGAGCCCAATCTCCTTTACAATTACACATTTTTTTCCCTTTTTATTGTTCTTTCTATTTAGATTATTGGCATCATTATTGTGGGAAGTAAGAAAGTTCTGTTGTCCACATTCCTAGGTGATAAAGGGTTGTGACCTAGTATGGACAGGTTAGAGGTCAGAAACTAATGCACGGGCCCAAGGAGCCGTGTGAGGAAGAACTTATCAGAGAGGAGAATGTGGAGTCACATGGTCAGGGGATGGTGTTGCAGAAGATCTAAAGCTCAGAAAACTGTATAGGAAGCTCCATCTTCCTGCATATGTTGTAGTCTTGCGTCTTCTTGTGACTTTACTTGGGAGGCTACACGGCCATTGAGGGGAAATGGACATAAAAATCAATCAGGGCTTTCCTGATTTCACAATAGGCATTCTCCTTTATTTAAGGTGAGCATGTTTTTTACTGTTGGGGGCTTGTTAAACTGGCTCACTTCTAACGATTCTTGAGGGCTCATGGTGGGATCCTTAGCATCAGAAAGGTTAGAATGGAGTCTTGCTTATGGGGAATGGGAGCACACCCATTGATTTTTCAGTGGTCCAGACACCCACAGGCCTGGGTCCTCTCTTTTGACTGTTAACTTCTCTGGGACTGTTTGGAATTGTTGTGAACTCAGGAATGCAGCTAAAACAATGGATTGAACAGCCAGAGACAGAGTAAGGAAAGCAGGAAAATCAGTGGCTAAATACTACCTTGGATGTTTCAGGATCTTAGGCATGCCCAGCCCTTGGGGAGCTTTCAGAGTATTAAGTTAAGAAATTAATTGAAGGATCGAAATCTGTGTTTTAAAATTATATACATATTATATATGTATTGCATTCCAAATTCAGTCTTTTTCTGGGCAGAAAAATTGGTTTTCCACATAATCAAAATTCTGATGATCCCCATCCTTTTAACATAATAAAACTGATCATAATCTTCTAATAAATCCTCTATGGAGAATGAAAAAATTACTCTTGCACCAAAAAAATAACTTGTGAGGGGAAGATAGGTGGTGCAGTAAATAGAGCACTGGCCCTAGAATCAGGAGGACCTGAGTTCAAATCCCATCTCAGACACTTGACACTTACTACTATATGACATTGGGCAAGTCACTCAACCCCAATTGTCTTGCCTTCCCTCCACCAAAAGAAGTAAAAATAAGATTATTTCTGTATCATGAAACTATACAATACTTCAAAACAAATAGAATTATTTGGACATCCAGACCAAATGGCACTAGTTTCAACCTACTTATATCTGCTTATTTTTTGGCTTATGGGAAATCTACTAGCCCTTCAGGTCCATGTAGTTCCTTTCACTATTTTATGGAGTTTATACCAGAAGAATGATTATTATAATCACAACAGCTCAGAGCCACCAATTAGAAAAAGTCTTACCAAACTCCTTACACAAGTTTGGCTCTCTGCCCTAATGTAATTTAATCTCTAGTGAATACCTGCTCTCTTTTGGATTTGAGGCAAAAATTAGGATACTGGAGATATTTAGTTAAAAAGAAGTAAGCAGAGTATATTATGGTGTCTGTTACTGGGCAGATACAAGAAGAGGAAACGTTGGGGGGGAAAGTAGACCTTTTGGGAAGAAATTTCCTTCGCTCCTTGAAGAGGTAGTTACAACTGGTAGCTTTGGCCCAACTCTTCTATAGTTTGCCCGTAAGGAGTTGATGGAACATTTTTCAGTTTCTTTTTTCACCTGCTACACTGATACCATTGATTTTTTCCAACTCAGATCATTAAATCTCAGGTAGGTCTAAAGTCATCTACCCACAGTTGCTGCTGTTCTACTTGGAAGTTTTACAGCTTCCATATATTGCAGTCTTTGTGTCTCTCTAAGAACTCCCAGGGATAACTCAAGACCTACTTCAGGTTCAAAGATAACAATAATACCAAATCATTCTCAAGGTTTTCCCTCCGAACTAAAAATATGGGATTCCGGTCAGTTCTCAAACCTTTTTGCATTTTCATTGCCAAACGGAAAGTAATTTAAACTTACTATATTTCCCTTACCTCTCACAAACTTCTCAAATATTTACAATATAGTTTTTTACACCACAACTCTACTGAAACTGCTATTTCAAAGGTCATCCCATTTGCTACATTGTAATGCCAATATGATAACCATATCAGCTACTATTAATATGCACATATATTTCTCAAGTAGATTCATAAAATATGATAAACTCTCTTCCTCAAAGGCAAAAGCAAACTATTTATTTAGAACATCAGTGTTAAGCTATCAAGAGGCAAGATGTGGCAAGGTATCCATCACCAATCCAGAGAGTGCCAACATCTCAAGTATTCTTTCTGTTAGGCCTCCCCACAAACAAGTTCCCCTAGGCAAGTTCCTCCCTCCACTCTTTTTCCTTTGGACAAAATTTTCCCACAATGTGCTCCATGTGGCTCAGGTACCATGTGACTCAGGTTGTATCATACTTGTGAACTGGGCCAAAACTGAAAGTAGGTCATATAGACCTGTGCAATGGACATGAAAAGTCTTGGCACCAAATGTAATGTTAATAGAATAGGAAGATCTTCCCCACCCATTAATAGGTCAGTTTTTCCAGTACACAGCTGGTGCAAACTAATAAATTCAGCTGGTTACTGTATCAGGAAGAGAGATAAAAGTTTTGCTAGGAAAGGTTGTTCTTGGACTGGGGAGAAACTGCCAGGAATAATGTTTTGAGGCAAGAGAGAATGTGAATTTTAGAAAGAAATGTGATTTTAGAATTGGAGTCCAAGCACAGGCACCCAAGCACCCCATCAGTTCCAATCAAACTACTCTCTTGGACCCCCTCCAGGCAAAGAGAGTTCTAAAAGCCTTGCCAGCAGGAACCAGTGTCAGAGGCTGAGACCTTCACCCCTTTGCCCCAAAAAGATTTTGGGTCCCATTTGTTTGAGGAAGGAATAATGGTGCTGATGAAGCAATGGAACCCCTAACAAGGGGTTCCCACAAATTGAACTTTCCCATAAATTTCAGCAGCCCAGATCCCTGGGCTGAGGGATCATCTGAGAGTTCACCTGAGGAATCTGGGCCATCCCAGTTTCATTGTTTCAAATGCCCTTTCATTATAGCCCTCACTGTCTGCCCCTGGCCCACCCCAGGCTACTTGCCACTCCTTGATCCATTCAGATCTTCTCACAGTTTATCAAAATATCAATCTTATCACCATTGAATTGCTTAGATTCTAGGAATCTGTCCCACTTGTACTGGTGTCACAAAAAACACAGACTCACTAGGAATTTCACCCAACTGGTGTCTTAATAGACACTACTAGGACAGAAACAAGGTTCGAGTAGTCAAATTCTTTTGAAGCAGACCTTGGCCCTATACCCTTGCATTTAAGGGTCCCTAGCAAACCTAGACTGTCACAGCACTGTTGTCTGAAGAACAGATGGTAAGAATAAGGCAGGGTCAGGTTTTGACAAAGGATACGTATGACAAGGTAGAAGGAATTTGAGTGCAGGTGAAAGCATGGACTTGAAATGGGTCAAGACTGAGAAGTCAGAAAAGTGAAATCAAAGCAATAATGACCTGAGAAAGTAATGAACAGTATAAATTTTGGAGTTTCTAATGAGGATAAAGGCTTTAAGAGACATGAGACATAAGGAGAGATGGAATGACAAGAGGAATAGCAATGTTTTATTATGCAAATAGAACACTTTGTGGGTAATGATGAGACTAAAGTGTGTACTGCTGAGGTAAGGGGGAAAGGAAGTAAATAAGCATTTGGATAGGGTCTACAATGTGCCAAGCACTGTGCTGGGTACTTTGTACAAATACCATTTCACTGTCAGCTAGGTACCAAGCTGAATACCATTTCATTCACAAAAATGGTCAACTGTTCTATCCACGGTATTACCAACTACTTCTAGGTAGAGTGAAGTAAGCCATGGGATTTGAGGAGATACAGAATTTGAGAGGTCAGGGAGGCATGTCAATATGGATATTGAGGTCCTCCAATATAAATACAGGAGGTGGGAAGAACAGGGGGAAGAAGGAAACAAGGAAGGAAGGAAGGAAGGAAGGAAGGAAGGAAGGAAGGAAGGAAGGAAGGAAGGAAGGAAGGGAGGGAGGGAGGGAGGAAGGGAGGAAGGAAGGAAGGGAGGGAGTGAAGAAGGGAGGGAAGGAGGAAGGGAAGGAAGGAGAGAGGGAGGAAGGGAGGGAGGGAAAGAGGGAGGGAGGGAGAGAGGGAGGAAGGGAGGAAGGAAAGAATCTAATATATGAATAGAATGACTTTAAACTGAAGAAAATAAGGGATGAAAATTTTAAAAACAGACTTGGGTTTTAACAAAGATAAAAATGGAGGAAGTAGTAGAATATGTGTCGATTGGATAAAGGTCTTATTGAAACAATAAAAAATACTAAATCGATATGGAATAATAGAAAGCTAAAGGAAGGTTTCAAAATAAGAGCCTTTCAGGGAAATCATAATCTATTAGTGACAAAAACATTTTAAAAGAAGACCCCAGACCAATTCATATCACATATCAATGGGATGGAGTTGGGGCAGAATGGAGAAGAAAATTGTAATTCCAATTGACAAGTCCCTAATTTGAATAAAGAATCCATAGGAGAGTCAAGTCTATTATCAATCATTAATACCAGTCAGAATTAGATGATTCCTGAAGTAATTGTATCTATGTGAAAGTTTCTCATAATCAGCTCAAAAATCATTTAAAGAAGTTAATGCTACAGTGACTGGTAGGTCTGACTTCCCTAATGATCCCCATAGCTCATTGTTTACACAATGTAAGGACTTCCTTCCAGTGAATCTAATTACCACTCACCAAACTTCTACAAGCATCTCTCCTGCGGGTTTTATTGTTCTCATGACACCTTGTTATTTTCTTGTCCAGATGAGCAAATGTGATCATTAACAAACTTGGAATAAGAGAAAACTCTTCATTGACTTTTAAAAGTGTATATACACTCCATCTTTCCAATTCTCTGTCCCAGAGGCTGAAGATTGCTCTTACAGGAGTGATATGGAGGGAAGGATTCTGCTTTGGAGGCAAAAAAATAAAATGTCTCTTGCTCTAGAGAGAAGCAGTTCTCCCACAACTGCACTCTCCCTACTTCGTCAAGGTCACATATGTGAGCATCTATAGGAGGTATATGTGGATGCATCTAAGCATTCTCAAGGGAGCAGGAAAGTGCCCAACCCCAAAAGACTCACTTTTCAGCCCTCCTAGAGCACTGTCTTGTCCTCAGCTCAAGACAGAATGTTTGTTGACATACTTTATCACCAAAACCCATTCTAATTATCTTTCCTAGCACCTGGGATGTTTTTATCTTTAATGCTCCAGGGATTTTCACCAAAATAAGACCCACATACCGTTTTGATAATTAAACAGTTTTAAGTCAGGTAGTTAAAACTCCTTCATGTGGAATAATATTGTCCCCAAAGATATCCCTACCCTACTCCCTTGTGTTTAGTTACTCTAACTTCAGTTTCTATAGAGTAACTGCTGCTCTCCAATCTTTTTATTCCCTTAGCCTCCTGAAATGCTTTTGTAATGAGCATCATTGCAGAACAGTTGGTGGTGATCTTGTCCTACCATATAATGATATTCCATAGGGTTCTCAATGATGTTGATGAAACTGCTCCAGAGGCCAGGTGTGACATCTGCTTCAATCAATTATCCTTCAATCAGTAAACATGCATTAACTGTCAGCTAGGTACCAAGCACAATGCTAAGTGTTGGAGATACAAAGAGACAAAAGATAGTCCCTGTCTGAGTTCCCTGGACCATGAAAAATTTAAAGCTCTTAGACCTAACAGTAAACATAGTCAACCATTCAATCAATAAATAAATATTTATTAAACATAATGTGCCAGGCACTGTGCTAAATGGTGGGAAAACAATAAAAAAGGCAAAAAACAGTCCCTGACACTAAAAAGTTTATATTCCAGTGGGGGAGGTAACGCATACATGAATAGAGATATACCAATACATCCCTAAGTAGATAGAATGTAGTCCCAAAATGGAAGGCAGTGGTAGCAGAGGTGTTGGGGAAGGCTTCCTGCAGAAGCTGGCATTTGATCTGAATCTTGAAGGAAGCCAGGAATTCGAACAAGAGGAGAGGAAGGAACGCGTTTCAGTATGGAATGTGGCCATGGCACCAAAATGGATACGGTAAATGGAGCATCAAGTGAAGATAATAATAACAGATGCGCTGGTATGGCTGGACCAGAAAGGTGCCAGGGTAGAAGGAAGGGGGCAGGAAAGAGCTAAGTCATAAAAAGTTTGAAATGCCCCATGGAGTTTATATGTGCTCCTGTCCCGGCCTGCGGGACAAGAACGCGGACCCTGGAAGAAAGGAGAGGGTGGGGGACAGGAGACGCGAAGAATGGAGACAAGACAGGCTTTCTGATCAAGTCTCATTTATTGAGGGGTAGGGTAGCAGTAATTATAGTGGTGAAAGAGGAAGTAGGGGGTTTACAGCAAGCAGCAGTGGGAGGGGTAGTAATGGTTAAGATAAACACAGGATGTTTCAGATATCTTACAAGGGCAGGATGTTTGCTCGCAGTGGCAGTCCAGACCTTTATCTTGATAATAGATAGCTATGGCTCCCCACATGCTCCTAGAGGTAATAGGGAGCCATTGGAGTTTTTTGGAGTGACAGGATTTAAGAAATCACTTTGGTTTCTGGGCAGAGAATGGATTGGAGTAGGGGAGATATTTGAGGTCAGAAAACCTCAAGAGTTTATTAGGTGAGAAGGGATGAAGGCCTAAACTAGGACAGTAGCTATGTGAAGAGGGGGCACATCCAAAGATGTTGTGGAGGAAGAAATTACAAGATCTTACAAATAATTGGATATGAGAGACGAGAGAAGAGTCAAAAATAACAGATTTTGAGATTTTTGAGATTTTGAACTTGGCAAAAGGAAGAAAAGTGACACTTTCAAGTAATAGGAAAATTCAGAAGAGAGTAGGTTTGACAAAAAGATACTGGGTTTTGTTTTATGGTTGATGATCTGAAATGTCTCCAGGATATATAAGTCAAAATGCCCAAAAGGCATTTGGTAATATTGGACTTGCTCCTGACATATACTTGCACTGGAAATCATCTTCATAGAAATTAATTTAATCCACAGGAATTGATGAGGTCACCAAGTAGCAGATTATAGAAAGAAAGGGAAGCCAAAGGTGGAGTCTAAAAGAATGACCAGAATTTGCTTGGTGTGATTTACATGAAGACCTAGAAAAAAGAGACTTTTAAACAGTGATCAGATACATAGGAGGAAAACCAGGAGAGGATAGTGTAATGAAAACCAAGGGTGTGTTGATTATCCAAGAAGAGAGGGTGGCAGCAGTATCAAATACAGCAGAAAGGTTAAGTAGGGTGAGGTCATTAGAGTTGGCAATTAAGAGGTAATTTATACCTTTATCAAAAACAGTTTCACCTGCATAATCAGATCAGAAGTCAGATTGTAGAGGGCTCTAAAGAGAGTGAGCTGAGAGAAAGTAGAAATATCTGGTGTTTAATGTTTTTCTAAGAGTCTGATAAGTAGAGAAGAAATTTTAGGGATGGTAAGATCTAGTGAGGATGTTTTAAGCATGGGGAAAATTAGCATATTTGTAGGCAGTAGCAGAGGAGAGAGTGTATAGGGAGAGAGCAAAGATTATAGAAAGGGTATACATGATATTGGAGGAAATCTGATGGAAAAGATGGGATGGGATGGATTTCAGGATCCATATAGAAATATTTGCCCTGGCAAAGAGATACTACTGTATCAGGGCATCAGGGACTAGAATGAAGGAGGAGAATGGCAGGGGGTGATATCAGAGAGCACACCTCTCTGATGAAATGAGGAAGAGGAAGAAGAGGGAACTCTTGATAGACATTGTCAATTGAAGCAAGGTCTTCAAGTGAAAACTGAGAATGAATAAGATAGTAAGTAGACTTGAGGAAACAAGAGAAAATTTGGACCAGCCAACATGGTAAATGGGATAGAGGATTGCCTGGGAAAAAATTTCCTTCCTACAATGAAGATTTACTTGAGATCAGAGAGCATAAACATGTAGTATTTGTCATTATGATTCCAGTACTTCTCTGCTCAGTTCAGCAGTTAAGGAGGCAGAAGGAAGAAGAATTCCAAAGCTAGTGTTTGTAAGGTTGTTCAGTCATTCAACTCTTCACAACCCTGTGCAACATAACACAGCAAATCCAATAAAATACTAAAGACTATTTCCTTCTCTGATGGATTAAAGCAAGCAGAGGTTAAGCATCTTGCCCTAAGTGAATAGAATGCAATCCCAAAGTGGAAGACAACAGTAGGTGAGGTACTGGGGAAGGTTTCCTGAACTCAAGTCTTCTTGACTGTAGGCCTGGTATTCTATGCCAGTGGAATTATCTGAGGCCAGATTTGAACTCAGGTCTTCCTGACTCCAGGCCCCCTTAGGTGCCTCTTTGACAAATGATACAAGGAAAAGGGAGGAGGATTGAAAATAGTGTACAGTTGAACTGTTCATGACTGGGAACGGGGAAGAATATAGGCCAAGATGGGGCAATGGCTCATAAAGTACTGCTGGGTAAAGGGATCGAAGACCACAGGGAGGATGTAGATTCAGGATGAGGAAGGTATAGGGAGGGATGGAAAGGTAAAAAATTAAGATCAGGTAAAGGGATTTTGGAATTCTTAAACATGGAAATTATGAAAGAAAACCTCTGTACTCTGCATTTAAGGCACAAATCAGCCAAAGACAAATTTTTTAATTAAATACTTCTGAGCATCTTTGCTTAGAGAGAGAAAACCTAAAGGGATAGAGATTTATATCTTGATTTTGAAAATTCTCTCTAAGTTTTTTTTTTATAGCCACAATTTATAGAGGCCAAAGACAAAGGTCAGATTCCACAGTCAAGAGGAAATGAGTGCCAAGTTTAGGTGAGTATTCAGTTCATCCAACTCTTGTTTTTCAGTCATTTCAGCAGCCATTTAATTTTAGGTCCACACTGGAGACTCGTTCTCCTAAAATCATTCAATCCCTCTTTAATGATTAGTTTTAAGGACTTTCCTTTTTATCTGGACAAAAGATACTTCTTTTAACTGCATTAATCAAAACTGCTCTTTCTATTATCCTAATCAGTTTTAGGAAGGAGTCCTTCCTTGGATGATCAGGCTAGGCCTTCAATAAGAATGAAACAAAAAAAATCTTTAGAACAGGATATTTTCTCCTTGGTATTGCCTTCTATTCTGGGGAAAAGTGATAAGATTTTTTATTCCAGCAAGATCAAAGACTTCAAACCAAAATATTGTAAAGAATTTTATTTCTTAATATTTCTGGAGAGAGAATGGCACATAATATGGGGGATGGACTTACTGTGCTACTGATGGGGGTTGGAGAGACAGAGGACTCCAAAACTGGAGTTCCCTGCATGGGCCATCTGGGAAAGAATTCATGGACTCAAACACTATGGTGGTCAGGGTAAAGATTTATTACGTTTTTCGGCAGGCAAGATTTGTTAGGGAACCTGCAATCTTAGAAAGGCACAGGTGATGTTTATATAGGATATTCTATAGTAAAACATGCACCAAATACGCTCACTAGGTGATTCAGGGTGGGATTGTGGGATTAGGGAGTGGTTAAGAAGTGGTTAGTTCTTAAAGCAACATGCACTTTTGGTATCTACTGTGCAAGTATTTTACCCAGAGATCACTGGGAAATAGCCCAAGGGGGGATTACATGGAGGTGTGATTTTAGGCCTAAATATCACTAAGTCAACTAGCAGCAGGACTGACTAATAAATACCAGCCTGCTCTCATCAGTGCCTTGTTAGACAAGACAAATATTAGAGAGCATATGTCTGTCTAAGTCTAGGACACATATGATTGGTCAGTGAGTAGGAAATGTTGTTATGAGCCAGTACACAGACAGTTCAGCCGGTACACAGCTAGTTCAGACTAATAAATTCTATAGGTGCAGCTGGCTACTGTAGCAGAAAAGGAGATAACGGCTGTTACTGGGACAGGCTGTGTCCTTGTGCTGGGGGGAAACTGTCTGAGACCCTGTTTTGAGGCTAGGTTGAAAAACAATTTTTAGAGAGAAATGTGATTTTAGAATTTGGGTCCAAGCACATGCACCCAAGCACCCCATCTCTACCACGAAGCGGAACATTCTGTGGGTGGTGATAAGGTCAAAAGCATGCTTGTGGATGTATGTAAGTGAGGTAAAGTTTATTATGGAAGTTGAATAGATTGAAGAACTGGAAAATTTGTGTATTTGAGGGAATATCAACCTATGTGTTGATGCTTCCTTATTTAAGAGCAGGAGGCAAGATAGAGAAGGAAACTGATAGAAAAGATAGAGAAGATAGAGAAGCAAACACTTGCAAACAGTGCAAACACTGACCTCATTAAAAAAGAGTAAGAATAATGTCCTGGGGAGTCAGGAGATGTTTAGGAGATCCAGATTAGGAGACAAATTTGTAATATAGGAATGTCAAAAAGGAGAAGTTGCTGAGTGACAGAAGAGGGAGAACCTGGAAGTGAGTAGAGGGAGAGTCTGGAAGTGTTAGTTGGAGAAAGAAGTACGTTGACTCCTCCAAAAGGAGTGGTGAGTTTGAGAATAGGAGACCCAGATGGGTGGTCATGATAGAAGGAGCAACTAGTACTGTAAAGGATGTTCAATGATATGCTGTTTTACAGAGAAGTTTCCATGAATAACAGAAAATAGAAAGAGTAAAAGAGGAAGTGGTTCAAAATGAGAGAGAGTCTGTTAGTTATGGAGCTTGAGTTCCAGAGGCACCATAAAAGGGGCCAACAAACATGAAGTTCTACTTCATGTCTTCCACAGTGGGATTGAGAGAATGAAAATCAGGAAATGGAGAGAAGGAACTGAGGAAGGGTTATTTTTTGATAGGTATTCCATATTGCAGGGAATCACAGAGTAAGAGGAGGAAGGCGTATGCTAGCCATTGGAGAATGAGTTTTAATGAAGGCTCACTGGATGCAGAGAGGTATATGAATGAGGACAGGTGATTTGAAGGTTCAACACACGTTAAGCAAAATACAGGAAATGCATTTTCAAAATGTCTACAGATTAATTCAGACACACCAATCCTTGTTTAGCCTATAAAGTGTTATTCCAGTGCTCTGCTCACAAATTCAAATACCTTAGGTGAGGATTCTCTGAAAAGTCCATTTTGAAGGTGTGACATCAAAACTCAACACAATGTAGCTGGGATCTACCATAGCAGTTTATATCAACCCCCTGATATTACCCATTAGGGGCTGAAAACTATAGACATGAAACATCCTCTTCCTGGCCACATAGCTAGTTAGAGATAGAGAGAAGTAGGATTTGAACCCAGATATCCTGACTCAGTCTAGTGTTAATATTTCATCAAGCTACATTCTCTCCTTTATTATTAATGATAATAGCTGACATTTATATAGCCCTTACTCAGTGCCAGGTACTTTGTAAGCATTTTAAAATTATCTTATTTGATCCTGACAGCAACCCTGGGAGGTAGGTGCTGTTATTCCCATTTTATTGGTGAGGAAACTGAGGCAAAGAGAGGTTAAATGAGTTGGTCAAGGTCTCACAGCCAGAAAGTGCCAGAAGTCAAATTTGAACTCAGATCTTCTTGACTGTGGGCCAGATATTTTATCCACTGTGCCACCTAGCTATCTACTTAATCTAAGCTAGTAATTAGTGATGAACAGTAATTACTCTTTCACTATCTAGAAATCAAGGCTTAATTATAAATTCACATAGAGCTCTTCAGGAGCCAATTTCATATTATCCTAGAAAAATGTTATATTAAGAGACTACATGGTACAGTGGAAATACACGGAATTTCAAGGTCGAGGTTCTTGCCATTGTTCAGTCATATCTGACTCTTCATGACCCCATGTACCATAGCAAAGATATTGGAGTGGTTTGACATTTTCTTCTCCATTGGATTAAGGAAAACAGAAGTTCAGTGACTTGCCCAGGGTCACATGGCTAGTAAGTTTCTGAGGCTGGATTTGAACTCAGGTTTTCTTAACTCTAGGCTCAGAAATCTATCCACTGAGCTACAATAGCTGCCTGCAAGGCAGAAGAAGTATGTTCAAAGCCCATTTCTGTCACTTAAAGCCTTAGTGAAGACCTTTCCAAGTCTTAGCTTAAAATTACAGGTTTGAGACTAGAGGGTCTCTAAGGACCTTTCCAATTCTAAATCTATGATCTTACTACGTTTGTAGAAATTGACAAAGAAACTCTTGCCATTCTTATAGGAGTCGAAGAACCATCTCTATGGCTGCATCTTTTAAAATTATACCATCATTTAGTCTGCCTAGGGCAGGGTAAATTGACATAATTATATCACCCCATATGAAGTACTAGAGTATTATGAAATGTATGTCAATATAATTATTTGCAAGCTTGAAAGAATCATTTGAAATATAAATTTTCTGAGTCATAATCATAACAGAGCCCCAATCATGTTTTGCCACTTCCAGGGGAAGTTTATTTTTCTCCTTTAAGAAGACTGTTCTGACATACTTTATCACGGTGATTACATTGCACTATTAACATGGAAGGATCCCAGGTTGTCCCATTCCCTAAGTGGGAGTACAGGGGTGGTTAGCAGAGAAACTGCCTGAGAAATTCAAATTGGCATAATGACTAAGCAGTCCAAAAAATACCTTTTATGAGGAAACCATGTTATTATCTCAGAAAGCAGTCATCACACTAGCCTAACCACAATCTAAGCAGCATATTCATAAAGTATTCTCATAAAAGTATTGACTAGAATTTATATCGAAAACCAGGAAATGATTGCAAGCCATGCAAGACTACTCAATCTAATTCATTAAAAGCATCTCCTTTTCTAGGAAGGGATTGTGAACTTTAGTTGCCTAGAATCTATATTGATTTTTCAGGATCATTTCAAAGGATGAACTTCATAATGGTAGTAACCTTCTGAAAGTTTCTTGAAGTATTTCTAATTCAAACTCTGCTAGTACAATCTCAGCTCTGGCTGAGGTATGTACGACACATAGATTTGATTAACAGATCCTATTTATTCTGACAATGGAGCTACATTGGTTTATGTTGAATTTTAATTTGGGGGTAGAATTCTCATCTGTCCTTGCCTATGGTGAATCATTGCCCTTGAGCAAATGATTAAGTTTAAAAGATGGCAGAAAATTACTAGAGATGCCCTAAAGTGGACTGCTGAAAATGAACCATTGAGATTTGCCTAGTTTTTTATTGCTTATCATGTCACTCCACATTCAACAAATGAGTCAGTCACTGTTTTATTAATAAAATTATGTCTTTACACTGCTTTACTTTCAACTGTGCCCTACCAAGGATTTATAATGACATAATCTGGAGCTGTTTTCTCTCTGCCCTTAGAGGCAACACAGTATGGTGGGAAAAGTGTTGTATTGAAAGAAAAGTCTTCAGATTAAATCCTTTCTCTGTTACTTTATGCCTATGCAACTTTGCACAGTACTTTATCTTCTAGACTAGTTCTCTCATTTAAAAATGAATGTTGCACTAAATGATTTGTTAAGTCTCTTCCAACTCTAAATCTGTGATGTATGTCCTATTCTTTACCCAATGCCTGCTTCCCCTGCCAAAAGTTTGTATTCCATAGAAATTATAGTGCTGGGGGGCTTAGTTTTTGGAAGAAAGTTTATGTGCCAGATGAGACTCTGGGAAACCACTAAGTAACCCCATGGCTTTGAAAACCCAGATGTTGGTGCTTCCCTCTCTTGTAACAACAGTCAGACAGCTGGACCTGTTTATTGAATTGTGATGTATGTATTCCTTGTTGTTAGATAGTTTGGAAGTGCTGTCTGCTGACTAGATTTCTCTGTATTTTCTCTGAAGTTCAGGGTGCTGACTTTTTCCCCTGAACTAATTGAATGGTACATGTAACAGATTAAAGTGATTGTTAACCCCTCAAAAGTTGCCTTTCCTTTTAGAGAAGCACATCAAAGAATCTGTGATAGCAGGCCCTCCTGTGTATGTCAGCGTGCTTACTATTACACTACAGCAACAAAGATGGGATCTGTGTAAATTAAAAGGAAAGTATGGGGTTTTGTGGGACTGGGATAATTGTCTGTTGTTTTCCAGTTGTGGTGGCTTTGATTCTTTGGATCCTTGGGAGGTGGAGGTGACCAGAGGCAGGGCTCAAGTGGATTAGCCCAGTTCTGGATTGTGCTAGAGGAGTGAATGCCCTGAAAGTATATTGCATTCAGAAACCAAACTACAGCAGCAAGAACTTGGAATGGAACCTTTGAACCTGGGCAGAAAACTGCCTGATGAATGACCCAGCAGAAGTGAAGAATGGCCTGTGTGCTGACCTTGCTGAGGTGAGAGGAACAGAGAGCTGCCTTTGTGCAAACCCAGATAGGAGCCAGAAGTAGCCTGCTCCTGCTGGAGAAGGAGGAACCCAGGAGCTCGGAGTTGAGCCCTGGGGCAAGACTGGGATTGCTCAGCAAGGCACTGAGTATGATTTTTGCAGCATTCTACTAGGACAGTTTAGGACCCAAGGGTGGAGTTGCCTATGGGGTAGGCGGGGTGAGAGAGAAGTGCCCTTTATCCCCCAAGGACCCCACCCTAATAGTTTTGTTGCCCATTCCCCCTCAGGACTTGGAAATGGGGGCTGGAACATTGTTAAGACTGGGACAAGTCTTATCAGAGTTGACACCTGAGAGTGCAGGGTAGGGAGGACACACCCCTCAAGAGGACTTTGCTTGGACATTTCTGTTTGAGATTGAGGAAGGAGAAGCTGTTTGCTGTCTCCTCAAAGAATGATGTTATATTATGCATACACTTTTGTGTTTGCTATATTACGTATTCTGCAAATTATGCTGTATTTACTTAAGAAATGTTAATGCCTCTATTTATTCCAGGATTCATGGTCATTTAAAATGTAAGGCCAAGGATCCTGGAAGGGTGGATTGCAATGGTAAGTAAAGTAGGATCTTTGGCTGTTTCTGTTTTACTAAAAGTGCCTCTGATTGAATAATGTGATAAGGAGGCTCTTCCTCTTCTATTGATGGGTCTGGGAAGATTTGTAGGAAGGCCTATACCTTTTGATAATGAGGGACAGATTCTCAAGGAATGTGTGCCCTCAACTCTAAAAAAAAATGTATAAATACTCTGAGGGTGAGGTTTTACTTTGGGGTTTAGTTTTTGGAAGACAGCTTGTGTGCCAGATGAGACTCTGGGAAGCCACTAAGCAGCCCCTCGGATGTGAAAACCCAGATGTTGGTGCTTCCCTCTCTGGTAACTGTGGTCAGACAGTTGGGCTTGTCTGTTCAGTTGTGATATATGTATTGTTTGCTGTTGGACAGTTTGGAAGTGCTATCTGCTAATTTAAATTTCTCCATATTTTCTCTGAAGTTCAGGGTGCTGACTTTTTCCCCTTAACAAACTGCATGATACATATGCTTGATTAAAGTAACTTTTAACCCCTCAAAACAAAGTAATTATAATGCTGTAACAAAATGGGTTCCTGCTATTGGTGTTTGTCCTTCATTCTCAAAGAGGACCAGTGACATAACAGGGTGATATCTTTACTCTTTGGCGAGTTGGATTTAAGTGAGACAGAGCTGCACAAAGTCCTCAGTCTCACTCTTTCTTCCAGAGTCATTGAAGTACACTGGCAAGGCAAAGGTCAGGACAACTGCCAAAGGCCCAGGATGCAGTGAATAACCTTGATGTCTTTGATGTCTGGCCAAGCTCTAAGTGCTTCACAACTGTTGTAACAAATTATTCTTGACTGCCCATTCCACCAAGGTAAGTGTTCACATGCTTGGGAAGGATATCCCCCTAACTCACCAATGGGTTTGAGGTATCTGGGTTTCCCTCAAACTGTTTTAGCCCATCTATCAAGAAAATTCACTGGGAAGTAGTCTCTTTGCAAGCTACACCTTCAGGGAGCTCTGGGTGAGAGCTGAGTTCCACATGGATACCAAAGGTGGATAAGCAGCTCTGAAAAGGGCTCAGCAAATCCTCACACCAGAGGTGCCATCCTCCCTGAACACCTATACACTCTGTTCCTATGAAGTCACAGGATTTTTATCATCCAAGGTCCAGAGTGCAAATTACCATGAACATCAACTGTGAAAAACATGCTTCCCAGGGTACCTGGACAAAAGAAGGCTTATTAGAACTATATCTCATACAGCAGTGGTGTCATACTCAAATACAATTGAATCCCTGCTGCCATGTATTAATTTGGAAATCAACAAAACCTTATCTTTGTTGTTCTGTATTTTAATTTAATTTGCTAAATGTTTCCCAATTATGTTTTAATCTAATTCAAGCCTCGCTCAGAAATTTGGGGGTCTTTTAAGTTTTACACCTCTGTTACGGATGATAAATTCACAGCACTATAGATTTTAGAGCAAGAGGGGATTTCAGTGATTGTCAATCTAATTAATTCTTCCCTCTACCAATTTTATAGATGGGGAAACTGAGACCCCAAGGAGTGACTTGATTTACTTAAAGTCACGCAGGTAACTAACCAGCAATGTCATGATTTGAATCTTGGTTTTCCACTCCTAATTCCTGGCTCTTTCTGCTATGCCAGGATTTGCAGCAAAGGTTCTTAACCTGGGATCCATGTACTTAAAAAATGATAACTATATTTCAACATAATTGGTTTCCTTTGTACTCTTATTTTTTTTTATTTTATTCATTTTTCCCCAAGGAAAGAGCTTTACCAGATTGCTAAAGGGATCCATTAAAAAAAATTAAGAACTGCTGAATTACCACTGTGCAATCTAGCTACTCTACTAAAAATATGGCATTAAGAGTTCAATAATTATCAAGAAAATTCCCTGGAATTCAACTAAATTAGAAAAAAATAACCATGGTCATTAAAGGCAAATAATCATTTTTCTCCTTAAAAGCAGGAGCTTTTTATTGCATTTTCTTCTGCGGCCTGGATAATATAAATGATTTTTCAGGTCTTCCTTCAACTTTGCCTTCATAACCTCAAGCTATTTGTTTGGTTTACTCCTTTTCCTTTTCCTTTTCCTTTCCCTTTCCCTTTCCCCTTCCCTTCCCTTCCCTTTCCAGAATTAATCACTTCAGAAAATACTTCCTCCACATGCAATATAACTCATCTCATAACCTGCGCTGCCATCGTGTGGTCATACTGCATTATTACACCTTGCCTTTGTATTTTTAGCTTTTGTCCCTTTCAAATAAATGAATAAAGCATGCGTGATTCCTCACTTACATTTTCTATCTACTTCTAAATGTCCTATTTGGGGGGGGGGGGGATGGGGGAAAGAAGAGAAAAAAGGGGGAGCAAACTCGGGTCCAGTGTGAGGAAGCCTGCCAAACTATCCTTAACCTTGACTTCCAAATGAAAATAAGACTTCTTGAGAACATAGAGAATAGGGAGTAGATGGCACAGTCCATGGGATGCTGGACTTGAAATCAGGAAGATCTGCATTCAAATCCTGTCTCAAACCCTTAGTAACCCTGGGCAAGTCACTTAACCTATCACTCTCAGTTTCCTTGTCTGCAAAATGAGGAAAATGATAGTACTTCCTTCACAGGGTTGATGTGAAAATCAAATGAGACAATATTTGTAAAGCTTCGCAAACCTTTAAAGTACTATATAAATGCTAATCACTATTATCACATCCACAAATGGTTGTATAAGTTGGCACTAGACTGATTATTTTACTGCTGGTGAAGTACCAAGTGAAAGTTAGAACATTCAGCCAGGCATCCAAAGATTTGCGCTCTGTGATGATTATGGCATTAATATCACATATTTTAATAATAATCACAGTGCTGGAGCTCTACAGTTGCAGTGCCTCCCGTGGTGTTGCCAAAAAGATAGACATGTAGTAATCAGGACAGAAATCTCTTTCTTGACTCCTGGGGAATTCATGCTGATCCTATACTGATATGGAAAAAGACAGAATATGGACTCCAGGGGTAAAATGTAGAAGCCAGGATGGGCAGGTATAACTGAAACTGAGAGGAGAGCTCTGAGGAAACATGGAGGGACAGTGTCAGTCAAGAGACCTTAATGCTGGATAGTTTGAGATCAAATTATGCACAAGACACATAAAGCATTTACTGAACTGTTGAGATTACTAAGACTAGAGCTGGTGACGCTTCACTTTCCTCTTCCCTTTTCCCTTTCTCTTCCTTTATTTGTTCCCCAAATCCCCACTTCTAAGGATTTTTCCTTTTTTCCCTTTAGATAGAATCAGTTCCTGTAGCTTTTGCTGATTTTTGTCTGTTCTTGTATAAATATGTTATCAGTAAGATAAGAGGGAAAGTTTAGAGACCTGTGCAGTGCTCAGACGGAGAATGAAATATATTGCAATGGTTACATATGTCACCAGATAAATTCTGTGGCTAAGGGGCTCAAGCTATAGAAAAAGAATTATTTAGCCTTGTTTTAATGACTTCTCAGAGAAGAGAGAAGAATTTAGAGACCAAGATCTTTCTAAGTAATGAACCACACAACTCTGCCATAGTAATAAAACCACTTTATAAATGTTATCTCATCGGATCTCTATAATAATCCTGTGGGGCATATAATACAATTACTATTATCTCCATTTCACAGATGAGGAAACTGAGTTTTTGACAGGTTAAATCATTGCCAAAGTTTATCAGATGGCAGAGCCAAATCACCAAGTCAAATCATCTTACTCAAAGTCAACAATATACCACAAGTAGACAAATATTTAGACATTTCTGGAGGTTAAAACTGATTTTTTAAAAAACTCATTACTTCATTTTAATTTGTGCAACAAAATATTAAGAATGCTTAATATGAAGTCAACATTGGAACAAGAAAGGGGGAGACATTTATACAAGATGTAGTTGTAAATATAAGTACATAATTAAATGAAGTATGCAAAATGAGAAAATATTCATGTAGTTAATTAAGCTTTCTCTGGTTTGTTCTATTTCTCTTTCCTGACTATTGATTATGAAGCTAAGAGAGACCCATTTCTGAAGTCTCAAAAACCTCAGTTATTTATGCTTTGAAAACGTAACATTTTATTCTCATTACTGAAGACTTTTTTTATTAGACCAATGCACCTGATAACTAAAATGCATACATGTTCACTTCAGCATATATGAAATTCCTATTTGAAAACAATTCTACTTGATCCATTTAAAGAAGTATATGGTAGATTAGGTCACAGTAAAGGCTATACAACATATTTCAAACTAAAAATGGTGCTAATGATACTTATATTCTGGGTAATATTGTCATTTTTTCCAAAATACGCACACAGTGGCAACTTGCCAATTTGTTGATCTTTGCATGTTGTTTAGTCTCCCTCTCTCTTGAACCCATTTCTCACCAGATACTAACTACATTTATTTTTTTTCAAAATTTACATATTTATTTGTTTTCAATTTTCAAAATCACTTCCATAAGTTTTCAATTTTCTTTCCCTTCCTTTCTCTTCCTTCCTCAAGATACCATGCAATCTTACATGAGCTCTACACATATATTCTTATTAAACACATTTTCATATTAGTCATTTTGCATAGAAGAAATAAAATGAATCAGAGAAACCATGATTAAAACTAGAAAAAACCAAACATGACAAAAAAGAAAACACTCTGCTTCATTCTGCATTCTGACTCCATAGTTGTTTGTCTGGATGTGGATAGCATTTTGCATCATGAGTCCTTTGGAAATGTTTTAGGTCCTTGCATTGCTATAAAGGGCTAAGTCTATCAAAACAGTCCTCTCATACTGTGGCTGCTACTGTGTGTAATGTTCTCTTGATTCTTCTGACTTTGCTCAACATCAGTTCATATAAGTCTTTTCAGGTATTTCTGAAGTTCACCTATTCATCATTTCTTAGAGCACAATAATTTTCCATTACATTCATATACCACAATTTGTTCAGCCATTCCCCAACTGATGGGTATTGCCTTGACTCCCAGTTCTTGGTCACCACAAAAAAAAGCTGCTATAAATATTTTTGTACATGTGGGTCTTTTTCCCATTTTTATGATCTCTTGGGGATACAGTCCTAGAAGTGGTATTGCTGGGTCAAAGGGTATACATATTTTTATAGTTCTGTCGGCATAGTTCCAAATTGCCCTCCCAAATAGTTGGATTAGTTCATACCTCGACCAACAATGAATTAGTGTTCCAACTCTCCCACACCTTTTCCAACATTTATCATTTCCTCTTTTGTCATGTTAGCCAACCTGATGGGTGTAATGTAGTACCTCAAAGTTGTTTTGATTTGCATCTCTCCAATCAATAGAGATTTAAAGCATTTTTTCATATGACTATGGATAGCTTTAATTTCTTTCTTTGAAACTGTCTGTTCACATCCATTGACACTTTATCAATTGGGGAATGACTTGTATTCATGTAAATTTGGTTCAGTTCTCTCTATATTTTTAGAAATAAGGCTTTTATCACAGATGCTAGTTATAAAACTTCTTTCTCGGCTTTCTGCTTCCTTCCTATCTTGGTTGTAAAAACTCGGATTTGCTAGAGTTCCACCCCACCCCCCCACCCCCAGCCCAGTCAAATACCTATAAAAAATGACTCTAAACAAATTCTGGAAATGGAGAGCTCACAGCATGGCAGAGTGAAGTAAATCTCCAGCCCAAGACAGCCTGGAAGGTCAACAGGAGGCGTTTATCACAAGGCACTGGGAGCAGAGCACAATCCAGGGTGGGTAGCACTGGAAAAGACCAGATGTGGGGGGAGGAGAACTGATTTCTGGCACCTGTGGTGATTTTCAGACATCATGACCCCAAAACACCAAGGACAAATTGGAAGGTCACTGGAAAAAACCTGTGAGAGAGAGCAGGAGTGGTCTGGTCCCAGTCCCAGAATAGTGGAGGGGACAGAGGAGCCCACAGCAGCAGCAGAAACAGGAGCAGGAGCAAGGGCAAGGGCAGTAGCATTTTCTGAAGCTCTAGGCCCACACATTGTAGGAGGGTCAAGCAGCTGACAGTACACCTCTCCACATCCCTACTGGAAGCAGAGAACTACTTTGACATAGAGCTCAAAAATCAAGCAGATGGCTGGGGAAATGAGCAAAAAACAAAAAAAGAATCATACCATAGAATTTTACTTTGGTGACAAGGAAGACCAAAGTATACAAACAAAAGACAACAGAGTCAAAGCTCCTACATCCAAGGCCTCCAAGAAAAATATGAATTGATCTCAGGCCATGGTAGAGCTCAAAAAAGATTTTGAAAATCAAGTAAGAGAAGTAGAGCAAAAACTGGGAAGAGAAATTAGAGTGATACAAGAAAATCATGAAAAATGAGTCAACTGCTTGCTAAAGGGGACCCAAAAAATGCTGAAGAAAATAACACATTTAAAATTAGACTAACCCAAATGGTAAAAGAGATCCAAAAAGTCAATGAGAGGAAGAATGTCTTAAAAACCAGAATTGGTCAGATGGATAAGGAATTCCAAAAAATCAGTGAAGAAAATAATTCCTTAAAGATTAGAATGAAGCAGATGGAAGTTAATGACTTTATGAAAAATCAAGAAATTATAAAACAAAGCCAAAGGAATGAAAAAATATCAGACAATGTGAAATTTCTCAATGGAAAAACAACTGACCTGGAAAATACAGGAGAGACAATTTAGAAATTATTGAACTACCTGAAAATCATGATCAAAATATGAGCCTAGACATTATTTTTCAAGAAGGTATTGAGGAAAACTGCCCTGATATTCTAAAACTAGAGGGCAAAATAAATATTGAAAGAATTCAGTGATCACCTGAAAGAGATCCCAAAAGGAAAATTCCTAGGAATATTGTAGTCAAATTCCAGAGTTCCCAGATCAAGGAGAAAATATTGCAAGCAGCCAAAATGAAACAATTTGAGTATTGTGGAAGCACAGTCAGGATAACACAAGATCTAAAAGCTTCTGCGTTAAGTGATCACAGGGCTTGGAATACGATATTCCAGAGGTCAGTGGTGCTAGGATTAAAGTAAAGAATCACCTACTTAGTAAAACTGAGTAAAATACTTCAGGGGGAAAAATGGTCATTCAATGAAATACAAGAGTTTCAAGTATTCTTGATGAAAAACCAGAGCTGAGGAGGAAATTTGACTTTCAAACACAAGAATCAAGAGAATCATGAAAAGGTAAACAGGAAAGAGATAGCATAAGGGACTTACTAAAGCTGAACTATTTATATTCCTACATAGAAAGATAATATCTGTAACTCTTGAAACTTTTCTCAGTATTTGGGTAGTTTGTAGGAATTAAATACATATAGAGAGAGGGCACAGGGTGAATTAAACATGAAGAGATGATACCTAAAAAAATAAAATTAAGGGGTGAGAGGAATAGATTGGGAGGAGAAAGGGAGAAATAGAATGGGGTAAATTATCTTCCACATAAAAGAGTCAAGAAAAAGTATTTTCAATGAAAGGAAATAGTGAGCTTTATTCTGATCACATTTGACTTAAGGAGAGAATAACATGCACATTCAATATGGTATGATAATCAATATTACACTATTGGAAAGTAGGGGGAAGAGGTTAAGCACATGGTAGGGGGATTATTGAAGGGAGGGCAAATGAGAAGAGAGGTTAATTAGAGGTAAACACCTTTGAGGAAGGATAGGGTCAAAAGAGAGAATAGAATAAATGGGGGCAAGATAGGATGGAAGGAAATATAGTTGATCTTTCATAATATGACTGTTATGGAAGTGTTTTGTATAACTACACATGTGTAACCTATATTGAATCGCTTGCCTTCTCAGTTGGATTGGGTGGGGAGAGAGAAAGGGGAAAAAGTTGGAACTCAAAGTTTTAAAAATGAGTGTTGTTTTTACATGCAACCGGGAAATAGATATATAGGTAAGGGGATATGGAAATCCATCTTGCCCTACAAGAAAATAGAGAGGATGCACATTTTTATAGTCCTTTAAGTATAATTCCAAATTGCTCTCCAGAATGGTTGGATCAGCTCACAGCTCCATCAACAATGATTTAGTATTCCAACTCTCCCACATCTTCTCCAACATTTATCATCTTCATGTTTTGTCATGTTAGCCAATCTGATAGGTGTGATGTGGTATCTCAGAGTTGTTTTGATTTGCATCTCTCTAATTAATAGTGATTTAGAATGTTTTTTCACATGACTGTAGATAGCTTCAATTTCTTCCTCTGAAAACTGCCTGTTCATATCCTTTGATCATTTATCAATTGGGGAATGATTTGTATTCTTGTATATGTGGCTCAGTTCTCTATATAGTTTAGAAATGAGGCCTTTATCACAGACACTAGTTGCAAAAATTCTTTCCCAGTTTTCTGCTTCCTTCTTAATCTTAGTTTCATTAGGTTTGGCTGTGCAAAAACTTTTCAGTTTAATGTAATCAAAATTATCCGTTTTGCCCTTCATAATGCTTTCTATCTCCAGTTTAGTCAAAAATTCTTCCCTTCTCCATAAATCGGATAAATACACAATTCCTTGCTCCCCTAATTTGTTTATAGCATCAATCTTCATACTTAGATAATGTACCCATTTGGACTTTGTTCTTATGTACAGTGTCAGGCATTGGTCCATGCCTAGTTTCTGCCACACTGTTATCCAGCTTTTCCAGCAATTTTTGTCAAACAATGAGTTCTTACCCCAGAAACTAGGGTCTTTGGGTTTATCAAACAGTAGATTGCTATATTCGTTGACTACTGTGTCTTGAGTACCTAAACTATTTCATTGGTCTACCCTTCTGTTTCTTAGCCAGTACCAAGTGGTTTTGATCATTGCTGTGTTATAATACAGTTTGAGATCTGGTAAAGCTAGGCCACCTTCCCTGGCATTTCTTTTCATTAATTCCCTTGATATTCTGGACCTTTCATTCTTCTAGATGAATTTTGATACTATTTTTTCTAGCTCAAGAAAATAATTATCTGATAGTTTGAATGTATGTTCATCCTTCATTGCTGAAAAAGACCATGCCAAGTTCCATACCAATTAAACTATCACATAATTATTTTCTAGAGCTGGATAAAATAATATTAAAATTCATCTGGAAGAACAAAAAGTCCAGAATATCAAAGGGACTAATGAAAAGAAATGCTAGGGAAGGTGGCCTAGCGCTACCAGACCTCAAATTGTTCTATAAAGCAGCAATTATCAAAACCATTTGGTACTGGCTAAGAAACAGAAGGGTAGAAAAATACAATAGACTTGGCACTCAAGACACAGTAGGCAAGGAATATAGCAATCTCCTGTTTGATAAACCCAAGGACCCCAGCTTCTGGGATAAGAACTAAGTGTTCAACAAAAATTGCTGGGAAAACTGAATAACAGTGTGGTGGAAAATAGGCATAGACCCATGCCTGACAACGTACACAAGAATAAAGTCCAAATGGATACACGATCTAGGTATACAGATTGATACTATGGACAAACTAGAGGAGGAAGGAATAGTGTATTTATCAGATTTATGGAGAAGGGAAGAATTTTTTACTAAAGAAGGGATAGAAAGCATTATGAAATGCAAGATGGATAATTTTGAGTATATTAAACTGAAAAGCTTTTGCACAACCAAACCCAGTGCAACCAAAATTCGGAGGGATGTAGTAAGTTGGGAAAGAATTTTTATAGCTAATCTCAGGGATAAAAGCCTCATTTCTAGAATATATAGAGAACTGACTCAAATGTATAACTATACAAATCATTCCCCAATTGCTAAATGGTCAAAGGATATGAACAGGCAATTTGCAGAGGAAGAAATTAAAGATATCTATAATCATATAAAAAAATGCTCTAAATCACTTTTGATTAAAGAGATGCAAATCAAAACAACTCTGAGGTACCACATCACACCCATAAGATTGGCAAACATGACAGAACAAGAAAATGATAAATGCTGAAGAGGATGTGGGAGAGTTGGAACACTAATTCATTATTGGTGGAGCTGTGAGCTTATCCAACCATGCTGGAGAGCAGTTTGGAGCTATGCCCAAAGGGCTACAAAAGTGTGCATACCCTTTGACCCAGCAATATCGCTACTAGGACTGTATCCCCAAGAGATCATAAAAATGGGAAAGGGTCCCACATGTACAAAAATATTTATAGCAGCACTCTTTGTAGTTGCCAAAAACTAGAAGTCAATGGGATGCCCATCAATTGGGGAATGGCTGAACAAATTATGGTATATGAATGTAATGGAGTACTATTGCACCATAAGAAATGATGAACAAGAAGACTTCAGGGAGGCCTGCAAGGATTTAAGGATCTGATGCTGAGTGAAAGGAGCAGAACCAGGAGAACTTTGTGCACAGCAACAACCACAGTGTGTGAGAGTCTTGGAACTTCGTAATAATGTAAGAACTTAAAAAAAAAAATCCCAATGGTTTTCTAAGGCAAAATGCCTTCCACACTCAGAGAAAAAACTATGGAATTCATTCACAGAATGTAGCAGATCATGTTTGTGTGTATGTTTGCGTATTACGTTTTGATTTGTTATATGATTTCTTCCATTCATTTTAGTTCATCTACATAGCATGACTATAGTGAAAACATCTTCAATAGGAAAGTATATGTAGATCCTATATAGAATTGTATGCCATTTTGGGGAGGGATGGGGGTAGTGGGAGGTAGGTGTGGGGGGTTAAAATCTAAATTTTATGGTAGTTATTGTAGAACATTAAAAAAAATAAATAAAAGGAATTTTCAAAAAAGAAAAAGACCATGCCATCAGAAAAATAATGACACAACTTGCACTTGACTAAGTTTTGAGTGAGGGAGGTCTATGCAGGTCATCAGTCTCAATTCTCCTTCAGAACCATCTGAATCCAATGACCAGGTACTCATCAGGATGCTTGGAGACAACCCAGGATGAGACAATTGGGGTTAAGTGACTTGCTCAAAGTCACACAGGCAATGAGTGTCAAGTGTCTGAGGTGAGATTTGAACTCAGGTTCTTCTGACTCTTGCACTGGTGCTCTAACCACTGAACCACCTAGCTGCCCATGATAGTTTGAATGGCATGACACTAAATAAATAAATTAATTTAGGTTGACTTGTCATTTTTATTTTATTGGCTCAGCCTATCCACTAGCAACGGATGTTTTTCCACTTACTTAGATCTGACTTTATTTGTGAGAAGAGTGTTTTGTAATTGTGTTCATATAGTCCCTAGATTTGTTTTGGCAGGTAGATTCCCAAATATTTTATAGTGTCTACCCTAGCTTTAAATGGGAGTTCTCTTGCTCTTGGGCTTTCTTAGTAATATATAGAAATGCAGAAGATTCGTGTGGGTTTATTTTCTAACTTGCAACTTTCCCAAAATTACTTATTATTTCAAGTAGTTTTTTACTTGATTCCTTGGGATTCTCTAAGTATATCATCATATCAAGAGTGATAACTTAGTTTCTTCTTTGCCTGTTCTAATTCCTTCACTTTCTTTTTCTTCTCTTATTGTGACAGCTAACATTTCTAGTACCATATTGAGTAATAGTGGTGATAATGGACCTAGCAATACCACTTCTAGGACTATATCCCCAAGAGATCATAAAAATGGGAAAAAGTCCCATATGTTCAAAAATATTTACAGCAGCTCTCTTTGTGGTGGCCAAAAACTGGAAATCAAGAGGATGCCCATCAATTGGGGAATGGCTGAATAAGCTGGTATGTGAATGTAATGGTATACTGTTGTACTATAAGAAATGATGAACAGGAAGACTTCAGAGAGGCCTGGAAAGACTTATATGAACCGATACTGAGTGAAAGGAGCAGAGCCAGGAGAACTTTGTGCACAGCAACAACCACAGTGTGTGAGAAATTTTTCTGGGAGACTTAGTACTTCATTTCAATGCAAGGACTTACGTAATTCCCAATGGTCTCTTAAGGCAAAATGCCTTCCATACCCAGGGAAAGAACTATGGAATTCGATCACAGAGTGAAGCAGATCATTTTCTTTTGTATTATGTTTTGGTTTGTTTTATGATTTCTCCCATTCATTTTAATTATTCTATGCAACATGATTAAAATGAAAATGTATTTAATAGGAATGTATGTGTAGAACCTATATAAAACTGTACGCCATCTCAGGGAGGGAGTGGGGAGGTAGGGAAAAAGGGAAGGAAAAAATCTAAGATATATGAAAGTGGTTGTAGAACACAGAAAACACATAAAATAATAAAAAAAAATAAAGTGCGGAAGAAAAAAAATAGAGAGGATGGGGATAAGAGAAGGGAGGGATGTAATAGAAGGGAAAGTGGATTGGGGTAAGGAGTAATCAGAATGCATACTGTCTTGGGGTGGGTGGAGGGGAGAGATGGGGAGAAAATTTGGAACTCAAAATCTTGTGGAAGTGGATGTTGAAAACTAAAAAAAAATAATTTTTTTTAATAAAATGATGAGCAGTATGCTTTCAGAAAAACCTGGGAAGACATATAAACAGAGCAACATGAAGTAAACAGAAACAGGTAACACTATAGACAGTGATAGCAATACTGCAAGGATAATCAGCTGTGAGAGGTTCATCTACTGTGATGAAAGCAATTCTGAAGAACTTATGAAAAAAATGCTATCCACCTTCAGAGAGAGAACTGATGAACTCTGAATGAAGACTGAAGCATATATTTTTTAACTCTTATTTTTGTGTTTTCTTTTGCAATATGGCTAACATGGAAATATTGTTGCCTGACTTCACATGTACAATTGATATCAAATTGCCTGGCTTCTTAAGGAGGAGAAGGGGCAAAAGGAAGGAAGAGAATTTAAAACTCAATTTTTTTAGACATGCTTAAAATTTTTTAATATGTAAAAGGAAAATAATGAAAAATTTAAAAAAAATTAAAGACATTTCATGAGTGTTACTCCACAAAGAGAGCTTGTTTTAAAGTTAGAGGACCCAGACTGAATTCCTGACTTTCTTCCTTACTACTTGTATGATCTTAGACAAGCCACTTCAGCTCTCTGGGCCTCAGTTTCATCATCTGCAAGATTACAGGGTTGGACTAGATGAATTCTGCATCCTCTTCCATTTTTAAAGCTATTGCCCTATATCCTATGACACTGTGTTTTCTATCAGGAATGCAAGATTGATTAAATATTTGGAAAAGCATAGGCAGTCCATCTGTTGATCTGTCAGTTTCTTATTAATTTTGCCACCAGGAGGATTTCAGCTTGATGAAAGCACTTTGGCTGTCCCTATTCCATTCTAATTTTTATATGTCCTCCCCTTTCTGAAGGAAATTATGAGCTCACAGAAAACAGGAACTGTTACTTTTTTTACTCAACACCTAGCACAATACCTTGCATTTATTAAATATTTGTTAAACTGAATATTCAGAGTACTTATTTCTTAGGGAGCATTTTCACAGATCTGGCTTATTGCTTTGATCAGCCTTACACACTGAACAAAATTTGTTATTTTTTTGATATCAAGACTTCCTATACCCAGAGTCAAAGGAAATAAATCACTTTTGATACCTATGGAATAAAACGCCAGTGTGAAAATATCATAGAAATATAATTCCTTAAATTTTGTATATGGATAGTGTCTTTGTTAGTAATATAAGGGAAAGGGGTGAAAAATCCATAAAGTGGGGAAGTTTCAAAAATATATCATTAAAATTAATTTAGTAATCTTTTCTTATTGAACTAAATTTTTGTAGGGTAATGAAAGATTTATACATGGCGTTGTGTAGGATTAAGGGGATTTGATGTTTGACATCTCTTCTTTGTCTGCTCAGGTCTACAGAGGAGAGTTTGTTGAGTAGGGGATAAAGCATTCAGTTAAGAACCTTCCCTGAAGAAAGAGGACAAAGTGGAGAAAAACTGCTTTATTTTCATCCAGTTGTTGAATGTAATGACAGCTGTTTGCTCACAAACAATATGGATTTTCTTTATCTACTATAGCAGAGGCAACATTGAAGATAATTAAGGCTATGGGATGTATTGGTCTTTTCTCCCACATCAATCTTCCTGACATCGTTGGCTTATATGCAGTTTTTTAATAAGAAGAACATTAGAAATGAAGAATCACTGACAGGATTGGTTGTACCTACTACATTTCTATTGCTTTAAAGACATGGTGCTCCGACTGGTACTCTGCACAGGCCTCTGGCTCGCAGTGGTTTTAAACGTCCTTGCTGTCCCTGGAGCCAAGAAGCAAAAACAGCAGTGCTCCCCTGCAAGGAAGCCAACCAGGTAAGACTTCTGGAATGTAGACCCAGCAGACATTATCATGATTCTCCCAGGGGCACTCCTCAAACACCAGAAACCATAGATCTTTTCCCCTTCACCGGCAATAAATCTTTCTGGTGACTCTACTGATTTCTGGGCATTTATGCTTCAAGATACCAAGGTGTTTGACACTTTCAGAAGCAAGATATTGGGCCTCTGTTAAAATTTCATAGTGGACCTTGGAAAAGTAAAAGTATATCACCTACTCAACACAGGCATTATCTTTTACAGAATGCCTATGAAAAGGGAGTCATATTCACTTACATATGAGCATCTAGTGAGTGTAAATATATATTCCTAGATTCAAATTACCTACAGCAATAAATCTTAGAACTTTTAATGGGTTAGTAAAATGTTTCAAAATATCTTGTATTAAGATAGCCTTGCCATTTCCTTTAATATTAAGGACTAATGGGATATACTTGATCTTATAATTTCTACCAGATGTGATATTAAAGATATTAATTAACATAAAACTAGTGTTCCTATAAGAAAGAACAAACAAAAATCTGAAGGTTTATACTTCAAAGCAAAGCTTCACCATTATCATCCTTATCACAAATCATCAATAGAGCATACCCAACAAGAAAAATAGCATATAAAAAGATAAGGGAGACCATTCAGAGAGAAAAGCAGCCTCAGAATCTATCTGTCTCAAAAGGGGTAAATGGGTTCCCTCTACAACATCCCACACAGGTTATCTTGCAGCCTTTGTTTAAGAATCCTCAGCTTTAATAAAAAGTCAACAAAAGAAATCACTATATCTCTTTCCCCTCTCCCTTACTGAATCAAGCATGAAAATTCCCCACTTTATTTCCTCCAGTTATTTTTGCATTTACATAGTACTTTATATTCATAATTTCATTTGAGATTCATTTGAAATGTGAGGCAGTTAGTATCATTATCACTATTTACAGGTGGGTAAAGTGAGGCCCAAAGAGGTTGAGTGATTTCTCCAAGATCACATAGATAGTAAGTGACCAAGTCAAAATTTACAACCTAAATTTTTCTTTGCAAATCCAGGGCTCTTTGCACTATGCCACAGCAGCCATTTCAAGAAACTAGTCCCTTGAGTATTTTTAGGAGATTGAAGGAGTAAATTTTAACATAGACATTGTTAAAAATGGAAGCAGTGAAAGGTTTAGTGGTTTACCCAAGATGATGTAGTAATGTAGGAGCAAAGTAGGACCTGAAGCCTAGGTATTTAGAACCACCTGAGTCTTCTTTGGGACATGATGAGAGAAAGTTGGGAGAGGAACTTGCAGCCTCAAAGTCATATGTGATCCTGTTGATCTTCAAGTGTGTCCCTTTGACTGAATCCAAAAGGGCCACACTTGTGGACCTCAAGGACCAGCCACAGGTGGCCTCAAGGCTGCAGGTTCCCCACCTCTGATATCAGGTAGTTAGTGAGCCTTTCAGGTGGGTTCAGTAAATTGCAGCAGGATAGGGTTTTTTTCCCACTTTCTCTGGTTGGTTTTCTTTGGGAACCTATGTAGAAGGCCTTTTGAAGTCCTAAAATCTTGGGACTTTCTCAGACAAGGAACAATAATCATGAATAGCAAATATGCTGGTTGAAAATGGACCCCAAGTTTTGTTTTTCTTTTATCTTCCATGTAGGGGTGGAGATGGGAAACAAATGGATGGGGGAAATGGATTTCTGTTAATTTTTTAAAATAAAATTTTAAAATTTTGAAAATGTATATCGGTCATGATTATATGCTCTATGACCTGGGACCACTTACATCTCTTAGCATTCTCTTCAATGATGAGAAAGGAGAGTAAATCGGTCTCTAATAGTACATGATAATATCTTTAGTCAAAGTTCAGTTTTATTCGGTTCTCTCAGATTCTTTTATTCTTCAATGGAAAAAAAAACTTAGGGCACCTCAAAAAGGAAACAGATGCTTTCTGGTGTAGAAAGAGTCTTTTCAAAAGACAGTTCTGTAACTTTCCAAGTTTGCATTCTTCATTCTCTTGGGAAGAGGTTTAAAATGTTCATCACAAATACAGAGGCTTGGCAGAGTCTAGAGAAGGGTGGCAGCAGAGTAGTACAGTGTCACAGAAAAAACATTATCTCTGGAATCAAAGTCCTGGGTTCAACTCTTCCCTCTAATTCTTGTTACCTGTGTGATCTTGGGCAAATCAAAATGTGGCAGTTGGCCTACACACTCACTGTGGTCCCTTTCAGATATGTGGTCTACAATTGCTTCCCTCTAATGAAAAAAATGGAAATTCACTGTTGGAATATCAAGAAAAGAAAAAATGAGAACTTTAAAAACACTATTAATTAAGTTGGTTTAGGAGCATAAATTATGAAGTGAGTTTGACCATATCTTGCCTTTAAGCTTTTGTATTTGGTAGACACATCCACCCCAATAACATTGTTCTTCTAGTATTCTTTCAGTTCTTAAAACAGAGATCAGCCTGTCAAGGGCTATTATCATGGCAAAAATGTGTATCTGTAGATTTGTTCTTGTCCTGAGGGGAAAAGCAAATATATCTTTCCATAAGAATGGTCATGTAGTTAACCAAAGATTTCATTAAGGGGTCTGCCATTAGCTAAGGCCAGGTCTATATAAGAATGATAGAATAAGATATAAATGGAAGATTTAGTCAATCTGATTCACTATGACCTAAGTATCTCCAAAAGTAACCAGGACTTGCCAATCTTTCCCATAAGAGAAGTTTTCTTAATGAGTTAAGTCAAATTTGGCCCAGAAAAATTTGGGGCATCACACTACGTTTTTAAGAACTGAATGTCTTCAGAAGCTAGGATTATAACAGCTGGAAGGTCCTAACAAGTATTATAGTATAGTGAAAAAGAGTGTTGAATCTGTAAGCAGAGACCCAAGTCCAAATAATTGCTGTGCTGCTTCTGACCTTGGTTAAGACACAATATCTCTGGGCCTCAATTTACTTACTGGTAAAATGATGGAGGGTTGGATTAGATAATCTCTGAGTTAGATAGAGTGCTGGGCCTGAAATTAGGAAGACTCATCTTTCTGTTCAAATCTGACCTTAAACACTTACTAGCTGTGTGATCCTGGGCAAGTCATTTAACCCTCTCTGCCTTAGGTCTTCATTTGTAAAATGAGCTAGAGAAGGAAATGTCAAACCACTCCAGTATCTTTGCCAAGTAAACCGAAATAGGGCCACAAAGAGTTGAACACAATTGATAAGTGACTGAAGAACTAAAGTCTCCTGTAGAGACTTTATCTATGTAATCTATATATTAATAATCTATATATTTAATCTATATATTATATATAATAATCTATATAATAACCTATATATTAATAATCTATATATTTAATCTATATAATCTATAACCTTCGGTCAATTCATTATTTTACAGAGTGGGTAACTAAGGCTCAGAGAAGTGATACTGAGGTTATAAATTGAGTCAATGGAAAAGTTTAGACAAGGACCCAAGTTTCCTGACTCCTAGTCAAGTATATTCCACTGAGCATGGTACCCAAGACAGAATTGTTGTTTTTTGTTTTTAACTTTCAAAAAAGATTATTTAGACAACAAAATGTTTTGCAAATCTTTGCCCCTATTATTTACTATGTTCACTTTGTTTTTAAATATTCATTGTTTCCATAAGAACTTCAATCAGACAAAAGAGAGTGTTCTGCTTTGAGAAGCCAACATAGAAGATAAAATATCAAAGCTATCCTGGAAATAAAAATCAATGGATTTGGAAAATAACTTCCATTCTGACTTTGAGGTTTAATAGCTGTGTGACCATGGTGAGTTACTTAATTTCTCTGAAACTCAGTTTCTTCAGCTGTAAAATGGGATAATAATAAGTGTCCTGCTTTCTTCACACAGTTATTTGTAAGGAAAATTCTTTAAAACCTCTAAGTGCTGCAGAAATGGGAATCATCGCTATGGCTTTCTCAGAACATAGCTACTTGCTCTTAAGTACAGGTTCAGTCCGACACATTCAGTTTACAGATGAGAAACTGAAGGTCAGAGAGCTTACATGATTTACTCGAGGTCACAAAGCAAATGGTAGAACTGGACTTTGAACACAGATCCTCTGGCTCCAGATGCAGTACTCTGCACATTATATCACACTGCCTCAAATATCCTAGAATTCTCAACTAGGTTTTTCCCATATATTTTCAGTCCAGGATTAGATTACTGAGCAATTCTTTCCTACTGAACTCCCAAGGTCCCAAGTCCTTCTTCTCACTCAGTCTCTCACTCTCTTTTTCTTTAATTTTCTTCTCTGTGCACCTCTCCAGAGAGATTTAAAATTCCTGTTGTAGTGGAAAACTCTGCCCTCTGGTTCACATCCCTTGATAGCTTCTTTCTTTCCCAAGCTGGAAAGGAAGGCAATTCTCAATGTCTTTAGCAACTTTGGGTCCCCTTACAAGGCAGCTGGTCTAAGACTTGTGAGAATTTCTGTAATACAAAGTTAAAACTTGACAAAAACTCTTTGCTGGAGGAGTTTTTATTGAACTGGTGTGTGATAGGTGTCAGCGGCACAATGAATGGACCTCTAGGCCTGAAGTCAGGAAGATCAGGTTCAAACATGACCTCATGCATCTACTAATTAGGGACCCTGGACAAATTAATTAACCTCTGTCTGCCTCAGTTGTCTCAGATGCAAAATGGGGACATAACAGTACCTGTTTCCCAAGATAGTTGTGAGGGGAAAAGCAATGTATTTATAAAATGCTTAGCACAGTGTTGGATACATAGTGCTTAAGAAATCCTTGCTCCCCTCCTTCCTGCTATCCCCTGGTATACTTAGGTGGTTATTGTTCAGTCATTCAGTGATATCCAACTCTTCATGACTTCATAGACTTTACTGTCCATGGGGTTTTCTTGGCAAAGGTAATGGATTGATATGCCATTTTCTTCTCTAGTTAAAGCAAAAAGAGGTTAAGTGACTTGTCCAGGGTCACACAGCTATTAACGATATGAGACCAAATTTGAACTCAGGATTTCTTGACTCCAAGCCCCACACTTTATCCACTGAGCCACTAGCTGTTCCTTTCCATACTTCATGCATGTCACATTTATTCCTGCCCTCTTATCTTTACTTATCCTTTTCCCCCTCATCTAGAATAGTCATGAGATCATAGACTGAAACCTAAGAGAGGCTACCTCATCCCATCCCCTCATCTGCATTAATAAGGAAACTGAAGTCCATAGAAGTATCTTATCCAAGATCAAACAATATGTGGCAGAGAGCAATTTGGACCTCAGGCTTCAGAATCCAAATCCAGCCTGCTCTCTACCCTCAGTTTCCTCCCCTCTAATATAAATCCTAGACTTCCATCAAGATTTAGTTCAAGAATTGACTTTTCCAAGATACTTACTGTCCATCTCCAGAGAAAAAACTGATGGAGACGGAATACAAATTCAAGATACTTTTTCTTTCCTTTTTTTTATTTTTCTTGGAGTGTTTTATCTGCTTTCTTTCATAGCATGACTTACATGGAAATGTGTTTTGCATGACTACACATATATAACCTATGTCAAACTCCTTACTTTCTCAATACAGGGGGAGAAGAGAGAGAAAATTTGAAACTCAAAATCTGAAAAAAAAAAAAGAATGTTAAAATGTTTTTATGTGTAGTTGGAGGAAAAATAAAGTATAAATTTAAAATTAATAAATAAAAGTTAAAAAGAAAAAAAAAGAATTGACATCTTAACTATTGTACAGCAAAAAGAATGTTAACCTGGACTCACAGATTGGGTTCAACATATATTACTTAATCTCTTAGCCTTGATTTCCTCATACATGAAACAAGGAGGTTTGACTGGGTGACCTCTAAGGTCCTTCTAGCTCTGAGACCTAGGATTCCCTGAAGACAATTTCCCAGACGATTCTCATGCCATAGCAAAATTTCCTTCACTTTAAGTTTTTTTAGCATTTATATATTACAGTTTATGACATGCAGACTCATCTGTTCTGTGTTGTGTTGTGTTTGTCCTTTGTTCTCCAAGAGGACCATGACATCAAGATGATGACATGACTTGAGGTTGACTTTGATTTAAGTGAGGGAGGGTTGTGCAAGGTCACCAACCTCACTTTCTTCTCCTGAGCCATCTGGGTCCAGTGGCCTAATATTCATCAGGATGGCTGGAGATGGTTCAGCATGCAATGGGAGACCCCGGCCTTTTCAGAATAAGGTCTTATAGCATTCTCACTTTGAGCGAGATACATCCGTTCAATGAATAGGCTTCTTTAAGTAGTTGCTCAAGGGATGGCCCCTTTAATTAAAAAAAAAAAAATCAAACTGGGAAGAGAGACCCTCAGGGTTCCTGGGTAAAAGAGAAGCAATCATTATTTAGTATTTAATGATGAGTGGGACCTCAAAGATAATTTGATTCAAGTCTTTCATTTACAGATGATGAAATTGAAGTCCAGAGAGCAAAATGATTGAGCCAAGGTCACATAGTTTTTCTCTGATACTTAATCATAAATTACTCACATTATGTATATGTCTTGACACTCCAACTAGTTAGGAAACTCCTTGATAACAAAAGATATTCCAGAAGACATAAGACATCCTCTGTAATACTTTGTAATACACAATTCTGAGTACAAAGACACAGAGGAGGTGCTCCATAAAGGTTTGCTAACAACAAAATATGATGAGTTCTACATCCTTTTATAGTAAAGCATCACAGGCACAGGTCAAGCATTTCCTCATTTCTGACATTCATTGTTGTCTACCTACCCTGTGCCTAGCATTATAATAGTTGATGTGGGACATTCAATTAAATTCATTTCAATTTCAGAAACATTTATTAAATGCTTGGCCCCAAATGCAATTTCTGAATTTGGAGAAACTGAATCAATGATGTAAATAACTTTTTTAAAAAAACACTTTTACTCAATTTAAACAAACTCTAAGCAAAAGTTTATGAATAAGCATTCTGCAAGGACATACAGGGGCAACTCTCTAGGTCCTAGCTTACAGAGTCAATAACACTCAAGTCAATAACACAAGCCAGTGAGTGGAATAATAAATGGTTTGGCAAATCCAAAGAGCCATTTGCCCTTTTTGATGGCAATTTTCATTATTGTCAGGTTTGGAGAGTCAGTGTTGGTTTATTGTGTTTTTCTTAAAGATTCCCCCTAGACCAGACCGTGGTGTGTACATTGAGCCCCTCCCTGTTTAGGTTTTCCAGGACTAAAAGCTAGACCTAGTTAAATCATTAGCATCAAAGGAGCCTAAACATTCCCTTAGAGTCCAAAGCCTGGGCAGAACAAATAATGCCCACAGCAGCCCTGAACTATCAAAACAGCCTGACAATATAAAGAAGGAAAGCAACCTAATCCCTGCTCTCAAAGAATCTATAATCTAGTCTAAGAGTGAGGCATGTACCTAGATAACTAGAAAGCAGTTGGGAAAATAAATACATTGGAGAGGTCAAACAGAACTTTCCTGGGAAATTCAAGGAGGAAAAGGGTCCCTTCAAACTAAAGAATCAGTCAAGGCCTCCAGGAGGATATGGACCCTAAATTAGGCATTTGATAGAGAAGGATAATGTTAGGTGCAAATGGGACAAAGTCCATCCTTTCAAGGACTATGTACCAAAGATCCAGAGGTGGAAAAGAACAGGACAAAATGAGAGAATGTTGAGTAAAATAATTTGGTTGGATTGTAGAAGACATGAATGCTGAGACAATAAGACTGGAAAGGAAGATTGGAGTCAGATTCCTCAAGCCCTTGAATGTCAGATTTAGGATTTTGTGTTGTGTGAGTCAAGCAGTGGGGAGCCCCTGAAGGTTTTTGAGAAAAGGACTGATTTATAACAAAAGAAAGCATAAAACAATCCCTACTCTCAAGAAACCTGTGTCATAATCAGTGAGATAAGACTTACACATGGAAAAAAAATTTTAAATGAGTTAAATGTCAACATCATAGAAAGCCATTATATGATAAATGTCCAAAAGAATATTAAGGATAAGGTCACGTGCTATGTTAAGTTCAGAAGGAATTAACTAATGTAGATTTAAACATTCAGTGAGCAGGGGTTGGGAAGAAAATAGTATCTGTGAAGTACCAGGTACTATGCGTAGTGGTTTTTACAAATATTATCTCATTTGATTTTCACAAGACCCTTTGGGATTGGGACTGTAATTATCCCCATTTCATAATTGAGAAAACTGAGGCAATCAGAGGCTGAGTGATTGACCAGGATCACACCGCTAGTAATCATCTGAGCCCCTATTTGAACTCAGGTCTTCCTGATTTCAGACGCAACACTCTATCCATTGCACCACTAACTGCCTTGTCAAGGCAAGTGGGGCTTCAGTTACATTTATTTTCCTTTCTTTTTCTTTTTTTTCTTTCTTTCTTTTTTTTTTTTTTTTGAGGCAAACAAGATAAAGTGACTTGTCCAGGGTCACACAGTTAGTATGTGTCTAAGGCCAGATTTGAACTCAGGTCCTGCTAACTCCAGGACCAGTGTTCAAATTCAGCTGAATTTTAAAGGATGGGTAAGACTTAAAAAGAAACAGAAGATTCAAGACAGCATTCTAGCTTTATGGACAGGTTTAGAGACAGTGAAGATACTGATCTGACTGAAGCGGAACATTTGTGCTAGGTAAGTAGTACATGACTTTGAAGCACAGATTTATCTTTTAAGAGTAAGCTGTCCAATAGGGAAGTTGTGGCCAAAGAATCATAAGCTCGTTTGAGCCAAGCTGCATGGCCCCATATTGTTTAGAGTGGGTCTATACCCACAAAGCAGTACAAAACCCCATGATTCTAGAGCACTAAGTATTTGTCAAATAATTAGGATTCTTTACTCTGGAAGGTACATTCTAAAAAGGGAATTGTTTAATTAAACTTGTAAAGGCAGGGTGGATAAGGTAAATATGGATTTGTTTGCCCAGTTCTCAATGTTAGGATTCCATTCAATTAAATTTAGTTCACCAAATATTTATTGAGTCCTTTCAGAGAGGCTTCATGGTTCTAAGTGCTGGGATAGATACAAAGTTCAGAGGAAAATCACTTAACTTCTCCCAACCCTCAACTATAAAAATGAGAGGATTGGATACGATGGCCTCTAACCCATTTCCATCTTGAAATTATGACCCTATTAAGACATGAATCTTACCTTTATAGAAGTTGTATACAATTAGGAAAACAAGACAAAATTTTCAAATAACTGTAATATACATTTACAAAGGCCATCATGGAATAGTAGCCAGAGAATTCTACTCTTCCAGAATCAGGAAGATCTGGGTTCAAATCTTGCCTCTTACATGTACTTCTGAGAGAGAGAGAGAGAGAGAGAGAGAGAGAGAGAGAGAGAGAGAGAGAGAGAGAGAGAAGAGAGAGAGAATATGAATCTGTTAAAACTAATTTGAGGAGAAACATAAACTTAAGAGTAAGCCATTTTTTAGCAGAAGGAAGGAAGCAGGGAAGGAAGGAAGGAAGGAAGGAAGGAAGGAAGGAAGGAAGGAAGGAAGGAAGGAAGGAAGGAAGGAAGGAAGGAAGGAAGGAAGGAAGGAAGGAAGGAAGGAAGGAAGGAAGGAAGGAAGGAGTTCATCATTTGCATCATTTGGGGACTGGCTAAGTTTCAATACAAGTACAAGGTCAGAAATTCCTTTTATCCCAATTAATGTAAACACAGATGACCTAGGCAATCCAACTGATTCCTTCAATCAAAAATAAACTATATATATGATATATGGTGTTAGTTTGAATTTAATTTCCTCCAGAATTCTTTCCAAGTTTCCCAACAGCCTTTTTTTATTTCCAGCTACTCAAAAAGTCAGAAGATATGGAGTTCCCATTGAAACTGATATCAACCAAAGCTGATGGAAATGTCCCCAGAGAAACAGAGGCTGATAGCATCTGAACACAGGGGGAAAAAAGCAGTTTTAGGTCTGTACAAGGGCACCTACCTTTGGAGCCCAGCAGAGAGTTATCCCCAAGAGGAATTTCATATAGGGATGGGTAAATATCTAGTAACCAGCAGCTATGAGTGTGTTACTTGGAAACTTTTTTCCCCAGCAGTCTTGTATGTGCAAGGAGAAAGTATGCTCCCATTTTAAGAGATGTTTCTCTAACACTCATCCTCACTTTACTTACTTAGTAAATGCTTTTTTCCAAAATCTAATTCACTCTAACAATAATAAATAGAAGTACCACCATTAGTGACAATACTAGAAACTCCAGGCCATTAGGATTATCCTTCAGCCCCTTCCTAATGGGAGAAGTCATCAGTGACTTTCTGAAGATTCAGCCTGCCAATCAAATGGGAGATGGGAAATTAGTCCCAAAAGGGGGGCTACACATGAATGTGATAGGATATTTCTTACACTATCAGAAACAAAGAATATGAAGAATACACAAGGGATTCACAAGGGAAGGGAAACACAAAAGACCTAAATTAACTGATGCAAAGTAAATAAAACAAGGAAAACAAAGTAAAAAAATGAACTACAACAATGTAAGGGTATAGAACAGCCACAACAAAATTTGAAATTGAATGCTGTAATTGTAACGACCAAGCCTGACCTCAAAGAAAAACATGGAAATAAAAGTTAAAGACAGAAGTTACTTTTTCATGCCAGTCTAAGAAAAATGATTTTTTTTGTTACTAAGCAAAGGGGAGCTGCTGAAGATTTTTGAGCAGGATAGTAACAGACTAGATCTATGTACTAGGAAAATTAATCTGGTAACAGTATGGAGGACAGATTGAAGAGAAGAAATGGTATTATAGAGCCTGAGGTTGAATCTTGCCTCTACCACTTTCTGTGTCCTTGGGTGAGTCACTAAATGTCTCGAGGCCTTGGTTTCCACATCTATAAAATGATTAAACCAGATTGATGATTTCTAAGAGCCCTTTCCATTCTGGAAATATGATCTTGTGTTTCTAGCTGTTCTTCATCAGTCTCCATTTCTGTCTCCTTACCCTCTTCCTGACCCCTTACAGTGCGTGTTTCCCTGGTTTTTTCCTTGATCATCTTTTCTCTTTCTACATCCCCTCCTTTGACAATTTTATGACTTCCAGTATTCCCTTTACATAGATACCTGTCCACCTACAGGTATTTGACAATGCTACACCCACTATTCAAGACACTTAACTCTGTTATCTATTAATAATGGTATGTGGTACAGAGGGCTAGACCTGGAATCAGGAAGATCACCTTCCTGAGTTCAAATCTAGCCTCAGATACTTATTAGTCATGTGATCCTGAACAAGTCTTTACCGAACTTTTATTTTAGATGTAACTTTCTTCTCACTGCCCAGGAAACCACTTATAACAAAGAAGAAAAGTTTGCAGTATTAGCCAAGTCTGATATGTACATTATTCTCCATACAACGTTCCTTACCCATGCAAAGAAAGCTGGGTAGTGCATTCTCATCCCTTTACTCTGAGGACAAGCTTGGTCATTACCATCACAACATTCAATTTCAAATTTTGTTGTGTTTGTTCTGTACCTTTACATTGTTGTAGACCATTTTTTTACAAGGTTTTCCTCATTCTGTTTACTTTGCATCAGTTTATATTTGCCTCAGTTTCTTTTTCTGTGAAATGAGCTGGAGAAGGAAATGGCAAATTTCTCCAGTGTCTTTACCAAAAAAACTCAAATGGGGTCGCAAAGAGTCTGACGTGACTGAAAAACAAGTGAGCAACTTTGTAATAAGTGGAGGCTTACACAGGAAGATACAGACTTAGTGTCTAATGTTCTCCTAATGATCACAAGTTGCATTTGTGTCCTAGGCAATTTTAGGAAAGAGTTCAATTTTAGAAATCAAAAGAGCAAATGATACCACACTCTTTGGGCAATGAGTACAGGTACAACAAATCTATTTATTTTTTTCTTATTTCAAACTGTTCCTAATTTCAGAGGACATTTACGGGACAATACTTGTGGTCTATATTCAGTTGGACAAAATTCAGTGGAATATGGACTGGAATTCTCCTCCACTAGCTCCCCCATCCCTTCTCTCCAAGCTAATAAGTAGTAAACATAAGAATACCACTAGTCATGAGGAATATAAATTTCCATTCTTCTCTAATCTTCTTTCACAGTATCTTGCAAAGAATACACTCATATAAGTTAAATTCATCCATTTTAGGAGAATGACAACATCTCAAGACATTTTGGTTATTGTTTTTTTTGCTAATTTTTTTACAGTGTAAGAGAAATTAAAATGAAGAAGAAAGACAGTACGAAAGTATGGCCATTCAAGTATGATCAACTTCTCCACATACAGGACCATGATTTTGCAATAAGGCCTGGATTTGGAGGTAAGCAAAAGCTTGAAGGCTCCACTGTACGTGAAAGTCAACTTCCTCCCAAGCTTCCTCAACGTGGCACGAGCCCAAATAGAAACGTAAAGTTGGAGCAAGAATGCAAGATGAAAACTGGCTCTGAAGCAGATATTTTCCTTAAATGATGATTTTCATTTTATCATAACTCATATTCATATAGCACTTTAGAGCTTATAAAGCATTTTCTTCCCAACAACCATGAGAGATAGTCAGTACAAGCATTATTGCTCCCATTTTACAGAGAAGAAAGCAGAGATATTAAGAATTTCTGCCTTGCATAATTTCATCTTAAATTGAAAAAATTAATTCTCATCCTTTCACTATACTTTGTTTATGATAAGAAAGCATTGCCACTCAAGATGAAATTGCAATGTGAGATAAAATTGGCAATGAGTACAGAAAATTAAAAGAAATTAATATGCTAAAATCCTATTACCTGTTTTATGGTGTAGTGCAGATAGCCTTGCATTATCAAAAATTAAAGCCAGCAGAGTAGAAGCTCTCACAGACCCTCCTGTGCTGGAAGGACTTTGAGTACAGGCCTGCCTGGGGTTGTGTCAGCCATTTTTTATACAGCAAAATACTTCTTGGGAGAACTCTAGAAGCATGAAACATAGGGAAAGCTTACCAATGCAAAGTTAAAAGAAGCATAACCATAAAAAATTCTAAGTGAAACTAATTTTAAGTAATTTTTCAGACTTGTTATTGAACTAGTGATGATCAAGTGTGAAGTGGGAAGCACTGCTTTCTTTTCACTTGGAATGCCTATTATACACACACACACATATACACACACATACTTGGCATGCCTATTACATATACACATATATATTTTAATATTGATGCATCCTCAGTCACTTTCACATGTATCTCATAATCTTTGTCAAGATTCTTAAGCCTCTTAGATATTTTTAAAACTTTTGTAAAGTAACTCAATGTAAGGACTATATTTGAGTTACTTTTTTTGTGAAAATTTTTTTTCAAATTACATGTAAAAACCATTTTAGCATTCACTTGTTAAAATTTTAAGTTCTAAATTCTCTTTCACCGTCCCCCCTCCTTGAGAAAGCAAACAAGTTGATGAAGACTATACATGCGCAGTCACGCAAAACGTATTTCCATATTAGCTACGTTGCAAACAAAAAGATAGACCAAAGAAAAGCAAAAAGGAAGTTTCTAGAAGTATGACTCAATCTGCATTCATCCTCTAGCAGTTCTTTCTCTGAAGGTAGATAGTATTTTTCACTGTGCATCCTTGGGAATTGTTTTGGATCTTTAAGAATAACTAGGTCAGTCTTAGTCGCTCATTTTTCAGTATAGCTATTACTGCTTCTGCCCACTTTGCTTTCCAAGTTTTTCTGAAAGCATCTTAATCATCATTTCTTGTAGCACAATTGTACTCCATCACAACCATCTGCCACAACTTATTCAACAATTTCCCAATGAATGGGCATCCCCTCAATTTCTTTGCCACAGCAAAAAGTATGGCTATAAATATTTTCATACATATACAGGTACTTTTTCTCTTTTTTAAAAAAAAAAGATCTCTTTGGGATACAGACCTAGAAAAGGTATTTGAAATAAACACCTACTTTGGTTGTGTTACGAAGTTAATTTTGCTAGCTTGAAAACACTCAGCCTAGCTAAGTTTGGATAGGTCCATTACTATCAGATGATAATTTGGAGAAGAGGATGGGGAAGAAAAGGGAATGTGTATTTATTACACATTTACTATGTGCTGTGCCAGACACTATGGGAAGCACTTTACTAATATTATCTCCTGCACTCCTCACCACAACCCTGTCACATGGGTGCTTTTTATTATCCTCATTTATTATCCCCATTGTTATCCCCATTTTACATTTGAGATGACTGAGGCAAATAGTGGTTAGATAACTTGTCCAGGGTCACCCACCCAACAAGTATCTGAGGCTAGATTTGAAATTAGGTCATCCTGACTCTAGGTTCAATGCTCTATGCACTGTTATAACTAACTCCCACTAAAGCAAGTTATGAATCAATCTACTAAAACACAGAAGGGCTGGAATTTGCATCAATAGTACCTATACCAATGAATTTACAAATCCTTGAAGTAAATAAATATTAGTAGTTGAACTTTTGTTGCCAGATCCTTTATTTGTAGGGCAATCATTTGTCACATGCCATCATAGACCAATGACTGAATTTTTCTCCATTTGGTTGTCTAATGAAATCTTCACAGAATAATATCTTTTAATGTTTAAAACAACACATAGGGTGACAAAGGAAACAGCTATTTAAATATCTAAAGAACAAGTTCAAGGGCTCTAGCTTAAGAACTCCTGCTTTAATTTAAAGGCACCCACCTATTTGCAGTTTCATAGAGAATCCTCTTTTCTGTCCTGCTCTATGCCTGAAAATGCTCCTTTTCTGATTTTTGAGCACAATTTTTTTTAAAAGTACCTCCTATCTGTGATGAATGAGAGATAAACCCTGACTAAAGACAAAGAAATGAAATATGTGACCTCTCAAAGTCTCTTCTCTCTCTGTAGTTCTTCTGAAGTGAACATGATCACATGTTGAGAGGGAAACATGATCTTTTCTGTGTTTTTTACAGGGACCCAATGAAGATGTAGAACTAGCTGATAAAATAAATCCAGGTCCCCCACTTCATTTTTCAGATTCCCTGAAATAGGGAGGGGCCCATCACACTTGCTTCTTGCCCACTAACACTCCCAGACTTCCTGAGCTGTTAAATGCTATTTTAATGTTGTTTGGAAACATGAGTTTAAGGGATGTGGGAGAAAGGTTTTTCCTGTAATTAAACAAGCACAGCTGCATCCGTAATCATAATCATAGGGCCTGTGGGAGGGAGGAAGCTTATAACTTTTCACTAAAGCTGTTGTCATGGTTACAGTTTGGGGCCAGTAAAGAATACCAAGCAGATGGGCACAATATAGGATACATTTGCTCATATGCTTTTGCATATAATCCATTCAGTGTGGTTCAATGGAAAGAATACTGGGCTTATAACTGAAGGACTTGGATTTGGTTCCTGGTTCTGTTACTTATCATCTCTATGACTTCGGGGAAGTCATTTTTATTCTCTGGACTTCAATCTCCTCATCTGTAAAATGGCGAGTAGCCTGACTAGCCTGACATTCCTTCCAACTCTAAATCTATCATCTTAAATCCAGTTGTTGGTGGGTATGATGAAAAGTAGACCTGTGATCACTAAGTTACTTTTAAAATTCTCCCAAGATGCCACATGGGTCCCCAGATTCTCAGATTTATTTAATTAACTGTGCAAAATTAGAGCATAACTAGACAGAAAGTTTATTTAATTTTGGTTTGGCTTGGTTTGGAGTTTTTTTGGGTTTTTTTGTTTGTCTTTGCTTTTTTCTCTTCTGGAGCCCTGAATCAGTCTTAATTCAAGATTCTGGAGCCCTTTAAATTGAGCAAAGGGTAGAAATTGCAAAGAAGCAGATTTCAGCTTCCTTCCAATGGGCAGCTAGGTGATGTCATCATCTGGACTTGAAGTCAGGACGATCCGAGTTCAAATATGACCTGAGACATTGACTAATTGTGACTTTATGTAAGTCACTTAATTTCTGTCCATCTCAGTTTCCTCAATGAAAAAAATGAGGAAAATAATAGCACCTACCTCCCAGGGTTAGGATAACCTGAAACTATTTATAAATTACTTGGCATATATTAGGTGCTTAATAAATGTTAAATTTTTAAAAGAATTCCTAACAATTAGAGAGATCTCAGCCTGAAAAGGGGTATCTCGGGAGACAGTGGAGTTTAACCTCACTGCCATCTTCAAACAAAACCTGGAAGACCACATGCCAGGCATTTTATAAAGGGGACTCTTATTCAAGTAGGAGTTGGCCTCTAAAGTTCCTTTCAACTCAGAGACTTTATAAGCAGTTATGTTCAGATCATAAAGTTAGTGCTAGAAGAGACTTTGGTGATCATGTCATCCATTCTCCTCCAATCCCTCATTCTTATTATAGAGAAGGAAACCATGTGTTAGAGAAGTGACCTTGTAAGTGACTTTGAAAAGTTACAGCTAGCAAGTCAGAGCCAGGACTTAAACCCAGGTCCTCTGGTTCCCAATCCCTTTTCAGTACGTTAATGTTTCCCCTCTGAGTTGTAAGTAGAATTTTTTTTTTTGCAACTGGGTCTCCCCGTGTCATTCATGTTAGTCCTACAGCAGCCATTCACAGGGATGATCCTAATAGTGGTCAACGTGTTTGACCAAGAATATGCTGGATCAGTACAGGCTGGAGCTGATTCTTAAATTTTCAGTGTGAACATTGACGCTTCAGAAATCTACAATCAGAAATCTACAAATTGGGACTTGGTTTATTATTCTGCTGGTTGTCTCAAGAAAGTGATGGAGAAAATTTTAATAATGCAGATTGAATTTAAATGTGTCATTCATAATTTTACCCCTTAGGACCAGTTGTTTCATGTTTATTAGCACACAACTGGGTTCACACCTCCTTAGCCTGGTGGTCCTCTGGTCTCACAGGCTCACCGTAACCTGATCAGTTAAGTCCACGGCAGCTCAGGACTCCCAAGTTCAAGCAATCCACCATCATTAGCCAAAACAGTAACAGGGATTGTAGGCCTGTGCTAACATTCCCCACAGAAACAATTTACTGTTTTTCACTTGGAAATAGATTTTTCTTTTATATTTGTCTCCAGAGAAGTCCTGTCCTAAGAAAGCCTCCCCTTCTTTCTCTTCCCCATGTCCAATATCCCACACCTTAAAACACACACACACACACACCATTTCTCTTTCAAGAACCACCATTGTCAAAGAATTGTTCAGAATCTCATCTAGCACCTTAGTCTCTAACGACCCCTTCAAAATTTCCCTGAAATTCTCTTTCTTTTAGTATGAGCTTCTTGAGAACAAGGACCGTTCTGGAGGCTTTTTTTTTCTTTCTTTGTATCCCCAGAGCTTAGCACCCTGTCAAAGCTTAATAAATGCTAATTGACAATTGACTACTACGAGGGACAGAAATAGAAGCCTGAGCTGTGGTCCTGCTTGGCCACCAGAGGGCTCTCATCACACAAGCAATAACGAGAGGAAACCAATAAAGAGGACAGAATCATTCTTCAGTGAGTTTTCTTAACAGAGAAGTTCCTTGATCAGGCTAGGTCTTTTCAATTAAAAATCCTGGAGGAAAGGGTTATTTATAGTCAACTGCAACAAAGAACATCATAACGCTAACATTTATATAACTCTTTACATCCCTCATCTCATTGGAGTCTTATAACAGCCCTGATCCTGGGCCAGTCATGTAGCCCATTTGCCTCAGTTTCCTCATATGTAGAAAGAGCTGGAGAAGCAAATGGCAAACTGTTCCAGTGTCTTGGCCAGGAAAACACCAAATGAGGTCACAAAGAGTCAGACACGACTGAAAAATGATAAAAACAACAACAGAAGAAACTGAGTCTGAGAATTTACATGACTTTCCTATGGTCCTATGCCAAGGACGAATGAGAGTCAGGGTTTGGACTTAGGTCTTCTAAATTTCACATCTGCTTCTGCAACATTTATGATATCTAAGCAAATGTCATATAAATTTGAACTATGACAGCATGCAGTCCAGATTATTAAGACCTAAACCTTCACTTATTTCTTAAAGAAGATTTATATTTACCCCCATACTATTAAATTTTTCAAATCTTTTCATCCCACTTTGCCTAATTTGGGGATCTTCAGGAATCTGTCTAAACACCAGAGCCTTCTGAAGTGTACATATGTGTATCTGTGTTTGAATGCAGCTGATTAGTCAATGTAGCATATTGTTCTGGAGGAGATAAGAAAGTTTTCTTATGACTAATCATAGGCTGTCCTTTTATAATGGTCAAGAAGCCAGAACATTCAGTGAACTCAGTCCTAAGACTTGTAGTCTCAGTAAAAATATTTACAGAGAAGGGAGGACCAAACACAGAATCAGAAGACCTCGGTTTGAATTGTGACTCTGGTCCTTACTTGAACAAGTCCAAACTTCTTTGGACTTCACTTTCCTAATACGTAAAATAAAGAGTTTGTGTGTTGCACAAACTGGATTTGGAACCAGAAAACCTAAGTTTAAATTCCCTACTTGATAACCTGAGTGACCGTGGGCAAGATACTTTACCCTTTGACCCTTGGATCTCATTTTCCTCAAATGTAAGAATAGGTGGTTGGACTAGGTAATCTCTATGGTTTGCCCCAACTCTAAACCTAGTGTTGGATTAAATGAAGTTTTTTCCAGCCAGGGATGTGCTGATAAATGTTTAACAACTGGCTGGAAGGGGAGAGAGGGGACAAGAGGAGGAGAATTATGAAGCATACACTTTTTTAAAAGTCTTATTAACATTTTCTCCATCACTTTCTTATATCTAGACCAAATAATAAATTAAGCCCCACTTTTTAGCATTTGTCAGTTTCTGAGCTCATAGGGAAAATTTAACAATCATCTCCTCAGTATAATCCAACTTCAGCATACCCAGCACTAAATCTGTGATCAATTTCTGAAGTCCCATATAACTCTTGATCCAGTGGTCATGGGATCCATTGACCTAGTATTCCCTACACAGTAAGACTTGGAGCTTCACTGTCTCTTCCATGGATCAGGAAAACCTCCTTTACTTGAACACATGCTTGGACACAAGCAAATCTTGTTACAGGAGGCAAAAATAATTTACAATTCATTTTGTCTTCCTTTGTATATTTACCTATAAGCATATATGCATGTACACATTTCTTTCTTCTTGAGCTTGCTGTAACGTAAGCACTTCTCTCATCTTAATGTGTTTTGCTAATTAGCTTTAACATTAAAACAGCTGTTCCTGTGGTGGTTTTTACTTTTATAAAGCATGAGAAGATTAATTGACTCATTATGTGGAAACATTAGGATGTAAATTTAGGAGGAGTTTTTTATTTAACTTGGGTTATAAATTGCATCTCATTTGCTTTATTTATGTTTTCCCTATTCTTCTCGTCTCCCATAACTAAGGACTTTTTTTATGAGTCTTATGGATGTGAGATTTGCTTCCTTTGCTTCTTTGAATGGAAATCAATTACTGTGTATTGAGCTTCTGGCAGCTGGGTCTCCGCAATTAAAAGCACTAGCACTAGCAAAGATCCTCCCGTTAAATTGAACCAGGGAGTTCAGAGCCTCCGACTCCTCCTGGTTGTCATTACCTAGCTATATGACTCTGTGCAAGTTTCTTAACCTCTCCCTGACTTGGTTTGCTCATGCTTAAGGCGAAGCAACTTGAGAGGTTTGTGAAGATTGTTCTGGGTTAAGCCAGAACAAAATGGAACAAAATGAGATCGTTGTTTGTTGTCATTGAGTCGTGTCTGACTCTTCATGAACCCATCTGGGGTTTTCTTGGCAAAGATACTGGAGTGGTTTGCCATTTCCTTCTCCATTTCATTTTGCAGATGAGGAAACCGGGAAAAACAGGGTGAAGTAACTTGCCCATGCAGACATAGCTAGTGTCTGAAATTGGATTTGAACTCAGGTCCCCCTGACTTCAGACCCTACACTCTATCCATTGAGCTCCCTACTGCCCACCACAAAATGAGATACTTGTAGGTTATTCAACAGTTAAAAGAATGTTTACTTGGCTTATTCAACAAGGATACTCATTGAGGACACACTTAGATGATCTAGGGGAGCATTTTCACTTATTCCCCAACTCACTAGGCCAGGTTGAGGGCGTTAGAATACACCTTGTTTCTCGTTGCCACTTCCACGTTTTCCCTCTACCTCTCTCATTTGACAACCTCTCCTCCTTTGAGGTTCACTCAATCCGTATCTACCAACCATTCAAAGTTCTGGTAGCTGCTGTCTCTCTACCTGTAAGATACTTCCCATATTTCTCCAATAACTACAATACCTTGCTAATAGTCTTTTTATCCTTCACAATTCCTACCCCCTACTGGAGGACTTCAACATACATATTGATAATCCCTCAAACACCCTAATCCCCCAGTTCCACAGTTTTCTCATTTCTCATTACCTACTTACTCCTATATTCCACCTCAGCCACACACAAAGACAGTCATCCCCTTGATCTTACCATCACTCACATATGTACCACTTCCATGTTCATGAATTCTGGAAGTCCTTTATCTGATTAAACTCTGTAGGGATTACACATATCCCATGGCCTTGCAATCTCAAATCTAACTCTTCATCCACAGTATGACTTCCAGGTCCTTGACTCTTCAGTTTTTTCCCATCACTGCTGAACTAGCTACCCTTGTCTCCCTTTCCCAGTGCTGAACCCATGACAAACCAGTTCAACTCTACAGTTTTTTCTTCTCTCGAATCCCTTGTCCCTTTGTCCTGCCATTCTCAGTTTGCCAAGCTTCAACCTACGGTCCCTCCTACTACCTGGTGCCTTCATTTTTCTACATATGTACTACTGAATGAAGCTGGAGAAAATCATGAAACCAAGTTCACTGGATCCACTACAAATTTATGTTACATAATCTCAACTGGGTCCTCACTGCTGCAAGGCAATCTTTTTTACACTTCTCATTATCTAATTTGCCATTCCACTTACCATAGTGGCTCTTCCATCCTTTTCATCCCTCCTTACACCTCCTACAATTCCCCTGGTCCCCACCTTCTCTGAGAAGATTCTACGAATCTTGCCTTATATTTTACTGGAAAAAAAAAATGAGGACATCCAGCAAGAGCTCCCTCTTCTACCCTCTTCCTCATATCTCATCATGCATATATCTTCTGCCACTGTCTCTTTCTTCATGCCTTTCTCACATAATGAAGTAGCCCTTCTCCTTGCCAAAGAAAAGACCCTTTTATATGCATAAGTGATTTCATTCTATCCCATCTTCCCAAGCAGATTACTTCCTTTGTCATCTTTCACTTTTCTTCAATCTCTCCTTGTCTACTGACTGTTTCTCTTCTGCCCATGTCTCCCCATCCTCAAAAAACTCTCACATAATTCATCTATTCCTACTAGCTACCATCTCATATCTCTTCACCCTTTTGTGGATAATCGAGCTCCTTGGGAAAGCCTTTCTTCTCAGTTATCTTCTTAAATCTCTCCAGACTAGTTTCCAACCCCATCATTCAACCAAAACTCCTTTTTCCAACAATACTAACAATCTCTTAGCTGCCAAATCTAATGGTCTTTTCTCAATTTTCATCCTTCTTGATTACTGTGCAGCCTTTAACATGGCTGATCATCTTTTTCTTAGAACATTGTACAAGAATCAGATGAGATGGTACCTAATAAAATATTTCTACACAGTTAAAAGGCACTATAAAGTTATAAGATTATTGTTCCATCTGATTCTCCAAAATGTATAGAAAGTGTCTGTATTCATTTATCTATGTAAAAAAAAGACAGAATGACATAGCAGAAAGAGCTGTGGAGTTCTGGGTTTTCATCCAGCTCTTGTACTAATTAGTGCAAGAGGGTGACCTTAGACACTTGTCATTTAAACTATTTTAACTTTAATGTTTTTATCTATAAAATGAGGGTTGAACTACATAAGATACTGAGCTCCATCCTATTTCTAAAATTCTATGTATCTATTAAAATTAATCATAAGGGTTTATGCCACTACCTATCTGAGTAGACACATCACTAACTTTCACTAACTTTTCTGAATCTTAATTTCTTCTTCTATCAAGTGAAGAGCTTGTACTAACAAGACCACATAATTGATATTATGATCATCTTAGGGTACCTCATTTTACCAGGACACCTTGAAAAAAGAATAACCAGCATGACAAAAGATATGGAAATGATGTCATATGAGAACCGGTTGAAGGATCTAAGATTGTTTAACCAGGAAAAGATGACATTTGGCATGGAACATATTTGCTATCTATCTTAAGATGTTAGAAAGGGAATCAGATTTATTCTGAGCATCACTGGAAGGAAATTATGGGGGATATTATTTTTGTTCAATGTAAGAAAGAGCTTCCTAGCACTTGGGGATGTCTAGAAATAGAATAAACTATTAAGTAGTAAGTTCCCCATCAGTGAAGTTGTTCAAGTAGAAAAAAATGGGGATGGTGATACAGAATTCTTGTTTAGCTATGAGTGGAACTAGATGGCATTTGAGCTCCCTTCCAAGGCTTTGCATTTTTTTTCTTTTTTACAAATTTTGAAAACTGTAGATATTTGGAGGGTGGAATTTAATTCTAACTAACACTTAAATGAGGTAGTTAGATTCATGATTTAAATATATTAATTTATGCTCTTTATACTTAAGTTTCTATTGAGTTATATATTTCTACTATACATATCAAATGTATATGTTTGCTATGAGGTTATTAAACCTATGTTCAAATATTAGTTGGGATGGAGAATTCCTCGGACTGCTTCCACTTCTATAGTTCTGTGAATTTATTTAACTAGATCCTCCTGTCATTGCTGTTGCTTAGACATTTTTTTCAGTCATATCTGACTCTTTGTGACCCCTCTTGGGAGTTTTTTGGCAAAGATGATAAAAGCTGAGGCAAGCACAGTTAAGTAACTTTCCCAGGGTCATACAGCTAGTGTGCTGGACTAGACTGCAACTCAGGAAGATGAGTCTTCCTGCTTGTAGCTCCAATCCTACATCCACTGTGCCACCTGTCAGATCTTCCTGAGGTTCCTTATATTTGTATACTTATTATTATCATATTTATCTTAGTTATGACTGAATATAAGATCCTTATTAGATACACATACTGATACATACTAGCAGTGAGACCCTGGGAAAGTCACTTAACCTCCTTTGGGTGCTCTAGGACTGGGCATCAATCTGCGACTGTAATTTGCTGAAAAAGTGCTGTCCTGTACTGGCTGAAAGTTTCCTGTCAGGAATTTCTTATAGCAATAAAATCACAGGCCTAGTCCTTGTCCCATTTATACTCTAGATCCCTCTCCCACCTCCCAGCCCCAGACAATTCCCCTAACAAAGAATGATTTAAAAGGTGAATAGGGTCTATAGTTTTATGAGCAGAATCTTTGGAGAGTTCAGTGTAAATCTGACTTGAGATGGTAGTTTAGGAACTTTTAAACTAGTTTAAGAGTTCTAATTTCAAAAGATGGTAACAGCGTTGTGAAATGTGTTTGGACACGTGCCTATATATATGCATGTATTTGTGAGTGTATATGTATAAATACATGTGTGTGTCTACATGGAGGGGAGCCTCAAACTGTCCTAATAGCAGTAAGAAACTCTAGAACAAAATTGGGGAAAAGCAGAAAAATGTTTTTAAGTATACTCAGGGTCAGACTTGAGTAGGAACACCACGCATATTTGAAAAGTGGTTGAGGAAACAGCAGGACAGTGACCTTAATAGTCTTGCTATTTCATCCATGATACCAGTAGCTAACTTGCCTGAAATGTCAGTGAATGCTTGATAAGCTCTGGATCATTTTATTAATGTTTAAAAACAAATTTCATCCTTGACAAAGGATGAGTTTTTACTAGAAGTTATCATTGCCGTGCCCTTAGAACAAGGACTTCTTGGTCCCTTTCTGCCTGAGTATAGAGGAAGTCAGATGGCAGGAAGCAGAGAAGCCAAGAGAAGGAAGAATTGTGCATGGTGGGGAGTGTGGAGGATGTGGGGGAAGGGAGGAAGGTCAGTGAGGGGAAAGAGGGTGATTGACAAGAACAGCAGAGTGGGTTCGGACAAAGAGAACCGGATTTGGAATTGGAGGACCTGAGGTCCAAGGCTATCTGTACCACTTCTACCCATATGACCCTAGCAAGCAAATAGCCATTCTAGCTTCCAGTTTCCTCATCTACAAAATGAGGGAAGTAAACTAGCTGCTCTCTATGGCCTTTCTCAGCTCTCATTCTACGAGTCTTGTTGCATGTTTTTCCCTCCCCTACTGCATGGAGGATGAGTCGTCTACTATTCCCAGCCAGTTGGACAGTAAGACTGATCCCATCAGTTAAGTTGGTAGCAGTCTGGGCCAAGTAAGAGGTCCAGCACAGGGCAAAGGAGGGACCTTGAGGCATTCCTTCCTGATCCAAGTCAATATCCTGGAGCTAAGTTCTAGACACTGCCCCTCCCAGCTCTAGTTGAGGTTTTACTTATAGTTCTAAAATTCCACAATTCTCGATTTCACTATTTTTATGTGCCTCAGTGTCTTATCCATTCTTTCTTTATAAGACTACTGCACTAATGGCTACACACAGTAGGAATTTGCATTCTGGCATGGAATCCCAAGGGTACAGACCTGAGGGGAAGAGCGTAGCTTTTAGTAAGAATAAACATAACTTTCATTTTAGCACAGCACTTTAAAGTTAGCAAAGTAGTTAACATGCCATGTCACTTAATCCTTGCAAAAACCATGTGAGGTAGGCACTGTTATTATTCCCATTTTACAGATGAGTAAACACTGGCAAACAAAGGTGAAGTGACTTGCCAATGTCACGGGGACAGCTAAGTGGTACAGCGGATAGGGCACCTGGCCTGGAGTCAGGAAGACCTGAGTTCAAACTTCATCTCAGATACCTACTAGCTGTGTGATCCTGGGCAAGTCATTTATGCCTGTTTGCTTTAGTGACCTCTCTGACCAGGAGAGAGCAGATCAGTGAAACAGATTAGGTACATAAGACCCAGACCAGAATAACCTAGTGTTTGACTAACACAAAGATCCCAGTTTTGGGGATAAGAACTCACTATTTCACAAAAACTGCTGGGAAAACTGGAAAATAATAGGACACTAGCATCTCATACCATATACCAAGATAAAGTCAAAATGGGGAAGAGGAGAATTCATGACCAAACAAGAGTTAAAAAGCATTACAAACAAAATAGATAATTTTGATTATATCAAATTGACAAGCTTTTGTACAAACATAACCAATGCAACCAAGATTAAAAGGAAAACAAAAAGTTTTGGAAAAAAAATCTTTACAGTTAGTTTAAAGACCTAGCCAGAGGACAGACCTCATTTCTCAAATATATAGAGAACTAAGTCAAATATATAAGAATATAAACCATTCCCCAATTGATAAGTGGTCAAAGGATATGAACAGGCAGTTTTCAGGTAAAGAAATCAAAGTTATCTACAGGTACTGTAAAGAAGTGCTCTAAATCACTTTTGATTAGAGAAATGCAAATTAAAACAACCTGAGATACCACCTCACACCTATCAGATTGGCTAATATGATAAAAAAGCAAAATGATAAATGTTGGAGAGTATGTGGGGAAATTGGGACACTAATACATTGTGGTGGTAGAGTTGTGAACTGATCCAACCATTCTAGAGAGTAATTTGGAATTATGCCCAAAGGGCAACCAAACTGTGCAAACCCTTTGATCTAGCAATATCCCTACTAAATCTACATCCCAAAGAGATCTTAAAAAGGAAAGAGGACCTATATGTACAAAAATATTTATAGTAGCCCTTTTCATGGTGGCAAAATATCGGAAATGGCGAGGATGCCAATCAATTGAGGAAATATTGAAAAAATGGTTGTGGAATATTATCATGCAAAAAGAAATCATGAACAGGAAGATTTCAGATAAACCTGGAAAGACTTGTACAAACTGATACAAAGCAAAATAAGCAGAACCAGGAAAGCATTGTGAGTAGTAACAGCAACCTTGTGTTATGACCAACTGTGAATGACTCAACTCTCCTTAGCAACACAAAGTACAAGGACTTACAAAGGAAAATGCTATCCACATCTAGATAAGGAATTGATGGACTCTGAATGAAGATGAAAGCATTTTTTAATTACCTTACTCTTTTTTATGTTTTTTTTTCCTTTTGATCTATTTCTTCTTTCACAACCCAGACTACTATGGAAATATATTTTACATGATAGTACATGTATTAACCTATATCAGATTGCCTACCATTTTTGGAAGAGGGGAGGGGAGAAAAGGAGGGAGAAAAATTTTGAACTTGAAATTCTATAAATATAAATGCTAACATTGTTTTGACATGTAACTGGGGGAAAAATAAAATACTATTTTAATCACACACACACACAAATGAAGGGGGCACGGAGGAAATCAGAGAAGAAATGGCAAACCACTCCAGTATCTTTGTCAAGAAAACCCCAAAAGGGGTCACAAAGAGTTGAACACAACTAAACAACTGAATAACAGCCAGTCACATAGCTAATAAATGTCTGAGGCTGGAAATGAACTCAGGTCTGTCTGATTCTACACCCCACTTTCTATCTAGTGGGCTACAAAACTTCCTAGTTTACCATGAAGATAATGGGATGCTTCTCCAACTGAACTATCTGATTCTTGGAAGAGAAAAGAGAGAATTTGAGATTACTCTAAGATTCTATTCCAAAGAGTCAAGTCTACTGTAGTATTGAAAAGTTATTTTAATTCTATTTTGCTAAGACTTAATTAAGGTAGATTTAACATTCTCTTTAGTGGTTCCTTCCTCTGGGAAACTTTACTCACCCACATCCCAGAGAAACTTGCCTAAAGGTCAAGCTTTTGTCTTGTAGTCACTGTCACCTTTGTAACCCCGACTCATCACCTCCTTTTCAAAGAAACTTGATTACCCTAATTCCCATCACCTAAGAAACTTTGTCTTGTGATTTAAATCACATGTGTTGACTGTGGTTAAGGGGGTTTCAGAATAGGAGATCCAAATAATGTGATCTCAATTCCCACAATGTCAACAATAGCCAGTCGGAAAAAGACATACCTAGATTTTGACACTCTGAATTTTGCTCTTCTTCTTAATTATTGTAAAAGACCCTTTCAGCCCTCACTCAAAATCTTTGGTTATTGAGAGGTCATAATCCCAATTTATTTGTTACTGCCAGTCTAACTAATAAATTGATCATGTTCATAGCTTTGTCTCTCAGTTTACCTTAATTTCAAATGTAACATTACATTTCTGATTTCTCTATTAAGAAACTAAATTTCCAAAATTTTTAATCACATCCTTATGAATGAACAAAATAAAAAAAGAAAATATGAACAAAGCACTGGGGATATGAATGAGAAAAACAACAGTCCCTGCTCTCTGAGAGTTCACACTCTAATTAATGGAGACAACATAAAAGGAAGTTTAGCTACAGTGCAGAAAGTACCAAAAGTTCTATCAAAAATGGGATGGATGGCAAGATCCAGATGTCCTCAGGTTTCATCAATCCTCAAGTTACATCAGTAGATTAGACAACGATGCTAGGGATAAAAACATGCAGATGGTAAAGTCTTGGAGGACTTTAGGAGTCAATATGGTCTAGTGAGTCTCCCCATCTCACAGGAAGCAATGGAGACAGTGAATTCCATCTCTTCCTAATTATGTGAGCCATCAATCTGGATGGGTTTTGGGAAGCTGGGCTAGAGGAGGATTCCCCCAATGTCTTTTCTTTACCTAACTTGCTGACCACATAAATACAAAAACTCAGTGCGGGAATCTAGGTTCCTTAATTTTGACTCACACTTATGACCAGACCCACCATTATCTGACCTGCACCCACTGTTTAACCAGACCCATCACCTTGACAGAGAAGACCTAAGCCTAACTGACCAAATCAACACTATATCCTTAAATAATTTATTTTCCCATGCTATCATTAATTATAAATTCTTTTGTTAAATATTAGATAGTCTGAGACTCTCATTCATTTCCAGTCTCAAATCTGAACAACCAGATCTTCCTGAGTTGGGCCTGACCCCAAATACCCCTGAAGCAAAGTGTTGGCCAAGAAATATATAAAAATGTGCCTGCCCAGCTAACCTCAACAGGGATTTCAATGGCTATCACCAAATTTATGACAGTCAAGTGGAAACCAGGACTGAGTCATTTTCAGAAAGTCTTGGCATCCTGTATTTCCTTTAACTTTCTTTGTGCAGAATTACAGGATCAGGAAATTAAAGAACTTGAGCTAAAAAAAGAGCTGGTAGAGGATGTAACCTTATCCCCCTCACACTACAAAAAAGAAACTGAGGCCCAGAGAGATAAAGCAATTTGTCTACCTTTAGTAAGTAGCAGAATCAGGATTGGTCTTCTGACTCTAAATCTCCTTCACTTTCCTCTACATCATAATGATGAAACCTTGGGCAGGTAGGTGGTGCAGTGGATAGAGCAGGAGTCAGGAGGACCTGAGTTCAAATGTCACCTCAGAAACTTGACATTCACTAGCTGTGTGACCTTGGGCAAGTCACTTAACCCCAATTGCCTCATCCTGGGTCATCTCCAGTCATCCTGATGGATCTGGTCACTGGATTCAGATGGCTCTGGAGGAGAAGTGAGGCTGGTGACCTGCACAGCCCTCCCTCACTCAAAACAAAGTCAAGTGCAAGTCATGTCGTCATTTCTCTGATGGCATGGTGTTCTTTGGCAACGAAGGATGAATACATAATAATGAAACCTATCCCAAACTCCCATTCCTAAGGATAATCCTGTATTTCTTACCACATTTACAATGGAAAAATCCAGTGTCTCAGTTGGAGGATCTTAAATTCAACAAATTTAAAAGTCAATTCATTCTCTTTTCCCCAGAACCCTCCATTGTTGTGGAGTCATTTCAATTTTGTCCACCTTTTTTGTGACCCCATTTGGGGTTTTCTTGGAAAAGATACTGGAGTGGTTTGCAACTTCCTTCTTCAGCTCATTTTACAGTTGAGGAAACTGGGGCGGCAAACAGGGTAAAAGTGACTTGCTCACATAGCCATTATGTATCAGAGGCCAGATTTTAACTCAGGTCCTCCTGATTCCCGGTTCTGCACGTTACTGCTTCAACTAGCTGCCTCTGCTCCTAATTTTCCTTTCCATTGCAAGTATCACTATCCTTTTCAGTCACCCTTGTTCATAACCTTGGAGTTGTTCTCAATTCTTTACTCTCCCTTTTCTTCACATTCAATAAGTTGCCAAGTTGTATCAATATTACTTCTACAAAATCTATTGAATCTGAAACCTCTTTCCATCAATGCCACAACCATCCTAGTTCACATATCCTTCTCCTCATCCCTGGACTATTGCAATAGCCTCCTGTTTTGTTTTTCTGCCTCTAGTGTCTACCCTCTCCAATCCATCCTTGACACAGTTACCAAATTGAGATCATAAAGTACAAATCTGAATATATCATACTGCTGTTCCAGTGACTCCCTATTATATCTAAGATGAAGTACAAGTATCTCTGTTTAGTGTTTAAAGCCTTCGCTACAGTCTACCTTTCCAAGATGATTATATACTATTCCACTCTGTCGCCTCTTCTCCCCAAAAAATTAGTCTACCAGCTGTTCACCATGAATATAATTCCATATCTCATTTTTGTACTCTGTCCCTATCCCTGGATAGAGACTACTCCCTCCCTTTCCGTGCCTCATAAATTCCTAGCTTCTTTCAAGACACAGCTAAGTGCTATCCCCTCTCCTCTTCCATTGCCATTGCCATCCTTCTAACCCCACAAACTGCTTTGTATTGAATTTATCTTTTGAAGCTATAATTCTTTCCTTGCATTGCAGGAGCACCAGTACCAGTGGGTATTGATGTCCAGATTGAAAGTATTGACAGAATTTCAGAAGTTGACATGGTAAGTATCATGATTTGATATGAATTCCTTCACAGAAAAGATAAATACAAGATAACATTCAAGGCACTGATATAGAAAACATTCATTTAAAACTTTTTTTATATTCTTACACATACATTTTCATATTTTTTATGAGACTGGGCTCCACTCCAATTCTTTCTCTATGTTCTTTCCTTTTTTTCCCCCTAATTCAATCAAATAGATCATAAGATCATAGCTTAGTGCAGAAATTTTGGAAATCAGGCAGTCTAGCCCTCTCATTTTACAAATGTGGGAATAAAGCCCCTGAAAAGAGTCTGTCCAAAATTAGACAGGTGTTGAGTTGGTGCTAGTCGAGACTAGAGTTCAGATCTCCCTAGGATCTCTGGACTCCCATGCCATTTCTTCCGTATGTGTGTGCTTTGCTTTCCTTATTATCCCATACTGTTAAATAGTTATACTATTTCAGCTAGTTTATAATGATTTAATTAACATTTTTTGCTAGAAAAGAAAACTAGGAGCAATGAAAGGAAGTTATGGGAGGCAGAATGCAGCTTGATATAAAGAAGAATTGTCTCACAGAGCTCTCCAAAAATGGAATGGGCTTCTCTAAAGGTAGTGATCTCTTCATCATAAGAGGTGTTCAAGCAGAAGCTAGATCACCATTTACTAGGGTTATTGTAAAAAGAATCTAAGTGTTAGACAATGACTGTATCAGATGACCCTTACATTTCTGAAGTGCCAAGATTCACAACTCTTCTTCCTGTTTTTGTTCTTCATTGTATTTACTATGGCTTTAATGATCATGGTCCTTAACTACCTCTTTATAGAGCTGCTATCTCAACCTTTGGTCTAGCTCTCTCATGGCTTTATAGGAGCTATGCAAGTTTATTGAACTAGGGTGGAATTGGGAGGGGGAGTAATATCATCAGAACTGGGTTTTAGGTTGGTCAATATGACAGTTAAGTCAAGGATGGACTGGCATGAGAAGAGACCTGATGCAGGGAAACAAACTAGAATGCTATAGTAGTAGCCCACTCATGAATGCCAATACCAGGGTAGTTGCAGCAGAGTCAGAGGAGAAAAGGGAATGTATACAAGCAATGGAGAAAATTGTACAAAAGAAGGCAGAAATGACAGGGCTTGACAACTAATTGGATAAGGAGGAGGTGGTGCGAGAGTGAGGAACAGAGAGGATAACTACTAGATTTGGGACCCGAGTTACTGGAAAGAAGGAAGGAAACACGCATTTATTAAGCACCTACTGTATACCAAGGGGCAGCTAGATGGTGCAGTGGATAGAGCAACAGTGCAGGAGTCAGGAGGACCTGAGTTCAAATCTCACCTCAGACACTTGACATTCACTAGCTGTGTGACCTTGGGCAAGTCACTTAACCCCAACTGCCTCATCCTGGGTCATCTCCAGTCATCCTGATGAATATCTGGTCACTGGATTCAGATGACTCTGGAGGAGAAGTGAGGCTGGTGACCTGCACAGCCCTCCCTCACTCAAAGCAAAGTCAAGTGCAAGTCATGTCATTATTTCTCTGATGGTATGGTCTTCTTCGACAATGAAGGATGAACACACACACATACACACACACACACACACACACACTATGTGCCAATCACTGTGCTAAACACTTTACAAATATTATCTCATTTGATCCTCACAACATCCTTGGGAGTTGTGTGTTACTGTTATCCCCCTTCTACAAATGAGAAACTAAGGTAGGAAGAGGTTGTTATTTGCCCAGAGTTACAACATTGAATAAGTGTGTCAAGCTAGATTTGCACTCAGGTCTGACTCTCTATCCACTGTGCCCTATAACTGCCAAGGTAGTGCTCTTGACAAGAAGAGAAAAGTGTTTGGAGGGAGTTCAGTTGATGATGAGTTCAGTTTTGAACATGCCAAGTTAAAGATGTCTATGGCGTGTCCAGGTCAGTATGTATAACAGGTGGTTCGAGAACTAACACTAGGAGCTGGAAGAGAAGTTAAGGCTGGAAACTCCAAATGTTCATATGGACTATTTGTGCTTGACTTGTTTAGTACATTCTGAGCTCATATTGGTCAGACACACTATAACTTGACTCCAACATAGTAAAGTTATTTTGGTTCTCCTTGAGAACATGAGACAGCAACCACCCAGGCTGGACAAGTAGACATATCTGCATATGTATATTTGCACATTAATTATGTATATTATTACTATACTAATTATATATATCTATATCATAGAACATAAAAAAGTTTTGTTGTTCAGCCATTTTTCAGTTGTGTCCGACTCTTTGTGATCCCATCTGGGTTTTTCTTGACAAAGAAACTGGAGTGATTTTCCATATCCTTCTCCAGTTCATTTTACAAATGAGGAAACTGAGGCAAACAGGGTTAAATGACTTGCCCAGGGTCACCCAACTAGGAAATGTCTGAAGCTGAATTTGAACTCAGGAAGATGAGTCTTCCTGTCTCTAGGCCCTGCACTCTCTATACTGGGCTACCTAGTTGCCTCAAATAGACAGTGAAAAAGGTGAAAAATAGCTAAAATAATATATAATCTTAGAGTCATTAAGAAGTCATTGGAGTTTATTGAGTGAGGGAGTAACATTGTTCAACCTTCAATTCTGGAAAATCACTTTGGCAGCTTTGAAAGATCAATTAGAGGAGGGAGAGAGAAGTAGGATCACAGATTAGCAGGCTTTTGAACTTGTCCAGGAAAGAAGAGAGAAGCTCAGATAGAATGGTGTCTATGTAAACATAGAGAAACGTGGAAAAGCAAGAGAAGGGATGGAGATTTGAAACTAATTGGATGTATATGCAGCAAGTCAGAGCAGGGAATATTTTGCCAGCTATTTCAAGTGCCAGGGTTGCTGTTAGATTATAATTGTCCTGAGGGGCTAACACCCACAGGCCAGTGGTAGGAGGATAGACAGTAGGATAGTGTTAAGCAATGGTAACTAAAGAGTGATATAATTATGTTGGAAACAAGACTGTGATGGACTATTGCCTAGAGGGTGTCATACAACCCATCTTCCCACACTCCAGCTGGCTGATCACACACCCATAAGAGGCAATAACCATGGCCTCCACTTTGAAGATAACTGACCGAGTACTTGGATTTTAATTTTTTCTCTACTGCTGTTCTATTAATTTGATAAAATCCCTTCCTAGCTTTCTATGTTCCATTTTGCACCTCTTAGTCTATGCTTCTTATTAAAGAATATTCTGGGGTATTTGTAAATTTTAATTTCTATTTCCTTTCTTTTTTTTTCTTTCTTTTCCCCATCTAATTTAATTCAATTCATGTTTAAATGCCTACTATGCACATATGCACAAAAGTATTCTTCTAGATTTAAGAAGACAAAGACAAGTGCTTAGCGCAGTGTCTGCACCATATAAAAGTACACCATATAAATACTAGCTATTATTATTATATGTAACAGTCCTTGCCTCCAGGAACTTTCAATTTAATAGGGAAGAATATATATAAGTAAGTACAGCTTAGAAAAAACTTAAAATTCAGCTAGAAAAAAGATAAACATAAGAAGTGCCATAAGAAATTTGAGGAAAGAATTTTGCTAGTATGGAAGATGGGAGAAAAGGAAAAGAGAGAAAATGAGATTAAGAGGAAGACAGATACAGAGACAGTGAGAGAGATGGAAAAATAGACAAAGAGAAAATATGGCACCTTGGTTGGGCCTGGAGGAAAGATTTCAGCAATCAGAAAGATGTAGATGGGAGTACATTTCAAGAAGATTCATTGCACAGTACCTGACAGAAAGTAGGCAGTTCTTAACAAGTGATGGTTGACTGACTGGAGAAAGGACAATTGCAGGAAATGACCGGGCAACAACTGGTAGCCTAGTTGAACTGAAACATAGAATGCATGAAGTTGAGGAAAGTAAAATAAGGGTGGAAAGATACGTTGGAGTCAGATGAGAGAGGGATGCAGATTAGAATTTGCATTTTTCCCATGAGCCATTGAAGGTTTTTGAGCAGAGGAATGAGATGGTCAGACCTGTGGCTTTGGAAGATTATTTGGCAGCTCTGCGACAGATGGACTGAAGGCAGGGAGATAGAATGCAATTAAAATCAAATGAGATAATATGAGTAAAGCACTTAGCACAGTGCCTAGCATGAAGCAGACACAATATAAATGCTTATTCAGTTCCCCTTCCATTACCAAATTACCATAATCTAGGTAAGAGATATTGAAATTCTGAACCAAGGTGGTAATGGTGGGATTAAAAAACAGCCAGATGAGGGAAACATTGGAGAGTTAGTTTAGCAAGGACTTGGAAATCCATTTACTGGGGAAGGCAAGGGAGAGAGTGAAGAATCAAAAATTTGGAGAGATTTTGAGACTCTATAACTAAAAAAATGCATGATGGTGCTATCAACACGTAGCCTCTCCTGTAGACTTTCACAGACCAATGGGGTGGCTCTCTGGAAGAGGGAGTGTCTAGGATTTGTTTAAAAAAAAGTAGATGACCTCTTAGACCACAGGAAATTTGGGGTACATGAGGCTAATAGGGCCTGCTCAGATCAGGAAATAGAAGAAAAACTATTTAATGGAGAAAAAACCAATCAGGCTCTCCCTGGCATAACCACCAGTGCTGTTATCCTTAGCGGGTAGACAGCGGGACTGCTACAAATCCCCTGGAGAAAGGGCCCTAATGAAGGAGCTTATGGGCCAAGGGTAGCCTCTTTCTCCTATCTGCATAAAGGGAGCTAGAAAAACCTAGCTAGGTTCTATTTGTTATTCACTACTACTGGTGATATTCTGCAGGCCTGCTTCTCTTTTTATACGTCTGCCAGCTGTCTGTACGCATGTCTGTACTTGAGATCAAAATGTACGTGCTTGAAAGACGACTCAGAGAGTTTTAAAGTTTCACTGTCTTTGCTAGCATCATGCAATTCTACCATGGGAAGTTAAGACCTCCCTGGAGGTTAACGAGTCACAGTTTAGTTTTATGAATGATTCTACAGCTCTCCCAAGCAAAACTCTAAAACATGAACTCCAGGTTCACTTAGATTTTCCCTTGGAAAAATGAGCATTGGAGCAAGGTGCTGCTGAGGGGATAAGGGCAGATCCCTGAGGCTAAGCTCCCCTGGATGATCATGGGAAGTGAGGCATTGACAGGCCCCATGTGATAAACACACTGCATAGTGTTGCAGACAGAAACAGGGAAGTTAGGGAGCTGTGTACGTTTGGAGCATAAGATGTATTTATATTTTCAGACAGGAAGGAGGGGAAGAACTAAACAAGGAGACAGTTTGTTTCTTCAACATAAGAAACTGAATAATGAGGCCAAGCCCCAGTCAGGCAATATTATTAATAAATAATAGAGAAATAATAGCTGATTCAAAGAGAAATGATGTACGGTAGGGATAGAATGTATAGCTAGTAGGAAAGAGAAGTCAAATATTAAAAAGTTAAAGTCAAATAATGCACATCTCCAGCTAAACGTTCCATTGGCACCTCAAACCCTTCAGGGATCCATAACTTTATCACTGTGGGCGCTCACTTCTCTGGCACAGATTATAACCCTTTTATTACTTGTGAGACAGTCTTTTTTAATTCCTGGGGTCAAAATGAAAAATAAATTACTCTAAAGCCAACCTAGTGACAGTCCTCTCTGAATTTAGCAAGGGGGTTCCTCAATGGATAAGGGATAGGCATAGTTTTTATCATGAAAAAGTGCTCTTGTCCCAGTTATGCGTATTAATTCTAGATGACTTTTCTGTCTTGGGAGGTATCCAGCGGACTCTATTTCACCTTAAGCCCTGTAGTATCACTCAGCCAGCTTCTTCTTGGTGCAGTAAATAGAAAGCTGGCCCAGGAGTCAGGAAGACATGAGTTCAAATCCCACCTAAGACTTTTATTGGTTGTGTGTGACCCTGGGCAGATCACAAAAACTCTCTCAGTATCCTCATCTGTAAAAATGAGGATAATAAAACCACAAGGGTAGGATTAAGGATCAAACAAAATATTTATAAAGTTCTTTGCAAATCTTAAAATGCAAGCTCCTATTGTTATTAATCATTCTTTTAGCTATGCCCTTATTTTCATAGCCTCTAAGGTTTTTCTGCACATCATTGGGCACTATGAAAAGAGTACTAGGTGAAAGGTGAAGGTGTCCTCCAAGACCAACATGGCTCAACTCTAGGCCTCTGTAGTTTGGAACCAGGCACAGTGACTACAGAAATGGTCTCTCCTAGGTCCAGCAGCAGAGTAGTTGGCAGAAAGAGAAGCTAGTACAATATTGGCCTCTGGTCTGAAAGGATGGAGAATGAATGCTGAATGGCAGCATTTCATTTTTGGCAAGTTTAAAACGAGAAGTCGGTGTTAATTACAATGAAATGAGCTGAGGGTGTGTTAGAGAGGTGATAGAGTGACATTGCTAGTTAAGGAAATAAAGAATCATGGAAATTTATAGTAGCGATAAGGTGCCTCATATTACTCATTTAGTCTAATTATCCAGGTTTTCATATAAAAAAAGGAGGGCCAGAGAGGACGGTGACTCCTTCAGGACGACACAGTTAACTGATGACAGAGCTCACGCAGAAGTCTGTGTCTGAAATTTGAAATTTTAAAAATTTGAATTTGTAGAGTAGTGCTCACTCTATCCACTGCCATGCTAACCATGCTGAGAAATTTCCTTGTATTCAGTTAAATTCAATTCAATAAGTAGTTTTTAGGCGCAACTCACTGTTGTCGGCATGAGACAAAGGCAAAAATGAAATAATCTTGGCCCTCAAGGAATTACCATTCTAATAATGGGGAAGGAGAAAGAATAAATGCTTATATAGTGTCTACTATGTGAAAAGCATTGTACTAAGGGTTTTAAAAATATTATTTCATTTAAACCTCACAACAGTTCTGGGGAGGTGCATGCTGATGTTATCCCCATTTTATAATTGAGAAAACTGGGCATAGATTAAACCCAGGCTCACATTACTAGTACTACTACTGTTAGAAGACGAATTTGAATTTGAGTCTACTTGACTCAAGGCCTGGTACTCTATCCACTGCACCACCTAGCTGTCCCTATGGCATCACCTAGCAGTCTACTAGACTAGAAATATATGGATATCTTTAGGCACAGGAGAGATAGCAAGTTGATTTACTATTTTGATTTAGGTGTCACATTGCCTAGACAACAGAGGTTTAGTCAACATGACGACCACAATGCATACAGTCTCTTGTATGTAGTCTTTTACGCTCACACTTAATAAGACACCATACACACTTCTAAATACAGTAAGGTGAAAGTACTAATAATTCAGTAAAGGGAGAATAGTGATAATAATTTATGGATGGTGACATCCCCTAGAATTTTTTTTATTCCAATCAAATAAGCCTTTGCTAAGTACCTATTGTTAGAGGCGCAGGGATAAAAAGACAAAAGAAAGAAACCAAATCTTCTGCTGGGTGTTCAAAGACTGTCATCACGTAGTTCCTTCCTTCCTTTAGAGCCTTCTTAAACCTTAATCCCTGCTGTATCCTCTCTGATCCAACAAGACACTCTGTCTCTTGGCTCCTGGTACTTCCTGTGGTTGTCCCCCATTCCCAGAATGCTCTCCCTTCTCCACTCCACCTACTGACTTCCACCTTAAAGTTCCAACTAAAATCCTGTCTTATATAGGAACTCTCCCAAGCTTTCTTAATTCTAGTACCTTTCCTCTCTTAATTATTTCCTGTTTATTTAATATTGTTTGTATATATTTGTTTGCTTATTGTATCACTCATAAGATTATGAGTTCCTGGAGAGTAGGAACTGACTTTTGTCTCTTTTTGCATCCCTAGAACTTAGCACAATGCCTGGTACATAGTGGATGCCTAATAAACCCTTACTGACTGATGGACTAAAACCATTCCTGTCCTTTAGAGTTTTTAATCTACTGGGAGGATACAATTTATAAAGAGAAGTATATCATTATAATCATACATAATAATTATAATTTAAGGAAGGGAAAGCATTAAGTACTAAGAGAGATCAAGAAATGGTTCCCAGAGACATGCATAAGTTGAGTCTAGAAAAAAGCTTGGAATTCTAAGAGACAGCAGAAAAGAAGAGCAAATGCATTCTAGATGAGGTAGGCAGGTCAAGAGGGTCAGTCTCTCCAAAAGTATGAAGGTTGGAGATGGAATGCTAAATTGTCTGGGACAATGAAAGCAACAAGCCTGGAAAGATAGAATGTGAAGGTCTTTAATGAATAATCTGTGGTTGTTTTCTCCAAAAGTCATTCAACTGTCATTTGTGGCACCTTGTACTTATCAGAAATGACAAATGCTGAAAGGGATGTGGAAAAATAGTAACACTAATAAGTTGTTGGTGCAGTTGTAAATTAATCCAACCATTCTGGAGAGCAATTTGGAACTATACGCAAAGGGCTATAAATCTGCACATACACTTTGACCCAACAATATCACTATTTTATATATATATATATATATATATATATATATATATATATATATATATGCCCAAGAGGACCTATATGTACCCAAAAAAGGGACCTATATGTACAAAAATATTTGTAACTGTTAGGGACCCGGGAGTCTGGGCCTGATCTCTCAGGCCCACAGGCCTTATCTGACCCGCAGGGGCCTGTAGGCCTTGGTGGAGTGAGCTGTAAGCAATGACCAAGGCGGGAGACAAGATAGTGAAGAACTCCGTTTATTGAAGCAGTGAGCAGTGTTTTTATCACTGACACTAGAGCCCTAAGTGAACCTGTCAGCAATTAGTTTGCCCTTATAAAGAAGTAATATACCTATGACCAGGACTGCCCAGGGTGGACACATAACCCCTAGAAAGAAAAACATTCTGGGCCTTCTTTGTTCTCCAAAATCCCGGGAAAATAGCCTTGAGCAAAACAGGGGCAGAACCCTTCCTCACAGCACCATCTTGTTCATGCCTTACCAGTCTCCCCTCAGTTTACCTGAGTCGTGACCAGTGAATGCCATCCAAGAGGCTGGGGGTTGGCAATTCCCTTACATGTAACAGCTCTTTTTGTGGTGATAAAGAATTGGAAAATTGAGGGGATGGCCATCAACTGAGGAATGACTGAACACGTTGTACTACATGATTGTGATGGAATACTGTTTCTCTATAAGAAACAAAGAGAGGAATCATTTCAGAAAAACAACTGAGAAGTTCTACATAACTGATGCAAAGTAAAGTAAGCAGAACCAGGAGATCATTGTCAACAGTAAGAGCAATACTGTAATGGTGATCAACCATGAAAGACTTAGCTATTCCGATCAATACAATGACCTAAGACAATACAGGACACATGATGAAAATTGCCATCTACCTCCAGAGAGAGAATAATGAAGTCTGAATACAAATGGAAATATAATCTTCTCACCTTTATTTTCTTATTTTTTAATAGAAATGTGTTTTACATCATTTCACATATCATATTGCTTGTCTTCTGAGTGATGAGAATCAGGCTGCAGGGAGGGAGAGAATTTGGAACTCAAAAAAAATTTAATGCTAAAAAAATATTTTTTTAAGAGATAGAGATTGTTTCTAACTTTGGAGAGAGTCATTTTCATTAAAAGATAGCTTTGGAAACCCACCAGAAATGTTTAAGAAGAGAATGAGGGGAAAGGAAATGGAGGCATCAATTGTAAACAGCCTTCTCAAGGAGTTTAGCTGCAAAAGAGAGAAGAGAAATGGGATGGTAGATAGTGGAGATTGGATAGGATGAAATGAGCATTTTTTTGAGAATGGTGGAGATATGGGTGTGTTTATGAGTCCTTGACTCATCAATCAATGAGAACCAGAGTCATTTGGGTTTAAGGCATGGTACTTAAGAAAGAAATCTAGTCATAGATCCCAAGATATCTTTCAAGGTGTCAGCAATCAAATTTACATTCTTTTGGACAGAGCTCCCACAGGTATGGGTATGATAACTTATGTGGACAGAGGGAAGGAGAAAGAAGGAAGGAAGGAAGGAAGGAAGGAAGGAAGGAAGGAAGGAAGGAAGGAAGGAAGGAAGGAAGGAAGGAAGGAAGGAATGGAAGGAATGGAAGGAATGGATTATGTTGCCAACTGGCCAGCCCCTGTGGAGCAAGTCCTACTACTACTCACCGAGGTTGTTGTTTCTCCTTCATTCTCAAAGAGGACCATGACATCATGACATCAGGGAGGTGACACCATGACATGCAAATGAATTGGGTTTAGGTAAAGGAGGACTGTGCAAAGTTGCCAGTCTCACTTTCTGTTCTGGAGCCATCTGGATGCAGCAGCAAGATATGGGACAGGACAACTGGAGATTGGCTTCTTCTAGGCAGTATAGAGGCAGCCAGTAGACACTGAGAGATTGAAGACAAGTGGGGATGATAGAGAAGGCAATCTGCTGAGAAGATGGGATGGAATGGGATCACTTGTGCAATGGAGAGCTATTTGCCTTAGCCATTAGAAGGACACCTCTTCATGTGAGACAGCAGTGAAGTAGGAAAAGTGGCCAAAGGAATCTGGAAGGTGTGAGATGAGGAGGAGGGGAGAAGGAGCACTCAGCAAATTACTTCAATTTTTTCAATGAAAAATAGCTAAAAGTTCTCATCTGAGAGGGTGGGGCGATGGGAAGCTATACTTGAGGAGGTATAAAAAGGTTTGGAAGAGCCTTCATAGTTAGTGGGACAATAAGGAAATTTGTTGTTCACTTCCTCAGTCAGGTCCAATTCTTTGTGACCCCTTGAACCATAGATCATTAAAGCTCTCCATGGAGTTTTCTTAGCAAAGATCGTGGAGTGGTTTGCCATGTCCTTCTCCAGTAAATTATAGAAAACAGAGGTTAAGTGACTTACCCAGGGTCACACAGCTTGATGAGTGTCTGGGGCCAGTTTTAAACTCAGGTCTTCCTGACTCCAGGCCCAGCACACTATCCACTGGGCCACCTAGCTGCCTCCAATAAGTAAATTAAGGACATATAAAAAGACTAACTTGCAACACTGAGGGCCCAGTTGAGGTCAATAAGATTTTCCTAAATAAAAAATTGGCATAATCAGACTTGTGCTTTCAGAAGATAATTCTGGCAAAATGCTTTTCATGGAAAATCTCTAACGAGGCTATTTAGTGTTACCTAGGATGGGATGGTCCCCAAACTGGTCCTAAAAGATCATCAAGAGATTCCTTCTGGGTATGATTTTCTTTTCTCTCTTGCCTAGGACTTTACAATGACCTTTTACCTCAGACATTACTGGAAAGATGAACGGCTCTCCTTTCCTAGCACAAGAAATAAAAGCATGACCTTTGACGGTCGATTAATCCAAAGGATTTGGGTACCTGATGTATTTTTTGTTCATTCCAAAAGATCCTTCATCCATGATACAACCTTAGAGAACATTATGCTCCGAGTATACCCTGATGGTAATATCCTCTTCAGTCTCCGGTAAGAATAAAGCTTTCCTGTAATGGATATCAACAATACTTTTTTTTTCTCTTTTTAAATTAATTTATTTGTTTTTAGTTTCCAACAATCAAAAATGTTTTTCTTTTCCTACACTCTTTCAGACTAAGCCAAATTAGGAGTGTGTCTGCCTTCCTAAATATAAACTGAAATTTCAAACAGCTGTTTTATTCATTGAATCGTGTTGGGGTAGGGCCTGGGAAATGGTCTAGGTTCATTACACTAAATATCATTTTGCCAAATACAAACTTCTTAATCTTAGAGAATGCTTTGGTAAAGATTTTGTAACTTCAACCTCCTCCAGCCTACTTTCCGAAGCAATCCATGCTAAATATTTACTTGGGATTGTCGGTTTTTTGCTCTTTTTGCTCAACTTTTTTCCTATATTTAAAATTTAGTGCACTTAAGTATATAGCAGACTTCAATGAGATATGAAGTCTCTTTGAAAAGAGCAGCAAAGGGGTCAAATCTGCATATGCATCATTAATGATTTATTCATGCTGACATATATCACCATATATATGTGTGTGTATATATGTATGTGTGTGTGTGTGTGTGTGTGTATATATATATATATACCATATAAAGTATTTTATTTTTTTTCCTCTCAAGAATAAGAATCAGGTATGAAAAGAAACAGAGGCAACAGAAGAGAGACATCACCCAAAGGCAAAGGATCATTTACTTAACTTTCCTCAAAAGCAAAATTTTTAATATTTAATAAAAATTCCATTCATTTTCATCAGTTGATGACATCCATAGAAGATATGGCACAAAATACATACTCAAGAATGTTAAGCACACAATAAGAGAAGAGCCAGTCATGTAAAGAGAATGAGAAATAACAGAGGAAGTAATACATTGATTCCCCTAAGATTGAGAGGAAGGCATAATCTCTCTGAAATATTTATGGTAGTCAATAATAGCACAGAATGATAAAGTAGAGACGTTGCAATTTGCATCTGTAGAAAGAGTTCCTGTGCTGATGAAGAACAGGTGCACCAAGAGATCAAGGCATTAACCAACTGGTGGTGTCATTGGTCACAGCGACATCGGAATGAAATGTGAGTAAAAGATTAAAAATAATGCCATGAGTCATAGGACTAACCTTTTCAAAATCCCTACTATTTGTCAAAGGACAGGTAGGTGGTGCAGTGAGTAGTGCTGTGAGTGTAGATTCAGGAAGATTCATCTTCCTGAGTTCAAATCTTGCCTGAGATACTCACTAGCTGTATGATCCTGGGCAAGTCACTTAACTCTGCCTCAGTTTCCTTATCTGTAAAATGAGCTGGAGAAAGAAATGGAAATCTTTACCAAGAAAACCTCAAACAAAGGTTCAAGAAGAGTTGGCCATGACTGAAAACAACTGAATAAAAAAGACTATTCATAAGCCTACATGGACAAGTCATACTGAGTTGTCCTAACAATATTTTTGTCATGTCTAAATTTACTATGGTCTTATAGAAGCAGGCTATACCTACACAAAAGGTTTGCCTATTCAGGAATTCCAAAGTACGTTTTTCTGCCTTCTAAGAGCTTACTTATAACCTTGTTTGGGAAATAAAACTAGTACGCTGGAAATAACAATGAGCCAATTATTTCTAAGTATTATAAGTGATATTAAGCATTATAAGTATTGTTGAACTTTAGAAAAAGCAATGATGGCTAGAGTAATAAGGGAAGACTTCTTTTAGAAGTTGAAACTGAAACTTGGAGTTTGACTGGGTAGAATTAATAGAAATGGAAAAGAAAAAATTAAGGAAATTCCAAGCTCCGGGAATGCCATTAGCAAAGGCATGGAGGTGGAGGATAAATATTATGTGCTAGTGAGACAAGGAGACTCGCCCAAATAAAGTGAATGAATGGTGAGAAGCTGTGAGTAGTAAGGATAAAAAAGTATACTGGGCACTTTAGATACGATACAGTAGGATAGTGGATGCACACTTTTGAGTCCTAAGACTGTGCACTCAAAAACTTTTGAGAATATCCTTGTACAGAGTTTTGATTTTTGTAGGTTATATCTGTTAATATTTACCATATTAAAAATTAAAATATCTTATTATTGTAAAAATAATTTTGACCTGGTATATCTGAAAGGATCTCACCATTCCCTCCCACAGAGGTCCCCAAAGCACACTTTGAGAACTGATGTAGTAGGAAATAGGGATATATTAAAGGTATTTGGAAAGTTGAATAATATTATGAAAACAATGTTGAAGGCAGGTCAAACAATAAAACTCCAACAGGCAAGCTTTTGTCTGGAATTGTCCAAATAATATCTTTAGTTATTATATGTACAAAATTTTACATATGAAAACCAGTCATGATCTGTTACCTTTCTTTTCCTTTTCCTTTGGTTTCCTTATTCAAAATGGTTAAGCATTAAAACCTACTCTCTCCACTGATCTTACCCCCTTGCCATATTATCTAGAATGTAACATATCTTCCTATGGTCTGAGTCTTATGTACATGAATGGTTGATCAATGATTAATTTTAGAAAAGGCTTCAGGTAAACCTAGACCTTTTAACTTCTTTCTATTCATGTGTCCCAGAGAAGTATTCTGGGATGATAAAAAAAAAATTGTTAGGCTCAGCTTAGTACAAAAGAGTCATTGTCCCATGCCATGAACACCCTGAAGCAACAGAAGAAAAACAGTAGTGTGCTTGCTGTCCAAAATTAAGTAATAAAAGCACCAACCCCAATCCTTACCAGGAACTGAGAGTACTACCACAGTATTTGATCGTAGACCTGTTCTTTTTTTCCTATCACAGATTTTGCAAGGAATATCTTAATGACGGTAATACACTGAATTGATTAACTCACCAGCACAGTCAGTGCAATCTATTCATTCATAATAGCTACTACTTACAGGTTTTGTAAAATGCTTCACAATGATCTCTTTTTTCCTTATAATGACCCTAGGAGGTGAGTGCAATTTCTATCACTATTTCACTGATGAGGGAACTGAATCTGAGATATTAAGTGACTTGCCTAGGGTCATACTACTAGTAAATATCTGAGGCCAGTTATAAACTCAAGTCTTCCTGACCCAAAGTCCAAAGTTCTATCCAGTAGGCCACCTAAGTTGCCTTATTATTGCAGTAACCAAAAGCGATTAACTGAATGTTTGTGGGTAGAGAGGAGTGTTTTTGTCACATGGATATGGCCTGTGGCTCTTGGGTTTTTTCCAAGATGAATATTATAGTTCTTCTTTATTTTCTGCCTAGAGACATAAAGAGATGTTCCATTCATCTAATCAGCTCACAGAGCTGATGGAGTCAAGTGTCTGTTGTCCTTTGTTCTTTGCAAATATGCTTAGGGGAGCACTATTTATTTCTGAGCTGCTTGTGTTCTAATGAATCCACAACCAGAACTTCTGCTACTAGACAGGATCAGAACAGTAACTTCTGCTTCAAGCCAGGAAAATGTAGAAGACAACAGAATTAGCAAAAAACTGTCTTCGTCATTGTGGAAGCCATTGATGCAATCACATGAATCATGCATTTTGAAATAACATATTAAATTACTTTAGAAGCTGAGGAAGATGGGGAACTAAGTGCTATTTATATAGTTCATAGTGAGTCCTGGGCAAAGCAAGAAACCCAAATACACTTCAGATAGGAAGGGCATTGCCACCTAATAACTCTAACTAGCGTTTGACTTGCAAATAAGGACTTCAATATTTAATTCCAGTTAGATACCCTCCCCCACATTGACTTTGGATCCTTAAAAAAACGTTTTGTTTTCTTTTCTAGAGAAGTATAATAGGTTTTGTTTGGATGCCCTGAAACTCCCTGTTCTCCTCACTCCTTTCCCTTCTATCCAGGCAATCTTCTGAAGCAAAAACCCTGAAGAAGCCTCAGCTGTCCACTACAGGGACTAGTGGGACCCGATAAAAATCTGCTTGGTTTTCATCAATGCTATTTCTATACTGATGTATGTTATGTGGGGGACACTAACAGTCAGACAACAAATTCTGCTCCCATACATACATAACAACAACCCACAGAAGAGAGAACTCTATGGCAAAGCTGGAAGCTTTGACGGCTCCAAGCATCTACCTTTTGGGAGTCTATAATGTAGCAGGGGAATACAGTATTCATCTATCCTCACTTTACTGTGATGGATAACATCCGAAATGCATGGTCTCTATCTCTCCTTCTCCACTGCCTCACTCACAATATTCAAGCCTATTTTTATCATATCCAAACTACATCCTTCAATGGACCACCTGGGAAGGGGATAAACATTTATATAACACTTATGATGTGCCAGGGACTGTGCTAAGTGCTTTTACAAATACAATTTCATTTGATTTTCACAACAACCCTGTGAGGTAGGTGCTGTTATTATCCCCATTTTATAGTTGAGGAAACAGGCAACCAGAAGTTAAGTGACTTTCTCAAGGTCACAAAATAAGTGTCTGAAGTAAAATTTGAACTCAGATCTTCTTTACTCCAGGCCCAGGGCTCTAGAGATCCACTGTGCTAGCAGCTACAAACTGCTGCAGATGTTCTTAACTGTACCCTATAGAACTACATTATTATGGCCACTCTCAATGGCAGGAGATGGGGAGAAAATTTCCCAGAAGACTTTCCATGGATGGTGCAACATCTACCGCTGTCTTCTCCACTCAGGCCTATAGCATACCCAGTTCCAAGCCAAACTATTACCATAAAGATTAATAACTGCATAGTGCTTGGGAATATGCAGTGAATGTACAAATTATAAGGAAGCACAAGCCATCTTGCACACCCATTTGTCTATATTATATGACCTGCATTTCCCCTTGTTCTGTTTCTCTTATAGGATAACTGTTTCTGCAATGTGCTTTATGGATTTCAGTCGGTTTCCTCTTGACACTCAAAACTGTTCTCTTGAACTAGAAAGCTGTAAGTTTTACTATTTGCCTTAATAAGTCTATGTGCTCTCTACTTAAAGCATATACTGGTAGGGGAGCATATCTTTACTAACCATATTGGATCCCTGATGCAGGTTAAAGGCACTTATTTTTTAAACACAGTTATGTAACTGCAAAGGGACATAGTCATCTTTTTCAAGTACTACTTTCAGAAAGGTACATAAATATAGATTATTTAATTTTTTAAATTATATCTTGTGATTGAAAATTACAGTTTCCAAAATGGTATTTAACCCAGATAAGTAAAGAGAATCTGATGCCCAAACATCATCATTCTATTTCTGTTTATTACTTAATGAATTTAGGAATTGAATTGAATCAATTGAATATGGATTACCTTTATTAAGTCCTGGCCTACAAAATTAGCCAAATAGTACATCTAGTCATTAATTCTGCATTAGAATTATGGGATCCTAGTTGCAGAGATGAGAGGGACCTTTAAAGCCCTCTAGTTCAGACCCCTCGTTATCAGATGACAAACTGAGGCCTAGATAAGTTAGGCAACTTGCTCAAGGTTACACAGATTTAAGTGACATACCTAGGTTTGGAATCCAGGTTCCCTGATTCCAAATCCTATGTGTCTTTCCACTGTACCATGTTACTTCTCCACATTGCATGGATTGGGGACCTATAAAAAATTTTTTTTATCCAATCCCAGAAAGGCAAAGCCACAGAAACAAATGTCCTATAACCTTGACCAGCTAGCAGTTATGACTTCATCTTGAAGTCCAACTTCAAGTATTTTCATAATGCCTACACAAACATATTCTTGGAAAAACATTTCTTTTTTAATTAGCAGAAATTTATTTTCTCTCCCTCCCAATTCCCATCCCACTGGGGGAAAAATAAAAATATGTTACTTATAACAAATCCACAAAATCAAGCAAAACAATTTCTCTTATTTTGTTCCTGTTCAAAAAATATCTCATTCCCTGAGTCTATCATTTCTCTGCTGACTTCTCATGAAACCCTGTTGTAATTAGTTATCACTCAGAATATAAATTGGATGATCAATGACAACCTGAGTTAGCTCGTCCTGTGTTTGCCAGCACCAGCCCGCAAGGACTCATATTTAAGGTGTTGATGAACTTAATAAAGTCCTTACATATTGGAAAAGGAACTATTTTTCATTGTGCCTATTTAAAACATACTACCAGCAAGGGAATATGGTATAATGGATCTTGAGAGAGACCCAGCCTTGAGTTCACGAAGTCCCGGGTTCAAGTACTGATTCTGACACATACTGGTTGTATGTGATTCTGGGCCAATCATTCAACCTCTCACTGCCCCAGACTGTGTTTCTGGGAAGGTGTGAAGTGTGCATTGGTAAACAGTTTTCCTCACCTGAGAATTCCTCTTATCAGTGAAATTACAGATCCAGTCCCAATCCCTCTACCATTGTTACTATTGCTTAGGGCCACCTCCTGCTGTAAGTAAGACCTTTCCTGGTACCATCATCCACCCATGTTTTTAGTGTTCTCCCCATCCTGAGATTACTTCATATATGCTTGGTACATGCTCTATCCCTGCTAGTAGACTTGAGGTCCCTGAGAGCAGGTTCATTTTAGTTTTTATATTGCCAGAGCTTAAAACCATACCTTGTGTGTAGTAATCACTTCATAAATGTTTTGTTCATTTCAGTTGTATCCAACTCTTTGTGACCCCATTTGAGATTTTCTTGGCAAAAATACTGGAGTGTTTTGCCAATTCTATCTCCAGCTCATTTTACATATGAGGCAACTGAGGCAAACAAGGTTAAGTGACTTGCCCAGAGTCACAAAGCTAATAAGTGTCCGAGGTCAGATTTGAACTCAGGTCTTCCAGGTCCAGCATTCTAAGCACTCTACCACCTAGCTGTCCACATAAATGTTTACTGACATCAAATCAATGAATCAAAGAGATTAAATTGTCTCAGGTATACCTTTTGATGGTTTTAGTTTAAATTCTGGCTACCTAGGAACATATCCCCTTTATACAGCATTTTTTCCTATAGTACTAATTGCCTCCTATGAAGTTGCTTTCTTTAAAGAGTATTAATAACCAATTAATTATTTGATTTAAGGTACATTAAAGCATTTCAGTGAAACCTACTATGCTCCCTGTTATCTGATAAAACATGGAATTGTACCTGTCAAGAGGTATGATATTTTCCCAAAATTTCTGTAAATTTCAATCTTATTCCGTTTTTCCACTGTCTTTCTTATGAGGATTTGCAGTTTGAGTTCAAGAACTTGGCTTCAAATTCCTACTTTACCACTTAACTATCTAATAGGATTTTGGGCAAATCATTTCACCTCTGTGGGCCTCAGTTTCCTCATCTGTAAAATAGGGATGATAGCACGAGATGGCCTCTAAGTTCTCTTCTAGCTCTAGATTTATAAGCTACGATATTATAGTCCTTTGACTTGATGATCTTTAAGGTCATTTCCAGTTTTAAATGTGTGTTTCTATTATCATAATTGGATCCTTCTATGATGTTTACATGAATCCCAAGGCCTTCATTCTAGTGAAGCTCTACCATGTAAAGGAGTGACTACAGATCTAGAGGCAATGGCTTGGAAACCATATTGAAATAACGTAAGTTTACTATGCTAAGCTTGTGAAAACTGGCCACAGGATCCCAGCCACAGTAGTATAATTATTGAAAAACTTTCTTTTGAATATAAGGACTGATCAGACAAGAAATATTTATTGAATAGCTACCCTGTACAAAGTTCAGTGTTAGGTGCTGAAAGTCTTAGGAGGCTCTGGATCAGTTCTCAAAGAGTTGATCTATAATCCAGTTATAAGGATTTTCTTTTCTTTTCTTTTAGATGCATATAATGAGGAAGATTTGATGTTGTACTGGAAACATGGCAATAAATCCTTAAATACAGATGAGCATATTTCCCTTTCTCAATTCTTTATTGAAGAGTTCAGTGCATCGAGTGGATTAGCCTTCTACAGTAGCACTGGTATAGTATAATACTTAACTTACTAAGTCGTATTTATTCAACACCTACTATGCTCTGCACACTTATTGGTTTAAACAGAGTATTTATATGTGATCAGCCAACAGACATATGCAGTAATAAAGTTGCTAATCTATCATTGGCCAGATTGAATGCTTTATCCAAAACTCTACTCTGTGCTCCATATTTTACTGTGTATTACTAAGAGAATATACTTTTTTGTTTCACATTTATCTAAGGATCTCAAGGCACTTTACTAAGTGACACAAGATTCTTGTGTCTGACATTAGCCATAGCCCTCTTGGAATGGAGAGGAATGCCTGTACTCTTGCAGGTACTCAGAAGCCTATGTACTCATCACCTGGAATCCCCAAATCTTGGAGTTGGCAGGGACCTCAGATGTCATCAACTCGAATCCACACCTGAACAAGAATCCTTCTTACATCAATGAAGTCCAACTCAAATAGCAAATCCCTGTGGGCCACATGCTGATGTAGAAAAACTACAAATTAACAAAATTAGTTTTTCTGCATTTCTATTTATGTTGTTAAACATTTGCTAACTGCGTTTTAATCTGGGGGTCCTTTGGAGTTTGGCAGCCACAAGCCCTACACCTTTGCTCAACATCATTTGCTGTTCAATCATTTCCAATGCTTTGTGACCTAGTGAATCATACATAGCACTCCAATACTATCCATAGGGTTTTCTTGGCAAGGATACTGAAATAGTTTGACATTTCCTTCTCCAGTAGATTAAAACAAACAGGTTAAATGACTTACCCAGGGTCACACAGCTAGTGTCTGAGGCCAGATTTGAGCTCAAGTCTTCCTTTCTTCAGGGACAGTGCAGTGGATAGAGTGCCAGGCTTGGAGTCAGGAAGATCTCAGTTCAAATCAGACTTCAGACACTAGCCGTGGGATCCTCAACAAATCACTTAACCCTGTAAGCTTCAGTTTCCTCTTCTGTAAACTGAGCTGGAGAAGGAAATGGCAAAGCACTTTGGTATCTTTGCCCCCCCAAAAAAATTGGGTCACAAAGAGACAGACACAACAAAGTAACTTCCTGACTCCAGTTCTATCCACTGAACCATCTACCTGCCTCTACATCATACCTGACTACTAGTCACCAAATGTCTTCTTAACGATGTCCAAGAACAAGAAAACCACTAACCCCTCAGGCAGTCCAATTTGATTTTCGATAGTTCTTCTTGTTAGATGAGAGACAGCATAACATGGTAGATAAAAAGCCAGCCTTCGAACTAATAAGATAGTTTTGAGCACTACATCTGACTTAGAATTACTGTGAGACCTTAGGTAAGTCATTTAACTCACAAGGGTGCCCTTGGCAATTTTCTAAGACTCTAAACCAGCTGCAGATCTGTCTGTGTATTTGTAGCTTCCTCACTGGAAATTTCTTCCACCATTAAAATCACAGGCTCAGTCCTAATCTTTTACAAAAATGTTGTTAGAGCAACAGTGGTTGAAGACTAGAGTTGTCTGCTTTAGAAGAAAAGTTAACTGCTTTTTCTTGAGTGGTCTCTACCCTCATGGATACAGACACTCATTCTTTTTTATTTTTAAGCTTTTATTTAGCATTTTATTTTTCTCCAGTTACATATAATATAATTTCTGACATTCACTTTTTAAACTTTGAGTTCCAAATTCTCTCCCTTCCTCCCTCTCCACCCCACTTCCATTAAGAAGGCAAGCAACTCCACATAGGTTATATATGTGTAGTCATGCAAAACATATTTCATAATAGTCACGCTGCTACAGAACATATTTCATAATAGTCACGCTGCTACAGAAAATATAGATATGAAAAAAACTGAAAAAACTAAAGTTAAAAAATGTATGTTTCAATTTGTATTCAGACACCATCACTTCTTTCTTTAGGGATGGATATCATTTTTCATCCTAAGTCCTTCAGAGTTGTCTTGGACCATTGTATTACTGAAAATAGCTAAGTCATTCACAGCTGATCATCTTTGTACACAGTGCATTTCACTTTGCATCAACCCATGCAAGTCTTTCCAAGTTGTTCTGAGAGCATCGTGCTCATCATTTCTTATAGCACAATAATATTCCATGAGAATCACATACGACAACTTGTTCAGTCATCCACAATTGATGGGCATCCCAACTTCTAATTCTTTACCACCAGAAAAGAGTGCTATAAATATTTTTGTACATATAGGTGCTTTTCCTTTTTTGTTTTTTTTTTTTCATCTTTGGGGGATACAGACCTAGTAGTGGTATTTCTAGGTCAAAGGGTGTTCATGGTTTCATAGTCCTTTGGGCATAGTTCCAAATTGCTCTACAGAATGGTTGAATCAATTAACAGCTCCAGTGCATTAAAGTATCATTTTTCCCATGTTCCCGCCAACATTTTTCATTTACCTTTCCTGTTCTATTAGCCAATCTAATAGGTATGAAGTAGTGCCTCAGAAATGTTTTAATTTGCATTTCTCTTCTCAATAATGAGTTAGAGCATTTTTTCATATGGCTGTAGATAGTACAACATCCCCATGAGCATGACTTTCCCTCAGTCAAGGCCTTCATTCCAAACATAGGAATGGAACCATGGTGGAGGGGGGGTGGAGTACTGAATAATGAAAGGATAGAAAGGAAATTTGATTGCCTGAGACCACTAAGGCCTCTGAGGAAAACAATCCCAAATCTCTGTTTACTACTACTATTAAGATAAGAATGATAGGCTAACATTTATATAGTGCTTTAAGGTTAACAAAGCATACTTTACATATATATAATTCTGTCTTGAATTAACAGCTCTTCTTCCCTCTAATAACATTGCTTAACTCATTCTTTGCCCATGACATCCATGATAGTCCAGATTCACATGACTTGATATCTACCTGCTTTGAAGTACTTGGAACACTATTTATTAATTTAAAAAATCTCTTTGGTTTGTTTTGAGACCCTAGAAGGGGAGTACTCCCCATTTTAAAAGAAAACTTCCTTTGTCTTCTCTATGAAGCTGACCATAACCTTTCCCTTAACTATGCAGAATACCCACAGACCAATAATGCCGTGGATTTAACAGTTTTATTTTAGTTCTGGTTTCTAAAATCTAGGTAAACAACAATGTAAAGTATCAATGAGAATATGAAGCAAATGAATAATGAAAACAATGAGTGATAAAACAGGGATGGTCTTGGGAGTTGCCACATACTTTTGAGGAGGGCAGAGTGCAGCAAATGGAAAAAGGGGCAAGGGAAATATTGTGGTGTTGCTTTTAGCCAACCCAAAGCGCCATAGCCTTTCTACTAAAGCTTTGTGTGTCTTCTGCATAGCAACAAGAGCTGTGATAACACCATCCCTTAAAGCAACGATTCTCAAATTCTTCTACATAAGAACCTTTAGTTTAATCAAAATCTTGACAGAACCATTGCAGCAAAATGCTCTAAAATTATTACTTTTAATTCCTATTAGCAAATAGCATAAAGTTAATTATTTAAAAAAAAAAAAAACCTTGAAGTGTTTCAGGGTTCCTCGCAGCACAGGTTGAGAAACATTGCTCTAGAGCTCCTCCCATTTTTCTCTGCTCCATCCTCTCCCAAGTATTTAACCCATATCTCATTCTTCATGAGATGTTGGGATACACACAACCTTCCCTCTAGGATGAAAGGAGATAGTCTCTGTCTTTTCTAGTACAAACATAGTACCATATCACACAGAAAGGTAGGAGGAACTTTGCATTTACTTACAGTGGTGAGTCTGATCTCCAATGTCCCAATACCTTTGATAGTTAAGAAGTTTCTCTTTCCATCCATTGATCCTAGTTCATACAAGTCAGGAAAGTCTAATAAATACCTCTTCCAAATGAAAGTCCTACAAGCCTTTGAGTATGTTCTTCTGCAATCTTCTCTTTAGCATGATGGACAACTGCTTAGTTCCTTCAACAAATCCAAATACGGCCTGAGCTTAAGGCCATCATACTATCCTGGTTGCCCTCTGTTGCATAGTTCCAACTTATAAATAAATATGCTTCTTCCTAAAATTTAGCACTCAGAACTGAATACAGTATACCTGTTGTCTCACCAGGACAAAATACAATCAATTTATCATCTTCAATCATATGAACATTATTATCTCACCTGTAATGCTGCCAAGACTTCTTGGCTTCCATATCAAAATAATGACTCATACTGAGCTTACAACCCACTAATATGTTGAGCTTTTTTTCAAATTATATACTTTCCAACTACCCCTCATCTATCTTATATTTGTGAAGTTAATTTTTTTGAAATGAATTATAATATGTTCTTTATATTCAGATCAAGGTTCCAGTTGATTGAGATCATTTTTTTGATTCTGATAGTGTCAGTCAACATGCCAGCTATCCCTCCCAGTTTTGAATCATCTACAAAAATTTAATGAGTATGGTATCTATGTGTTCATCCAAGCCATCAATAAAAATACTAATTGTCAGAGAGTCAAGTACAGATACTTGAGAACACTCCAATGTAGAGATCCTTCCAAGTATATCAAACCTTTAATAAATCTTCTTGGGGTCTAGCCATCTAATCTGTTCCAAATAATGAACTATATGTTAATATGTGGGTTTCTAAATCAACATATGCAGCCAGTGATCCTTACGTATAGTCTAGTGACCTCTTTCTATTTGAGTTTGACTCTACTGCTATTCAGAATAAGTATACAACAAACATCCTCCAAACTTAGCTTCTAGGAATTGATAGAAGAAAGAGCTTAGCACCCAATTGCCAACCTCCAAACCAATTCATGCCACTTATGCAACATTCTCTTTACCTACTCAAGCTTGCCATGTTGGACTTAGCCAGTGGTGGTATTTCATTTTGGATTTCCATTTTTCTGGCCATGCATTTGAATCTGTCTATAGGCAGAGACTCTCTGACAAATTTATTATCATAAAAAGATATGTTTTAGTTATTTCAAAGTGAACTTCAAATTCTTAGCATTAAAAGGAAAAAATGTAATTCCTAATAAAAATGGAGAAAAAATGTTTTTAAAAAGATTCTTCATATTTCTGCGACTTTTGGTAGTTCCAGTTTTAAAAAGTTTCCTTTCCTTTTGGGCCAGAGCTGTGATTTTTCTGGTATATAGAGCTTCCAGTGAGAAAACTACCTCTACCAAAGCAGATAGGCAACTTTTGAAATTTTTACTTTTAGACGCAATAAGACGTTGTGACTTTCCCCAGGGTCAGACAACAAGGTAGTGTCTGAAGTGGGATTTAAATAAAGATCTTTATGGTTCCCAATCCATCACTCGGTCTATTTCTGCTGCCTCTAGTAAACTATATTAACATTAGTATAGTTTGAATCGTGACTTGGACTTCGTTTATAAAACGTAAGAGAAAAGTATTTTGTAGTATTTTTTTGTTTTGTATCAATAGCAACTACTGCTGGATTTGCTTGACTATTCTCTAAAGTTCATAGTTTTTAAAAAAGAAAAGTTAACATTTAGAAACTTCAAGCTATCCCTGCCTCTCAGTTGTGTATTTTCCTCCTTCCACACAACTGACAAATGATTAAATCTTTGTATCCCAAGTCAATATTTTCACTGAACTGTTCCTACTAGAGTACCCTATTAAATACCTAATAAAGTATCTCTCATTTACACATCAAAATTAGTTCTTGATTGGATAATTAAAAGATATAACAACAAATATAACCTAATTTGAGAATCTTAATAAAGAGTTGTATGCTCAAACTAAGAATTGGCCATTATTATGGAAAAGATCCAGTAGAAAGTTCTAATCCTGCCTCAAGTCCTAACTATTTGTGTGACCTTGGGCAAGGTATTCCACCTCGTTGGACCTCAGTCTCTTTATATATAAAATGGGCAGTGAACAAGATGGCCTTTGAGGTACCTTCCAACTCTAAATCTATCACTACAATTGTATGTTGTATGATCCCTATAGATGCTGAGGTTCTTCAGTTTTTCCTATTTGTTGATGATATTAAGCCCTTGAGCACTGTAGAACCTCCTAGAAAATATATATATTACTACACTAAAGAGTTTGGGCTACCATCCATATGGAAAAAAAATCAAGTGGATAAAGAATATCTATCACCCATATCATGGAACACATGCATGGTCAATGGACACTGCACAGACCTTATTTCTGTGTGTCTACATTTTCAACATGCAACACAAATAGACAATGAGTTGATGCCAGAATTAAATAGAACAGTCTGAATTATCCTTGAGATATTGCAGAGCTCTAAATAAACCTAAATGTCTTTCATCTATTTAGTACTGATGGTGTTACTTGGCTGCAAATCAGATTTCAAAGAGTTGAGGAGGAAGTACATGGTGATGAAGTAGCAACATTAGATATACTGACTGTGAAGGGAGATAATATGGATGGAGTGGAAAGATAAAGGAGAGTCTTTCTTTAGGACCTGGGAGATATGAGCCTATTTGTAGACTGGTGGGAAGGTCATGGTGGTCATAAGGGAGAGACTGAAAATGCATGATAGGGGATGATTGTTAAAACCAATGGGGTGGAGGTACAGTAGTGGAAAGGGATAGGACCACAGAGTCCTGTAAGACAATGAAGTTTGTGGGAACATCTTTTCCTCTGGGACAGAAGGGAATGAAGAGAGAACGGGTAATGATGCTAAGAAATTTTTAGGAATGGAGACAAATGGGGAACTATAGTTGTATAACCTCAAGTTCATCAGTGAGGAAGAAGGAGGGAATGTGTGTTTGTGTGGACTTAACTATTGCTGGACACTGTGTAAGGGCTTTTGATAAATATTATTTCTTTTGATGGATGAAGAAACCATCTGCTATAAGCACACAGATGTAGGTTGTTTTTGAAGTTTTAAAGAGGAAGGCAAAGGGTTGATACGATTGCTGTCAAGCAGTTACCTAAAGAGGCAAAATCAGGAGAGGATTGCCAAGAAATAATGGAGGCCCAGAGTGATGGATTTGAAATTTACTACTATACCTAAACTCACTATGAATCCTTTGACTTCGAGCAAGCCAGCATTTAGGATAATGCCAGACACATACTAGGCAATATTACTATTTTTATCATTGACTGACCAACCAACTGAAACACTGATTACATTTATTGTCTCTGATTCAATCATTTAACAAGTTTTGATTGTTGTATAAAGCATCATGCTAAGAACTGTTGGGAGAATGCAATGAATAGGATGGAGGAAAAGAATAAGTATTTATTAAGTACCTATTATGTGCCAGGCACTGTTCTAACTACTTTACCAATATTGTCTCACTTGACAGAGTTCCTGCCCTCAATCAACAAGAGCTTAGCAAGTACCCACTATGTTCCAGGCATTCTGCTAGGTTCTGGGAATATAAACAAAAAGAATGAAGCAGGAATTTATAATCTATTGGGGTGCATACACGTATGGATCTTCCTCACAAGATGAAAAATTGAAATAAAATAAGATGGGTACAAAATACTGCCACCATTCAGAGATGGCAAGGACTACTGACTGCTAACAACAAAGAGGAAAAATTGAGGGAAAATTCAGTTAAGCATTGAAGGACAGGAAGGAATTGGAAAAGAAACACTGATGGCAGAAACATTCTAGTTTGGACAGTAATTGATTTAAATATCTTGGGGTTATGAAAGTCAGAAGTCTTTGGGCTGCTCTACTAATAGCTTGTTAAATGGAAATGGCACTAAAAGTCACTCGTGATTCCTCTCTTGTGCCTTTACCAGTATTTTACTTGGGTCACTGAACTCCCTTGGTGCCCTGCTGGCTATCCTCTGGGACTTGTCTTTGTGCAATCTGTTGCAATCTCCATCATCAGTCAACTAGTATCATTGGCATCTGGGAAAGGGGCTACTTAGGAACATTGCTGGAGTAGGACTTCTTTAACTGACCTAATAGACACATCATCTCTTTTTCTAATTATCCATTTGAGGAAGGAGACAATTTAACACATCAAGTTTTGGACTTCACCTCCCTAAATTTATGACCAACAACTGGCAATAATTTAGGTATTTCAGATAGGGTTTTTTTCCCCTCAAATCTTGAGTGCTCTAACCACAGTTAAGAAAAATTTGGAGATTTGGATCTTTCCAGCAGATAACAGAAAATCAGAATACAACCTTAAAATATTGTGTTAAATTGGGCAAAAGAGATTTCTAATTATGTTTACAAAATGTGGTTGAGATTACAGAGAAGTTGCATAATGTCTGCTAGTGATGTACAGAATTGTGGAGGGCCATAATTATGGGTGACTTTTTAAACAAGTCATGTACCTGGATGTGGAAAACTGTTCTTAAATGTTCATAAAAATATGATAACATGTATACTAGAGGGAAAGAAAGAGATAAAGATACTATCTCTTCACTACAAAATGTTGTCTCTGCAGTGGATAGTTTTCTATTTTCTGATATTTTTCCTTTAGGGGACACACACACACACACACACTCACATACACACAAGCTTTTTAAAACTAAAAAAAAAAAAATTCTGGGTTGATCTTAGACTATCCATGTCCAATAGTTACGTTGAAATGCTTGGAACAAGTTGCTTTGTTTGCAGAAAACTTGCAAATATTATTGAAGATGTTTAACTGTGAAGTCAGTGAGGATTGCCTACAAAGGACAGCCTCCAGAATATTCTGAATTACAGTAGCAAAATTCCTTGAGATCCTTTAACCTAGAAATAAAACAATCATACTTGGATTTAATTCAGTTCAACATTTACTTCTTGAAAATAACTTACCATATTATTATGTCAGTAAGTCTTGTTACCTGTGATTAGAATGTAAGCTCACTGAAAGTAGGAATTGCTTTATTCTGTGTATTTGTATCCTCAGCTCCTACAACAGAGCCTGGCACCTAGTAAGCATTTAATAAATATTTAATTGATGATTGTGAGGGGGATAGAAAAGTAGGTACTTTCACTAATGGAAATTCTTAACCTTTTCCCAACAGGTTGGTACAACAGGCTTTTTATTAACTTTGTGCTAAGGAGGCATATTTTCTTTTTTGTCCTGCAATCCTATTTCCCAGCCATGCTGATGGTAATGCTGTCATGGGTTTCATTTTGGATTGATAGAAGAGCTGTTCCTGCCAGAGTTTCATTAGGTAAATCTTCTTGAACCTTTGTGCAATGTTAATGATTACGTAGGCAATTGAGGGAAAAGAGGGGGAAGTGATTTGAGGTTGAATGCAGAGGTTTTTTAAATGTTTCTTCACGGATCCTTTCTCTAGACAATTAATGACTGACTGAGGTTGGAATCCGCCATTAGCCACAGGGGATGAAAGATGTTGAGAGTTGTTCTTATTAATTTTTAACTTTTTGATCATTTATTTGTTCAATTACTTATTTATGTTCATGTATGTACAGGTATATATGCATATATACACATATATGCACATATATGTGTATGTCTCTATATACATACATACATACACAGATATGGAGAGAGGGGGAGTAAAAGCTAAAGAGTGAGAATGTATTAAGTGTTCCAAGCACTGTGCTAATAGCTAGAGACACAAATACGGGAAAGCAAAGTAGTCCGTGCTTTAAGGAGGCTAATGGGAGAAGACAAAACATACAGGAGAACTAGAAAGGTAAAGAGGGACAGGTGAGGCAGCATGGCATTGAGCAGCCAGGAAGTAGCTGGGAAGATGCCTGAGCCTCAGAAAGATTATGCCGAAGTTCACCTACCAGAGCCGAGGGACCCAAGAGTGGAATACAGGTTACGTGTGGAAAGGAGATAGAGGGGAGAGTACGACAAGAAGAGGCATAAGAGCTGTTTGTGAAGCAGAGAAGTGATACGCTGAGCTGTTCCCATATAATCAAGTATAACTAACCCTCAACAAAGATGAGAACAGGTCAAGTTTAGCTTTGGCAATCCCATCGTTACCTTTTTCCTTTCTTCCTTTTCTTCCTCCACGTCATGCTGCCATAGGTCTGGTCCCCCACTTCAAGGAGAAAAACTTTCTGATCAGCTACTTAATACGAAGGAGTTTCTGACTCAGTAAATCACCCCTCCCTAATGTGTTTAAGTTAAGGGTACGTCACAGGGAGATAACAATATTTAGCACGAAGAACTTTATGATGGTAGAATTTCAGGTACTGTAGCCTCTGAGTGAGGAGTCCAGTTGGGAACAAGGGGACTTTTTCAGTGCCCCTCAGAGCAGGATTCATAGACAAATGATTAGTCTATTGAATGTGCTACTTGCTACTCTGAAATACATCAAATTATGAGAAAGATAGAAACTAAAATTCATTGTCATTCATGGACTGGAAAAACCAGATTAAGAACTGAAAGGAAGTTCAGACAGTACCTAATCACACTCTTCTTGATTTACGATGCACAGAAGAAGCACCTCAGACCCAGAAGGGTTAAGTAATTTGCCCATTGTTATACAAGCAATATATAGAAGTGCCAATATTCAAACTAAAATCACTCTGAATCCAGCACTATTTCCACTGTACCAGAAACAGCCTTCTTATTTCTACTTATTTTGTTCTTTCTCATATAAAAGTCACCTTAGGCAGATTAAAATAAATGGTTCATAATCATAGTGTGTAATCTCTGCCAAGAGGGGTGACATATAAGTTAAATGTTCATAAATCGTAGGTATCTGTGAAAAGATAACTAGGGTTATACAGTCATACCTTGGCAATATTATAGTTTCAGTTCCAGATCACCACAATAAAATTAATATTGCAATAAAGTGAGTCATATCAATATTTTGTTTCCCAGTGTATATAAAAATTATGTTTATACTATAGTGTAGCCTATTGAGTGTGTAATAGTATTATGTCCAAAAAAAACCAATATACATACCTTAGTTAAAAAATATTTATTGCTAAAATAAAATGCTAACCACTATCTGAGCCTTCAGGGAGTCATAAATTTTTTGCTGGTGTATGGTCTTGCCTCAGTGTTGATGGCTGTTGACTGATGAGGGTGATAGCTACTGGAGGGTGGGGGCGCTGTGTCAGTTTCTTAAAATAAGGCAACAAATGAAATTTGCCTCATCAATGACTCATCCTTTCACTGAAAACTTAGAGGCCAATGAAGGGTCATTAATTGACCTAATTTCAATATTGCTCTGTCTGAAGGAGAGGGAGAGAGATAGGGAGAGGGACTGATGGAACAGTCAGAACAAGTACAACATGGTTAATTAAGTTTACCATTTCCTACAGGTGTGGTTTGTGGTGCTCAGAAACAATTACAATAGTAACATTAAAGATCACAGAACACCACAACATATAACATAATGAAAAAAGTGTGAAATATGAGAATTACCAAACTGTGACACAGAGTCACTATGTGAGTACATGCTGTTGGAAAAATAGAAAAAAAGATGCTCAGTGCAGAGTTGGCACAAATCTCCAATTAATGAAAAACACAATATCTGTAAAGCATAATAAAGTGAAGCCTTATCAAATGAGACATGAAGGTATTATCCTTTATCATTACGGCTCCTCCACTACAGAACTACTCCAGTATCTCGCTGTGGTACTCAGATCATCCCAGTTTCCTGAAGGTCTGCTCTGGCAGACACTACCAGATAGCTGGCTTCATTATGGACCTGACCATGAACTATATGTCCCTGTCTTCTATCTGAAGAATAACTAAGTTAAATTTGCAAAAGTTCCTCAGGTCAGCTTCGATGGCATGAATTTGTCAGCCCCAGCAACTCTCAGAGACCATTCCCTAAATCACAGAGGAGCTGTGATAAGTCTGCATAAATAAGGAACGAGGAAGGGTGCATAGTGTGCACTATGTGCTGCACACTGTGTGCTAAGCACTGTGTTCAGTACTTTACAAACATCTCATTTGGTCCTCTCACCAACCCTGCAAGGTTTGAGTGAGGAACCTTTTTGGTTCCCATTTTATGGTTGAGGAAAGTGAAATGGATAGAAGTTAAGGAACTTAACCAAGATCACACAGTCTGTAAGTGTCTGTGGTTGAATGTGAAGCTTTTATTTATTTATTTTTAGGAAGTCAGGGTTAAGGGACTTGTTCAGGGTCACACATCTAGTATCTGAGGCCAAATTTGAACTCAGGTCCTCCTGACTCCAGAGACCGTGCTCTATCTACTGTACCACCTACTTGTCCCAAGCTCTTTTCTTAAAATACATCAGCTACCACATCATAAATATGTAGTAAAAAGAACTGTTATAATGAATAGGAAACTGTATTCTTCCTGACATACATATGTATGAGGCTTCTGGACTATCTGCTTAAGGATATTTTAAATTCTTGCCCTGGGCAAGTCATTTAACCTCCTAGAACCTCAACTTTCTCCATTGTAAAAAAAATGATAGGATTGTACTAGATTGACTCTAAGCTTTTCTGACTTTAAATATGTGACCTTATTAGACAGTACATGAGGAACACAATGCTATCAATTGCTTTATTGTGTCAAAGGCGTCATCATCACCATCATCACAACATTTATATAGCACTTACCGTGCGCCAATAACAATACTAAGTGCTTCAGAACTATTATCATTTGATCCTCACAACAGCCCTGGGAGGTAGGTAATCGTATTACATTTACAGATGAAGAAACTGAGGCAAACAGAGGTTAAGTGACTTGCCCAAGGTCACACAGTTAATAGGTATTTGAGGCCAGATTTGAACTCAGGTCTTCCAATCTAGGCCCAGCTCTCTCTCCACTGCTCCACAATAACTACCAAAGGAGTATGAACCAGGACTGAGCTGTGCACAACATAGCAGTAGAAGTTTTGCAGTTTGCAGTCACTCATAAATTAGAGCATGCCTGCCAGCTAACATAGACGCAATTTTTTTCCTTAACTGGCATCCAGCTTGCCTCCCCTCCATCTAGTCATATTTAGCTAGAGGCAATAATATTTGGGCAAACTAGAGCTGGGCTTTTTATCCATCCTTCATATTTGCGAAAGAATGGAATTCAAAGGAGTCCATAAACTCAGTTGTGCCTAGATATTCAATAAGGTTTTGGGCAACCCACTTGTGGAAGAAAGGCATAGGCTTCTGGAGAGACAACAGAGGCATGTCTAGCTCACTTTCCCTTCCACGTACGTGTATGCCTTCCCTTCTTCCAAGCCTATGGGAGAAAAGGTTATATTCATTTCAAGATGAGCACTGTCTTGTTTTGCTTTGTATTTTTTCCTCTGATAGACCTGTCTATTGTCGAAGAAAATCTCTGGGGCCAGTGGATCAGCAGACATGTTTCCCAACTGACATACAATAAATTAAAGCAAATTTTTATCAGTCCAGAAAACTTTTTCTACCAAAGTCCTTATTTCTCGAAACCTTGTAAACTTAATAATCAGCTTCTTTTTCATCTTTGTTGCCTTTGATTCTGCTTCTCCCTTAATCCCAGAACTCCTCTTGGGTCCTAGTTCCTCCTCCCCTCTCTCCTGAGAGATATTAGACTGAGGTTACAAGGAGTAGAGGGATCTAAGGTTAAAAAAATAAAGGTACAGTTAGCCCTTGCACATCTCTACTTTACTCATTGCAGTTCTAATATGTTTCGAGTCTGCATAAGAAATTACATGGGAATTTGGGGGGAGTTTTGAGGAAGCTGCAGATAATGCACAAAGGCCAACAGATGACACAAAACATTTAGAAACTCAGAAATGCATAAAATATATGTATATATAGTATTGTATAATATCAATATGTTATCCTTTAATATCATAATAATCCAGACTTTTCTGGTACAAAGGGAAGATAAAAAAATTTTACAAGATTTTCCAGATTGCAGAGTGCTGTTCCCCTAACACCCAGGTGGAAAGGATAACTATAAATGTTATACTTACCAATCAGTTACAGCAAAGAGATGGGAAAGGGGGGGGCGGGGTCAAGATGGCGGAGTGGAAAGACTCACGTGTGCGAGCTCCGAACCCACAGCCCATAGATTTAATGTAATAAGAGCTCCCCACAAGTTCTGGATCACTGCAGGGCATGCATAAACACAGTGGAAGAGATTTCCATTCCAGAGAGCCCTGGAGAGCGGTCCCCAGGGTCCATCGCGCCCTGGAAAATGGAGCCCACCCCAGCGCTGCCCTCACCGGGCGGCCCCACAAAAACTGATCCGAGCAGGCTTCAGGGATGGAACCTCCACCGGCCGGGAAAGTCCCTCCACCCACAGACACTACAGGTCAGTGAGAGAGACGGCGGGGCTGGCCAAGAGGGGAGCCGGGTGTCTCCGTGGCTCACGCCCCCTCGGGAGGAAGCAGCGGATGCAGAGGCGGGGGTGGCGGCGGCCCAGGACTCCCTGAGCAGGCAGGATCTTCATTACTGAAAGTCTCTGCATAAACCACCTGAGGGAGCTGAGCCTGGGAGATGGCCCTGCCCCCACCCCAGCACCAGAACTAAAGCTCACATTGATTAGCAGCCATGTCAGTCACGGAAAGCCCATTTGAATCTCAGACCCCAAGCACTAGCTGGGTGGATATAGGCAGGGGTGGAAAGGAATCTCAGAAGTCAAGTAACTGGCTGGGAAAATGCCCAGAAAAGGGAAGAAAAATAAGACTATAGAGAGCTTTTTTGAGCAGATGCAAATGATCCCGCCTTTCAGATCTGATGATGAGGAACTATTCTTGCCATCAGGGAAAGATGTGTAGGGCAGGGCCCCTGTATCCCAGACATCCAAGAGGGTTGTCGAGTGGGCTCAGGCCTTGGAAGAGCTCAAAAAGGATTTTGAAAAGCAAGTTAGACAGGTAGAGGAAAAACTGGGAAGAGAAATGAGAGAGATGCAAGAAAAGTATGAAAAACAGGTCAATACCTTGGTAAAGGAGACCCCAAAAAATGCTGAAGAAAATAACACCTTGAAAAATAGGCTCACTCAATTGGCAAAAGATGTTCAAAAAGCCAAAGAGGAGAAGAATGCTTTCAAAAGCAGAATTAGCCAAATGGAAAAAGAGGTTCAAAAGCTCACTGAAGATAATAGTTCTCTCAAAATTAGAATGGAACAGATGGAGTCTAATGACTTTATGAGAAACCAAGAAATCACCAAACAAAACCAAAAGAATGAAAAAATGGAAGAGAATGTGAAATATCTCATGGGAAAAACAACTGAGCTGGAAAATAGATCTAGGAGAGACAATTTAAAAATTATGGGACTACCTGAAAATCATGATCAAAAAAAGAGCCTAGATATCATCCTCCATGAAATTATTGAGGAAAACTGCCCTGACATTCTACAACCAGACGGCAAAATAAGTATTGAAAGAATCCATCAATCACCACCTGAAAGAGATCCAAAAAGAGAAACTCCTAGGAACATTGTGGCCAAATTCCAGAACTCCCAGCTCAAGGAGAAAATCTTGCAAGCAGCTAAAAAGAAACAATTCCAGTATTGTGGAAATAAAATCAGGATAACTCAAGATCTAGCAGCTTCTACATTAAGGGATCAAAGGACATTGAATAGGATATTCCAGAAGTCAAAGGAACTAGGACTCAAACCAAGAATCACCTACCCAGCAAAACTGAGTATAATACTTCAGGGGAAAATACGGTCTTTCAATGAGACAGAGGACTTTCAAGCATTCTTGATGAAAAGACCAGAGCTGAAAAGAAAATTTGACTTTCAAACACAAGAATGAGAAGAAGCATGAAAAAGTAAACAGCAAAGAGAAGTCTTAAGGGACTTACCAAAGGTGAACTGTTTACATTCCTACATGGAAAGACAATATTTGTAACTCTTAAAACTTTTCACTCTCTAGGTAATTGATGGGACCACATACACACATGTACACACATGCACGCACACACACACATACACACATGCACACACATACAGAGAGAGAGAGCACAGAATGAATTAAATAGGATGGGACCATATCTTAAAAGAAACTAAGGTAAATGGTGAGAGGGAAAGGTAGGGGGAGGAAAGAGGGTGAAATGGAATGGGGTAATTATATGTCATTTAAGAGGCAAGTAGGAGACTTTTTAGTGGAGGGAAAAAGAGGAGAGCTGAGAAAAAAAAAACAAGAAGTTTACCCTCATCACATTTGACTAAAGGAAGGAATAAAATGCACACTCATTTTGGTATGAAAACCTATCTTACAGTATAGGAAAGTGGGGGAGAAGGAGAGAAGCAAGGGGGAGGATGATGGTAGAGAGGGCAATGGGAGGAGGGAGCAATTTGAAGTCAACACTCAGGGAGGGACAGGATCAAAAGACAGAATAGAAACAACGAGGGGTAGGATAGGATGGAGGGTAATTCAGTTAGTCTTATACAACATGACTATCATGGAAGTCATTTGCAAAACTACACAGATATGGCCTATATTGAATTGCCTGCCTTCCCAAAGGGAATGGGTGGGGAGGGAGTGATGGGGAGAATTTGGAACTCAAAGTTTTAGGAACAACTGTTTAGTATTGTTGTTGCTACTAGGAAAGAAGACATACAGTTAATGAGGAATAGAAAGTCATCTGGCCCTACAGGAGAAAAGAGAAGATGGGGACAAGAGAAGGGAGGGATGACAGAAGAGAGGGCAGATTGGAGATAGGGAAAATTAGATTGCTCGGTGTATTGGGGTCGGGGAGGAGATAAAAGTGGAGAAAATTTGGAACCCAAAATTTTGTGAAAATGAATGTAAAATTTAAATAAATAAATATTTTAAAAAAAGAGATGGGAAAGGGTATCATGTATGACAAACAGAAAAGCAAGTTTGACTAGATCATAGAAAATATGAAGGAAAAATGATATATAATGAGACTAGGCTGAGGCTCAGGTTGTAAGGAGTTTTGAATGCCAAATGAAGGAGTTTCTGTTTACTCTCAGAAATAATGATCCGGGAAATAATGCTGTGACCTAGCACAAGTTGAGCCACGTTCCAGACCTTGTGAATTCTGTATGACTAAAGAAAGCAGGAGATTAGCATTTCATTTTCTTCATTCACTTTCATTTTCAGGTAATACACCCTAATCTCAAAGGCATGAAAGATTACCCCACTTAAGAGTGGGGAGAATAAATTAAGGTCTCTAATACTTTTATAGATTTGTAGGAATAGTAGTAGTAGTAGAGTAGTAGTAAGTGACATAGTGGATAGTGTGCTGGGCCTGGAGTCAGGAAGACTCATCTTCCAGAGTTCAAATCTGACTCAAATATTTGCTAGCTGTGCAACCCTGGGCAAGTCACTTAACCCTGTTCGCCTCAGTTTCTTCATCTGTAAAACAGACTAGAGAGGGAAATGGCAAGCAACTCCTGTATCTTTGCCAAAGGAATCTCCAAATGGGCTTATGAAGAGTCAAATGCAAGTGAAAAGTAACTGAATACCCATAACAAAAGTTATAGCAATAGTAATAACGTAGTAGTAGTAGTATTAATACTAATAGTAGTAATTGCTACTAATTGCTGTAGAGTAGTAACAGTTTCAATAACAGCAGTAATACTAGTAGTACTCATAGTAATGGTAGTAGTAGTAGCAGCAGTAGTAACTGACACTTATCTAGGTTCTTTAAGGTTTGCACAATGCATTTCATACATTCTCTCATTTGCACCTCACAATAACCTTGTGAAGTAGGTACTTACAGGTTTCATTACACTAAGGCACAGAAAGGTTGTGACTTGCTTATGGTCATGTGGCTGGGAAGTGTCAGAGGTAGGATTAGAATCCAGGTCTTCTAGACTCTAGTACTCCATCCACTACAGAAGACAAATCTATGACCAAAAGTACTTGACTTTTGCAAAATACTTCTACCAAATATATTTTAATTAGTATTATTCCAGCTGTATAGTATGGTCAGTATCATCAGAAAAGTAGCTTCTGATCTCGAGAAAGCCTTTCTTCAGTAAATGGTCAGTTTGGATCATTCAAAACACATGTGATGGAAGATTAACTCCAACGGTTTTGAAAGGAATACTATTTTTCAAGATTAATGTATCTCTAAGAAGTAGCTAGAGATCCATAAGTATGTCTAATGGAGCTATAATGTTCTCAAGCCCTAGATCTATTGCTCTAGGAATTTATATATGAGTGTTCTCGTATTCATTATTTCCTAGTGGGGTCACTACCCTCCCCCTCATTCTCTCCTCCCTACTCATCTAATTCATTTTTATTTCACTTTTGAAAAAAGAGAGTGGGGCTGGAAACTTGATGGCTGATTTAAAATAAATATATGCATTTAAGTCAATATAAATGAGTTGATTTAAACACCCTTACAAAAGAAAACAGCTGCGTTTTCATTGATCTCTGGGAGACATAGATAATGCCATTTTTTATGGAACCAACTCTTATTAATTTGTAACACATTAGACATGACTTCACTGGTGTGGAAGCTTCTGCATTGTAAACCATTCATTTGCCCATTGAGAATTATGCTACGACTCATTAAAAACAGGGAGGCAGCATGATGTGAACAGAGTGATCCTTGGAATTAAAAAGGCCTAGCTAACAAATACCAAATGATGCTGAGAAAGTGTGTTAGCCTCTCAATGGTTCCAGAAAACTCTCTGGAACTATCTACTATGGAATAGATTATTAACTGATAACAGATCAATAGCTGATCATTCTGACAGAGAAATTACCTCACCTTAAGCTTCTATCACCAATGAAATCACAAATCTGGGTAAAACAAACAGAACTGTGTATATGGGTGTGTGTGCACACAAATGTGTATGCATATGTCTATGTGTATGTGTGTGTGTGTGTGTGTGTGTGTGTGTGCAACAAGGGATGCACACAATGAAGCAAATGATTTTGTTGTCCTGGAATGGTAATTACTATCTGAAAGAAGAAAAATAAAGTCCAGATGGAGACTGAGTCAATCAATGGCAGAGATTGGAATGTTGCTCAGGTTCCCTATTTCTCTGCTCAGAGCATGTTAGTGAAAAAGAACCTGGGAAAAATACCATGATCATTTGCCAGTTGTATGTTATATAAGTTGTGTTGTGTTGTATTATCATCTCTGTGTTTCAATAACTAGGTAGCATGGTAGACTTGGAGTCAAGAAAAACTGAGTTTAAATCCTGCCTCACATATTTTAACCAGCTGTGTGACCCTGAACAAGTCACTTAACTTTCTCTCAGATTCAGTTTCTTAATCTATAAAATGAGCATAGTAACAGCATCTACTTCTCAAGGTTGACATCAGGACCAAATGAAATAACAGATGAAATATTTTGCAAATCTTAAAGTACTACATAAATACTCACTATTATGATACATAGATTTTTTTTCTTTATTTAACACAGTGCTGGACCATAGTAGATGTTGAGTAAATGCTTCTTGACTTGATAGGTTTCTTGGGATTCCATGGCCAAAGAATCTGTCACCTAGCAGTCATAGTTGGTGATGGGATTCTCAGGTATTTAGTTGGGCTTATTCTTGAACAACAGATAGATGATCACTTGGACTGTGCTCAAAGTCTTTACAGTGATATAGAACTTTCAAAAGCCCACCAGAGCAGCCTTCAAGGATCTTGGATCACTAGTGTGTGTCTGTCTGTGTTCATCCTTCATTTTCAAAGAAGATCATGACATCACAGAAATGATGACATGACTTGCACTTGACTTTGTTTTGAGTGAGGGAGGGCTGTGCAAGGTCACCAACCTCACTTCCCCTCCTGGGCCATCTGGATCCAGTGACCAGCTATTCATCAAGATGGACTGGAGAAATTGATCACTAGAGTACCATGATAATGACAGAAGTGAGCTTTGAGTTTGAGGGCTTCGGGGCTGGGTTTGGGATTATCTTTGGTTTTGGTTTTGGCTTGGTTTTTTGTGAAAAAATGAGGAAACAAAGAAATGGAAAGTTGCAATGACTTTTTACAGATGCTCTTGTTTTCAACATGTGCCTTAAATGAAAGGAAATGTCACAGAATTGTTTTGAGGAGCCAAAGTGACACAAGTGACTAGGAGCTAATAATCTTCATGCTGAGTCTGTGCAGTTAGGGTTCATTCTGCGGATTTCATACTACTTAAAAAATCACTAAAGATCTCATTTGTACTTTTTCATGGAGAGTTAACACATTTAAAATATGACAGAATCTAATCAGTTAATTACTGTATAAAACAAATACTCAAAATATATTTATATTTTAAGTATAAACTATTGATGAAACTATTGATAAACTATTGAGACCCTTCTCTTGTGACATGTGGATTGATTCCATACATATGGATTTATTAACCAGTAAATGCCAGTTGCATAAGAAATCTGAACCAGGCTCACTCAGCTATATAGAGGGAAACATGTTTTTGTGCATTAAAAGAAAACAATTAACAGGATATAAATCAAGATACAAAGTTAAGTAATCTGATTTTTTCTTTTTTTAAATGAATTATTTTATTTGTTTTCAGTGTTCGACAATCACTTCCATATATCTTAGATTTTTTTCCACTCCTTCCCCCTCATTCACCCCTCCCTACCCACTCCCTCCCGGAGATGGCATACAATCTTATATAGGTTCTACATGTACATTCCTATTAAATGCATGTTGCAAAGAAGAATTAAAATGAATGAGAGAAACCATAAAACAAAACAAAACATAATACAAAAGAACATGGTCTGTTTCTATCTGCAATCCAATGCCATACCTCTTTCTCTGGATGTGGAAGGCATTTTGCCTTAAGAGTCCACTGGAAATTTTTTGTCCATGCATTTCAATGAAGTACTAAGTCTCCCAGAAAAATTCCTCACTCACTGTGGTTGTTGTTGTGTACAAAGTTCTCCTGGTCCTGCTCCTTTCACTGAGCATCAGTTCAAATAAGTCTTTCCGCGCTGCTCTGAAGTCTTCCTGTTCATCATTTCTCATAGCACAATAGTATTCCATTACATTCACATACCACAACTTGTTCAGTCATTCCCCAATTGATGGAGTCCCCTTGATTTCCAGGTTTTGGCTACCACAAAGACAGTTGCTATAAATATTTTTGCACATGTGGGACCCTTTCCAATTTCTATGATATCTTTGGGATAGAGTCCCAGAAGAGATATTGCTGGGTCAAAGGGTATGCACATTTTTGTAGCCTTTTGGGCATAGTTCCAAATTGCTTTCCAGCATGGTTGTTATCAGCTCACAGCTCCACCAACCTCCTACATCTTCTCCAACATGTATCATCTTCCTGTTTTGTCATGTTAGCCAATTTGATAGGTGTAATGTGGTATCTCAGAGTTGTTTTGATTTGCATCTCTTCAATCAATAGTGATTTAGAGCATTTTCTCATATGCCTATAGAGAGCTTTAATTTCTTCCTACAAAAACTGTCTGTTCATATCTTTTGACCATTTTATCAATTGGGGAATGACTTGTATTCTTGTAAATTTGACTCAATTTTCTATATATTTTAGAAATCAGGCCTTTATCACAGACACTGGTTGCAAAAATTCTTTTGAAGTTTTCTGCTTCCCTCCTAATCTTGGTTGTATTGGGTTTGTTTGTACAAAAACTTTTCAATTTAATGTAATCAAAATTATCCATTTTGCATTTCATAATGTTCTCTGTCTCTTGGTGGGTCATAAATTCTCCTTTCTCCATAAATCTGACAAATACACTATTCTTTGCTCTCCTATTTTGTTATAGTATCAATCTTTATACCTAGATCATGTATACATTTGGACTCTAATCTTCTGTACGGTGTCAGGCATTGGTCTATGCCTAGTTTCTGCCACACTGTCATCCAGTCAAAGAGGAGGTCGTTGGGTTTATCAAAGAGTAGATTGTTATATTCATTACCTACTGTGTCTTGAGTACCTAACCTATTCCACAGGTCTACCCCTCTGTTTCTTAGACAGTACCAAGTAGTTTTGATGATTGCTGCTTTATAATACAATTTGAGGTCTGGTAGGGCTAGGCCACCTTCCCTAGAATTTCTTTTCATTAGTTCCCTTGATATTCTGGAACTTTTGTTCTTCCAGATGAATTTTACATTATTTTTTTAGCTCTAGAAAATAATTATCTGGTAGTTTGATTGGTATGGTACTAAATAAGTAAATTAATTTGGGTAGAATTGTCATTTTTATTATATTAGCTGGCCTACCCACAAGTAACTGATATTTTTCCACTTACTCAAATCTGACTTTATTTGTGCAAAAAGTGTTTTGTAATTGCATTCATAAATAGTCCCTAGGTTTGTTTTAGCAGGCAGACTCCCAGATATTTTATAGTGTCTACTGCAGCTTTAAATGGGATTTCTCTTTCTGTCTCTTGCTTTTTAGGCTTTGTTAGTAATACATAGAAATGGAGAAGATTTGTGTGCATTTATTTTGTAACCTGCAATTTTGCCAAAGTTGTTTATTATTTCAAGTAGTTTTTTCACTTGATTCTCTAAGTATATCATCATATCATCTGCAAAGAGTGATAACTTAGCTTCTTTTTGTGTATTCGACTTCCTTCAATTTCTTTTTCTTCTCTTATTGCTACAGCTAGAATTTCTAAAACTATATTGAAAGGTGATAATAGATAACCCTGTTTCATCCCTGATCTTATTGGAAAGGCACCCAGCTTGTCCCTATTACATATAATGTTTGCTGATAGCTTTAGGTAGATACTGCTTATTATTTTATGGAAAGTTCCATTTATTCTTATGCTTTCCAGTGTTTTCAGTAGGAATGGTGTTGTATTTGTCAAAAGCTTTTTCTGCATCTATTGAGTTAATTGTGGTTTCTGTTAGTTTTGTTGTTTATATGACCAATAATGCAAATAGTTTTTCTAATATTGAACCAGTCCTGCATTCCTGGCATATATCCTACCTGATCATAATGTATCATTTTCATGATTAGTTGCTGTATTCTTATTACTAATATCTTATTTAAAATTTTTGCATCTGTATTCACTAGAGAAATTGGTCTGTAATTTTCTTTCTCTGTTTTGGCTCTTCCTGGTTCAGGTATCAGAATCACATTTATATCATAAAAACTCTATTGTAGAAGGGAAGGGAGAAGGAAAAACTAAAAGCATAAACAAGGAGAAAGGGGATGGAGGGAAAGACACAGATAGTAGTCGTAACTGTGAAGTGAATGGGATGAACTCTCCCATAAAATAGAGATGGACAGTAGAATGGATAATCCAACAAAATGTTGTTAACATGAAACACATTTGAAATGGGGGCATACCCACAGGGTAAAGGCGAAAGGTTGGAGTAGAATATTTTGTGCTTCAGCTAATGTAAAAAAAGCAAGGGTAGCAATCCTAATTTCAGACAAAACAAAAGCAGAAATAGATCTAATCAAAAGAGATAAGGAAGGATATAATATCCTGCTAAAAGACACCATAGACAACAAAGCAATTTCATTACTAAACATATATGCTCCAAGTGGTATAGCATCCAAATTCTTAGTGGAGAATTAAGGGAGTTACAGGAAGAAATAAACAGCAAAACTATAATAGTGGGGCACCTCAACTCCCGCTCTCTGAACCTGATAAATCTAACTTCAAAACAAACAATTAAGAAGTTAAGGAGGTGAATATAACTCTGGATAAGGTAAACATGATAGATCTCTGGAGAAAACTGAATGGGGAAAGAAAAGGAATATAGCTTTTTCTCAGTGGCATATGGCACATATACAAAAATTGACCATGTTCCAGACCATTAAAACCTCCCAATCCAGTGCAGAAAGGCAGAGATAATCAATGCATCCTTCTCAAATCATAATGCAATAAAAATCATGTGTAATAAAGGCCATGGAAATATAAACCAAAAACTAATTAGAAACTAAACAATCTAATCCTAAAGAATGAGTTGGTTAAACAACAAATTATAGAAACAATCAACACCTTCATTCAAGAGAATGATAATAATGAAACAATTTACCAAATCTTATGGGATACTGCAAAAGCAGTTCTTAGGGGAAGTTTTATATCTTTGAATGACTACATGAATAAAATAGAGAAAGAGGAAATCAATGAATTGGGCATGCAGCTGAAAAGCTGGAAAAAGAACAAGTTGAAAAATCCCCAAGTAAATACCAAATTAGAAATACTGAAAACCAAAGGAGAAATTAATAAAATTGAAATTTAGAAAACTATTGAACTAATAAATTAAACTAAGAGTTGGTTTTATGAAGAAACCAATAAAATTGATAAACCTTTGGTCAATTTGATTTAAAAAAAGAAAGAAGAAAACCAAATTACCAATATCAAAAATGAAAAGGATGAACTAATCTCCAATGAGGGGGAAATTAAAACAATAATTAGAAATTACTTTGCCCAGCTGAATGCCCATAAATTCGACAATCTAAATGAGATGGATTATTATTTTAAAAAACATAAATTGCCCAGATTAACAGAAGAGAAAGCTGAGTACCTAAATAACCTCATCTCAGAAAAGAAAGTAATCTGATTTTTAATTGAAAGAAAGACTAGAGACCTTCCAAGTTAGAGGAAGAGGACTAAATGAACAGGTACAATTCTCTGCAATCAGAAAAAGAGGTGTCCCACTCCCCCTCCCCCCAGATGTCTGTATTTATACAAAGAAACTAGGAAATAACAACTGATTGACCAGTATAGGGCCAGTCTTCAGATAAGAAATATGGGTTGCCTGAGCTGAATAATTGTGAATAAACTCCTTGCATTAATCTTTAGATGTGACTGAGTTTCTCAAGAGCCCAACCTAGATCCTTAGTTAAGAATCTCTATGCAACAGCCAGAGGTGTTCCAGCTGCCCAGTCACACAGGGTTAGGTTCAAACAATATAAATAAAGTTTTCTTACAATTTCCATAATTGAACAGTTTTCTCACAAGACAGAAATTGGACTAGAACCCAAATTAGATAGAAAGGGTAATGAGCTAGATTCAGAATTTAATCACAAGATGAAGTCACTGTGGTTCACTTAATTCCCACTTTTCCCTCATTTTCCAAACATATACCACACAACACACACACACACACACACACACACACACAATCTCACTCTAATCTTCATTTTCAATCTTACCTCATGTTGCTGTCCAGTCATGATGAATTCTTTGTCACCTCATGGACCATAATACTCCATTGCTGTCCATGGGGTTTTCTCAGCAAAGATACTGAAATGGCTTGCCATTTCCTTCTCCAGTGGATTAAGGAAAAGAGAGGTTAAGTGCCTTGCCCAGAGTCACGGAGTTAGTCAGTGTCTGAAGTCAGATTTGAAGTCAGATCTTCCTGATTTCAGGGCCAGCACCCTCTCCACTGACTCATCTTGCAGTCTCTGTCTCATACCACTCCCTTTAATAAAATCCGTTTAACAACCAAAATCAAGATATTCCATCTTCCTTTCTATCCAGACATCTCCTTTATCCATAGCTTTATTCACACTATCCCTTGAAGCCTTTAATGCAACATACTCATCACCTTCTTTCCATTTTAGCTGCCATTTCCTTAATCGAGCCTTCCCTGACATCTCTTGACTCCAGGTGACTGACTTTTCCATCTCCAAATTTCTCATTACATTTTATCTGACCTCTTTTGCATTTTTCTAACTCTCACCCATGTCATAGTTATTTGTGTAGGTGTCTCCCCATTCCCACTCTTTTAATAAGTTACTTGAGGGCAGCTTCTCTGTGGTAACTATCCCTGCATCCCTAGCACCTAGCTAACATTCCTGATCAAGAGAAGTGGGAGAAGAAGATGGAGAAAGAGAACAAGAGATAAGTAAAGAGAGACAAAAAGATCTTGAATTTAGACATAGTAAATACATGCTTTAAAATTTGTTCAAACTTGGTTTTAGCTATTATTTTATTTATTTATTATGTTAGCTATTATTGCTTTGATGTCATAGTTATCAGGGTATAAACAAGAAATTGGTTACTGGGATTAATCCAGAATAAGGTTCAAGAGGTTCCATTATTGCTTACTGTGGAAAAGTGCTGAATTTAAGGTAAGAGCACCTGGATTTAAAAATTGTCACTGCCATTTACCAAATGTGACTTTGAACATAACACTGTACCTTCTGTTGCCTCAGTTTCCTCACCTGAAAAATGCCTAGATGATTTCTAGGTTCTTTCCACCCCTGAGATAAAGAACAAGGAAACACAATTTATGTAGTGCTCGGCATTTTGCAGATATTATTTCTCCCGGCAAGGTAGGCCCTATTATTATTTTCATTTTATAATTGAGGAAATTAAGGCTGAGAGAGGTTAAGAGACATGCCCAGGCACAACGCTAGAAAGTATCTCAAACTCAGGTCTTCCTGACTTCAGGTCTATCCCCTACACCACCTAGTTGGCTCTGACACTATGATCTTATTTCTTTGGATTTATAATTCATTCTCCTTGATTGGCAGGTATAACGACCGTGCTGACAATGTCCACTGTTATCACTGGAGCCAGTGCCTCAACGCCTCAGGTGTCTTACATCAAAGCTGTGGATATTTACTTATGGGTCAGCTTTCTCTTTGTATTCATGTCCGTCATTGAATACGCAGCAGTGAATTACCTCACCACAGTGGAAGAAAGGAAGCAATTTAAAAAGAGAGGAAAGGTACAGCCTCACATACTTGTTTTTCCTGTCTGATTCTTTTTGGAAAAGTCCAATCTCACATTCAAACACCAACTGACAGCATAAGCCCAGTATGTTAAACCTTTGTTCCCTCATATTCTTTCATAAAGTACAAGTTCATAAAGTTAGGAAAAGAAACTGAGGCCCATCGCTGATAGAAGGATACGTTAGGAGTCCTCTCACATCCTGGTTTGGTCACGGAGGATTACTCTTCCCTCATCCATGAACAGTCCACCTCTTAAAACGTGGTCTGTAGTAGAAGCGGAGGAGCTGGCTAGTGTACAAAGAGTAATCTAGTTTCATGCTTCTAATAGATCAGTGTGCTCAGGGTTTATTTTTTGCTTCATGCTCACTAGAAGAGGGAGGAAACAGTGAAGGGTAGAGATTGAAAAATTGAAGAATCACAGACCAGGAGTGGGATGATACTTCCTTTAGTCCTCCTTCCTCATCTTGCCAGTAAGGAAACTGAGGTCATGGAGGTGAAGGGACTTATCCAAAGTCACAGAAGTAGTAAGCAGAACTGGGATTTGAAGCTAATTCCTCTGACTGCAGATTCAACCCTGACCATTGAACTGGGACCAGCTAGGTGGTGCAGTCCATAGAGTGCCAGGCCTGGAGTCAGGAAGACTGATCTTCCCGAGTTCAAATCTTTCCGCAGACACTTACTAGTTAATTATCCCTGGGCAAGTTCCTTAACCACTTTGCCTCAGTTTCCTCATCTGTAAAATAAGCTGCAGAAGACAATGGCAAATCACTCCTGTCAGATCTTTGCCAAGAAAACCCTAAATGGGGTCCTAAAGAATCAGTATGCCACCGAAATCACTGAACAATAATCCCTAAATTTTGTCTTCTCCCCATCACATACAAAGAAGATAATCAGCCTATTAGGTTCAAAGGAAAATAATCTAGCCCTTTGAATTGATTAGCCATCTCACCTCTTTCTCCCTTTATAGTAACTTATAAATTTGGAGAATCATAGACAGAGATCTGGAAAGGACCCTAAAAGTTGTCTAATTCAAAGGAGACTTTAGCAGATAAGGAATCAGAGGCACAGAAAACTTAAGTGACCTGCCCAAAGTCAAAGAAGCAACTATCTACTCTAAGATGGATGGTCATTTTCTGTGGCTTACTTGATGAAGCACAGCTGTACACCATATTGGAACAATGGATTTGGAGTCAAAGGACCTGGATTAAAATCCTGGCTCTGATACTTGTTACATGGAAACCATGGGAAAGTCTCCTAACATCTTTGGGCCTCAGTTTGCTCATCTGTAAAAGTGAATGTAATAAGACATAACTCCCACAAAATGCCAAATGGGTTGCTGCTGCCTCATCTCTGCCATTCCTATTCTGTTACAAAAAAGAGGTAGTAAGTGTATGTTTGTGTATATTGAAGGTTGAGAGATGTATTTGTAAGCACCTTAACACACACAGGGGGGGCCTGCTATCACAGGTTGTTAGATTTGCATTCATAAAAGGAAAGACAGCTCTTGAGGGGTTAACAATCAATCACATGTATCATTCCTTTAATCAAGCACGTGTATCATTCACCTAGTTCAGAGGAGTCAGCACCCTGAACTTCAGAGAAAATACAGAGAAATCAAAGATCAACAGACATGCCTTCCTTTGTCTGACTATTATCAATATGTACATCATAATTCAACAGACAGGTCCAACTGTCTGACCATAGTTACCAGAGAGGGAAACACTGATATCTGGGTTTTCAAAGCCAGGGGGCGCCTTAGCAGCTTCCAGGAGTCTTCATTGGGCCAAACAAACACTTCCAGTCAGTAAACCCCAAACTACACCTCAGAATCTTTATACACTTTTTTAGAGCCAAAGGGCATCACGTCCCTTGAGAACCAATGCCTCATTAACAAAAGGCATGAACCTTCCTACAAATCTTCCCAGGCAGGACAAAGGGTGGAAAAGATGCTCCTTAATCAAATTATTCAGAGGCACTTTTAGTAAAACAAAAACAGCAAATGATTCTATTTTGTTTGGCCTTATAAGGGAAGGATCATATAAATAATCTGTGAGCTTAGAAATTGAAGAGAAATTATGGAAATAACAATTTGCCTTTATATAGAAATTTAGTCTTCATAGTACTTTCCTCACAATAAATACCTCTGTGAGAAAGGTTAGGAAAACTTCATTAGCCCCATTTTGCAAATGGGGAAAGCAAAATCTCTTAAATGCTAAGTGACTAGCCCTAGATCACACAACTGATAAGATTCTTTCATAAGATTTGAACTCAGGCTTACTAGAGTCCAAGCCTAGTACATTATCTATTACATCATAATACTTCTCATGGAATACAGAAACAGCTGACTCAAGGTACAAACTCTCAGACAAGTACATTCAACTCAATCCAGTAAATATTTATTAAATGTCTCTGATCTGGTGGAATGTATAAAGGTAATCAAGACCTACCTTCAAGTGACTTATAATTTAACAGGATTGGAGAAGGTTATGTGTTCAGTTATGTCTGAGTCTTCATGTTCCCATTTGGGAGTCTTCTTGACAAAGATACTTGGAGTGGTTTGTGATTATCTTCTCCAGCTCATTTTAAAGATGAGGAAACTGAGGCAAACAAGGTTAAGTGCCTTGCCCAGGGTCACAGCTAGTAAGTGTCTGAGGCCAGATCTGGATTCATAAAGATGAGTCTTCCTGATTTCAGGCCCAGTGCTCCTAATTCCATGGTGTCCTCCAAGGATCGAGGATTCAGTTCAGTACTGATAAAATGAAAATCCTGAGATCCTTTTCAAAGGATTTGTGCAACTAAGTTGCCCCTGTGTTATACATGTGAAGTTTGGGGTTTGTTTTTTTAATCTCAGTAGAAGATTTAACATTCATCCCAGTTTAATTTCATCTTATTGCATTCAGTCCAACCTTGGCTTATCAAGATCTTTTTGGATTCTCATTCAGTTATCCAATATAATTCCTATCCCTCTCAGTCATCCCTGTCATCTGCAAATTTGATAAACAAGGTACTCATAGATGAGAACCTTTTCATTTGGAGGTGGAGAGAGATAATGGGAATTTACTATATAAAGTTGGCTGGAAGCAGTAATATAAGCTCATACAATATTTTTTAGAAGTCATAAAAGTTCTCCATAGAAATGATCATTTATTTGCCTTCTCAAAAAATCTCTATGACAAAAAAAAGAGATCAACTATCATGACTATTCCCATTTGACAGGGAAGGAAAATGAGGCCCCACAGTAGTGAAATAACTTGTTCATGTCACATATAAAAGTCAATGACTGAAACAGATTCCTTTAAAAAGAGCCCAGATTTCTTTAAATTAAGCAAATTCTACTGAATAAAATAAACAGCAAGTCATTAAATCACTAATTATTGATTAAAATCTGTCACTTTCTTATCCGCAGAACTGCCCCATATATCTGTTTTCTCCATTTTATAACTCAGGATACTCACAAAAGTAACTCTTCTCTTTTTTAATCAGATTTCGGGAATATATAACATTGAGGCAGTACAAGCAATGGCGTTTGATGGTTGTTACCATGACAACGAGACTGATATTGACATGACCCCCTTTTCTATACATTCAGAAGACTACTCCATGACCAGCAAAAACCCTGGCATCCCCACCACAGATTCAGCTCCACTGAAGAGGAAAAAGTCTTTGAGAGGCCATGTTGGCAGAATCATTCTTAAGAACAATCATGTCATTGACACATATTCTAGGATTATTTTTCCTGCTATGTTTATTGTATTTAATTTTTTTTATTGGGGCTTCTATGTATGAACAGAGATTACCAGGAGCACTTTGTGTAAAAGCCATCCCTGTGTTCACCGGAGAATTAACAGAAACGGAAAAAGAGGGAGTTGCCCCAGTTCCCCTGGATTGGAGAGGCCCCAACATTACATTTGGAATATGTAATGGATATGTATCTGTAGCACCCAGGGACCTTTCACCTGTGGACCTCCAGAGAGCTACCCTAGGTTCTAGGGACTTTGTGGATCAGAATCTTCTCTATACTATTGCCCACAAGACCCCAATGGTGTATTTACTTTTAACAGTCTGCCATAGGACATACTTTGTTCAAAGCAAAGACATTTAAGGAAATAAAATAGTAATAAAATAATGTTCTTCTCAAAAGCTTAAATCTTGCTCTCCCACAAGTGTATACACCCTTAAAGAGAAGAGTAGACCTGTGTAGGAAGTACATGCAGTACTGATTACCCTGGCTTCCTCTGCCTGAAGGTCAGTTGTGTTACATTTTACTACTTCCCCCAAGGTTCTCTGGTACCTTTAAGGAGGTTTGGGGGTATCCAGATTCTCTGTCATTGACTCTAGTTTTTGCTAATGGTGCGTCTTCAGGTGTAGGGGATTCCCCTGAACCCCAGTTCCATTTAGCACTAATAGCTGGATTAACTTTTATAGAGCTATATTTACTTTAAATGTATAACCACATAGATGTAGCCTCTAAAATATGGGGCATAATCTACTCTCTCTTCTTCTCCATTCCCCACCCCCACCCCTGCTTCATACCTTCTCAATCTCTAGGGAGAAGAGGATTAACTTCATAGCTTATTTCTCTTCTTACATAGTACAGTCCCATTTGCAATTCCAAAACCCACTTTGGACTTGAGTCTAAGGTACCCTCACTTCTCAGGATTTCCCTACCAAGCTGACTAGCTGCAAGGATTCCCCCTGGAATCCTAATCTCAAGGTTGTCAGAGCTCAAACTCTTAGGTCTATAGGGATTATCACCTGCACCTGAAACTGAGGACGAATGAAACGAAACAAAGATAGAAACACTCACCCTCACCAGTGAAGTCAACACACCATCACTTAGAGTTAGCCTTCATCCACACAGGAACAAGAGCACATAGGAAATAAAGAGAAAACAGAGTGAGATTTTCCCAGTTTGACATTTTGAAAGATACACTGTGTTCTGGCTCCACTACTTAGCACATAAAGCTCTTCCTACTCATGTAGTAAAACATAGGATATCTTCTCCAAAGCAGATGTCCTGGCATTTTCCAACGTTTTAGGTGATCTGGGAATGCTCCACGTCCCCCTTACACACAGAGAGCATACAAATTCAGGAAAACCTGTGCTCACGGTAGCCATAGAAGGACTTTTCATGCCTTTGATGTCTTTGTACTGACACCATCACATTGCACTATGAAGTTGTATTCAACTGCTTTATGCTAGGAGCAACTCCTCCCCAGAAACCTAACATCTCCACTCCTCCTTGCCAGTCTCCAACTGGTCAGCTATCTTCAAGGTCACCAAATACTATTTCTATTGCCTACTGTGGGGATCCATGGTTAGTTAAGCCTTTTCCTGAAGAAGAGGGCTAAAACTCTTTCAGCCAGATCTTTCAGGCAATGATATGAAGCACTTCTCTCCCAATCAAGTTGTATCACATAGCAGATACTGACGATAGAATCACATCTGTCAGTCAGTCAGTCAAAAAACATTTCTTAAATACCCCATATGTGCCAGGCACTGTGCTAATCACTGAGGATACAAATCTGTTCTTTTTATTATCTCTGTTATGTCCTCTGACATTATTATTTCATCTTTCATTTACCATAAGGTTGGTCAGAAGCCCACTTTAGTTCTTAAATATTTTCATACTCTTTTAACCGGGCAAATATTCACAAGACTATGTTTCTCAAATGGAAAAAAAAAAAAAAAAAACCAGAGGGAAACTGAGGAGGAAAATGTTTTCAACACCACCTCCACCCCACCCCACCCCCACTCCTCCTCACGTACTTCTCTTCTTTGCAATTCACAAGAGCTAAATTGGTTGGAAAAGACTGAAAAGGTTGAGGACTTCCATCCCACATTCCTCAGCAACAAATCACAGTCTAGTATATGTGTATATATGTATGTGTGTGTGTGTCTTATACACACACACACATAGAGATAGACAAATGTGTATGTTATTACACATGCACATACAGAGGGGTGTGTGTGCGCGTGTATGGAGAGAGAGAGAGAGAGAGAGAGAGAGAGAGAGAGAGAGAGAGAGAGAGAAAGAAAGAGAAAGAAAGAAAGAAAGAAAGAAAGAAAGAAAGAAAGAAAGAAAGAAAGAAAGAAAGAAAGAAAGAAAGAAAGAAAGAAAGAAAGAAAGAAAGAAAGAAAGAAAGAAAGAAAGAAAGAAAGAAAGAGCAGGCTTTCTCAGTTTCCCTCTTCATACTCTCTAACTCAACTCTTCCTTAGCCTAGGGATGGGTGGGTCTGGGATGAAGCACCTAAAGGGAAAAGCAGGACCACCAGGCCAGACTTGGGGAATAGGAGGCTTGGATGGGGGTTAGAGGGACAGAAATCCTCCTCACTCTTTCCAGTGTGTCCATACTTCCCCAGATATTATTACTTCTCTCCTTCCCACAAGGACAGAGGGGCATGTTCTCAAACCCCAGGTTTCAAACTTCCATCACCCTCGTTCACGTCTTTCCTCCCTTCCCTACCCAGTCTCACCGTCCATCCAGCTCATGTGGTCTGAGGTGCTCCCAGCCTGGTTTTCTGCCCAATATCCAGACCCTTGGCCTGAGAGTTGGAGGATCCTGCTCCCTGCTACTAGCCTGCTCCTCGCTTCATGTAGGGGTCCCTTGCCACCGGCTTGCTATTTTTATTCTCTTCCTCCCAATAGTTAGCACTTTTGCAGTTGTCTGTTAGTCTGACTCATGACATGACTGTCCTAAGGTCTAAATGACTGCAGAAACGGAAGGAATGCCCTGAGGGGACGGGAGGAAGGCAAGGGAATAGATATTCATTAAGCATCTTCTATGTACTGAAAACTTTCTGAATATTTCATTTGATCTATAATGTAGGTGCTATTATTATCTTATTTTTACAATGGAGGAAACTGAGGTAGAGAAAGGTTAAGTGACTTTCTCAGAGGCATATGGCTAATAAGCATTTGCAGCTGAATTTGAACTCATTTTCCTGACTTTAGGCCCAGCTCTCTATCCACTGAGCTTCCTAGCTGCCAAAGGGAGGGGAGGAATAAACTTAGTCATAGAATCACACCTAAGAGGACCGTGACATCAGACAGGTAATGGTGATGACTTGCAAGTGAATCGGATTTATGTGAGAGAGGTCTGTGCAAAATCACCAGCCTCACTGTCTCCTCTGGAGCCATCTGGGTCCAGTGGCCACTTATAGGTCAGGACTACTGGATGTGGCCCTGGCTGCCTTGACCTTATCAGCAAAGGTCTTTCTCAGGTCTCAGTTTGTCTGAGGCAACACCCATTCAGTGATCAAGGCTAAGAAATGAAGCAAGAATGGCCTCTTTTACTTAGTCAAGAAAGAAATCAGTCTGGGAGGGGAAGACCCTCAGGGTTTCTGGTCACTCTGAGCCACCTAAACAACCTGCCCAGAGGCCTAAAGGAGTAGCTTTGGAAATTACTAAACTTAAAGACAGAAAATAATTTGAGTATGGAGAGAATTTGGCTTAATAATTAAAAATCACAGGGAAATAAATTTCTGGGGGAAAAGAATTGTATTTTAATGTACTCTGGATTCAAACACTTGATTCTTCATACTTTCTCAGTTTAAGTTCTATAGCTTCTGAGGGATCCAATAATGCCAAATGCTGCAAATAGAAAGATACTTATTTCTTGGAGTCTAGGGAGCATGTCAGTTTGTCCATCAGATAGTTTCCTCTTCTTGGAGTGGCTGGCAGACGTGGAACAGTTTCTCTATTGCAGTGTGGTGAGTACATTCACTGGAATGAATTTCAGTTTAAGGAAGGCCTTGGATCCCATATCTACCTCAAACACACTCAGAAATCTCTTCCTACTTTACTATCTTCTTTTAAATAACTAAGCAAATGTGCATTTGTTGTACTCTACAACCTTGAAAGATACATCAATATTTTGTAGATAAAGTGCAATTCTGATACTTGTGTTTTATATTAAACTGCCAAAGATGTTATTGGGTTGGGAGCTCAAATAAAAGAGAGAAAAAACAAAGAAGCAATCAACCTAGAAAAAAATGAAATACAGCTAGACCATGGCCTGTGATTGCCTTTGATAAAAACCTTACTCTCTCTGGTAGAATCAAGTAAATCAGGGCAACAGGGTATTAAAGAAATGTTCATTTAGGAGAAAATCTCAAATGATCAACATTCACTTCCCAAATTGAAGATGCTCCTGTTTCCTGTGATGGTAATTTTATAAAATAGATTGAACAGAAAACAGCTTTTTAAGCTGAGTGATGTGCTCTGCTGACATTTCTGGTGGGGTATTTGAGGTAAGGGAATAAAATTGAAAGTATGTCCCTATCTAACTTGGGCTTTTGTTTTCATGTGATCTTTTCAAAGAATGACCATAAAATTAATCAAAATGATTGGGGGATTCCTTTTTGTTACACCATGGAGAAAAGTAATTTTCCATATGTTTACCTTCCTAATAATAGGTCTGGTTTTTGCCTATTGAGTGAAATGAGGATATTGTGAAGACTTCTCATAATAAAATATGGGGAATATTTTATTTTCTAAATAAAATTTCTTTTCCATAAGTCCTCTCTCTCTGGATCCCTGATTTTAAGGAATCCAGGGCCTGTGGGTAGTTAGGACCTCTCCCTTCCCTTCTCTCTGTGATAGTACTGTGGACTATAGCCGAAACTTGGAAGTTACTCAAATCTCCCCTTTGTTTGCTATACTGTTGCCACATCAACACTGCAAGTTCCTCCTTTCCCCCTCCCCTCCTTTTTATGTTAGTTATAGAATAGCCACAGCAGCAGTTAGTTAGGCATTAGATAAAGTGTGTTGGGATAGGTGAATTTTTCCCAGGGTGTGTCTAGTTTTTTGTGCTTGGACTGTAAGCCCACCTTCCAGCCAACGGAGAGGTGGGATTCTCTGCATTGGGATATATGATGGTGTTTTATCCTCTGTAAGCTGCCTCCTTCCATTAGCCGCGTCCTGGTGGAGGGACGCCCCTTTCTCACAAGAATTGAATAAAACACTTTCTGTTCTTACCTCAAGAAGCCTCTTAATTTATTTAAAACATTGGGTAAGGGTCTTTTAACCTACACACCTATGCATAATGGAGAGAATTAGCAACTCATATATCTGGGTGAACCAGAGAAATGTAATCTTCTCTTTTCCTATACTTTTTATTCCCTTTTCTGGACAGGTTTATGATGGTCCATGTTTGAACCATAACAATATTTGTAACTGATGCAAAAATATACTAGAAATTAGCATCTATAAAAAAATATTGAAAGTTGAGTCAACATAATTACTCTAACTTTCTAAGACTATAAATTGAATAACATTTAGCAATCTGCATTGGTGAAGTGATTCCTAAGTGGGATTCCTTGCAGCAATAAAATCAAGTCACCCTCCCCCTCAAAAAAAGAAACTAAACCAAAAACCTTCCTCCATTTTATTGTGATTTGACATTTTTCTTAACTTGTTTAAAGCTTGTTTTGATGGTAATACAAATTTATTTGGATTATGATTTCAAAATATTGGACCAGATTAATACAGTAGGTGGGTCTTGGGAAAATTTCTGTTAGCAAAGGGGCTCACTGCAGGTGGATTAAAGTCTGTGGTTTTGATTCCATTTTGCATCCATTTAAAGCCAAAGTTGAGTCTAAGAATGTGCTACAGGGAATTTTCAATATCTACGTTATTTTTCCTACCTTTTCCCCTAGTTCTGAAGCTAGTGCCTTAAGCTTTTCTAATTTGCCTCTTTTTAATCATAGCTTTCAGAATGCATATTTCCCTTAAACATTGTCCTTTCACAGTGTTAATATAACCATATCATTTCTTACATCTGACAATGAGAAGCATTGAAGTGTTACTGTTGGCCAATCAAATTTGGATTTTGTTCATTTATTTTTCTAAAAGTCACATCCCATTTTTCTATAATAAATATCTAGCATTAAATGTTGAAAAAACTCCAGGGAATCACCATTGAATTGAAAGGGAACTAAGAGACTGTTAGACAGTTTCCCTGTGCCATTAGGGGGTCTCTTCATCAGCTATTTTTATTCCAATTTTATAGTTGAGGAAACTGAGGTAGACAGAGGTAAAGTAATTTTGATCAGGGTCATGTGGCTAGTATCTGAGACTCATTTGAACTCTAGTCTTCTGTGCCTGCTTTGTTCACTGTGGTGCCATCAATCTCTTATTAAATTTTATTAACAGGAGCAATTTTAATTAAGGAACAATAAATTTGCTATTTCAAATATTATATAAGTAAAATTGAAAATTCCAGTTGTCTGGAGAAGACATTGATGGTGGACACTATACAAGTAAAATCTTCTAATTTTTGTTTTCACTGAATGGATGGGTCACAATCCCAAACAGATGGTCAATGATTGCTTCAGTAAGAGATAAGTCCAGAATGAAATGTAGAGATTTCAGAAAAAATAAGCTGCTTTCAAAGATTACCAAAAAAGCTAGTCCAGGCCTGTAAGCATCCTAAACATAATAATGGGAAATTTCATCGTGGCTAATTTTGAAGCACTACAATTACTTTGAAGAATTTTCTTACAATTGTGGGATATTTAGGTCTTTCTTTTTATAGGTATAAAAATTGTGTTCATGTTGAAAGGAAGCATATCACACTTAGAGCACACATCCATTATAAGTCATACAATGCAGATATACATTTGTGGATCATATTTAAAAGGGAAGAGTACAAAATAGAAATCTTTTCATGAGGAAAGAAACTTCTCCATTTCCTTCCTGCTTCACTTAGATGGGGTCAGCTACCCTTCTGCAGAATGGAAGCTTTCCACACTTCTCTGAAAGGCTTGAGATGTCTATCTTATCCCCCTTTTCCTCCTAAGTTCAGAGAAACACATTCATTCATTCTATATTTCTCAAAGGAACTTTCTAGGTTTATTTAATTCCCATGTTTGCATTTCAAAGTTTCTGTACGGGTCTGGCCTTTACATAAGGAATGCTTGGTTGCTCTCTACTCTAAAGACTCGTCTCTTTCCCTCCCCTCTCATAGTACATGTAGAATTACACTCAATTTTCTAAGGCAAGTCATTTTCAGGTGTAAACCTTTTGGGTTCACCTTTTGGCAATGTTTTCTCCTCATCCCGTGTCTTTGACCAAGTCATTTTGTTCATTGATGTTTTGCTTGTGGAATTATTCTCTTCTTGTTTTACTTTGCCTGTTTCTTTTAACCAATAGTATTACTTATTGTGGGGGTGAGGGGAGAGTTCTAGTTATTCATATATCAAGCTTCAATTCTTGGATTTAAACTTTGTGCCAGGTCTAGGCTCTGACTCCTCTAGCACTCTTAGGTGGTTTGGATAATAAGGTCTCGTTGGTCCTGTCACCTCTGTCATCTGTATGCTCCTGGCATTGTCATAATGAACGAAGTGACTAGCCTAGACCCCACCCCCTTCCTCAGTCCATGACTTCTGTCTCAATCTCCTGGTGGTCCATTAAGGATGCTAGCCTCAGCCCTACTTGTCTCCTATATTTACATAATCCCAATCAATAATTAATTCTGTCTTTTTCTGAATTGCTAACAGACCTTAGTCAGATAATTGGAGGTTGTACTGATCTCAGGATTCCCAAGGAGCCTGGGTACCCACAAGCTGATTGCATCCCATTTCTTTGAGAAGTGCACAGGGAGGACCTGTGTCCTTGCACTGTGACCTGCAGAGACAAGCTATATCTCTTGCTTATGTTCTGACAAGTCAGGGCTGGAATATGGCTTCAGGTCCCCAATTAACAGGATTCATGCTGATTTAACCTACCCTTCTCCCTAACCATTGTGGGATAGTCATTCAGAGCACCATCTGGCTTCAGACCCAATTACCTGAGCTCATGCTGGCCTCTCTGGTACTACCCACACTCTACCAACTTCCAGTTTGTTTCCTGAGGTTTATGCTGGCTTCCCTAGGGGGTCCCCAAGCTAACAGTCCTCTGGCTTGAGAATTATTTAGCTGAGCTCATTCTAGTTTTCCTCCCTTCCATTCTTTGACCTCTGATCATCCTTTTATGCAGTTGGGTGCAAGAGCTTCCTTCTCTTTCTCATTAGTTTTCTTCATCATTGTTCTATCTGGGATCCCTTATGGAATGTGCATAAGAACTGTGCTCCTTTTTAAACTTTTGCGTTACCATTTTAATGTGAAGATCAAATCTTGGTTTATTAAAGTGTACACTGTTTCTTTCAATCACAGCCAATCTAGAATCTGTTGGAATCCATCCCCACAGACTAGTCTGTCCCTCCAGGGAATAAATACACAACTCCTGGGATGTTTAGTTTTAACTTTCCTGGAATCATCACAGATAACAGTGAAGAAAGAGAGGCAAATGGAAGCTGCTACATGTTGCAACATGACAACAGCAGTAGCAATGATGTAATTTCCCATCTCAGGCTAAAAGGGAGACATGGGGGTTACCAAAGAGACAGAGATTCATGGCACCTAGCATCCATTTCAGAGCTTGTTTCTTAATTCTGCTATGGTTGTTGCTCGGTTTTTTGTTTTTTCTGACCTAGTATTGCTTCTCATAAACATCTATAGTCAACTTATAGACATGAATTTTCTGTGTGAATTTGCTAGAATTCTGGGTTATAACAGGATAGCATTGGTTGCCCAGGCACACAGAAAGAAAATAGTTAGGAAGCTTCCTTCCTTGCTCAGGGGTGGGATCTCGATCATGGTCCCAATGTTAGTGAATTTCTCTAAATGAAAGCCTGTTGTATGAGCTCCCCCACCTTTTTAGTAATATCATAAACTCCAAGAACAGAACTGAAATGGAACCTGGGCCTTGTTATTGTTGATGTTTTCTGTCTGTTCCTAATAAATTGAATATGGAATTTTGGCCTGAGAAAGACAAAAGGAAGCATCTCGAAGATAGTGGCGTAGCAGGACAGACCTGTAGAAGCTCTCCCCCCATGGCCCACAAAATACCTGTAAAAAATGACTCTAAACAAATTCTAGAGCACTGGATGCCACAAAATGAAGGAGTGAAATGGATTTCCAACCCAAGACAGTCTGGAAGGCTGACAAGAAAGGTCTATCACACTGGGCTCCAAGCAGAGAGCAGCACAGTTCAGCATGGGCTACAAGACACAGACAGGACTGGAGTAGGCTTCAGGGCATGGAATCACAGGTAGCTGCTATGGTTCCCAGAGTTCTCAACCCACAAATGCCAAAGACAGTTTCAGAGGTCAGTAAGAAAGCTCTTTCCCCTAGGTGAGAGGGGAGCTTGGTGTGGCCTCAGCCCTGGCCCCAGGGTGGCAGCAGCCACAGCAGCTCCACTTTTGGAGACCTTGGCCTAAAGACCCAGGGGGAATCGACTGGCTAATCTGGGTCTCACTGTGGAGTGGCAGTCCTGGGATAAGGAAGAGGGCTGGCTTGGTGGAGTTCATGGTGGCACTGGAAAAGAAATCCTACTAGCAGTTCCAGGGCAGAAAAGAGTGTTTGTGGTTGCTCACAGACCAGAAGACAGGCCATAAGAAGAGTAACTCCTCTTCCTTGATTGTGCCACTTTGGAGGAACTGTGAACTTACAGATCTCTAGAGATATCTCAGAAAAGATCTGCACAAAACTTCCGAAGTCTAGGGTAGTATACTCTCCACTTTTTAACAAAGGACTCAAAAGTCAAGTAACTGTCAGGGAAAATGCCCCCAAAAAAGGGGAAAAAGTAAGACTATAGATGGCTACTTTCTTGGTGAAAAGGTATTTTCTTCCATCCTTTAGGATAAAGAAGAACAAAGCATACCATCAGAGGAAGACATCAAATTCAAGGCTTCTACATCCAAAACCTCCAAAAAAAATATGCAATGGTCTCAGGCCATGGAAGAGCTCAGAAAGGTTTTTGAAAATCAAGTAAGAGAGGTAGGGGAAAAATTAGGAAGAGAAATGAGAGCAATGTAAGAAAATCATGAAAAGCAAGTCAACAGCTTCCTAAAGGAGATTCAAAAAAAAGTGATGACAAAAATAACATTTTTAAAAATAGACTAAATGGCAAAAAAGGTCCAAAAAGGCAATGAGGCAAAGAATGTTTTAAAAAGCAGAATGGGTCAAAAGGAAAAGGAGATTCAAAAATTCACTGAAGAAAATAGTTCTTTAAAAATTAGAACAGATCAGATGAAAGCTAATGACTTTATGAGAAATCAAGAAATTATAAAACAAAACCAAGAGAATGAAAAAACAGAAGACAATGTGAAATATCTCATTGGAAAAACAACTGACCTGGAAAATATATCCAGGAGAGATAATTTAAAAATTATTGGTCTCTCTGAAAACCATAATGAAAAAATTAAGCGTAGAAGTCATCTTCCAAGAAATTATCAAGGAAAACTGCCCTGAAAGTCTAGAACCAGAGGGTAAAATAGAAATAGAAAGAATTCACTGATCACCTCCAGAAAGGTATCCCAAAAGGAAAACTCTTAGGAATATTGCAGACAAATTCCAGAGTTTCCAGGTCAAGGAGAAAATATTACAAGCAGCAAGAAAAAAACAGTTCAAGTTTGAGGAAATACAATCAGGATAACACAGGATTTAGTAGCTTCTACACTAAGAGATTGAAGGGCTTGGAATATGATATTCCAGAGGTCAAAGGACATGGGATTAAAACCAAGAATCACCTACCCAGAAAAACTGAGTATAATACTTCAGGGGAAAAAATAGAATTTCAATGAAGTAGAGGACTTCCAAGCATTTTTGTTGAAAAGATCAGAGCTTAATAGAAAATTTTATTTTCAAATACAAGAATCAAGAGAAACAGGAAAAAGAAGGCTTAAGGAACTCACTAAAGTTGAAGTGTTTACATTCCTACATGGAAAGATGTTATTTGTAACTCATGAGACCTTTTCCAGTTTTAGAGTCAGTTTTAGAGGGAATACATACATACATACATACATATATAAGGTACATTAATCACATGAAATTAATGTGCTTTTCATTTTCCCAAAAGCAATACAACCCACTCTCCTGCTTTTCAAATCTAGGTCCAACTCATTGTCCAACTGTACTGTCTGTCCCAGAGAGAAGTTCTATAAGGTATCTACTAAGAGAAATATTGACATGTCTGTAAGAGTGGGGTTGAGTCAATGCTTTCTTCCCAATAGTTTTACGCACTTTAGCCCAGCTGCCAAGAACCATTAAGTTCTTTAAATGTTGCCGCCAAATGTTGCCAGCCATGATAAAAAAGAGTATCATGAAAAGCATGGTACAGGTTTTATGATAAGATTCTTGTGTCATTCAGTTAGAACCAGTTTGAAAAAAATCCATCAATCAGAAGTATGAACTCTGCGTAAATAAAAGCCTAGATAACTCTTTGAATCATTCAAACAATATAGGTATATCTACAGTTATGTTCAGATTAGCGGAGGGATCTTAGTCAAACTCTGTGGGTCATGTATAATATCAACAATTTTATTTGGAATTGGGCATTCGAACAACTGACAGTTTAGTGATAAGACTCATTCCAACCAAATCCCTAAAAGGAATTGCTTGGGGTCAGAAAGAAGAACCTCAGCTTCAACTTTAGTTTTATCAAACCATCTCTACCATCACCACTCCTCTCCCTCCCCACACCACATGGAAGATCTTGTGAACTTCGGACAACTACAATATTTGGACTTTTTCATCATCATTCTAATCCTAGGAATATCCCTGTGCCACCATGTCTACGTCAAGAGCCAAGGACAATCAATTCTAAACAAATTAAGGAAGGATAATTTCAAGACGCTACAAGTAGCTCGGTATAAAAGTGCCCAAAGGGAACTTCATATATAAGCCCTCAGGAAGGGGAAAACCATTTTCAAGAACCAACCATTGAGTTAATCCTTGGCCCTGTGCTTAACCATTTATCCTGGTTTAAACCAGGGTAAATTAATACTAGCGTTTGTCAGTGGTCAACAGACATGAACATACAGTTCTCAAAAGAAGAACTGAACACTATTAAGAACCACATGAAAAGAATGCTGCAAATCACTAATAATTGGAGAAATGCCAGCAAAAATAATGCTGAGGTATACCTCAGACCAGAAAATTAGAAAAGATGACAAATGACAGGAACAGTAATGGCTGGAGGGCGCAGGGAAAATATGTACAATATTAAATTGTTTGGGGAAATATGGGTTAGAACAATCATTCTGGAAAATACTTTGGAATTATGAGAATAAGGTGGCTAAAAATGCCTGTACCTGTTGACTCATAGATTCTAAAGTTAAGCATATAGCCCAAGGAGATCACTGACAAAAAGAAAGGCTTTATAAAGACTAATATATGCATAGTATCATAGTAGTAAAGCAGTAGAAACTTTAATTGGGAATAACTAAATAAAATGCAAAACATGAATCTAGCAGATTATTGTAATAAATGACAGAATGATGAATATCACATGGAAAGATTTACATGAACTGATGAAAACTGAAGTAAGCAGAACCAAATACGTATGTATATGCATACACACACACACGCACAACTACAACAACGTAAACGGAGTAACAGTCACTAGATGAGTGTGTGTGCTTGTACCTTATCCTCAAAGAAGGGATCTGAAAAGAAACCTCCTCCTCCTCCTTTGCAGAGATGGAGGGAATGGTGGTCCAAAAGTATAAAATATTTCCTGTGACATCAGATTTTAGAGATTTTTGACTAATTTTGATGGGGAAGTTTCTTCTTCTTTTATTCTGTCATGAGAATTCTCTGAGAGGGGAGGAAGAAATATGATGATGTAAAAACAAAAGGTAAGAAAAACTATTTTTTTTGAGACTTTTTCTCTCTATTTAGCTCAGGTTGGAAGTGCAGCAATTATTCAAAGCCTCGATCCCACTGCTGACTGACATGGAAGCTTTGACGGGCTCTGTTTCTAACCTGGGTCTTTTCACAGCTCCTTAGGAAGCTTGAAGACCCCCGACTCTTCAGGCTCCTCTTTTTGGTTCCGCACTTAGTGTAGACTCCTGATCATCCTGATTTAGCCTTTATTGCAGCTCAGAACTCATGAGCTTAAGAGATCCACCAGCCTCAACCTCCCCAATAGCAGGGATTACACCATAGCTGGCCAAAATCACTTTTTTTAAAAGAAAGAAATAGCATATGTTTTGGTGGGCATTTCAGGGAAAAACTGATAGAAACACAAATCTATGCATCAGAAAATGCTTTTGGAATAATCTTCCAACACAATATAACTTAAAATACCATTATTTTTGGGAAGAGCCAAGATGGTGGGGTAGAAAGACTCACTGTATGCTAGCTCTGAACCCACAGCCCATAAATTTTCCATAAAAAGAACTCCCCACAAATTCTGGAGCGGTGCAACCCATGCAGAAACACTGTGGAAGAGATTTCCATTCCAGAGAGCCCTGGAAAGAAATCCCCAGGGGTCCGTCGTGCTAGGGACAGCGGAGCCCACTCCTACGCTGCCCTGGCCTTGGAGCCGCAGAGGAGCAGATCCAAGCAGGCTTCAGGGATGGAATCTCCAGCGGGCGCAAAGGTCCCTCCACCCACAGGCACACAGGTCAGTGAGAGAGACTTCTGGGCTGGCTGACAGGGGAGCCTCCGTGCCTCAGGCGCCCTCGGGAGGCAGCAACAGAGGAAGTGGCAGAGGTAGTGGAAGCCTGGGACTCCCAGAGCAAACAGGGGCTCAGGGCCATTACTGAAGGTCTCTGCATAAACCCCCTGAGGGAACTGAGCCTGGGAGGTGGCCCTGCCCCCACCCAAGCAACCAGAACTTAAGCTCACATTGAATAGTAGCCCCACCCACCACTGAAAACCCTGAGGCTGGGGAGCAGCATTTGAATCTCAGACCCCAAGCACTAGCTGGGCAGATCTAGGCGGGGGTGGACAGGAATCTCAGGAGTCAAGTAACTGGCTGGGAAAATGCCCAGAAAAGGGAAGAAAAATAAAACCATAGAAGGTTACTTTCTTGGTGAACAGATGTTCCCGCCTTTCATTTATGATGACAAGGAACAATTATTACCATCAGGGAAAGACATAGAAGTCAAGGCCTCTGTATCCCAGACATCCGAGGTGGATGTCTGGTGGGCTCAGGCCATGGAAGAGCTCAAAAAGGATTTTGAAAATCAAGTTAGACAGGTGGAGGAAAAACTGGGAAGAGAAATGAGGGAGAGGCAAGAAAAGCATAAAAAACGGGTCAATACCTTGGTAAAGGAGGCCCAAAAAAATGCTGAAGAAAATAACACCTTGAAAAATAGGCTAACTCAATTGGCAAAAGAGGTTTAAAAAGCCAATGAGGAGAAAAATGCTTTCAAAAGCAGAATTAGCCAAATGGACAAAGAGGTTCAAAAGCTCACTGAAGAAAATAGTTCTCTCAAGATTAGAATGGAACAGATGGAGGCTAATGACTGTCTGAGAAACCAAGAAATCACAAAACAAAACCAAAAGAATGAAAAAATGGAAGAGAATGTGAAATATCTCATGGGAAAAACAACTGACCTGGAAAATAGATCCAGGAGAGACAATTTAAAAATTATGGGACTACCTGAAATCCATGATCAAAAAAAGAGCCTAGGCATCATCTTTCATGAAATTATCAAGGAAAACTGCCCTGAGATTCTAGAACCAGAGGGCAAAATAAGTATTGAAGGAATCCATTGATCACTGCCTGAAAGAGATCCAAAAAGAGAAACTCCTAGGAACATTGTGGCCAAATTGCAGAATTCCCAGGTCAAGGAGAAAATATTGCAAGCAGCTAGATATAAACAATTGCAGTATTGTGGAAATACAATCAGGATAACACAAGATCTAGCAGCTTCTACCTTAAGGGATCAAAGGGCGTGGAATAGGATATTCCAGAAGTCAAAGGAACTAGGACTCAAACCAAGAATCACCTACCCAGCAAAACTGAGTATAATACTTCAGGGGAAAATATGGTCTTTCAATGAGACAGAGGACTTTCAAGCATTCTTGATGAAAAGACCAGAGCTGAAAAGAAAATTTGACTTTCAAACACAAGAATGAGAAGAAGCATGAAAAAGTAAACAGCAAAGAGAAGTCATAAGGGACTTACCAAAGGTGAACTGTTTACATTCCTACATGGAAAGACAATATTTGTAACTCTTAAGACTTTTCAGTATCTGGGTAGTTGGTGGGACCCCACACACACACATACACACACACACACGCACACATGTACATGTGCACACACACACACACATACACACTTGCACACACACAGAGACAGAGAGCACAGAGTGAATTGAATAGGATGGGACCATATCTTAAAAGAAATTAAGGTAAATGGTGAGAGAGAAATATAGTGAGAGGAGAGAGGGTGAAATGAAATGGGGTAAATTATATCTCATTCAAGAGGAAAGCAGGAGACTTTTTAGTGGAGGGAAAAAGAGGAGAGCTGAGAAAAAACATGAAGTTTACTTTCATCACATTCGACTAAAGGAAGGAACAAAATGCACACTTATTTTGGTATGAAAACCTATCTTACAATACAGGAAAGTGGGGGAGAAGGAGATAAGCAAGGTTGGGGGGATGATGAAAGGGAGGGCAATGGGAGAAGGGAGCAATTTGAAGTCAACACTCTTGGGGAGGGACAGGATTAAAAGACAGAATAGAAACAATGGAGGGCAGGATAGGATGGAGGGAAATACAGTTAGTCTTACACAACACGACTATTATTGAAGTCATTTGCAAAACTACACAGATAGGGCCTATATTGAATTGCCTGCCTTCCCAAAGGGAATGTGTGGGGAGGGAGGGATAAGGAGAATTTGGAACTCAAAGTTTTAGGAACAACTGTTTAGTATTGTTCTTGCTACTAGGAAATAAGAAATACAGTTAATGGGGAATAGAAAGTCATCTGACCCTACAGGACAAAACAGAAGATGGGGACAAGAGGAGGGAGGATAGAAGTGAGGGCAGATTGGTGATAGGGAAAATTAGAATGCTTGGTGTATTGGGGTGGGGAGAGGGGATAAACAGGGAGAAAATTTGGAACCCAAAATTTTATGTAAATGAATGTAAAAAGTTAAATAAATAAATTTATATTTTTAAAAAATAGCTTTTTTTATAGGGTTACATCCTGGGTGAGACCCTGTCTGAAATTAAGTGGTGAATCAATGGTAAAATAGTCTCAAGATCTGCCAAACATTGTTCAGAATCATAGCCTAGGGAGAAAGAATGGGAATAGAAGTCGTTACATGAATGAGTTCCAATTCTTTGGTGGAATGAGAATGGAATGAATTGTATTACTAGATTAACTTGGATATTGTCCTGGTCTGGGTTGTTACACACTAGTGGGTTTTAAAAACATAGAATAGCCAGTGTCTCTGTTGTTAATCAGAAGTTAAGCAAATACTTCTGTGCTGGTTACTAGGCAGTCGATAGGACGGTAAACTATGAAATGTTATCATATATGATGTACTGTTGAAGTGACCTTGTTGCCTCTGCTAATAGAATATCCTCTATGTCAGAGGTATCAAATACATGCCAGAATCAAACAACAATGCAATTGTGAAATATTTAACAAAATAAAGAAAAATACAATAAAACATAAATGTTGACATGTGCTTTTCTAAAGCAATATGTGGTCTGTAAGAATCTTCATGTACAGTGTAGTGACCCCTGTTTCTATTTGAGTCTGACACAACTACTCCACATGTTGCTGCTGTTGTTGGTTGTTGTCCTTCGTCTTCGAAGAGGATCGAAATGACATCACCATGACAAAGTGAAATTTCAGTGTGTCTGACTGTGGCTGATCAGACCAATATGAGCTCAGAATACTCTACCACAGGTTGGGCACAGATTGTCCATGTGAATATTGGGGGTGGATACTCCAAATTTGTGCATCCTGCATTTACTTTGTGCTGTCTCAATTCTGCTTTGCTCAAAAAGCACAGCACCTTTTCTTGTGTGGGCACATCATGCTGAGCTGTCCTGTGCCAGCGTCTCCCATGTTACACAGTTGATCTAAAGTTCTTGAGAGAGACCTTGAGAGTGTCCTTGTATCGTTTCTTCTGGACACCATGTGATCGCCTGCCCCATGCAAGCTCTCCATAAAACGGTCTTTTTGGCAAGCATACACTTTGCATTCGAAAATATGGTCAGCCCATCAAAGATGCACTCTCTGAAGCATAGTTTGAAGGCTTGGTAGTTCAACTCAAGGAAGAACTTCAGTGTCTGGTACCTTATCTTGCCAGGTGATCCTCAGAATCTTCCTAAGACAGTTCAAATGGAAGCGATTCAGTTTCCTGGCGTGGCGCTGGTAGACTGTCCATGTTTCACAAGCATATGACAATGAGGTCAGCATAACAGCTCTGTAGACCTTCAGTCTGGTAGTCAGTCTAAAACCTCTTCTCTCCCAAACCTTTCTTCAGAGCCTCCCAAACACTGAACTAGCTCTGGCAATGAGTGCATCAACTTTATTGTCAATGTGTACATCCCTGGAAAGTACACTACCAAGATAAGTGAACTTACCCACAGCATCCAAAACTTCTCCATCTTCTCTAACTGATGGTTCTATATATGGATGGTGCAGTGGTGGCTGATGGAATACCTGTACTCTACATATAGTGACTGCAGTATTGCCAATGACTTCTTTCCATAGGCATGGTGTAGTTCAAAGAGTGAATCTGAAGACCTGAATTCAAATCACTTTGAACTACCAAATCAAATCACTATCACTACAAAACACTACGTCGTTCTTTCATTTGTTTCCTTTGTGACACTGGGCAAGTCAGATAACACTCAGGACTTATGTTTATCCTTTTTTAAAATGGGGATATTTGATGGTTGCTAAAGCACCTTCCAGCCAGGTAAATGTTGTTCTTGGTAAATGTTTAACAATTGGCTCATGCAAGACACACTTTTAAGCTTAATCTGCATTTTTTACATTTTCTCCATCACTTTCTCATCCAAACAATCAACAGAACAGCCAATCAATCTCTGATTTGTAGCTTTCTGAGTTTTTTTCACACTGAAGATCTAAGTGAACTCTTGTGAACCAGTCCAAGCTAGGTCCTGGATACCTCTGCAGACCTCCAGCTCTAACTCCTGTTAGCCTATGACCATTTTGGTGTTTGAGTCACTGTCTGGTAAGAAGTCATTATGATATGCCTCCCAAAATCCCTTTTTAAATAAACAATTTGCTCTTTTGTCATGATCTACTAATTCACCATCGGATTTTCGGATTTATTGGTAAATGAATTCCTAACGAGGAAACTCCTTCCACTCGTGGATCAGCATGGCTCCACCGCTTAGAGTCTTAGAAAATCATCCACGGCATTGAGAAGTTAAGTAACTTGTTCTGAGCCACGCAAACAGTATGTGTCAGAGGCAAAACTTGAACCCAGGTCTTCAGGAATCCCCTTCCCCACCCCCATTTCTCTTTGCTCTATCATGTTGCCTCTTAGACATAAGTAATATTTGACAAATTCCCAATGTTCACAAATTATTGACAGTTTGTCCACCAAATAGCAATCCTATGGAGCTTTATACATTGCCATTTATTTTCTTTTTGCTCATAGACACATGCACTAATGATTTACCTCATTAGATGAAGGAGATTAAGAAAAAATACATTTCAGTATTTTCCCTTCAAAGGACTTGATCATAAAGAAGGACAGTTTTTGGTACCCAACAGATACTAAAACCATTCAGATGAGCACGTCTCCTTTCTAGCATTTGGTGCGAATGAATACTGGACCCCTACTCTATTAGAATCAGTACTAATCAGTTTGATATTTTATACAAATCATATTAGGGATAATTACATTTATAGTAGGCCTTTCTATTAGGCCTCAAACTTTAACATAATGTTCACCACTTGTTTACCAGTTATAAAACTCACTTGCACAACCACAAGAATGCTGACAAAGATATCTCTATCCTGTTTTGCCCAAATTTCATGTCCAAACCCTGTGTGGGTGGGATGCTTTGATCCTTTGCAAAGTCCTCCACCTTATATATGTACCTTCTTACTACCCTCTCTTGTCCAACATGAGCAGGTGATCTTATTACCATCTTATGATCACTTGGTCAGCAGATGTCCCCTGTTTCATCCAATCAGTGATTCCCATGCTAATATATCATTTTTGGCTCTCATGAGCAAGGTCTATCAACCAATGAGATTCTGTATCTTGCCATGCCTATTTTGCATATTTAGGTATCAAACCTATAAAAAGAAGGTCCTGGGGACCAGGGGTATCTCAGATCATGAGGAAGATATGAAGTCCATTTCACTGGAGAGGGCCATGGACCAACTGATTAAGTACTACTGGCTTAAAGTTATGCCTCAGTGGCTTTCTTGCATATTGGACAATTTTTGACCCCACAGAGGAAGATATTTTCCCTCTTGTCACCTGTTTCTTTTTTGTAAAATAGTCATAATAATTTGGGTATAGAGCAGGATATATAGTAATTCTGAAATCTGCCTGCTCATCATTTCTCATAGCACAATAGTATTCCATACATTCATATACCACAGCTTGTTTCATTATCCCTCAATGGATGGGCATGCCCTCAATTTCCTATTCTTCGCCACCAGAAAAAGAGCTGCTATAAATATTTTTATATAGGTGAGTCCTTTTCTTTTTTTTTATGATCTCTTTGGTATACAGACCTAGCAATGCTATTGCTGGATCAAGAAGTATGCACAATTTTATATGTAATTAGAAAAAGTAAAATACTATTAATTGGGTAAAATAAAGTAATGAGCATATTATCAATGTGCATATGGGAGAAAATTTTCTACTTGGGAAATTCCTTGCAATAGTGAACTCATGGACTCAGATTAAAAAAAAAAACAATAAACAAACCAAAAAACAAACCTTATAAGGTTCTTGTGAGGAAAATACTTGGAGCCAGGAAGCATTATATTAAAGTCAGTTGCTATTGCTATTATTACAGTCACAGCTCCACAGAGAAATCAAACAGGATATGACTAAGCATGTAAAATATGAACTGGAACAAAAATGCTAGCCATTACTCCAAACTGCGTTACTGTGTTCTTTGAGAAATGTTGATTCCAGGCACACCAGAGAGCTCCAGCTCTGGACTGAGTCACACTACCTTTTGTCCTGGGAAAGCTTGACCTCCAAAAGAGGGGAGCTAGGCTCTTCTCCTACTCTCCGGATCATTATTCCGCAACCCCAGAGCGAAACTCTGGGCGAGATATTTAAAGCAAAGATTAGGAATGGCTCATGATTAAGGTGTCCCCCAAAAAAGGATTAATAAGGTCCTTTCTTGAAAAGTACTTATGCTGTCTTAATTGGGAAAAAGCCATAAAATACAGTAATAAGTGAAAAGTCATAAAAATTTAAACTTTGTGAAAGGTAGAAGCCTAGACATGGCAACCTGTTAGAAATCATAACCTAGATACTGAGTCATAATTTAAGATACTATGACCTATGAAAGTTAAAACAAGAAAATAGGGACCCATATGTGACCAGTACATAATCTCCACACAAATTTATGTTTGGGCATAACATTGTCTTAACTCCCAAGCTCATTAACTAAGCAGAAAACCAAAAATATCCACCAATTAGTAGTAATGCACTCTCAAGCTCCTCCTGCCTTTGTTTTCTATAATTACCACAGGGATTTTGAGGGTTCTTAGCTGGGATCTACGGAACTGTCTGACCATCACCTCAGACCAAAGATTGCTACCATTTTGCAAGTATTCATAATAATTGATTAAGCTACTACCTATTATCATTCGAGAGCTCCATGGCCTCTTCCCATAGTTATGGGGAAGGTACAGGGTTCCCCAGACCTTATAGTATTCTCTTTCTTTCTCTCTCTCTCTCTCTCTCTCTCTCTCTCTCTCTCTCTCTCTCTCTCTCTCTGTCTCTCTGTCTCTGTCTCTCTCTCTCTTTCTCTCTCTCTCTCTCTCTCTCCATATATATATATGATATATATGTACATATATAATATATATATGGATGGATGTATTTACATGATAGATTAGGCTTAGGACAGCTGTTTGCTTTCTCCATCATGAAAGAAATACTTAAAACACAAAAAGCTTTCTTGATGTTCAATGACAAATACTTTAAACTTAAAGGATCCCCCAAAGAAATACAGAAACAATTAGGTACTCAGAAGACCTGTATTATATTCTCCCTGGAGGGTTGCTATGTGAAACAATGAATATGAAAAATATTTTGTACAGCTTATTTCACTTTTGTCTTAGATCTTTACTGGATGAGCAACTCATGCAAGGTCCAAATCTTCTGGAAAATTGTATCCTGACTTTGGCTTATCCTACTCTTGGTCATCATCTTCTCTAAGAATCAACCTGCATTCCGACCCATGAGCTATGTTCTCTTATGGAATTCAATCTGTCCAGGGTAGAATGACAGGGGGAGAAGTTAAGGTATTCGGTGTCTAGTCCTGACCTCAGTCACAATTTATATCCTTTTTCTCTATTAAATGAGCACTGTAATTCCCACCATCATCACCTTACGTCTGGCTGAATGGAGGGATAGTTTTCATTAGTCCAGGGCTACTTCTAGAAACAGCTATTGAACTAGCATATACTAAGTGTACTAGAGTACGGGGCTTGCAATAAGAAAGATTCATTTTCGTGAGTTCAAATCTGGTCTCAAACGCTAACCAGCTGTATGACCCTGGACAAGTCACTTAACCCTATTTGTCTTAGTTCGCTGGAGAAGGAAATGGCAAACCACTCCAGTGTCTTTACCAAGAAATCCCCAAGTGAAGAACAACTGTGCTAAATGCTGAGTACATTAAAGAGAAAAGAGGCACACGCTTTTCCTATTGCCCTGGTGTAGTGATACAGGCAAATCTCCAGCCTTCAATACAAAATTCCTGGAATTACTTCCAAAAAGATCTATGGGAGTAATGGGGAGGTAGGTGAAGCAGGGATTTCCTCTAGTACTGTCTGCCACATGTAGAGGACAGATTTGAAGTACTCATTACATTTGTAGTTGTTGAGTAACAGCTTACGGGCTGGTAAATGTTTTTGCCTGTCCATTTTTTGTAATTCTCTAAAAATTACATATTATGTAATTTTATATTATCACTATATAAAATTATATATAATTTTGTATAAGCTTTGTAGAAGCTGACATGAAATGATTCCTTTTTTACATTTTGTTCATTCATTTCTGAAAAGGACTCCTGGATTTTATATTTCTCTGGCCTTTATTTCTGTTTTATCTTGTTCTATGCTGTCTATAATTCTGAAGCCTTGAATGGAGAGTAAGCCACTCTGATCACCATAGGATTGATTACTACCTCAACTGTTGAGATTTTGGGGTGCTCAGGACCCCAAAATACCAGCATATTACATCCTGCATGAATGAATTTTACTCAAGCCTTCTGTAAGCCACCATATTGGCCAGACTCTTAAGCAATCTCATCATTGGTTAGACTCTTAAGGAATCTGAGCTCATGTCAGCAAATCTGAGCACCTTCATGGAGGCAAGATGAATCTTATATAGAAAAAGACTGTGGGAGGGAATCTAGGGGTGGTCAGGTGACTGGAGGAGGACCTTCATAAAGACCCCAGGGAGGGTCTTGATGGGAGTGACCAGTAGCTGGGGTGATTAGAGATCAGATAGCAGGAACCAAGAGAATGGGATTTTGATGGGATCAAGGGTGGGAAGTAGCTGGAGGCAATCCAGAGGTAACAGACAATGGAATGCGGGGCTAGTTTAAGGGTAACAGATTTGGGCATGAAAGCTAGATCAAATGGGAAGGTTCCAGGAGAGTTCAAGGTGGGGTTTTCCAGGCTCTATGAACAAATGGGACTCAAATTCTTTTGGGGTGAGGGGTGAAGGAAGATCTTGGCAGGGACCCTGTCACAACCAGGTTAGACATCATGAGTTTTTGTCTAATTATATTTATAGGTGGTAAATTTAATAGCTAAAATGTGAAAGGAAGCTTTCTTGGACTCAAAACCATGTTGTACTTTATTCTTTTTACCATCTAAGTCACCTTGACCATTAGAAATAGCTATTCTCAGCTGAGCTCATCTAGTAAAATAAAGACTATCTCCAAGCAAATAAAGACACTGAAAAGTGAAGGGGCTGAGTCCATTTTCTGACCCCCTCCCAAAACTGGAATTCCCAAATGATAAGGGGAAAAAGGGTTATTATGCTTGCATTATTTGGATAATGGCTCTTCTCCACTTTTACTTCTGTACTCACAGTCACAGTGCAGTACTTCCAATATTATTTATCTGAAGACTAATTTCATTACAGATGTGCAAATTAAGTAATGATCAACTTTTTTCCCAATTACAGATTCAGTGTGATAGAAAGAGTGCTGGTATGAGGGTAAACAGGAGACCAGATCTAACTAACTAGCTAGCTGATATTCAGAATGGCTCTGATGGAATGGTGGGACCTGGACCACTAAAAGGAAAAGACCATGTCTTTGAAACAAACCAGTTCCTGAATTTTCCCAGTTCAGATCATTGACACCTTCACCCACAGCAACTGGCCCATCCTAGCCCACTTAGATCACCTAATTAGCTTACTTGACATTCCTTTCACTGCAGCTCTGTATTGCCCAGGCAATATTCATATCACCAAGGGTGTCTATGAATATGCCGGCATAGTTTGGAATCACAAAATATAACAGACTCTCCATGTAGAAGGCTTAAGAAAAACATTTATTCAGACACCAGAAAACCATATCCCCAAACCAGAAAGCCAAGTCTATCATAATAGCCAAGAAGTCAATATACATCACTGCAGGAGACAAAGCCATTCCCAAGTGTCCCCTCCCCACTCCCATTGCTGGGGCCTTCCCACAAGCACTCAAAAGTCTAGCTTTCTGCTTGCCTGTGTCGTCTCTCTCCCTCCACCCTAGCTGCTCTCAATAACTTCTTCTCAGTTCTGCTCCATCCTTCCTTTTCCACCTATTCAGCTGCAGTGAAAGGAATGTCAAGTAAGCTAATTAGGTGATCTAAGTGGGCTGGGATGGGCCAGTTGCTGTGGGTGAAGGTGTCAATGATCTGAACTGGGAAAATTCAGGAACTGGTTTGTTTCAAAGACATGGTCTTTTCCTTTTAGTGGTCTAGGTCCCATCACTCCATCAGAGCCATGCTGAATATCAGCTAGCTAGTTAGTTAGATCTGGTCTCCTGTCTACCCCCATACCCACCACATGTGACTTAGGTTTCCATGTGATTTAAACAGGTCACTTGAGTCTATTCAGGAATGGGAAAGATCTTCCCATTTAAATTACTATTACAGGCTCTTGGCCTGCCCCAGACCACTTGCATATAACAAACCCTCTTTAATCCCATCTAGATCATTTATTTAGCCTAGTTGATATTCCTTTCAGAGTTGCATGTGGCCCACCCCAGACTACTTACCACTCCTTAATCCTATGTAGATCCTTTCACTGTCCTTTTGTACATAAGTATCAGTCTCATTCTCATTGATAGAATCCTACCCACTACTATTAGCTACAATAAACCTTGTCATATGATTGGAAGAAGGTCCAAGTATGTGAATTCATTCCAGGGAGATGCTGCCCTGAACCCTGACATTTTGGGGTTTCTAATAACCCAAATTGCATCAGCTCTTCATCTTTATGAGCTTCAGAATTCTCATTTGTAAGATAGATTGTTCCCTCTGTGCCCAGATCTAGTAGGTACACCCCTGTCTTTGTCCATTTTTCTTTGTTTGATCATGGGTGAAAAATAGAAATTGAGGAAAGGAATTTAGGGTGGTAGTTCCAGTGGTGTTCATGAGTAGCTCATGGTTGGAGCACCTAACAAAAAATGGTAAGTACATTTAATATGTACAACAGTGATAAAGGCACAATGGATAAAGCACTGGGCTTGGAATCAGAAAGGCTCATCTTGCTGAGTTCAAATATGGCCTCAGACCCTTACTAGCTGTGTGACCATGCCAAGTCACTTAAATCTGTTTGCCTCATTTTCTTATCTATAAAATTAACTAGAGGAAGAAATGGCAAATCATTCCAGTATTTGTCAAGAAAACCCCAAAATGAGGTCACAGAGAGTCCCCAAAATGTGGTCTTGGAAAATAGGACTGAAAAATCACTGAACAAAGTTATCCTATCATTCTAGTAGGACTGACAAAAAATATGACAGAGGTACTTGTCATATTGTTTTGTTGCAGCCATGACTCAAATATTTAAATCAATCTGTGGTCTTGCTGATACTGAAGTTCCCTCCAATGATGCCAATTACAAATCATTGATGCCTACCTATGTTGTGGGCCATGGTCTATATCCTTTTGATAGGTTTCTTGGACCTCAGTCCTAGGATATCTCTCCTTAGCCCAAAGCCTACCTCTGGCAATTACTCATGAGTGGGCTCCAGTGAGGCAAACTATGTCTCCCAGTTGCAAGAACAAGCTGACCTTTGTAGAATTTCCCTTGTATGAATAGGACTATCGTATATATCCAGCAGAGCTATCATATACTGATTCCCACAGTTACTGTATACAATCCAGAAGTCAAGTTATAACAGACCAAAAAGACAACCCTTGGAAGAACCTAATCCCTCCCCCTGCTCCCAGCTAGTAGTGAATGACTTTTGTGCCCAAGGTACAGAAACTCTATGATCACCACCTAATTAACATACTTGGCACACCACTCACTGAACTTTTTCTATATAAGCTTTAGCATCAATCATTATGTGGCAAGTTCCCTAAGAAGCTCTGCCAGCTATATTTGCATTATAATAAGCATTTTTCCACTTGACTAGAAGACTATTTGAGAATTCTTTTCAGATGACTCCCCCATATACCTCAATAATTTTGATGTCCATATCCCTAAACCATATTACTATCAGTAAGTTCAATACAGGGAGTTCACCTAATAAACTGGAGACATTCCACTATTTTGTTCAATGTCAGCAACACTCAACATTACTGAGCACTTTAACTGTTCACCTATTCCTGGCTTTCATTTATAACTACTCACCCAGCCACCTCCTTCATCATTTCATGCCTGAACTATTACAACAGAATGAAATAAAAAACCTTCTGTTTGACATTTCACAATACGGTCTTTAGCTACCTTTTCTGTCATCTTACTCATTACTACCATTAACATATTCTACAAGCCATTTTATTCACTGGCTGTTTTATTCTTTACATATAACAGTCTTATCTCCCAACTCTATGTTTTTTCACTGTCTGTCTCCCATGCTTGGAATGCTCTCCTTCCTCACTTCTTGTATTCCTGACTTCCTTTAAGACTCAGATTTTATAGTAGGTAGGCATTTCCTGTTTCCCTTTTCTTAGTTACTAGTGTCTTCCAAGATTGACTTGCACTTATGCTGTACAGATCTCAAATATGCATAATAATAATTGTCATGTCTCCTCAGTTAGAATGTGAATTCTTGATTATTGTATGTGACTCAAGAATTTTGTATATATGGGGCAGAGCCAAGATGGCGGAGTAGAAGGACGCACGTTTACGAGCTCCGAAACCAAAGCCCATAGAATTAATGTAAAAAGAGTCCCCCATAACTTCTGGGTGAATACAAGGTGTGCAGAGGCAGAGTGGAGGAGATTTCCGTTCCAGGGAGCCCTGACGACCCGTCCCCAGGGTCCGGCGCGCCCCGGAGAGTAAACCCGACCCCCAGCGCTGCCCTGGCCGAGGCCTCAGAGAAGCGGATCCGAGCAGGCTTCAGAGACGGAAGCTGAAGCAGCCAGGAAAGTCCCTCCGCCCACAGAAGCAGGTCAGTGAGAGAGGCCAGGCTGAAGGAGAGGGGAAGCGGGGCGTCTCCGTGACTCGGGCCCCCTCGGGAGGAAGCGGCGGCGGCAGGGACGGGGGCAGGCGGCGGAGGCAGAGGTGTGGGCGGCGGCTGAGGCGGCAGCGGCCCGGGACTCAGGAATCCCCCAACAGCAGGCAGGATCTTCATTACGGAAGATTCCCGCATAAAACCTGACGGAGCTGAGCCTGGGAGACGGCCCTGCCCCCACCCCCGCTCTGTTGCTGAAGGCTTCTGCTCGGGACCCCCAGGGGAGCTGAGATTGGGAGGCGGGCCCCCCACCCCGCCCCCACCCGCTCCATTCCTGAAAGTCTCTGCATAAAGCCCCCCAGGGGATCAGAGTCTCGGAGGCAGCCCTGGCCCCACCCCAGCACCTGAACTAAAGCTCACTGATTGACAGCCAGCAGGAGGAAAGCCCATTTAAATCTCAGAGGCCAAGCACTAGCTGGGCGGATCCAGGCGCGGGTGGAAAGGAATCTCAAAAGTCAAGTAACTGGCTGGGAAAATGCCTAGAAAAGGGAAGAAAAATAAGACTTTAGAGAGTTTTTTCCAACAAATGCAAATGATCCCGACCTTCGGATCTGACGAAGATGAGGATGTATTCTTGCCATCAGGGAAAGACGTGGAGGGCGGGGCCTCAGTACCCCAGACACCCCAGGGGGGTGGTGGGTGGGCTCAGGCCCTGGAAGAGCTCAAAAAGGATTTTGAAAAGCAAGTTAGACAGGTGGAGGAAAAACTGGGAAGAGAAATGTCAGAGATGCAACAAAAGTATGAAAAACAGGTCAATACCTTGGTAAAGGAGACTCAAAAAAATGCTGAGGAAATTAACACCTTGAAAAATAGGCTCACCCAATTGGCAAAAGAGGTTCAAAAAGCCAATGAGGAGAAGAAGGCTTTCCAAAGCAGAATGAGCCAAATGGAAAAAGAGGTTCAAAAGCTCACTGAATTTAATAGTTCTCTCAAAATTAGAATGGAACAGATGGAGGCTAATGACTTTATGAGAAACCAAGAAATCACCAAACAAAACCAAAAGAATGAAAAAATGGAAGAGAATGTGAAATATCTCATGGGAAAAACAACTGACCTGGAAAATAGATCTAGGAGAGACAATTTAAAAATTATGGGACTACCTGAAACTCATGATCAAAAAAAGAGCCTAGACATCATCTTCCATGAAATTATCAAGGAAAACTGCCCTGACATTCTAGAACCAGAGGGCAAAATAAGTATTGAAAGAATCCATCGATCACCACCTGAAAGAGATCCAAAAAGAGAAACTCCTAGGAACATTGTGGCCAAATTCCAGAACTCCCAGCTCAAGGAAAAAATCTTACAAGCAGCTAGAAAGAAACAATTCCAGTACTGTGGAAATACAATCAGGATAACCCAAGATCTAGCAGCTTCTACATTAAGGGATCGAAGGGCGTGGAATAGGATATTCCAGAAGGCAAAGGAACTAGGACTCAAACCAAGAATCACCTACCCAGCTAAACTGAGTATAATACTTCAAGGGAAGATATGGTCTTTCAATGAAACAGAGGACTTTCAATCATTCTTGATGAAAAAACCAGAGCTGAGAAGAAAATTTGACTTTCAAACACAAGAATGAAAAGAAGCATGAAAAAGTAAACAGCAAAGAGAAGTCTTAAGGGACTTACCATGAATGAACTGTTTACATTCCTACATGGAAAGACAATATTTGTAACTCTTAAAACTTTTCAGTATCTGGGTAGTTGGTGGGACCACACATACACATGTACACGCATGCACACACATACACACATGCACACACATACACACATGCACACACATACAGAGATAGAGAGCACAGATTGAACTGAATAGGATGGGACCATACCTTAAAAGAAACTAGGGTAAATGGTGAGAGAGAAATGTAGGGGGAGGGAAAGGGAAGGGGGTAACTATATGTCATTTAAGAGGCAGGTAGGAGTTTTTCTTAGTGGAGGGAAAAAGAGGAGAGCTGAGAAAAAAAAAAAAAACAAGAAGTTTACCCTCATCACATTTGACTAAACGAAGGAGTGAAATGCACACTCATTTTGGTATGAAAACCTATCTTACAGTATAAGAAACTGGGGGAGAAAGAGGTATTGCAAGGGGGGGATGATGGGAAGGGAGGGCAAAGGGAGGAGGGAGCAATTTGAAGTCAATACTTGGGGAGGGACAGGATCAAAAGACAGAAGAGAAACAATGAGGGGCAGGTTAGGAGGGATGGTAATCCAGTTAGTCTTACACAACACGACTATCAGGGAGGTCATTGGCAAAACTACACAGATATGGCCCATATTGAATTGCCTGCTGTCCCAAAGGGAATGGGTGGGGAGGGAGGGATGAGGAGAATTTGGAACTCAAAGTTTTAGGAACAACTGTTTAATATTGTTGTTGTAACTAGGAAAGAAGACATACAGTTAAGGAGGAATAGAAAGTCATCTGGCCCTACAGGAGAAAAGAGAAGATGGAGACAAGAGAAGGGAGGGATGACAGAAGAGAGGGCAGATTGGAGATAGGGAAAATTAGATTGCTTGGGGTATTGGGGTGGGGGGAGGGGATAAAAGGGGAGAAAATTCGGAACCCAAAAATTTGTGAAAATGAATGTAAAAAAATTAAATAAATAAATAAATAAATAAAAAAAAATAAAAAAAAACAAAATATGTAAAAATCAAAAAAAAAAAGAAAAAAAAAGAAAGAATTTTGTATATATGGGAGAGTGTGTATATATGTGGGTATATGTTCATGGTTATTTATATTCTTATATAACTTTTTTTTTTAGTATTAACAAGGTCTAATATTTTGTCAAAGCCTTTTTTTTGAACTAGGTTGTATTGTATGTTGTTCCTTCAACTCCCTCACAATTGTATTGCCTCAAGTACGGATCTTCCTCTTTACAAACTTGGTCAAATCTAGCTAATAGTAATTGATGAGGTTTGGGGTTGCTGGGAACCCTGAACTGTCAGGGTACAAGGAGACATACACCTGGAATGAATTCACACACTCAAACCAGCTTCCGGCCAAGGAACAAATTTTCTTGCAACACCAATATAAGCAGAGTTCCTAGTGAACTTGCAACTTTATGCGACTTTTATGAGACTGATTCTTTTATACAAAAGGGACAGAGAAAGACTCTGGATGGGATTAAGGAGTGGTAAGTATCCTGGGGTAGGCCAGGTGCAAGAGTAAAAGCAAGATCAAGTAAACTTATTAGGTGATCAGGTATTCTGGGGGTGGGCCAGTGATCTGGGCTGCTGGAATGTATGGGAAAATTCATGGCCTTTCGGGGCTAGGTCCCATCACTCCATCAATAATTATAAGAAAAACAATAATAGCTAGCATTTCTGTTTATGTAGTTGATATGTGCCAAGTGCTGCGCTAAGCACTTTACAAATATTGACTCGTGATCTTTGCGACAACCTTGGGAGGTCTTTTTTCAGATGAGGAAACTGAGGTAGACAAAGTGGTAAGAGAGCTGACAAAGCTAATCTGAGGCTGGATTTTAATTCAGGTCTTCTTAACTCAAGGGACTAGCACTAATCACATCAATTCTTTGTTCCTTTAGTACTATTTCTCCTCCTTAGAAGAACCTTGGGGATTATGATTTTAGGATCATGGTGTAGTAATTTCACTGTCTTTGATGAAGAAAACCATTTGTCACATTGATTTTTATAAATCGTTTCTGTTGCTCTTTTACTAATTGTCTTCTTTCAATGTTCATCCTTAAATGTCCTTGGAATGATCGTGCTTCCTTGGAAATTTTATCAATCTTTAAGGTGATCTTCCCTACCATTACTTTTCTCTGCTTATTAGACAATTTTGCTCTTAATTTTTCATAGACACACACATACACACACACCTATAAACAAGTTTATATTCTGATCTGGTGTTGCCTTTGGCAGCCATCTCTCCTTTTGGCAGATAAATTGTATATTTGCTGCATAAGGTTTTTTCTTGGGCTCTATTTTTTGTGGCAATTAATTTACATTGGTTAAGCTTCTTCGTAAATATTATAATTGGTGTCATCATTTCTGTTATCCATTTCTCATGTGGGATTGTCAATTACTTCTTTAAATAATTGATTTTTTTAAAAAAAATTTCCCTAATTTTATATATATATATATTTCTTTATCTTTTTTTTTCTAATTCTGATTTTAGCTTTGATAAATCAATAGTCTAACTCTACACAGACAAGTAACTCAGGGTTAACCTACCATTTCATAGCTCAAAATTCAGCAAGGGTCTGTAGTAACTCAGAATGCAATATCTGTAATAGTCATCATGGTGTCATCCACTCAAGCTGTTTTCTTCTAATGGCAGCCAATCTTGGGGATGGTCCACCTTTCATTAGGGTGCAAAATCTACATGCCCATCTTAGAAGTCTAAGCAATAGTTGTCTGAACCCAAGCCACAGTGAGGGGAGAGAGTGACAAGAGTAACAGAGGAAATAGAGGTAAATACAGACAGACAGAGACAGAGGCAGACAGAGAGACACAGAGAGAATAAAAGTTTTTTCTCCTTTTAAACTGAGTCCATGGCTCTGGCTGCTTAGTTACCTCAGACTAACACTGGAGTCTCTAGTAAATGTATGACCAAGGTAAGGGTCCAAAACATGAGCCTAAAGTGTTACTCCCCACAATGGTTCTTGTCACCCCAAAGTGCGAATCTTTCAATAATGAGTTCAAGAACACATATGTCTACCCCATGAAGCTAAAGTAGATGCTCCATGGTCTCAACACCAATACAAGAAGTTAGGGCAAGAATTTTGTTATTTTATCCCACAGTCAAAAGAGAGCCCCTGAAAATTTGATTAGGGATGTGATGTGGTTAAATATAGTTTAAAAGGATCAATTTGTCATTTGTGTGGATGGGGGATTGTGGAGGGAAAAGAATGGGAGAGTAAAAAGGGGCTTAGACAGGTGAAAGAAAAAGGACCCTAACTTAGGTGGAGGCTAAGTGGAAAGAGAAAATAGGATAGAAAAGATGTTGAGGCCATAGGGTGAAAAACACTTGGCAACTCATCAAATAAGGAATGGGGATGAGGATGTTGGGGAAGGACTGTGAGAAAGGAGGAAAAGTCAAGGATGACACTAAAGCACTAACGTTGGAAAACTGTTAACTCAAAGGATGGTGATGCCTGGACAGAAATAGAACATTTTGCAGGAGGGAGGAATGTGGGGGGAAATATAATTAATTCTGTCTTAAACATTTTCAGTGTAATTCATCAAACATTTATTAATGCCCTACTATGTGGCCAGGTACTACACTAGGCATCCGGGCAAAAACCAAAATGGTCATTGTCCTCAATGAATTTACATTCAGTTGGCTGGGTGGGGAGGGCTTATCTGACTGAAAATAATGATAACTAACATTCATAGAGCACCCTAAGGTTTTCAAAGTACTTTACAAACATTATTTGAGCCTAGGAGGTGGGTATGATTACTATCCTCACTTTACAGATAAAGAAAGTGAGGTTCGCTGCCTTTTCTGGGGTCACACAGCATTATGTGTCCAAGGCCAGATTGGAATTTTTCTGGACTCCAACCTTGGCAATGGTATGCCACCTAGCTGTCTACAGAGAGGGGAGATGGACTGTCTTGTAAGGGGAACAGCAAACATTTCAGGTTGGCTGTAATGTAGAATATTAACAGCAGAGTATATGAAGGATAAACATGGACTATGAGCCATGTACTAAAAGAGTTAGATTGAAGCTGGACTGTGAAGGGCTTTTAGGAACCAAACATTTGCAATTCATTCTAGAAATAAGAAGGAGGCACTGGAGCTTCTTGGACTTCCAAGTATGCTTAGAGTTGATCAGCTTTATGTTTTATTCTTCTGTCTTTAAATCTTGCACATAGGAGGAATCCTTAATATTTAATGACATATGCTATCTGCTATACATAAAGCCCCTCTCCCAGATATCTAAGAAATACAATTTCATGGGATCCCCAAAATATATCGTGTTATGTATATTTTGTTGCTGTCACATCCCACTCTTCATGACCCCATTTGGGGTTTTCTTGGCAAAAATACTAGAGTAATTTGCCATTTCCTTCTCCAGCTCATTTTACAGACGAGGAAAGTGAGACAAACAGGGTTCAGTGACTTGATCTGGGTCACACAGCATCTGAAACCAGATCTGAATTCAGAAGGATAATTATTGCTGACACCAGGCCCAACACTATCCACTGTGCTTTCTAGATGTCCTATATTCATATATACACAAAAGCTATTTTTTATATACAATATAACCTAGAGGTAATATTAACTTGTGGTTTCCGCTACAAGCTATCCTTTAGAAAAGGGCACAAAACAGAAAACTTAACCAGTTGTAAGACCTTTGGCAAGTTGTTCCATTTGGGTTACCTTACCTGTAAAATGAAAGCATTGGAATACTTTATCTTTCAATCCCCTTCTCCAGTCTGATCTAAGTTTCATTTCTTTAGTTTCTCTAAACCAAAGGCTTTCTGATGATGCACAGCTTCCAATAAGCTGTTTAGTCTCACTTTGTCTCCCTAATTTAATACCCTATGAAGCTCAGGTACATTCCTCTGCATGAAGACTTTTCCAGCTGTCCCTCCTCTCCTTTGTACTGAACTCCTTTGTTTCTATTTGTGTTTATGCACTTTATATTTATGCTGTTTTTATATAGATACATGCAAGCATGCATATACAAGTACCAAGAAGGAAACAATCCCTCCTTGAAATGAGTTACATTTTTATGGGGGTGGAGGAGGCAGAGAGGCGCAAGTGTAAATACATACACGGGTACAGGCATAACTTCACGTATGCATATATATAATTTGGGGAGAATTATGTCTGCGTACATATAGTTTCCGTTTGCAGTTAGCTTACATTGTCATCGAGGATGCAGGGAAACAGGTGCAGGTGCGTATATGTGTGTCTACACACGCACACATGGATACATTTCATGCGTAACATTTTAACAGATATAGACATAAAATCTAGATTATACGTACACGAAAAATTATATATGTGCATGCATATATACATATATGTGTATATAGATACACACACATATATATCCCTACCAGCCCTGAGTTTACATTCCAGTGGAGGTGGGGGAGGGAGAGCTCCAGCGTCCGGGAAGTCGGTTCCCCCCACCGCCCCCCAAAACTGGAGAGAGCCCTTGACCTCGGATCTCCGAGGGTGACACATAGCCAGCTCAGAGGAGCCCCCGGCCCGCCCCCAGCCCGGCCCCAGCACCACGCCCTCCCACGTGGCCCCGCCCCAGCACCACGCTCTCCCCACGCGGCCCCGCCCCCATCCCGGCCCCAGCACCACGCCCTCCCACGAGGCCCCACCCCCAGCACCACGCCCTCCCACGTGGCCCCGCCGGCCCCGCCCCGAGCCGCCGCCGCCGCTTCCGCTGCCTCTTCCTTCTTTTACACGTGCTCGTCTGGGGCGCATGCAACAGGCCCCGCCGGGTAAGTGGGGGCCGGCGCCTCGCGCAGGTCCCCGTGCCCCGCCCTTCGGAGCCCCTTCCAGGGGACGGGGCACCCCGCCTGGCCACGTCGTTGGGCAGCGCCCGCCCTGGGGCTCCGCTGTGGTCACAGTGGGGGGTGAGGGTCAGTGGTGGGGGGCACGACCCAAACAAAGCCCAGGCCGGGGCTCACCCGCAAACCCGGGAGCGCGCCTGGTGCGTGGCATAGGCGTGGCATGCGGCTTGCCCGCCACCCCGGGGCCCCGGAGGCTGCAGGAAGGGGCGGGGGTCCCCGGGCTCCCAGCCCCGCGGGGGGATTGGCAGCTCCCTGGGTCGGAGTTCCTGGGCCGGTGCCCTGTCTGATCACGCTGTCCTGTGTAGCCTGAGTCCTCGCTGTGGTAACAGGGCTGATTTTGAGCGCTTTCCCAAATGGAACCGCACGGTGCTTTGAGATACTAGGAGGGGTCTCTGAGGCCAGTCCTCAGAGTGCAGACGCAGAAGCCGAGGCCCAGGAAATGACTCGGCTAAGGTCACTCAGTACGTGACAGCGTCCGAACCCAGGTCCTCCGGCTTCCAAACCCACGCGTGTCCTTTCTCCTTCGCAGTTGGGTGGAGGGGCTTTCCACTCCCACCAGCGAGTCATGAGGAGGCCTAGCTGGTGGGTCACGCCGGTCGTGCTTTCTGCTGCTTTGGACAGGCTGGCCTGGATAGACCAGGCCCTGGTGAGCCAGTTTGGGGTTTTCTTACCCTCCGAAGTTGCAGGGCCAGTGGTGGGTTTTTATCCCCTTTAAAATTTTATTAAAAGCAACACACACACACACCCGAAGTAGATAACACAAGTGGCTTACATATTTTGGATTGGGGAGCATGCTAGCTTTTTCAATAAATTGCCAAACCCTTCCCATCTACGTCTGTAACTTGTATCCTTTGTTAGACTGACGATACAAACAGGTTGCTCTGAGCATCGCTCATCAGTTGAGGGCTTGTGAGAAAGACCCAGCCACTGTTCTGTCTGATCTGGTTACAGTAGACAGGGGCGCTGGGTAAATATTTATCTCCAGCTAGCATTTGCTGGCAAAGGTACAGGCGTACATACTACTTTTCTTTTAGGGTTTCTGTACCCCAAAGTGGTTTAGTCTAACAATTTATTATTTGCATTGGCTGCAGTAGTATATTTTGGGTCTTTTTAATTTTTGTTTTGAATTGTGGTATTTTTCCTAATATTTTTATTTTTAAATGCATTCTAAGGAGAAGAGCCTTCAGAGTTCTGATTTACTCGGGTTTTTTTTTTTTAACACCGGCTTTGCAGTGTGCATGCTCAGTGTTTCTGTGGATTCTGCACCCAAGATGAGAATTGTATTTAATTCTCTGTTGTCCAGTTGGTTATAGACACCTAATTGAAGCCTCAAATGTTTGCAGCATGAGCCACATGGGAGCGGTATGCTGATGGCAATAGACTCATAAAAGCTTTTGTAATGCGATTTTTTGTGTGTGTTTTAGTAATAATAGACTGCAGAATTTTTCAAAGGTGGCTTCGTTTTGGGTTTGTTTTTTGAGACATTTTTAAGCATTTGATTTCCAGTGCTTATTGTACATACTGCATTTTGAGAAAAAGAACATTTTAAATTTACCCTATTCTTAGGGATAAAAGAGGTGTGGGTGTAAAAATTATCATTTCTTTTTAGAAAACCCTTAACTGTGGACCCCACAAGTTGATTTGTGGTTGGGTTTTGTGTGTGGGTGTGGAAGAAGGAGGAAGCCTTTTTATAATTCTGAATTAATTGGGAAAAGCACTGGAATTCTTCACTGACTCAGCTGACATCTGTACCTTTTCCTCCATCATTCTGCCTTACCAAGTTCCAACTTAAAGAGGCCTGATCTTCCTAAAGTCATTCATTCTCTGATGATGCATGATGAAAATTGCAGCTGCAACAGACTTGAACAGATAAGGAATTAGTTTTCAAAAAAAAAGAGTTGACTTCCAGAATCAATAGGATTCCAGAACTTTTTAAAAAACCTCTGCCCCTCCCTATAGGAATTTAAATATTGTGAAGTGTAGAACTGTGGTGCATATTTTTTTTAAAAAATATTTTTGTATTCATCAAACATAACTGCATTCTCTTGAGATAACCAGGTTATTTTTTGTTATTCAGAAACAAAACTCAAAAGTCAAGCCTGTGGCACTTAGCTGAAGATAGACAAGTTTAGAAGTCTGAGATAAGATTTTGAACTGGGACACTTTTGAAGCTCTAAAACACTCCCACCCCCCTCATCCCCCATGTAGATGAGGAAATATTAGGCTCCTGTATAGGTTAAATGAGCTGCTAAGGCAAATGGAAGACTCATGTTTAAAACTAGGTCTTAAAATCCAAGACTCTTTCCAGGATGTACTATATTGGCTTCGTTTAACCAAAATTTATCTCCAGATCTTAATTTATAAATGGGTTGTTTGATACTTGAAATGCATTTTTCCCATAGAAACAACTAGTTATGGGGCTTCTAGGCCAGGCTACCAAAGTCTGTTTATCCCACAGTGCAATATATACTTTATAGTTGAAGTAGGGGAAAAAATGATACTGTTACAATGCCAGTACCTAATTTCCCTATTAAAAAAATAATCTGTGATAGATCCCTGGGAAAGTGCGGGGTTTGGAGTCAAAGAGAATGGATTCTGTTACTGCTTTTTTGGTCTTGGGCATGTCCCCAAATCCCTCTGGGTCTCAATTTCCTTATCAGTAAAATGAGGAAGTTGTACTAGATTAGCAATCCTTTCACCAGACAACTTTCTCTCCATGCCTTTAGTAAGTAGTCTGAGTTCCACTGTTAGGAAAGAATTCATCATTTACTGGTCTAGTCTTCTGTTGATACTAGTGGCTACTAACAATAGCCAACTAGAGATTCTTAATCTTGGGTCTGTAAACTTGTTTTTTGTAAATATTTTAACAACCATTTCTGTATAATTGCTTTACTTTGTTATCTTAGGCATTTTATTTTATGTATTTAAAAATGGTATTCTGAGAAGAGAGACGATTAGGAACTTCCAATTTTACTTAATGCATGTCAAAAAACAATATTCTCATAAGATAGAAAAAAGAACTCCTGAGGTTGAGTATGTTGTTTTCAGTCATGTTTGACTCTTTCGTGACCTCATTTGGGGTTTTCTTGGCAAAGATACTGGAAGGGTTTGCCATTTCCCTTTCCACCTCATTTTACTGAAGAGGAAATTGCATCAAACAGGGTTAAGTGACTTGCCCAGTGTCACCCAGCTACTAAGTGTCTGAGGCCAGATTTGAACTCAGGAAGATGAGTCTTTCCAACTCCATGCTCTGTGCCACCTAACTGCCAAGAATTCCTGATAACAGCACCTTATTTTCTCATTTGATCCTCACAACCCAAGCTTACACAGGCTCTCAGATCTCAAACTGGAAAGAAAGGCCTTTGGAGTCCATCCATGAAGTGAATGCTATCACTATCACCATTTTATAGATCAGGAAACTGAGTCTCAGACAAGCCTAAGGTCACAAGCTAGTATCCGAGGCACAATTTGATCCCAGGTCTTACCAACTCCAAATGTAGCAGTGTATCTAGTATGCCATTCTGGTGATGAGAGGGGAAGGGATAAAGGAATATGCATTTATTCTCTACTAAATACGTAGAAGTATGTGCCAGGCACCGTGCTAAGTGCTTTGCAAATATTGTTTCCAAACCTACCTAGGGTGGACCTCCGACTTCAATCCTAAAATAGACAGTAATTGGTCTCATGTTTGGAGTCTTTTGAGTATGGAGTCTGCTTCTTTACATTTTGCTGAGAAACCAGTCATCATTTTGAGAACCCAGGATTTCTTCCATTCCATGCTGGAATCCAAATAGCATGCTTAGTGGGGGACTAATAATTCAGAATAGCTGAAATGTAATAGTCTATTTAATGCTGAATGGATTGAGAAAAAAATTTTATGTTAATGTAAACAGTAGAAAGATTTCTGTAGTCCCTCAAGAGCTTCGGAAATTGATAGCATTGGTTCTTTGAGCTATAAAACTTACTGAATGGATTTTTTTTCTTGATATAAGTGTGTACTCATTAAGTTTTTCTGGATCATAAATGTAATAATGGGGTGGGAGAAGAGATTTAATATGATTTATTTGGGTAAGAATTGGAAAAGAAAGTATGAAGTCAGTTGAAGGACTGGTGGGTGGCACAGGTAGCACAGGTGGATAGAGCACTGGGGTGGTATGGAGGAAACTGAATGCAGGGTTGGGCTGGGTCAGGGCCATAGTGAAAGGACTGTGGAAAGGAATACACTGGGATGAGCCAGTGTTTCAGGCAAATACCAGGGATCTGGGTTCAGGGGCTAGGTTTCTGAAATTCCTGGGAAAGTTCCAAGGAGAAGGGGATGGATGTCCAGAACCCACACCCCATCAGAATGATTCAGCTACAACAGTATTTGAGAAAGATGGGTTAACTGAAATTGTAAATGGTGAAGAACCAGACTGGAAGGGGCAGAGGAGAAGGAAGGAAGGCAGTGGGGAAGACATTTTGAGTCATATCTTTGTTTTCGATACCTGGTAGAATAATTCACCCAAGACCACCTACCTTGGGAATAGTGGGGTTGGGAGAAAGTAGTGTGTAACTGTGTTAGCAGCGCAAGACAATAGTCAACAGTCATGTGGCTTGCTCTGCGCTAAGTTCTGGGCATAGAAAGAAAGGAGGAAAAACATTCACTTTTCTCAAAGAGCTCATGGTCTAATGGGAGAAACAAGATTTAGACAGGATAAATTGGAGAGAATTTCAGGAGGGAAGGCACAGTCGTTAAGAGGGATTGTGGAAAGGTTCTCATAGAAAATTTTATCCAGGTCTTGAAGAAAGCCAGGGAGGCCAGGAGATGGAGATGAAGAGAGAATTCAAGGTTTGGGGTCAGCCAGTGGAACTGCATGGAGTTGGGAAATGGAATGTCCAGTGAGAGGAAACACAAGGAGGCCAATGTCTCTAGATTCTAGAATACATGGAGGGTTTGGGGGTAGACAGAGTAGCTAGATTGAAAGGGGCCAGGTTTTGAAGGTTTTTGAATGCCAAAGAGGATTTGATCCTTTAATAAGGAGCTACAATGTAAAGTGAGGTGATTATAATTAGATGGCTTTAATGAGAAAAGGACCAGGGCGTGATCCCCTCGTGCAGTAATCTAAGTTACTCACTCTACCCAGTTGCCTTGCTAATACAGGCACTTAAACTAGGATCATGAGAGTAGGGTAGAGGACTCTGTAAAACTGTTTTAGCACAACTAGAAAAACAATGAAATGTGCATGTTTTAACAGTTATTTTCACCCATTCTGCCCCCTTAAAAATAAGTTTAATATATAAGCCTGGATATTTACAGACAGCAATACTATTGGGAAAAGTATTAGTTTATTAAGAGGTTTGGTTTGTTGCCAAATTTTTAAGGATGACAGGGAAGTAATTTAATAAGTCACACTGTTATCCACCCCAAGTCCCTTGTCCTTATCTTTTGCCTTCTTTGGGACAAAACAGTGAGTTGGAAAGCACGCTAGATTTTGGGACAGAAAGCTTTGGTTTGAATCCCAGTTCTTCCATGTTGTGTGTAGTATGACCTTGGACAAATCACTTTTCTTGACCTCAGTTTCCTAATCTGTAAAATGGGGGGAAGCTATACTTGTATTTCCCACTTTACAGAGTTCTTGTAAGGTAAGCCCTTTGAATAATTGTTATGCATTTCATCCATCTATTGCAATGTGAGAATCGTAGCAGCAGTGACAGGAATCGTAATACCACTTAAAGGAAGAGCTTAAGAGATCCTCCTTCAGGAAGCACACCTTGGCTGTTGAGAGGAACAATTAGCAGTTTACAGTTATTTTAAGAACTTAGGTGAGTGCCAGCATAATGGGTCTCAACCACATCTTTTCCTTCCCCTCTCACTCTGGCCTACATACCTCCATACTGTAATACTGGTTCCAGCTACTTTGATACAGGCCACTTGACCTTTCCTAGGAGGGATAGGACCAGGTTCCCCTTCTGGTTCCTCTCCAGATCTGGCTCTCAAATTTTATACCTACTTGTTCTTGGATTTTTGCGCTCATGTCACCATGTCTAAAATCCTTCCCCTCTGCCCACCACTACCCCTCCCCACTTTGTTCAACCTTAACTGAAGGATTGTGCTTATGCCAAACTCTTCTTTGAGGCAAGAGGCTATTTGTGACCCAGTGTTTGTAGTTCTTTGGTTCCATAGGGTTTACTGTAAGGGAGAATTCCTTAGTCTCCCAGAATGCCATTAGCTTTGTGTCTATGGGTCAGAAACATTGAGTTATTCTGATTTGAATTAGGCTAGGGAATCTGCCCTTAGGTTCTGGAGACCAAGGTAAAATCTGCCTGAGTTCAGTTGGAGCCAGTACTTTAAACTTGTTAGATTCTGAGCTGCTACTTATTAAATGTTTAATTGACTGATACCCATGCCCATGTTTAGTGGATATGCGTGGAAATGTACTCCCAACTTACACAGTACCCTTTCTCCCATGGGAAAAGGATTTTTTGTGTGCACATGTTTTGTATTTTCTCTTTTAGTTTGCTACTTCCTGATTTCTCACAACAGTTTTCTAGGTGGGAGGAGTGGAATGAGAATTATAAGAATTCAGTTTGGCCTAAGACCGAGATGATTAGACCTCTTAGGAAGAATGGTATTCAGCTTGCTTTATGGACTATTTGGCATTAGGTTAAAATGAATTTTGGGGGGATATGATTCTGTTTCCCAGGGGTGGGAGTGTTAGGCTATCCTATTTAAAAACAAATCTGCTTGGCATATAGTGTAAATGATTATGTACGGATTTTTGGAAATTGAGAGGAGGATTGGGCAGGGATAGAGAGAGATAAAAATGAAAGCTTTTACTTATCTCCTTGAGAGCAGTAACTATTTTGATATTGTCTTTACATCCTGCAAACCTGGACTAAATACTTAATAAATGGCACTTTATTGAATTGAATATTGATTGATTCATGTCTTGGCTTTTCATTCCTAAAACAGGACCATGTCCAAGGATGAGACAAGTGCAGATCTGGCTGTGGAGGGAGGGCCCAGTCCTTGTAAGCGAGTGAAGGTCGAAGCAGTTGATCCTGCTTCCCCTTTGAACTTTGACAGCCCCGATGCTCTCTTTGAGAGTTTGATATCGCCCATCAAGACAGAGACTTTTTTCAAGGACTATTGGGAGCAGAAACCCCTTCTGATTCAGAGAGATGATCCCTTACTGGCTGCTTACTTTCAGTCCCTTTTCCAGTTAACAGATTTGAAGAATCTGTGCAGACTAGGGTTGTACTATGGAAGAGATATAAACGTGTGCCGATGTGTGAATGGGCGGAAGAAGGTGTTAAATAAGGGGAGCAAAGTGCACTACCTCCAACTGAGAAAAGATTTTGATCAGAAAAGGGCAACCATCCAGTTCCACCAGCCTCAGAGATTTAAGGTAAAGTACTGTCTGAACCTTTCATTGCGGAACATATCAATTTCATCATTGAAGGCTGAGGGTGTGGCCTATATGTTTTACTAACTCCACTTGGGATAGTTCTTGAATTATGAGGTTGGATTCAAGAATCCATTTAATTTCCTATTCTCCTATTGTGCAATCTGAAAAAAAGCTAGTGACCTTTTTTAAAATATAATGTGGTAAGGAGATGGAAATAGATGAACATTATCAAGTGCTTACTCTGTGCTAAGCCCTGGGGATAGAAATACAAGCAAGCAAGACAGTTTTGGCCATAGGGAGCTTACTTTCTAATGGGGGAAAAACATAAAGGAATGCAGGGGATGGTAAGCATCTGGAAAGGGAGAAGGTGGCTTCACAGGATGAAGCACCTGCAAGGGAATGCCATGAAAACTTGACCCTTACTAGACAAGGCCAGATGAAATCAAAGAGGAGACTCAGATGTGGAGTCCAAGTTTCTAGTCAGGAGAATGTGGAGTAGACATTGTCCCAGTTTCTTAGAACTCTGGTTGCAGGTATCTGTTGTGATCACTCTGCTAAGCCATCAAAAGATTTTGGTGAATCTGGCTGTGACAGGTGAACGTTAATCAAGCCAAAGCCTCCGTGACCCTCCCTTATAGTCTTTTCATTATGCCCCTTTGAGGATACCTTCTCCTTTTCCAGATGACCCCAGGCCCTTGCATTCCTTTTATGTTTTTTTCCCTTCACTGGAATGTAAGCTGTTTGAAGCCAGTACCTGTCTTGCCTGTAATTTCTATCTTCAGGGCTTAGTACAGTACTTGGCATATAAGAAGCACTTTACAAATGCTCAGCTGCTACTCTGTCTGTCTGTCCATCTATCTGTCTATCTATCTATATCTGTCTTTTTGTCAGTCTCCTTACTGGTAAATTCAAAGGCATTTTCTTTTTGAAGCTGAAACCACTTCCACTTGGAGCTCGTATACAGGTGAGTATAAGCAGTGTTTGGGCCAGGCTACCAGCAATATGTATTAACAGTATTGTGTTGTTGAATTGTGTTGGACTCGTTGTGACCCCTTTTGGGGTTTTCTTGGCAAAGATACTGAAGTGGTTTGTCCTTTTTGAAATGAAAAGCTGAGGAAAACAGGATTAAGTGACTGGTTCAGGGTCACACAACTAGTAAGTATCTAAGGCCTTATTTGAAATCAGATCTTCCTGATTCCAGAGAGGATGCTCTATCCACTGTACTATCTAGCTTCCCCATATTATAATATAAATAATGTTAATTTGTCGTTCTAAGTCATGCAACTGTAGGGATCCATTTCTATTTGAGTTTGATAGAACAGTTTTTAAACAAGTAATGGTACGGAATCCCTCCACTCATACAGACAGACACTTGTCTAAAGCTCAGTCTTAAAGAGTTTCTTACAGCACTGAGTTTGTAAATGGCTTGCTTCCAATCAAGCTGATAGTATGTATGTATCAAGGATAAGACTGATACAAGTCTGACTCGGAAGGGCCGCACTGCTTTGTAGTACAAAATAAACTATACTATTTTGGAAGTTCTTGGAGATTAATTTTCATAGAAGAATTCCAGCCTCAAGCAAGAACCGTATATGATTCTATTTCCACCGGACATTATCTAAGATTTTTATTATCTTTTCCAAGCTTCTTTTAAGTGTTCCCTTTACACACTGATGCAAGCTCACTTACAAGCAGTCTTTGTTCTATCCCTTTGAAATGCTAACACAATACTGACAACAGACACTATGGATAAGCATGCATTTTTCCAGGGTAAATTCACAAAATATAAACTCTCTTCCTCAAAGATGAAACCAAGACATTTGTTCAAACCCCAGAAAGCCAAATCCATCATTGTAACAAAGAAATCTAAACATAGGGAGAACTGCCATTCCCTTTGTCAGGGAAGATCTTCCTTTACATTTGGACTCAAAATCTGTCAATGGGTCATTGGGAGTTTAGGTGTAACCGTTATCCACATAACTTCACAACAATATAACAGGGATAATACAAAATACACACATAAAACCGTATCTTAGGGTGGGGATTTGGGCATAAGTGCCCCACCATTCCCCCCTCAAACAAATGGGACCCAAAATCCCTTGGGATAAGGGGCGAAGGTTTCTTCTTCTTTAACTACCTCCTACTGAGACTGGTTGTAGAGCTGTCCCTGTCTTGTGAGTTTCCATTTGAGGAGTCAGTTCTTTAGCAGGGATCTGGAGTTTGGTTGATGCTAGGTCCAGGGGTGACACATCACAGTGTTCAACAGAGGGTGACATCCAGCTTAAGCAGTCAGCATCTGCAAATAGAGGGCACTAAGCCTGCAGAAGACAAATCTAGCCAATAGGTTAAACAGACAAAAGCCAAAAAGAATAAGGTAGCAGAAGCAAGGTAGATATAGCATCAGGCCTCCACCCAGGGTCTATGAATGCCCTATTTACAGTAATTGATCCATTTTTCCAGTATATGGTTAAACTGATACGGGGTCTGTAATCCTGTCTATGTACTTCTTTAATCTGAGCTGGGACTTGGCCAGTTTACTGTTCTCCCTGAAGGTGTGACAAACTTGGATATAATGATTCAGGAGAATCTGTAGGGGCAGTCCTTACTTCCTTATTCCATCTAAGATTAAGTCACTTTTCTTGGTACATCTTACATAGTTCGTTAGTTGGAATACCATCTATTCTTCCGAAATCTATCCTTGCTCTTAATAAAGCAGTAAATGTTTCTCTCCTTGTTAATCTATTCTGACTTTGAATCCACTGGCTATTTGCTCTTCTCTCTTGAAGAAATTTATCTTTTCCCCATTCCCCTAAGTCACTTAACTGTGAAATCTTATCCAGCACCCTTGAAAGAGGATGCCTTATTTCCCCAATCAGTAGAGTCAGAACTGGGTGCTTATAAGCAGGAGGAACAGTTTTCACCATTGTATTTCTATGAGAAACTGTTAAGGGAGTGCTATCTATGATAAGCCTCGGTGTCTCAGTTCATTATTGCAGTTTTCATTACCTCTCTAAGCGAATACCAGGCTCTGTCTCCACTAGGCCACATAGAGTTAGTGGGATACTGTTTACTGCATCCCTAGGCGTCTAAAGCTAGTAAATTACTTCCATTGTTACCTCCTTGAAAATGGTAATCCCTAAAAGCTTGTTATACAAAAGGGTTCTGATGTATACTTATATATTTCAAACAATCTATTTTATCTACCCATATTCCTTTGGCCCTGTTGGCACCGATTGTCACCATCCAAGATATTAATGATTCTTCCATTTTTGGGGTGAATTGACTTAAAATATCTGTGATCTCCTTCTCTGTAAAATCCTTAGTTATTTCCATAAACACTGTGTAACCCCCCCTTGTTCTCCTGCTTCCTTCATAGTATTGGATGTGTGACCACATTCCTAGAAACTTCCTCATCTAAATTTGTTTCATTTTCCTTCCGTGCATCTTCCTTCTAGGTGTCTGGGCCCCAATCAGATACTGGAGGTGCAAGGTTTGCACTCACTTTCCTCTTGTTAATTTTTCTCTTTTTTTTTCTGAGCTAAACTCACAGTTGCCTTTTCTTCTACTACCTGATACTTTGTAGCTTGCTCTTCTAAAAGAGAGTTTGCATACTATAGCATAGAAAGCTTCTCATGCAAATCTGAACTCCTTTTTCAGCTAAACCTTTTCCTTCAGCAATTTGTCTCTACTTTTACCTATAATAGGATAGCTTGTTAACAATGCCCATCCTCTTCTACATGCCCTTGCCATTTCTTTCCCCAGTCTATTGGTATTCCTTGCAAACATCTTTCATAATCTCTAGGTTCTCCCTTCTGTAACCTCAGTTCCTGGTTTTCACGAAGTCCTGTGTTTTTAGCCCATTCTTTTGCCAGGGAGGAGTAAGGTAAATCCTCCCATCACAGGTTACCCATTTCCTTCCCTGGAGCCTTCCAGTCTCCAAGTAGAGGTTTTGTATTTTGTGGTCACATCTGCATTGCCATTTGTAATGCCAGTGCAATACCTACAGCAGCTGCTATAGATAGGCATGCACATTTCCAGGATAAATTCACAAATATAAACTCTCTACCTCAAAGAAAAGAGACATTTATTCAGACACCAGAAAGCCAAATCCATCATAATAACAAAGAAATACACATTATTAATGCAGGGCCTTCCTTTGGCCTTCCTTCCCTCAGACCTCCCCACAAATAAGTTCCCTTAGGCAAAATCACTCCCTCCCTCATTCTGGCTGCTCTACTCTGCCTGCTCTCTCCACGCTGCCTCACTCCTCCCGCTGCTCCCGTTCAGCAAGCTCCTTCCACCAGGGGCTTCATTGACTCAAACAGCGGGCTGGGCCAAACCTCAGAGCAGGTCACCCGGGTCTCTTAAGGGGCAAGGAATATCTTCAAATTCTGTGACACCTTTCCATAAGAATTATCCCTTCTCACTCTTCTATTTTCCATTCATTTATTTTATTATTTCCATCCATTTTAGATAGTGCTTTTATCCTTTTTTTGTTGATGATACAGCTAAAATATTAAAATTTTGTTGTCTTTAGTATTCATCGCCAACCTCAGCTCATTCTGAGACTTTGCATTAATAAAAATACTACTGTCCGGTGTTATTCCTGTGTATTCATTTCTGTTATTTCCTTGTCCATGTCCCATATGTGTTTGGATGCCTTCTCCAATTTAACAAATACTAGTTTATTTAAATGGTCAGCTAGGTGGCAACGTCAGTAAAGTGCCGGACCTGGAGTCAGGAAGATCCAAGTTCAAATTCGACCTCAGACGTATACTGTAGTTGTGTGACTTACCCCTGCTTGCCTCATTTTCCTCCTCTGTAAAATGAGCTGGAGAAGGAGATGGCCAACTCCTGCAGGTAACTTTGCCAGGAAAACCCTAAGTCACGTCACAAAGCGTCTGACATGACTGAACAACAGTAAAATACATTTAAAATTTTTCCAGAAACAGATCTCTCCCCACAAATACTTGTCTGTCTCCAACCTTCCTGTCACTGCCAGGGGCACCCGTCTCATCTAGGTTCTTGACCTTGGTGTCATCCTTGACGTCTTACTTGCACCCCTACCTCATTTCCAGGTTGCTGCCGAGTCGTATCAGTTCTGTCTTCATGACCTCTCTCCAATACTAGACCCTTTTTCTCTCTGGTGAAGTTGCCAAAGCCCTGGTGCACCTCTGCATCACCGTGTGTCCGGATGATTGCGGGAATCTTCTGGTTGGTCTCCTAGCCCCTGGTCTCTCCCCATTCCACTCCGTCTTCCACAGTTGATCTTCCTAAAGTATACCTATAACTTGGCCACTCTCTCTGCCATTCAGTCAACTCCATTTGGTCTCATCACCTCCAGAATAGAGTAGAAAATCCTCTCTTTAAAGCCCTTTATAATTTAACCCCTTTCCAGTCTTCTTGCATCTTACTTCCTCTCCTCCAAGTACTTACTGACCTAGTGACACCAGTCTACTTGCCATTCCTCATGCCCAGGACACTCGAGTCCTTGATTCCCAGCATTTTCATTGACTGTCTTCTGTGCTTGGATTCTCTCTCCTCATCTTCATCTTCTGATTTCCCTGAGTTACTTCAAATCCCAATTAAAAGTTTGTCTTCTGCAAGAAACCTTTTCCAGTCTCCTTTAACATTAGTGCCTTCCCTCTTGAGATTACCTCCGATTTATCTGGTTATTTTGTTTGAACACAGTTGTTTGCATGTTGTCTAAACTGTCCTTCTACCTTTCTTTGTATCTCCAACACTTAATAAAATGCCTGGCACATAATAGGGGCATAATAAATACTTGTTTACTTGACTGGACTTTTGTCACCTTCCATTTCTAATATACTTCCTCTTTCACCCCAAGAGTCATTCCTTATAATAAAGAATAAAAAGAAAACTAAGGAAAAAGTAATTCAGCCAATCCATGAATTGAGTCCATCAACAGTAGTGTTCCGTCTCTGCAAAAAAAGGGAAGTGCATTCTTCTAGCTCTTTCTTTGGTCCCGGGCTTGGTCATTATAATGACACAGCTTTCATAGTCTTCCCAAGCCTTCCTGTAGTCTTCATATTCATTGTTTTTATAGTTCAATAATACTCCATTACATTTATGTTTTCTTGTTGCATCATTTTAGTTGTTCGTGACCCCATTTTGGATTTTCTTGTCAACGATGCTGGAGGGGGTTGCCATTTCCTTCTAAAGCTCTTTTTACAGATGAGGAAACTGTGGCAAACAGGGTTTAGCGACTTGCTCAGTGTCACACAGCTATTGCGTGCCTGGTCCGATTTGAACTTAGATCTTACTGACTCCAAGTTCATTGCTCTATCCGCTGTTACCACCTAGTTGCCCTACATTGATGTACAATTTATTCCCAATTGATAGACATCTTTTTTGCCTGATTATTAGCTATCACACACACACATACACAAAAGTGCTTATATTAAATATTTTGGTTATCTTTGATAGTCTTGAAGTATATACCTAGAACTAGGATCTCTGGGCCCCAAAATCCACTTTACTTAGTCAAGTATTTATTAAGCCACTCATATGTGTCACTTTCTTCACTGAGGCACTAGGGATAGTCAAAGAATAAAATGCCCTCTCTTCACATAAAACTTAGATTCTAATGAAGGAGACAACACATATATGTACCTAGGGATACGTAGCATAAATATGAAATGAAAAAATACTAAGTGGTTAAATCCAGAATAGTTTAGGAGGGGAGGGTACTGGCAGTTCCAGGAATTGGCATAGGCTTCCTGCACATTCCAGGAGTATGGAATGGCCAATATATGGGACTGAGACAAGGCCAGTTTGCCTGAATTATAGCATGAAGGATGTAATAGTAATGGTCACTGAGACTGGAAAGATAGGTTCAAGTTTTTATTTTTTCCCCCATCACGAGTTGATTGAGTAGGGAAGTTGCATAATCAAGTTGCCCTTAAGGAAAATTATTTTGACAGGAGGGTATATGACAAGACTGGAGTGGTGAAAGACTTGAGTCAAGGAAACTTGCTGTCTTCCAATCTAGTCAAGATGTGGTGAGTGTCTCAGCCAAGGTGGAAGCTGTGAAAATGGAGAGAAGCAGTCAGATGTGAGAGATCTTATGAAGTTAAAAACCCCCAAGATTTGGCAGCCTTGATTGTGTTGTTTTCCAGAATTCCTTAGATCAGTTAACAGTTTTGACAGTTCTACTCATAATGTATTTGTCTGCCCATCTTTCTTCAATCTTACACCATCTTTGCCAACTTGTTTAACATTTGCCTCAGTTTCCTCAACAACAAAACATGAATGTAATGAACCATGAAACAGCAAATAAGAATATAGAAAGACCTGGGAAGACTGTGAAACCTCAAGAGTTGTTTGGCTGGTATTATCCTTGTCATTGGTGACTTGAAGGAGTTTTTCATATGGTTGTTGGTAGTTTGTATATCTTCTGAGAATTCTTTTTTTTTATATGCTTTGACCACTTAGCTTTTGTGGGAAACGTCTATTTTTCTTTTTAATCAATGAGTTTATCTTTGGCACAGTGGAAAGAGAAACTGAATTTGGAGTGAGAGGATCTTTCTGGATATGAATGAGGGTTTGGCCTCTTTTCATGCATGTTACCTTTGTGTAAAATGAAAAGGTTTGGACTAAATTCTTTTTCAGGAACATGACTGTTGTTTTATTTGGGGGGGGAGTGAGGAGCAAGGGCAGGCAATCAGGGTTAAGTGACTTGCCCAGGGTCAAGCAGCTAGTAAGTGTCTCGATCTGGATTTGAACTCTGGTCCTCCTGACTCCAGGGCTGGTGCTGTATTCACTGCACCACCTACCTGCCCCATGACTATTATTTTATAATTTAATCCTTGTGTAACACCCCAACATAAAGCTTCTGAGATAATTTCTCTAAACCAGTCTCAGTAGATTCCCTCCTCCTTTTTTGATAATTATTTGTGTTTGGATCATCTGAAAGGCAGCATAGTGCTGGATTTGACATCAGAGGTCCTGAGTTCAAATGCTGGCTTTGTTGCTTACTTCCCATTATGGCCTTGGTTCTGTTATAAAGGAGCCTCAGAAGGAGGCTCAGTTTCCCTCTCTACAAAGTAAAGAAGTTGGATTAGTTCTAAATCCAAGATCCAGTGGCAGTACTTGAGAGATAGGGCATTGTTATTAGAGAGAAGGCTTGAGCTGCTGACACTTTCTTATGTGAGGGAGCCTGAGTTTATTTGCCTTCAGGGGGTGATAGGAAGTTTATTTTCTTTAGTCAGGTCACCTGCTTGCTGTAATTAGAGCCTGGCAGGAAAGACATTTTGAGATCACTTTTTCAGGAAAAAAAATTTGAACAGTGAAATTATAATATTTTATCATCAAGAGATCAGTAAGAAAGTTCTGAAAAGTGCATGTTTTCTCTGAGTGTCTTTCTGCATCCCCCAAATATCCTTTATTTTTGGGAACGCCCCTTTGCCGATTCTCATAACAGATCTAACAGATTCTGGAAAGCAGCCTGCAACTGCCTTCAGAAAGTGACTCGGCACCTTCCCAGGCCCTTTCCTCCACCTCACTTTACACACACACACATCTTGCACGTACCATCTTCCTGACTCTTACGGTGGCCGTGACCTTAGCTCTGCTGCTCTTGGCTGGGTTTATTGGAACAGGAAGAATTTGTTTCTCAACCTACAGTACCCCTCCCTGGCCTTATTGACATCTACAGTCTCTCCCTTCCACTTTTCCTCTTCTCTCTCCCCATTGTTCAACTCTACTAATATTATTGCTTTCTTAACATCTCCAGCACTTAGGACAGAGCTTGGCTCATAGTAAGTGCTTAAGGAATGTTTCTTGACTTAATTTGGTCACTTGGTATCTTAAAAACTTTACATTAGGTGAAGTGTTCCTACAGGGAGTGGGGGAAGGGGCACACTGTTTCATTCTGTACTTGTAGTGGTGCTTGAGTGATTGGGCCAGGCACTGTTACAAGAGTTTGATTCTGATTTATTCATCTCATTCCTTTGAAAAGCATTGATCAGATTGTTGTTGGGAGGCCTCTGGCAAGCTCCAGGAGCCCTGGTTGTTCAGCAGGTTATAAACCTGATATCATTTTTATTTGGAAGCATAGGGCATTGGTTCAGGTGACAGGTAATCACATCCCAGGGTTGGGATGCTCTGAGGGAGGGGGGTCATTGACTCTCCCTTGTTTATTGCTCTTTCAGGACAAGTTCAGGTTGCCATTCCAGTTTTCCTGGAAATGCTTGGTGAAGAGGTGGCAAACATTGTTGTTTTACTGTGTGTAAGAAGCCCCAGTGAACATGGGTGTGTTCTCTCCACCCATGAATCAAAGTGTTGGCACTTCCTTTTCTATGAGATGGTAAAGAAGCACCAGCAGCTTTGTATGAAAACAGTTATTATCTCTACAGCATTTGGTTTTAAGTAATGTTTTGGGATGAGTGGCAATTGAGGTGGGACTGTGGGAGGAGGATTTTTTTGTAAGGTGTGGTTTGACAGTGAGATAGAATTTATGATCTTTGAGGGTGGGAACATTTTCATTTTCATCTTTGTATTCCCAGAACCTAGCACAGTACCTGGAATATAGCAGGTGTTGAATGAATGAGTATAGTTACTTTATAGAGAGAATTTTTAGTGCAGTTTTAAGCCCTGATATCAGAACATAAAGCAGTTGAGGTCATTTCCCACTCTAAATTTGAGATTTTTTCACAATTTTATTAGATTTCTCTTATATCTTTGTAGTCACTTGAATTTAGGTCATCTGAGAAACAGGATGGAGCTGGATTTGACATCTGAAGTCCTGGGTTCAAATTCCAAGTTAAGCTTTAATAGCTTAAAACTGCATGAAGAATTCTGGGATACCCTCTATGTGATATCTAATCTTTAGCAAAATCTTTGCTTTAAACTCTATGACTTTCATGGAACCAACAGTACTTGAAATTGGAAAAGAAAATGGAATAAAGCTAAATTAGCCTCCCTCCCTTTCTTATTGTTTCAGTTATTACTGTTGAACTACTCTGAAGATTGAATATTATTCTTTGAAAAGGCAGTTGTTGATATTCTTGAACACAGAAAGAGAGAGGAAGAAAAATGTTTCCTCACCAATTTTTGGAAAAAGTCAAGTTCAAGTTCAAGAAAACAAGGTTTAGCAAAAAGTGGGGGGAAAGCATCCAAGTCAGAGATCACTGGTTGAGAAAAAGACCAGGTAGCAGGTTAATTAGACTGGTATTGAGATACTCTGAGAGGTAGGTCATCAACTCCCTTCTTCATCCCCATTTCAGGACGTAGAGAGCTATTCCAGTAGTCCTGGAAGTACCTGTGCAAAGAGCTGAAAGTTATACACAGAGGGGAGGAGCCAAGATGGCAGAGTAGAAAGACTCACGTATGCTAGCTCCGAACCCACAGCCCATAAATTTTCTGTAAAAAGAACTCCCCACAAATTCTGGAGCAGTGCAAGCCACACAGCAATGCAGTGGAGGAGATTTCCGTTCCAAAGAGCCCTGAAAACCAACCCCAAAGGTCCGTTGTGCACCGGACAGTGGAGCCCAGCCCTGGCCGCACAGCCCCAAGAGGAGCAGATCCGAGCAGGCTTCAGGCACGGAACCTCCGGTGACCAGGAAGGTCCCTCCACCCACAGGAGCTACAGGTCAGTGAGAGAGACTTCTGGGCTGGCTGAGACAGGAGCAGGGTGTCTCCATAACTCAGGCCCCCTTGGGAGGCAGCAGCAGAGGCAGCTGCGCTCCTGGAGCTGGCAGGACCTCAGATCCATTATTGAAGGTCTCTGCATAAACCCCCTGAGGGAACTGAGCCTGGGAGGCAGCCCTGCCCCCACCCCAGCACCAGAACTTAAGCTCACATTGAATAGCAGCCCCGCCTGCCACTGAAAGTCCTGAGGCAAGGGAGCAGCATTTGAATCTCAGACCCCAAGCACTAGCTGGGCAGATCTAGGCGGGGGTGGACAGGAATCTCAAAAGTCAAGTAACTGACTGGGAAAATGCCCAGAAAAGGGAATAAAAATAAAACCATAGAAGGTTACTTTCTTGGTGAACAGATGTTTCCGCCTTTCATTTCTGATGAGGAGGAACAATTCTTACCATCAGGGACAGACATAGAAGTCAAGGCCTCTGTATCACAAACATCCAAAATAGATATCCAGTGGGCTCAGGCCATGGAAGAGCTGAGAAAGGATTTCGAAAATCAAGTTAGACAGGTGGAGGAAAAACTGGGAAGAGAAATGAGAGAGATGCAAGAAAAGCATGAAAAACGGGTCAATACCCTGCTAAAGGAGACCCAAAAAAATGCTGAAGAAAATAACACCTTGAAAAATAGGCTCACTCAATTGGCAAAAGAGGTTCAAAAAGCCAATGAGGAGAAGAATGATTTCCAAAGCAGAATTAGCCAAATGGAAAAAGAGGTTCAAAAGCTCACTGAAGAAAATAGTTCTCTCCAAATTAGAATGGAACAAATGGAAGCTAATAACTTTCTGAGAAACCAAGAAATCACCAAACAAAACCAAAAGAATGAAAAAATGGAAGGTAATATGAAATATCTCATTGGAAAAACAACCGACCTGGAAAATAGATCCAGGAGAGATAATTTAAAAATTATGGGACTCCCTGAAAGCCATGATCAAAAAAAGAGCCTAGACATCATCTTTCATGAAATTATCAAGGAAAACTGCCCTGAGATTCTAGAAGCAGAGGGCAAAATAAGTATTGAAGGAATCCATCGATCACCACCTGAAAGAGATCCAAAAAGAGAAACTCCTAGGAACATTGTGGCCAAATTCCAGAGTTCCCAGGTCAAGGAGAAAATATTGCAAGCAGCTAGAAAGAAACAATTCCAGTACTGTGGAAATACAATCAGGATAACACAAGATCTAGCAGCTTCTACATTAAGGGATCGAAGGGCATGGAATAGGATATTCCAGAAGTCAAAGGAACTAGGACTCAAACCAAGAATCACCTACCCAGCTAAACTGAGTATAATACTTCAGAGTAAAATATGGTCTTTCAATGAAACAGAGGACTTTCAAGCATTCTTGATGAAAAGACCAGAGCTGAAAAGAAAATTTGACTTTCAAACACAAGAATGAGAAGCATGAAAAAGTAAACAGCAAAGAGAAGTCATAAGGGACTTACCAAAGTTGAACTGTTTACATTCCTACATGGAAAGACAATATTTGTAACTCTTAAAACTTTTCAGTATCTGGGTAGTTGGTGGGATCACACACACATGCACACACGCACACACACGTACACACACATGTACACATGCACACGTGCGCACACATACTCACATGCACGCACATACAGAGACAGAGAGCACAGAGTGAATTGAATAAGATGGGACCATATCATAAAAGAAATTAAGGTAAACGGTGAGAGAGAAATGTAGTGGGAGGAGTGAGGGTGAAATGGGATGGGGTAAATTATCTCTCATTCAAGAGGCAAGCAGGAGACTCTTTAGTGGAGGGAAAAAGAGGAGAGCTGAGAAAAAAACATGAAGTTTACCCTGATCACATTCGACTAAAGGAAGGAATAAAATGCACACTCATTTTGGTATGAAAACCTATCTTACAATACAGGAAAGTGGGGGAGAAGGAGATAAGCAGGGTGGGGGGGGGATGATGGAAGGGAGGGCAATGGGAGGAGGGAGCAATTTGAAGTCAACACTCGGGGAGGGACAGGATGAAAAGACAGAATAGAAACAATGGGGGGCAGGATAGGATGGAGGGAAATACAGTTAGTCTTACACAACATGACTGTTATCGAAGTCATTTGCAAAACTACACAGATATGACCTATATTGAATTGCCTGCCTTCCCAAAGGGAATGTGTGGGGAGGGAGGGATGGGGAGAATTTGGAACTCAAAGTTTTAGGAACAACTGTTGAGTATTGTTCTTGCTACTAGGAAATAAGAAATACAGTTAATGGGGAATAGAAAGTCATTTGGCCCCACAGGACAAAAGAGAAGATGGGGACAAGAGAAGGGAGGGATGATAGAAGAGAGGGCAGATTGGTGATAGGGGAAATTAGAATGCTGGGTGTATTGGGGTGGGGGGAGGGGATAAATGGGGAGAAAATTTGGATCCCAAAATTTTGTGAAAATGAATGTAAAAGGTTAAATAAATAAATTTATATTAAAAGAAAAGATACATAACTTTGAAAAAAAAGAAAAGAAAGAAAGAAAGTTATATACAGTCATCCAAGAATCTCTGAGGCTTAGAGGCAGCAGGATGTCCTGGAGAGAAAGCTGATCTCATTTCAGGAAGATTGCAGGGTCCTGCCTCTTTCCCTGAGTCACTTAACCTGTTGGGGCCCCACTCAAGCCACTCTCCAAGTGTAACTTTCAGGGCAGGCGCTGGACTTCATTGTTAGAAAGGGTCCTTTCCAAGTTGCTTCCTTTTAAAGCAGTGAAGTCACAGGTCTGGTCCCAGGTGGCTTCCAGAAAGAGAAATGCCAAACTACTTTTGAGGTGTTGCAGCGGCTAGAGCAACAGGCCCGAGGTTAGGAAGAGCTATTTTCAAATCTGGCCTCAGACACTTCTAGCTGTGTGATCCTGGGCAAGTCACTTCACCTTGTTTGCCTCAGTTTCCTTATCTGTAAAATGTGCTGGAGAAGGAAAAGGCAAACATCTCCAGCATCTTTGCCAAGAAAATCTCCCTCCTGGGTATAAACCAGGTTCTTTGAGAACTACACCCAAAGACTGGCTTTTCCCTTTTGGGGCAGTTTTCCTTATACCAAGCCTAAATCTGTTTCTTTGCAACTCATTGCTCCTAATTCTGCCATCTTAGAGTGAGAAGGGCAAACCCATTGTCCAATCCTTTCCACTACTTCTTTGGAGCCATAGAGATGCCTAGAGGTTTATAGAAGTAGCTTAATAGTCTTTCTAAAATGTGTTTGTAATGATCCAATTTCCCCCTTCTTAAATTGGAGGAGGAGGAGAAGGAGGAGCAGCCCGGTAGCTAGAATTTTTACAGTACTTTAAAGTTAGTCCTTTAGTTAGTGTTTTCTCGGTTGGTCCTGACAACAGCAGCATAATGTGGGTGTTTTATTTATTATCTTTAATTTAAAGATGAGGAAATTGAAGCCAGGAGAGGTTATGGGACTTGTCCAGAGTCCCACACAGCTAGTAATTTGAACTCCAGTGTTCCTAACCTCAAAGTCTACCAATATTACTTAGCTTTTTTTTCTATTTTTCCCCCTCTGATCTTAATGGAAAGAACATACAGAAGCTCTGGGTTCAAATCCCAACTTTGACATTTACTATCTCTATGACCTCAGCCCCAGATACATAGTAGGTACTTCATACTTATTGACTATTTTCTCTCCCGTTTTCTTTTCCCCTTAAACTTGCTTCTTATTTTAATTCATACTGGAATGGGAAGGGAGGAGTGGGGCTGTGGAATTGTCTTTATTTCTTTCTCTTTCCATTTTTTTCTTAAAAGGATGAACTATGGAAAATCCAGGAGAAGCTCGAATGTTTTTTTGGATCTCTGGTCGGATCTAACGTGTATATAACTCCCTCCGAGTCCCAAGGCTTGCCCCCTCACTATGATGATATTGAGGTAAGAGTTGTTTCAGTACTATGAATTCCTTTACAAATGAAAAGTGAGCTGCTAATAGCAAAATAGGTTTGAGATGCCTCTACAGATCTATAGATCTATATCTATTATATCTACATATTTAAATATCTGTATCCCTATTATAGCCCAGTTTTATCCCTGTAACTGTGTTTATCTCTATCTATAGAGCTATAACTATAACTACATACGTATATAAATAGAATCTACATACCTCTGTATATGCATGCAGATATTTATGTACATGTCCCACAGTAGATTAGGAAATATTATATAGTTTCTAAGTTTATTCCTGGCAAGAAATGTTTATACTATTTTGTTACTCCAGATCTATTGCTGTGTAATAGCTTGGCTTCAGAGAAGGTATCAAGAACACACAGACACACACACACACAGACACACACACACACACACACACAGACACACACACACACACTCACACACACTCCCCCACACCCCCTGCTCAGGACTCTATTCTGCTTGCTCATGTAGCTCCATGGACCGATAAAGAAGAAAGGTTATGGCTTATTCTTTGTATATATTCCAGAGCCTTGTATACAGTAGTCACTCAGTAATTATTTATTGCAATGATTTGGTTTGTTTTTTTAAAGATCATTTCCAAACAAAAGTAACAGCATTAGAAGTAGCTGCTGCCATCTCTCCCTTTGGGTTTAACAGTGAAGAGATTATAGATAACTTGAAGTATCAAGGCAGCTAATAGACAATGAGAGAATGAAGATGGGATGATAGGTAGGAGGGAAGCAGCCACTAGACAGGGAGAGCTTGAAAGTAAGTGAGAGAATGGGGATGGCAGAGGGGGGAGTCTGCTGGAGGAAAGAGCAGAATAGGAGCATTTGTGGGTATAGAGGGGTCTGTTTTGGCAAGAAATGAGACCTTATTTTTTGAGACAGGGACGAAGAGAGTGGCATGTGGATGATATGAGACCACAGAGATCGGGGCAGTTTTGTTTAAAGACTTCTTGAAATATGGTGTCTAGCCTCTTCTTTTTTTTGATCATGGCATTCAGATAGGTAAATGATTCTTAAATTTTCTCTTTGAATTTATTTATTTTTTTTACCAAGTTAGGTTTTACTTTGAGATGCCTTATATTTTCTTCTATCTTTTTTTTTGGTCTTTGGACTTTGTTTTAACAATTCTTGCTTTCTCATAGAATCACTGGCCTCTCTTTTGTCTGTTCTCATTTTTAGAGAGTTTGTTGAGAAGGCAAGGTTTTATATCTTTTGTACAGCTGATAGTTCCCATTCTTGTCATTCTTCTGTAACTCTCATTTCTTTTTTAGTTTTTCCCCTTGCACTCTCATTTCCTTGACAAAAACATATTTAACCTTTTTTTTTTTTTTTAATTCTTGTTTCATCTATGAATTCTCTTTGAATTTGTGTCTAACCTGAATTTTTCTTTGAGTCACTGCTGTCACTTTCTCCTTCTGGGTTTGTATCATGAGCGTCTCTGTTACCAAAATAGCATTTTATAGTAGAATTATTTTTTCTTTCTTTCTTTTATTTTTGCTCATTCACTTTACAGCCTGACTTTCAGCTCACATTGGGGCTAGGGTCTGTTCACTTCTGGGTGGAAGATCTAGGCTGGTCCTATTCCTGTTTTCTTGGGGTGTTACATGTTGTGTTGTTCCACAATCTCAGAGAGAGCTCAGGCTTGGAGTTTGCAAGCTTTCAGTGCTCCCAAAGAGGTGTGATTGTTGACTCCTGCTCTGAGACCTGCAGTTTCCTAACCTGGTAGACTGATGCTGGACTTGGCCTTTGAGAGCCCCCTGGGGAGTTCTCTGCTCGTTCAGAGTTAGAGAACTGTCTCCTGCCCTGATTCTGTGACCCAGATGTTGATAAGGAAGCTGCCAGTTTGTATCTGTCCCCCTGGGTAGGCTCTGGTATTGGCCTGGGGGTGCCCTGGCATGAGTCTAGAATCTCTTCACATCCTAGGTCCCACTGTCCACAGACCTAAGTCTGCTGATTGGGGCTGTAAGAATGACTTACTTGCTTTTTCACAGATTTCTCCATCAGGATTCAGTGTGATGTACTTTCTGAATGCTTACGAAGGGGAAAAGTGAAGGAGGAGCTCTTTGCATGGCTTCCTGCTACTCCGCTATCTCCCACACAAATCCCTATTCCTAAGTAAATCTGATGTCTTATGTCTAAGTCCAGGGGTCTCTTTCAGCATTCACCGTGGGGAGTGTGCTGGTCATCAAGGACTTGGGGTTTATGGCTGTGTAGCAGTTGATCAGCTTTCTTGGGCAGAGATGATAGATTTTTTTCTTTATTTAATTTTAGTTTTCAACATTCACTTCCATAAGCTTTTAAATTTTAAATTTTCCCTGCCTCCTCTCCTCGCCACTCCCCAAGACTGCATGCAATCTGATTGAAGCTTTACATATACATTCTTATTAAACGTATTTTCACATTGGCCATGTTGTAAAGAAGAATTAGAATGAATGGGAGAATCCACAAGAAAGGAAAAACAACAAAAAGAGAGAGCAAATAGTATGCTGTGATCTGCATCCAGACAAGTGTATTTGAAGAAAATGAAAGATGTTTAAAGCCTTTTGAGCTGCACTGAAAAAGTAAAGAGAACATGTTTCTGTTGTTTGATATGTCTTGACAAGTTATGTAATTAATTTTACCACTGAAAGTTCATGTGTCAGCAGTCATAATTTAGAGCTAGAGTTCTTAAGTTGGAATCCAAGGCCTTGGGACAATGTGCAGATTTCAGGCGATGTGGACTTCAGTGGGGAAAAGAAAATTATATCTTTATTTTCACTAACCTTTAATTTCCTTTCTAATCCCACTTATTTTATTTCATGGATTTAAAAATAGTATTCTGAAAAGGAATTCATAGTTTTTACCAAACTGTAAAAGGATCCATAACATGAAGCTGGTTGAGCATCTTTTCCTGGGATTGGGGTGGGATGGAAGGGGCAGGGGGTATATCTCTTTATGTGGAGAAAAGAAACTTTTTTTTTTTTTGAAATTCAACTTCTCATTTAGCCAGGACCTTTTGAAGGCTAAGGGATTTAAGGAATCAGGAAATTCTTCAACACTTGTGGAATTTGTACCTCTTTACAGGTGTTTATCTTGCAACTGGAGGGAAAGAAACACTGGCGCCTCTACCAGCCCACTGTGCCACTTGCTCGAGAGTACAATGTGGAGTCAGAGGACAGGATTGGGGCACCAACACATGAGTTCACGTTAAAGGTACTTGACCAAAGAGTGGTGTTGCTTTACTTTTAGTTAGCTGTAGTGTGTTGTGGTTCAGTGACTGTAGTCGTGTTCTTGGCAGAGATGCTGGAGTGGTTTGCCATTTCTTTCTCCAGCTCATTTTACAGATGAGGAAACCGAGGCAAACAGGAATAAGTGACTTGGCCCAGAGTCACACAGCTAGGAAGTGTCTGAGGCCAAATTTGAACTCGGGAAGATGAGTCTTCGTGACTCTAGGCCCAACACTCTACCTACTGTACCGTCTAGTTGCCTTGTATGTGTCACAGTTGTATATACTGAGTGAAAGTTCAGGATGAAACTTGAATAGTGCCTGACCACCTGGTGCAGGCTGCCTTTACTCCATTCTGTGAAAAACGAGAGCTTTAGTCTTTGCCATCCAGCATAAGGGCAAGTCACTTAACCCTGTTTGCCTCAGTTTTCTCCGCTGTAAAATGAGCTGGAGAAGGAAATGGCAAACCACTAAAGCATCTTTGACAAGAAAATCCCAAATGGGGTCACAAAGAGTTGGGCATGGCTGAAACAGTTAAACAGTAGCAGCAAGTTAACTGTTTTCCCCTACCTCCTGTTGAGCAGATGTGTATCCCCACAGGGCAGCACGGTTTGTGCACTTGCTAGTGATACGTTCTTATTACTGTTAACTTGATTTTTCTGAAAAGATCCATTTCCCATTTAACCTGAGCTTTATGCCTTAAACCCCTCTCCCCCACCAGTTTCATTGTGGCTTCAGCACTTACACAACAGATTCAGACTCTTCTTAACTTTAAAAATAAATGTGCCCTTAGAAGTACACATCTTGATTTCTGACTGACCTGGTACAGTGTGAATGGATTTAATTTTTTCCCTTTGGGGAGTCAGTAAGTACATATTCAGGCAAAAACATTTTAGGAAACATCTGGGTATGTTCTCCTGAAGTGTCAGTTTGGCCCTGTGTTCCCTCCGAGGTTGCAGACAGCACACCTCCCATAGTATCTCCATTAGAAGAGTGATTTTTGTTTGGAAAACACTAATGATTTCCCGTGATGATGGGGGCAGTGAGGTATCATTGCTCTGTGCATTCCCCTGAATGAATATTCCCTGGCAGAGGGCAGCTAGCATGCCCCCAATGTGTTTTGAAATTCAGTATCTGAATATTATTTGTAAGCCAGGACTTATGACAGGAAATCTAAAAGAGAAGTAGTGCAGGTGAAGGAATGCATAACCCTCATTTCTGATTCTCCTAGGTGTTGTAGTACCTTCCTTCTGGGGTAGCTTGTGCAGATCAAGTACAACAATATATGAAGAGCACTTGTAAACTTCATAGCACCATCATTACTACGATTACTGCTATGATGGCTCCTTAAAGAGATCCACTGAGTTTCATAACAGAAGGGCAATGTTTCATTTGAGCATCTCCCGTGATTCTCTATGATTAATAAAACACATTGTCCAGATGGTGCAATTCATTATTTCAGTTATTTATAAAAGTAATTATAATGGTTTGTACCTCTCTTTCCAGATTTAAAACTTTCCTTGCCTTCAGTTAATTTGAAAAGACTCATTTTTTGAGCATGGACTCTCTTTTATCTCTTAATGGACGTTTTAAAACACAACTGCTGTATTTTTTATATAGGCAGCTATAGATAGGCAGGCTTATATTAAACATATCATCTAGTGACCACACTTGTCTTCAAAGTAAATGCTTAACAAAATTCTATGAAACCCAGAGGGATTTTATAGAACGCAGTTTCAAAACCCTGCCCTACGGCATTCATTTTCTTGAAGTAATAGGATGCCAGCTATCTTCGTATCGCCAGACCCACCCTTAGGCTGAATAAGACTCACTGCTAATTACTGGAAACAAGCAGTGTAAACATTTCATGTTAACGTACACCTTCGTGGGAGTAATTTCCTGCTTAAGGAAACAAAGTAAATTTAACAATGAATTAATGGGCAGCTCAGTGGCTCAGTGGATAGAGTGTCAGGTCTGGAGTTGGGAAGACCTGAAGTCAAATTTGACCTCAGACACTTGATAAATGTGTGACCCTGGGCAAGTCACTTAACCCTGTTTGCTTCAGTTTCCTCATCTGTAAAATGAGCTGGAGAAAGAAATGGCAAACCACTCTAGTTACCTTTGCCAGGAAAACCCCAAAAGGGGTCACAAAGAGTTGAACCCAAATGAAAATAACTAAACAGTAAATTAATAAAATCTTAATAAAGGAAAAGGAAAGTAAACATCTATTTAAAAGTTTCCCGTTTTTTACCAGTTTGCTGTATAAAATGCTTTGGTTGCTATTGGGATTTGGGGGAGAACCACCAGGAACCATGGGGAGGGAGAGAGAAAAAGTAGACAGGGCCCAGAACCACAGGAAGGGAATTGATGGTTTACATAGAACTAGTATTTCAGGTTTATATATGTTGAGTATTTCTTTTCACAGTTACCTCTTTTATGTGGAAAGCTTGGCCAGGCAAAATATGTGGGGATTCAACTTATTAAACAGGAAAGTAAACACATGTCCAAGTCATAGAAGGGAGTTCAGAAGTCATTTAGTCCTTCATGTACCTCAAAGCGCTTCTATGGATATATAGATATAGATATATGTAGCTAGATATAGATATATGATATTTCTCCAAAGCAGTTCTATAGTTTCTGATTGATGACTCCAGAGAGGGTTACCCACTCCTTGAAACGCAGCCCATCGCACTGTTGATGAGCTTAAATTGTTAGGAAGTTTTTCCTTATGTCAGGCCAAAAAAATCTCTGTTAGCAATTTCCACCCACTTTGTCCTAGTTCTGCCCTCTATGACCAGAAAGAAAATGCCAGTCCCTAGGGTACTGGAAGACAACTTTTATTAGCCATCTAAAGCTTTAAGCTAACCTTTCCAGATAGGACATGGCTTCTTGGTACTTTGGAATCTTTGCTGCTTCTTTTTTTGGTGGACTTCTAGCTCATCCGTGCCCTTCCTAAGGAAAGTGCATGTGCAGAACTGGCCGTATTACTTCAGACTTGGTCTGAGCAGGTTGACTAAGCCAGTAGTACTGCCTTCTTCTAGACCTTTTATTGTGTCTTGGATGCCTCTGGCAGCATGCCAAGTCCTGTGGACCCTTTCTCAAGAGTAATGTTTTTAAATACATAAGATGCAATCCATAGAATTACAAAGAAAAACAAATACTTCTTTTTCTCTCCAGGTTCACCACCCCTTGAAATCTATCCATTTGCTCCAGGTTGAGAACATCCATTCTAGAAGTTGCTCTTAAATTCAGCCTAATAACCATCAATTCCCTTCCTGTGGTTCTGGGCCCTGTCTACTTTTTCTCTCTCCCTCCCCATGGTTCCTGGTGGTTCTCCCCCAAATCCCACATTAGCTCTTTTGACTGCTGTGTTACAAAGTTTGTGGAACTTTGAATCCACCCAAATCCTCAGATTTCTTTTTACATGAGTTGTCATCTATCGGTACCTCCCCCCATCCTAACTTTGTGATTTTTTGAACCAGGTACTTTTGCTTCCCCCAGGAATTAGATTATACAAGTTGACTATTGGTGAATGGGAACTTGGAAGTGAAATAACCTGAATGGGATGATCTGGGGACACCAGTGCCAACGAAACTTTATTATCAACATCCCATTTGCCCTGCGGGTCATTACATGATAGTTTGATGGTATCCTGGAGTTGAAACTCAAAACCTTTGTAAAAATGGGAGCGAGGGTGGGGAGAAAGAGTTGACATTCAATTATAATACTCATTTTTCCCCCTCCCCCCATATTTTAGCCAGGGGATTTGTTATATTTCCCCCGAGGGACCATCCATCAAGCTGACACTCCTCCTGGACTAGCCCATTCTACTCATGTGACCATCAGCACCTACCAGAACAAGTAAATATCCTTCCACTCTTCTCGCTTCCTCCCACTTTGAAGGACTCATTGACATGGCCATTGGCCACCTTCAAGAAAAGGGTAACAAGGGGTAACGAGACTGGTGTCTCACAGAGTCAGGGCCTTTGGGTAGAATTCTGGTTGCTAACTCTCATGTCCTGGGTAAATGCTTAATTGTCTTAGGTGTGGTTTTCCAATCTGAAACAATAGATCAGACAGTAAAAGGAGGCACTAAGCCATCTCCACAGAAGTGTTTTGAGTCTGAATGTGAGGGATGATTGTGAGTGGCAAGCTGAACTGGTAAGTGCCACCGTCTGCTTTCTTTGGAGCCATGTCCTTGGACCCGCTAGTGAGGTCATCTCTTCATCCAAGCTTCTTCCTCCAAGGTTTCCATTTATCATATTTGTAGGAAAAGCCTGAAAAAGCAGTCATGAGCATTATTAGCTGTGCTATGTTTTCAAAATGTGCTTTCAAAACTACATTCAGGTTAGAACAAGGACTTTTTAACATAGGGTCCATGAACTTAAAAAATATTGTTAACTATTTCAGCATAATTGATTTCCTTTTTAACCCTGTTGTTTATTTATTTAAGAAAATTCTAAGAAGGGTCCTTAGACCTCACCAGCTTGCCAAAGTTGGGGTGGGATGAAGTTAAGGAAGTTACTGATCTTGTAAATCTAGTTAGCCAGCGCCATCTGCTCCTGGCTCTTCAGTCAAAGCCCTTTTAGGTGAGAAGTATAAAGAAACAGACTTAGAGGTTGCACACACCTCCCCCCCGCCCACCCCCTCACTATCCCTAACAAACCAAACCTTCTATTAGTCTGCAAAAGTATGAAATACTGTGTCATTTTATAGTCCAATTGTGTGCCCACATTAAGGCCTGGACGTATTGGTGCTGATTTTGTCTGTGGTGTATTCATTCTTAAAGTGTCAGATGGGGATGAAGCTATGAACCTTAGAGCGTTGCTCATCATCTTCACAAGGTCCCATAAAGCTCAATAAATATTTATACCTACGTGTGGTGTGTGGATTAATTCCGCCCTCCTCTTCAAAGTAAATTCCACAATTTCCATCAGTCACAGACTCTGGAAAGGTGTATTGATGACTCCTACTTCCCAAAACCAGTCTCAGTCAGTAAATATTTGTTCATCTTCTCTATGCCAGGCACAGTGCCATACTCTGCCAGAAAGGCCTTGCTTTCTGACCTGTTGGTAGTAAGCCTTGGACAGGCAAAAAATATTTTGTGCAGCTTAAAAAGATCTGAACCTGTTTTCGATGTTGAAAAATACAGTAAGAAATGCAGAGGTGGGTGTAAAGTGAAACTACTTAGAAAATGTGCTAGGAGTATGTGATTATTTGGGGGAAATGAAGAGATGGTGTGTGACCCTGGGCAAGTCACTGAACCTCTCAGGACCACTTGAGGCAAGTCGGTAAGGTGAAAGGTTGCGAAGAGCCTGCCAAATTATATTGAAAGAGGAAGCTTCCTTAATGTAGAAGTTCCCTGTATTAGTAAAACCAGTAAGTCTATGTGCCAGGTATTGTGCTAACTGGGGATACAGGAGGCCAGCAAGTTCCTGCTCTCATCTCAGGGCTAGTCCCAATTCCTGTTCCTGAGGAACTTTAATCTTCTTTTATGGGCTTTTCTGGGAGTTGACACAAATGTGAATTTTGCTTGACTGAGGGAAAATCATGCTGTAAATTTCTGTTTTGGTCCAGTAGTAAGCAGTATAAAGTTTGCTAGTGACACAGGAAAAATATTTCTTGAAGAAAAATGACCCACTAAGAAGTAGTAGGAATAATGATTCTATCTGACATCTAAGATTTAGATCCTCACTACAGCAGCAGGTAAGCACATTACTATGGGCTGCTCGATGCTCAGTGGATAGAACACTGAGAGTGGAGTCGGGAAGACCTGAGTTCAGCTCCAGCCTCAGACACTGGCTGTGCCATATGGCAAACCACTCCAGTAGCCTTGCCAAGAAAACCCCATGAAGAGTCAGATATCAACTGAAAGACTAAACATTATTCCTGTTTTACAGAGAAGGAAATTGAATCTGAGTAAGGTTAAGTTACTTGCCTAGAGTCACAAAGCTGTTATCTAAGAGTGGATTTGAACTTAGGTCTTCCTGCTAGCTTCCTGTCAAGGTTTCTTGCTGCTAGAGTACTGTTTCTTAATCTGACTACACAGGAATTCTAAATTCTCCATGCTAATTAGGGGTAGAGAAAGCATGGAGAATTGAAACCTACAGATAACCCAGCATATTCAGGCCAGTAGCTTTTACCTTTTCTCTCAACAGACCTCTTAAACATATTATAAAACGTGGTCATTTGAGTTTTGCTTCCTTTTCAAGCTCTAGAACAAAACTTAGGGGACTGTGGCACTGGTCTGAATTATCCCAAAGAGGGAAACTGGACAAGAGGAACAGGAGAACAAAGGACTGGCACTATTGCTGAGAATTTGGCTTAGGTTGCTTTGCCAAGAATACCATGTGTCTCAGTGTCTCATGAGTCTGTATGTGGCAGTTAAAAAAAGATTTAACCTAAGATACCTTTTATGTTTTTTAAAGAAAACGTATACTGATTAATAGAAGACAATTTTTAATGGTTAACTTTGGTTACCTGGACTAGCAGTCATGGTGTTTTAAAAGTATTAGTTTGCATAATGCGTTACTCAAAAGTTTGTATTGTTAAGGTTTTCTTTTAGTATTGTGTTCTGGCTTTATTTTCCTTCGGATTCTATGCTGTTAGTATCTTAAAATGTAATTGGGAACATGTGCTGGATTCTGCCATTTCCTCAGAAATAGTTCTTAGGAAAATTGTGTTTTGAGGCTTGATTTTTCTTTGTTGTCATGAATTTCCTGTTTCATGAAAGGATGTGATTCATTTCTCCAATGGCAGCATAAGTAAGTTTATGAAAATGCACCAGCACTTTGCAGCTTCCTTCTTTGAATTTACTCAAAAGTCAGGGATTGTGGGGAGTGATTATGAGGACTGAAGGCTTCTTAGGTGACAGAGAAAAGTGTGGTTCATAGTGTTATTTTCATTCATAGGTAGAGTGCATTATAAGGCCATATTGAATTCACAGTGTATATAGTCATATCTTACGTAGTACATGTACACATATACATATCCATGTGTGTACACACACATCATATTTCTGTACTAAAAGGACTTGTGATTTTGTCTATTGGTCTACTCTGTTAAATGGCCTTCAAGAGTGACTGTGGCTAAAACTGACTATCTGAAATCAGTGTGGCAATGAACTTCTCCAGATGGTTTATCTTACTTTTGAAACTTTTCGGTCTAGAGCCTTTTCATGAGGACATTAGTGCATACACATATATGCACATATATACACACACATACACACATGTAAAACTAGAGCTTCACTTCCCAAACCTTTGGGAATTGTGCTGCTGGTCTGTGAATTATCTCAAAGAGAGGAACTCCAAAGGAACCTTTGCTCATTTGTGTATGCATGTGTGTAACTGTTTCTTCCTTTTCTGTGCTCCAGTTCATGGGGAGACTTTCTTCTGGATGTGATTCCTGGCCTTCTCTTTGACACTGCAAAGAAAGAAGTAAAATTTCGGACTGGCATACCACGGCAACTGCTTTTGGTAAAGAAACTTGGGAGTGGTAGGGATGGGAGTATCAGTGTCAGAACAGATTTTCAGGTTTGCAGCAACAATGGCAACACCTCAGACATCTGAGTGAACTAGGTTTCTCCTGGTCCTTGTGACCAGGTAGTGTGGAGTATTAGAGGATATTTATGACTCATGTGAGTCAGAACTAGGGACAGTGATCCATAAATGACAAGGAGAGCTGTAGCCTGAGCAAGGAGCTATAATCTATATCAAATTACTTGCCTTCTCAATAAAGGGATGGGGAGAAAGAAAATAATTTAGAACTCAAAATTTTAATAAATGTTAAAAATGTTTTACATGTAATTGGGAAAAAAAATATTTAAAAAAACCTTGGTGGGTAACTGTCAAGCTCTCCTAAAGGAAGGTAAGGAATGATTCTTTATCCCACTTAAATCTCTCTTAAAAAGGGATATAAGGAGTCAAAGCCATCCTTAGAAACTGTCCCCTCTCAGATCCATGTTCATAAGTCTTGGGGCTTTTGTAGTACCTACTGGGTTGATAGGTGGTGAAGTGGATAGAACAAGGAGCCTGGAGTCAGACTCATCTTCATAAATTCAAATCTGGCCTCAGACACTTACTAGCTGTGTGACCTTGGGCAAGTCATTTAACCCTGTTTGCCTCACTTTTCTCATCTGTAAAATTAGCTGGAGAAGGAAATGGCAAATCATTCCAATATCTTTGCTAAGAAAACACCAAATCAGGTCACAGAGAGTCGAACATGACTGAAGTGAATAAACAACTGGGTAGAAATGCTTGGAGTTTTGTCCTTGAGTTTGTGCTACTGAACTGGGCTTTATGCAAAAAAACAAATTCTCCTTGTTTGGATTCATGACAAAGTTTGTTTTTTTTTCCTAGCAAGTGGATGACATAACTGTTGCAACAAAAAGATTAAGTGGCTTCTTGAGGACTCTTGCAGAGCAGTTGGAGGGGAGCAGAGATCTGAGATCATCTGAAATGAAGAAGGATTTCATTAGGAGCAGATTGCCACCGTACTATTTGGGGGATGGTTCCAGTCTCTCCATCCCAGGTGAAATTTACTGTTTACTCTTTATTACCTGACTTGGTGAGATTGTCTTGATGCTTTATTGAGACTTGCATGATCCCACTTAGATCTGTGTAAGTGATGATGAGGGAAGGAAAGAGCTCAAGGTCACCATGGACCTGTTACAGTTTTAGGAACAACCTTTGGGACCCATTCAAAGTGTATCAACCATTAGCAGAGTGTATTTTAAGCATTGTTCCGAAAGTGAATCAAGAGTTGTGTAGTAGGAACAGATAGTGTTGCCAGCAATGATGTGATGGATAAAATTCCCTATTACATCAGCACATTGTGTTTACTTTGCAACGACTGATGGGAAGACTTAAGCATTTAGGGTCCACAAGACTGCATTCTGCACTCTTGAATGGACTGCTTCACAGATGCATTGAAATACTGAAATAACCAGTCAGTGATTAAACTGGAGTCATGAGCTCACTGAATGGCCTAGAATCTTTCACAGGAGATGAGGTTTTTGTTTGATTATTTTGCTCTGGGGTGGTTTATTTTGGATTTTTGTTTTTTGAGTTGTTTTGGTCTGTTCTCTGACTAGTATATTTTTCTTTGACAAGACTTTGGCGTGTTCATTCGTTCAACTCGCAAGGACCTTTGATGCCTTCTGCTGTACTCTATCGTACATCACTTAGGCATTAGGCCAGAAGTTCTTAATTTGGGAACCATGAACCTGTTTTTGTTGTTAATATTTTTATAACTGAATTTCATTGTAATTGGTATATTTAATGCATTTAAAAATGTTGAGCTGTGGACTTCAACAATCTGCTGAGTCCCATGACAAAAATGGTTAAGAAGCCCTCTATTCCATCATACTTGTTTAATTATACTTCCTCCCACAGCACCCTAGCATCTTGTATATTGGAATAAGGCTAATTTAGGGAAATAGTAGGTTAGTATCTGACTTAACTTGAATTAGAAAAGGGGAACAAGGCTATTTGTGGAAATAGTCAAGATCCGCTGAAACAAAACAAGTTAGGGAGAACACCTGAGCCTTTGTTTTGTTTGCATCTTTTATGATCAGTTGTATTCTTAACTAGATCAAATATGAACAGTTTTCTCTTCCTGAATAATGCTTTTCCTTTGATGGTGTTTTACTGTAGGTGGAAAGTTCCCCAAATTAAATAGCAGAGTAAGACTGCGATTTAAAGACTACATTGTTATGACAATGGAGGCAGACAAGGATGCATCTGTGAGTATCAGTGAAGCACAGTCTAGCCTATGCATCTGTGAGTGTCAATGAACCACGGTCTAGCCTATGCATCTGTGAGTGTCAGTGAACCACGGTCTAGCCTATGCATCTGTGTCAGTGAACCATGGTCTAGCCTATGCCTCGCCTTTTTTAAACTGCATTGGGCCTTTACTGTTCTAAGGCATCACAACAGGAGTCAGTCTCATATTTTTAGGACACTATATAACTGGATAATCCTGAGCTATCCACAGCTCTCTTGGTGTTGCCTTAGATCCTCTTCTTAAGGGATCCTTTCGATGTCTGGATGGTGATAGAATTTGTAACTATACGGGAACTTAAAAGATAATAAAAACAAATCCCCCCATTTTATAGATGACATACTCCAAGTCATATTAGTAGCAAGAGGTGGACTCAGCATTCAAACTGGCCAACGTATCCATGTGCACGTGGCTTTCAGATCTCTTTATACACCAGTCAGTGTGCCCATGGTTCCGCAGAATCATATGTTTAGAGTTGAATAAGACTTTGCAGATTATCTCATTCAGCCTTTAACTTTACAGGTGAGGAAACTGAAACCAAGGGAGGTCCATTGACTTGCCTAAACAAGTAGTAAGGAGCAAAGTCAAAACATGTGAGCTCTTAACAGTTAAGATTTAATATACCTTAAAACCAGTCTTTGTTTTGACTGCTCCTTCACATTTTGCTACTGTGAACCAATCCTGGACTAAAAATGTGTCACCATTTGTAGCTAGGTGGCTTAGCAGTTAAGAGTTTCAGACTTAAGAGTCAGAAGACCTGAGTTCAGATCTTACCTCAGACACTAGCAGTGTGACCTTAAGTAAGTCATTTGCCTCAGTTCCCTCATCTGTATAAAACTGTGGCATCTAATCTGTATAGTGCTTTGCAAATCTTAAAGAACTCTACGTTTAGTGAACATTGCCTCTTTCTCCCCTGGGAATCTCATGGGAGGATTGATTGGAAGACTTAGGGAAAATTCACACAAGAACTTAAGGTCTACATAGATTGCCTTCTACTTTCTTTTATTTTCTCTTTTTTTCCTCATCATATCCAGCCAGTTAGAAAGCTGTGTCTCATCTTCCTAAATGTCTCTCAAATCCATCCCTCCCTTCCCTGCCCCCATCTGCCTCCTAGTATTTCTAGAAATAGAAATATTCTAGATATTCTAATATTCTAGAAATACCCTAACTGGCCATAACTATTGGGTTAATTTTTTCTAAAACAAACTTTCTACAAGGCAAACCTTCTCTTGCGTCCCTGTTGTCTTCGGACATATACAGAGACTTGGTCTTGGTGTAATCATATCTTTGTACACTGTACCACCGAGCAGCATAATGAGAAGTGGACTTATTGCTTAGAGCAATTTATGGTCTTTAAACACCCTGGGAGGGTCTGATTGGCTACTTAAAAGGGTACTTGAAGTTTTATCGTATGATTTGCAATGCTAGGTAAAACTAACAAGATTATCATCTATTTTTATGCCAATGAAATGCTTTGCAGATGCTGTTTTACCACTCAAGTAACAGCAGCCAAGCCAAGTGTTAGGTGTTCACCACCCTATTATTGGATTAAAAAAAAAAAACTTGGTCTCAAATTTATAGTCTCTTCATGTTAATCAGTTTTCTTTATAGAGAAGAGAACTTAGAATAAATCAGGAGGAGTTGCATATAGGTAGAATTAGGTTCCATGGAAGAAAATCTTTTGATTTTTTTTTTTTTTTTTTATTCTTGAGCGGAATGAGCTGCCTTAAGAGCCATTTCTGTTCCTCTTGCTAGAAGAGAAGGCTCAGTCACTGTCAGTTATGTTATCAAGAAGATTCTTTGATTAGATCCAAGGTTTTTTCCAAATCTCTGCACATCTGTGCAATCTGGAAATTCTTGCTATTAGAGAATGTAAAGTACTTCTTGTATAACCCTACTTAAGAAGTAGACCAGTATTTTAAAACATGCAAACTAATCCATTCAGATGTGTAAAATTGTAGCATCCACTCCTGAAGCTACTGAAAACAAAGGATTTAGTTAAGTGGGCTTCATCACTAAATGTTTCACTTCACCTTAATAAACAGCTATGAGAATTCTTTAAAAAATTTATGTGTTTCTCTTCCAGCTCTTAAGATCTTGCCTACATTCAACCTTGGCTTTTAAATATATTCTGTATGCTAGCTCTGGTATTTTTTTTCAGTCATCTACAGGAATACTTTTGTTTTAACTAAACTGGCTTACTATGACTTCGCTCATACTAGTCTCCACTGATAATGTTTTTCTCACTTCTTTCTGCCTCTCTAAATATTTAAAAAAAAATAAACCCTTCTCAATCATGAGATCTTTCACATCTTCAGCCAAATTGTCTGGTCCATCTGCCAAACTCCTGTTTTGTGACCTTTCTTTTATCATGTATAAGTATATATCTCTTATCTGCCTAGGTAAATGATCTGATTTTACAGAATGACAGGTAATAATGGGAAAACCCATTGTACAATTGACCACAAAGTGGAAACCTGTGGAGGATTTGGGGGAGGATGAAGAAACATATATGTGTGGTTGCTTTTGGGAGAATATTATAGTTTTGGACTTTTCATTAAATGAGCTGTCTTTCTGCCAAATTAGTGAAGCTTTAAAGTGTGTAGAAATTCTTATGTCAAAAACATTTTGCCAAAACTTTTTAAAATTCTTAATGCTACTTTAACCCTGCAAATTGTGTAGCTAGTGACTTTTCTTTCTTTTTAAGGATGAGATTCAAGAACATATGGTTTACATCTATCATTCTTTGAGGAATAAACGGGAGACACACATGATGTCTGGAAATGACAATGACACAACAGAGGTTTGTTTCCACTGAACTGAATGAATCTGCTTTTTTTGAGTTTGGTTAGTAAAAGTAGTAATATTTTGAAGTTTTTTTGCTTTGAGGGTAGTTTTATTTATTATTGGTTGATGGGTAGTAACGTAGCTTTCTTTACACCATTGCTTCCCAAACTATTCCTTCAGAAAATCTTGACAGCATTAAGCTGTCTAGAAAGAGCTATATCCATTCTCTCAGTCCACTCTCTCAGATTACATAGACTTAGTGCTAGAAAGGACTTGAGGTCTTCTAGTTCAACCCTTTCATTTTATAGAGAAGGAAGCTGATGCTCCAAGACACGAATTGCCAGAGCAGTAAGAAATTCTCTCACCATACTGCCTCTTTCCTCACAGTTTAAGCTCTAACTCCTACTTCACTTCTTCAGGGGCAAAGTGTAGGACAAGAGAGAGCATTATCCACCACTGAGGAGCTATGCAAACACAGTCTTTACTTTCTCTCCAACATACAAGGTCCCTTCCTGATGAACCTTGTGGTGTACTTATAGAACAAACAAGCTCTTGGTCTAGGCCAAAGCACTCATTCTTAAAGAACTCATGGTGCTTGCCATTTTTGGTTCCACCAGTATGTTTTAAGCTCATGAGTATTTAGGGGCCAAATTAGTTTTTGACTGAAATGTGATTCTTTGTCATTTCAAGTTTGATGATATCCCAAGATTGATTCAAAATTTAACCTTCTAGGGTATGAATAAAGGGCAAATGAATGATTTAAGAAAGTCACTGCAAAAGCATTTTTATCATAGGGCCTAGGCTGGAAAAGGACTTTAGATTTGGAAGATGAGGAAATCCAACTTCCTTTCCCTTTTACTTCCCCTACTGTGAATCAATATATAAATTCTCTACTTTAGACTAGTGACACTTCTGAAGCTTTACAGTGGTTAACTCTTGGGAGGCTAACAGGGTGAAGACTGTGGAGCAGGATGAATGAGGGAAGAGACAGTGGAGTAATGAGAATGTGTGACATTTAGTCATACTGGTCATTGGCACTTTTGACAATCAGTATAGGAGACCACAGTATTATACTTACCAAGTCATGAGAGAAACATGTAATGGCCTTCATCATTCATACTTACTATTTGTGTGTGTGTGTGTGTGTGTGTGTGTGTGTGTATCTCCTTTTTCTGTCTCTATTTTCATTGTTTCCAGCAGGGACAATCCGTATCTCTCATTGAGAGTCGTCATACCTTTCCCTAAAGGATATCTCACTATAGCATTGAAATTTCTCCTAGATATCTCACTGTAGCACTGAAATTTCCTCATGGACCACTAAGGTTTTGTGGAATATAGTTTGGGAAATGCTGAACTAAGTGAGTTTTTTTCCTCCCTTTCAGGCTCTTGGACTTCGCTTTCCTTTATCTCATGTGGATGCCCTGAAACAACTTTGGAGTTCTGAAATTATTTCTGTTAAGGAACTGAAACTTAATACAGATGCAGAGAAAGAAAACCTAGTGTTAGCACTCTGGACTGAATGCCTAATGGAAGTAATCTAGTGCCTTTGCTAAGTCAGCGCTTCCTATAAAGGGTAAAACAGTTTTTCCACTTACTGAATACAGAATCATTTGCTACCTTTGCTTAGGCCACAGGGAAGATTGTCTTACTGCTTGCCTCATCTTCCAGGCAAATCTTCATCCTGTGTTAGGAAAAAGGTCCCTTTAAGATGGTTCATTTTAAGCAACTCCCAAGCTCAGTTTTCAGAGTATTATAAATAGGAATAAAATGGGTATGTGTTAAAGTAAGGCTATATTAGCCAATGAGAGAAAAATAACACCTGCCTTAACTTTGCTAAACGTAAGATTGAGGTGGCCAGATCTAGCCCCTAAAACAATACTTGTACGAATATGGACTAAGTTACTTGGCCACCTTTATTTTGAGAAAGTGGCATTTAAAAAGTGAAAAAAACCACATCTGTGTATGACAGGTTTATTTTATTTAATCCAGTGTTGCAAAAAAAAAAAAAAAAAAAAAAAAGCACAACTCTGATTTCTTTTCAGTTTATATGTGGTACCTGCCCTTGTTCTTTGGATATAATAATTTTTTAAAGACCACCCAAACTTGTTGCTCTAGAAAGAAATTCTTTAAAACAATTTAGAAGAAATTTCTTTTTTAAAAATCTAGTTTTTTCAGTAAAAATATACAGGTTTCTTATATGTGTACACAAGGAAGGTTTCCATTAAAATTGTTAAAGCCTTTAGTTTCTCCTGTTATATAAAGTTCCATTACATAACACAGGCACAGCAATGAGATGCATTCACATCAGCGGGTCCATTTGAATTTTTACAAATGCTTTTTGAAAGGAGCCAAGACAACAAAAGGTAAAAAAATTGCTGTCTCTAAGTTTTAAATATCAAACAAGTAGGAACTCTTAAATATTTACATTGAAAGATCAGGTTACTATAAAAAATTCAGAACAGTAAATCTAGGTTTGAATTTAACTTATTTACTGTTAATTTACATTCTAAAGTGCAAGGAGGCTGATATTTGAAAATATCGCTGGAATTTCATCTGTATAAAAATAGAGGTGTTTTCATATGCTTTCTGGCAAGAAATTTGGGGTATTTCAATGCATTTTTAAGTTCAGCCCAGAATAAATTATCTAAAGTCAGGTGGAAAAAATATTTTAATCATTCACTAGGACAATGAAGAAGTGGAATTAATTACCTGAAATATATCAAAGATGATTATTTCCTACCCGATTTTGCTGATTGCCTATTTGGCTAACTAAAATATTTTATAAAAGAATAAGGGATAGAGTGGGACCTAAGGAAGCTGTCACCTAAAGAAATCTATTCAAACCTATATTTTAGAAAAAAGAAAAACTGGTTATGGTTCAGGCCTAAAACATAACTTCGCTTTAACTTCAAACTAAGCTTTGTACCATTTCAAGTAGACAGAAAAATAATTTGGCTTATCTTATTTGGGAGGGAGTTTTCAAATACTGTATGTATTATGTGAAGTAAAAAAGAAAGAACACTAACTTCAAAACAAAACTGAGCCTGAATTTAGTGCATCTGGGATCAGTAAATAAGTTAGATCCATAGTACTTTAAATTGCATTGTCTTTTCTATCCAAAGGCCTTCATTCTTGGCATCTGTGCTTTTTCAAAAATAGGAGGAATCCATCCTTTAAAAGGAATAGCCTCCTGCTGTTGAGCAACAGGAACTATCATATGCAGAGTTGTGCTTGGAATCTTGGAAGAGTGGAGGGCTCTTCTTTTGGTCACTCCCAGCTAGTTGCTTTGTGTAACATTGTGCTTCAGGTATCACAAAAGGTAGCGCTTTAGAAGGTGGGCTAAACTGCTTTTCAGATAACCTCTGAAAGCTCCTCAGTTCTTACTCACTGCCCTGATTCTGACAAAAGTTTAACTTGGCCTATATAGTTCCCCATGATATAGAAATAAACACACGGACACACATTCGCAATACACACAAACACACACAATCATATACTATTTAGTCTATGGAGTCACCCTGTGGTAGTTATTAATAGCATAAGTGGAATGACAGCTCTTTGAGAACACTAACCTTTATAGCAACAACACAAATTTGAGCCTGGCTAGCCAAAGCTTGAAGGACTTTTTGCTTGTTTGTGTTGGGTAGCTTTCTAGGGAGAAAATGGTATAGAGTGCTGCACAGTATACGCTGTGCCCCCAACCAGCATCCCCATCAAGAAACATCATCAGAAAAAGGAAAGATGAGCTTAAAAGAAGAGGGCATATCACAGGAATCCAAGTGATCTATCATCTTAGTGGTAGAAAGCTTCTGTAAGTTTATGTACAAAGTGGCAAAAATGTTTTAACTCCACCCAGCTTCTCCATGGTTAAAAGGCAATGGTTTAGGAATCCATGTCCATAAACAGATTAAAGAAACAAGTTCATTATCTGCTTATGTTCAAGTGGCCTGTGACTTCGGTTGCTTCTTCTTTCACATGCTTAAAACAATGAGGGAAACAGTTCCACCTTCTTAGCTCCTCTTACTGATGATGGTGATTTTATTCACAATATTTCAATATCCCACTGCTGTGTAGGTTCCCCCTCCAGAGGCTGGTTTATTATTATATGGGTCTTATCACAGTAACTTCCTCCTAGAAGAAGGAAAAACAAGGGAGTTAAACTCTGGATGTAACTGTAATTTACAAAGTGCTCTGAAACAGATCAAGAGTTCATGGGGCCACACATTTACTGCATATTAATCTAGAATTTCAATCAAGTTAAAAAAAGCATGCCTGGGTCTTGATGTAATTGCATAAAACCAACAATATGTTTCCACTAGACTACTGTGTTTCAAAGTCAGGTACACTAACAGTCTATTTGGGATGGGGGAAAGGGGTTTGGACCTACGATTTCATCAGAGTAGGGCAACTTCTGGTTAGGAAAATCCTTGTCTTAGAGAACAGCTTAAGGCATTGAGAAGTTAGGGCCATGTAGACCATGCTGTTAGAGGCTGAATTTCAATCCAGGTCTTTAATTCAGCGGGTAGGTACGATCAAGGAAATAAACATGTGACAGGATTTGGGAGGACCTAGATTCAGAACTCTTCTCATTTAACTAGCTGTATCACCCTAAAACCTCTCAGCCTCAGTTCCCTCAAAAGTAAAAAGAGAATTATTGTTGTGAGACTTAAATGAGCACGTACAGCCTTAGAAGTCATCTCGTCCACAGTAAAGCTCAGCACTTTTCAAACTTCAAAATATAACTATATAGATGAAACTGTCTGCAGTCAGAAGGAACGAAGAAATTGGGTTGAGAAAAATGGAGGCTTTTTTTTTTCAAAACGAGTAAAATACGGCTTATGGGGGGCATAGTAATTGTGATGGACCATATAGGGAGTAAAAAATATGCTGTGGATAAGCAGAAAACCCATTTATCCATCGAAGTGATCACAAGTCCTCTTAATTTCTCCTTCTCTACTAAGGTACTCTTCTTCCATCATTCATGCCGTCCAGTTAATTTATCCTGAATTTGTGCCCATGCAGATGTTTTAAAAACATAAATGAGAAAGGAACATTCTCAAATATATATTGGGGTTGCTCTGACCTAATGTTTGGATAAAAAGACTTTAAATAAATGTGTAATCACAAGATGGAACTTGAGGTCCTGTAAATTCATACCTTTAATGTCAAGAACAAGCTGGTCATTAAGGTAAGAACGGATGGTTCCATCTCTGTTCATCTTCCACTTTTGCCTAAGCTTCCCATGTTCACTCCACACAGCTACTTTAGCTCCAGGTACATCTTTTCCACCAATAACATCAAGACATGTATCATTTGCCTAAAACATTTCAAAAAGATAAAACTATGATGGCAAGTGGAACAAAAAGGATGAGTTCCATACAGAATGGCTTTTACTTTATTTCACTTGATATCGAGGTTATGTGAGGGTAACCTGATCAAAACAGAGACTGTTTTCATTTTATAAACATGCTGAGATAAAACTGAGGGAAAAGAAAAAAAATTAACACAAATGCCTGTGAACTAGACAAAAAAAATACTCAATTTTCAGTTAATTTTTAATCTGATTTTTTGGTTAGATTTGATGGGGCAGGGGGAAGATAGTCTCACCAAACACAGCTTTTGCTACCTTCAATTTTTCTTTAGATACTACTGTAAGCAGGAAGAGGCAAAGGTCTCTTGCCTGCGCAAATGTCATGCCACCATCTTTTTTTTTTTAATTAATTTGTTTTCAATTTTCAACATTCACTTCCGTAAGTTTTAAATTTTCTCCCCCTCCCCTTCATTCCTTCTCCAAGATGGCATGTAATCTTATATGGGCTGTACACATTCATTCTTATTAAACTTATTTTCACATTAGTCATGCTGCATAGAAGAATTAAAATCAACAGGAGAAATCATGAGAAAAACCAGAACAAAAAGTAACAAAATAGAAAACAGTCTGCTTCATTCTGCGGTCTGAACTTCATAGTTGTTTCTCTGGATGTGGATGGCGTTTTGCCTCGAGTCCTTTAGAAATGTTTTAGATCCTTGCATTGCCGTAAAGGGCTTAGGAGACTAAGCTGACAGAATAAACCCTTGGCAGCAATGCAAGGACCTATCAGAAACAGTCCTCACACCGTGGCTGTTACTGTGTATAATGTTACCTGGTTCTCCTCATTTCACTCAGCATCAGTTCATACAAGTCTTTCCAGCATTTTTTATAGCACAATAGTATTCCATTACATTCATATACCACAACTTGTTCAGCCATTCCCCAATGGATGGGCATCCCCTCAATTTCCAGTCTTGGCCACCACAAAAAAGCTATTTTAAATATTTTTGTACATGTGGGTCCTTTTCCCATTTTTATGCTCTCTTTGTGATACAGCCTTGGTTATTGCTGGGTCAGGGTCATTTTTGTAGCCCTTTGGGCACAGTTCCAAATTGCTCTCCCAAATAGTTGGATCAGCTCACAGCTCCACCAACAATGAATGTGTGCCACCTCTTCCACATCTCCAACATTTGCCATTTTCCTATTTTGTCATGTCAGCCAATCTGACAGGTGTGATGTGGTTCCTCAGAGTTGTTTTGATTTGCATCTCTGTGATTAGAGATTAATATGGTGATTTTGGGCATTTTTCATGACTATAGATAGCTTTAATTTCTTCCTCTGAAAACTGCCTCTTCATAGCCTTTGACCGTTTATCAATGGGGGAATGACTTGTATTCTTGTAAACTTGACTCAGTTCTCTATATATTTTAGAAATGAGGCTTTTATCACAGACACTAGTTGTAAAAATCCTTTAAATCCTTTCCCAGTTTTCTGCTTCCCTCTTAATCTTGGTTGCACTGGGTTTGTGCAAAAACTTTTCAATTTTATGTAATCAAAATTACTCATTTTGCATTTCATGATGTCCTCTATCTCGTTTGGCCAAAAATTCCTCTATTTGTAAATCTGACAAATTCTTCCTTTTTCCCCTAGTTTGTTTATAGTATCAGCTTTTTATACCTAGATCATGTACCCATTTGGACTTTATTCTGGTATAGGTTATCAAGTATTGCTCTATCCCCAGTTTCTGCCACACTGTTTTCCAGTTTTCCCAACAGCTTTTGTCAGTGAGTTCTTATCCCAGAAGCTGGGGTCCCTGGGTTTATCAAACAATGGACAGTTTGACTGCTGTGTCATGTGTACCCAGCCTATTCCACTGATGTACTTCTCTATTTCTTAGCTAGTACCAAGTGGTTTTGATGATCACTACTTCATAGTACAATTTAAGATCTGATATGGCTAGGCCACTTTTCCCTAGCATTTCTTTTCATTCATTCCCTTTGATAATTTGGAACTTTTGTTCTTCCAGATGAATTTTTATATTATTTTTCCTAGATCTATAAAATAGTTTTTGGTAGTTTTATTGCTATGGCACTGAATAAGTAAATTAATTTAGGTAGAATTATCATTTTTATTGTATTAGTTTGGTCTACTCATAAGCAACTTAAGTTTTTCCAATTATTAGATCTAACTTTATTTGTATGAAAAGTATTTTGTGATTGTCTTCATTTAGTTCTCAGATTGGTTTTGGCAGGTTAACTCCCAAATATTTTATATTGCTACAGAAACTTTATATGGGATTTCTCTATCTCTTGCTGTTGAACTTTGATAGTAATATATAGAAATGCAGCTTTGCCAAAGTTGTTCATTATTTCAAGTAGTTTTTACTTGATTTTCTAGGGTATGTCACCATCTTTTAAGAAACTGTCCCAATATGTGAAGGCATTTAGAACTCTGCAACATTTCTATAAATGCTGTAAGCGCTACTTGTTTGATGATCCAGTTTGGTGCAGCAGCATCATTTGCATTTATGTCTTTGGATCTCAAATACAGGTTCACTGAAGGACAGTGAATTGGATGGCAACAAAATTCCACCTCATTCTCTTTCATTTTACTTCAACAGAAGCATCCTTCAAAAGCTGATTTTATCCACACTTAGGCGCACACACAGTGTTGCTCAGGATTAGATCTTACTCGCTTGTGGCATTGCATTTACTGTTCTGTTGCTCAGTTGTTTCAATTATTTCCAACTCTTCATGACCCACGTTGGGAGTTTTCTTGGCAAAGGTACTGGGGTAGTTTTACATTTCCTTCTCTAGTTCATTTTATGATGAGGAAAGTGAGGCAAACTGGCTTAAGTGACTTGCCCAGGGTCATTCGGTTAAGTCTGAGGCCAGATTTGAGCTTAGGAAGATGAGTCTTCCTGACTCAAGGCCTGGCACTCTATCCACTGTACTACCTAGCTGCTTACATATATTATATATTATACATTAATTTAAATAAAATATTAGCTTTAAAAGGAATAGGATTAAAGATATAAAGTATCAGTTATCAAAGCCATTTACCTTGGATTTAAAGAGTCCACGACAGTAGTACCACATTTGGGTATTTTTTCCATTATAAGGACAAATACAAACTGACATTGTCCTCAAATCAGCTAGATTTCCAGTGACAGTTAGATATTCACCTTGGGCTCGGTTCTTTATTCTGATATATACTGAAGGCTAAAACAAAAGAGAAAGAATTTATTCAAACTAGGAGTGAGGGTTAGGGGTAGGATTTAACCTTTGTGCTTAACTAATTTTCCAGAAAAGTTGGATATTAAAGCTTTTGTTTCCATAGAGTGGAAAGGGATACTTTTGTACATATGTCATTTATGAATTGAAACCTGCCTGTAATTGGGGGAAAGGAGGGAACCATTTATCAGAGTACGATGGAATTTTGAGCTGAAAAGGGGCGTTCTTTCATTGTACAGCTAGGAAACTGAGTTCCCAGAAATAATAAATGACTTACTCAAAGTCATAAACTAAGTAACAGAGCCAGGATTTGGCCGTGGGTCTTCTGACTCTCTTTCCATTATGTGACTGACCACTTACTTAAGAAGTTCTCCCATGGCTGTAGACTTCTCAAGTGCTTGGAGTTTAAAAATATTCAAGGCATCATGTAAGCTGGGTGAAAGGACAATGCTAAATAAGGAAACAAGCAAGGCAGTAAAACCTTGAAACCCTGGAACTAGTGGTAGTTGAATAGAAACCAGGTTGAAGTCCAGGAAGCAAATCAATCTTGTAAATGGAGTGTCTTCATCATCTTCCCTTTTCACCTCCACAGTGCCTTCTGTGAACGCTTTGGTTCTCCTATCTGACGTCATTCCTTTATCTCCTTTTCTACATCACCATCATTTTTTATTGCCCATTAGCTTGAAGTACATCCTTCCCTCAAAGCTCTGCTGGGACCTCATCAGCTCCTATATGTTTCAATGGTAATTGCTACAGAGATGGCCTTCCACTCTATGTACGCAGCCTTCTTCTTTCTTGTGAATTTCAGGGGCTATTTCCAACCTTGATGTTCTCACAGATGTCTCTAATTTAATATGTCCCTAAAAGAATCCATGGTATTTTCCCCTAAACTTCCCTTCTCTGTCCAGGGCACCAGTATCCCTTTCTTCCCACATCCTCAGTCAGTTGCCAGATCTTGCTGGTTCTACCTCTACTTCTCTTGCTTACATCTCCCTTTCTTTCCTTACACAGCCACTTCTCTCTGGTCTGTTGACATAGCCTCCAAACTGGACTCCTTCTAGGCTCTCTGCTCTACTCCATTCTTCACACAGCTGCCAAAGCAATAGTCCCGAAGCTCAAATTTCAGTGGCTCCTTATCTTATTGCCTCTCAAGATAAAATAACAAGGTCCTTGGCCTGCATTTTTTGTCTAATTTCATCTGTACACTCATTATTTCAGCCAAACTGGCTTACTTGTCATGCCCCTACCTCTGAACCTTTGGACAGATGGCCTCTCCTATCTAGAATGCACCCTCTTCCCTCTCAGCATCTCAAGCTTCCTTCAGGACTCAACTCATGTCCTCCACAAAGGCCTTTTTTGATCCCCTCAATTGTTACTGTTTTCTTCTTCTTAATTAAATTGGATTTATTTCCTTGTGTACCTGTTGTTTCTCCCTACTAGAATGTAAGCTCCTTGAAAATAATTTTGGTTTTTGTTTTATATCTCCAGTATAGAGCAGACACAGAGAAGAAACACTCTCTGGAGTCAGGGGTCATGGGTTCAAATCCTCTCTCTGTAACCTTGGACAAAGACACTCGACTTCCCTAGACCTCAGTTTCCTCACCTATATAATGAGGAGGTTAGGTGAGAGGCCATCTTCCAGTCCAGTCCTATGAGCCCTGTGTGTGTGAACAGGCTTAGAGAGGTAAAAATTTAAAAAGGTACAATCAGAAAGTGAAATTTCAAGTTCAGAATCCTGAGAGCTGAATGTAGTTCCAACTACATAAGTTAAGTGCAATTTAAAGTGGAATTTTCTTAGTTCTAGAGTTTGGGGTTTAGAGTTTGGGGTTACAGTAGTATCAAACAATGTTGAAGTTCCTGGGGATAATGGTAGGGAAGGAATAAGCAGAATGCAAATACAGAAAAAGAACAATCATCCGATCATTTGAGGAGGCAATTTGGGACAGACTGGAAAGGTTAAGAAATGAAAATTATAGGCAACTCTAGGATCAAAGATTTAGAACTGGAAGGTGAGCTAGAGGTCATCTATTTCAACCCCCTCATTTTAAAGATGAAGACAACGGAGCCCAAGGAGGTTTATACAAGTAACAAGTGGTAGAGCTGGAATGTAAATTCAGATTCTCTGATTCCAAATCCAGCACTCTTTCCACTATACAGTGATTAGTTCTGTAAAAGGAGAGGTAGACCAATAGCTGGGGGGAATGGCAGGGCAAGTGAAGGTGTTTTTTATGGATGAGGAAATGAGTTAAGGAAAGACTGAAAATGGGCAAGTAGAGAACAGACATCCAGAGACAACCTCTTTAGCTAGTCAGCAAGCCCTGAGCCCTGACCATGGCCTACGCATTGTGAGAAGCACTGAGCAATCAAAGAAAGGCAAAAACGGTCCCTGCCCTTGAGGAAAGAACATGTGAAAATAAACTAGGTATATCCAGAAAGATCCTGTACAACAGATGAAAGATGACCCTAAAAGGGAAAGCTCAAGCAGATGAGACAGAGAAAGGCTCCTGTACAAGAAAAGCATCTGAGCTGAACTTGTGGTTTGTAACCTCACAGCAATCACTGACAAACTGCTCTCCTATGATGTCTAAGCAAAGTCAAGTCCTGCTGATTCTGATTCTTCACAATGTTTCTCAGTTCTTTATGTTGGACATTCTTCCTGCTACAAATCTAGGCTAGCTACTATATTATCTGTATATTGTCATAACGTCCTACGTGACTTCCTTGTCCAGTCTCTCCTTCCTCCAGTCCTTCAGCCAACCACCTTGTTATTTCAAAGATGTATAATTTCCTTGGTGTTGGTATTCTCTACACTGACACCTATGATTTAAACGTCTTCAAAAACTTCTGTGACCTGAACATTAAAGGATTTTAAAACCTAGCTTTACTAGTACAAGGTGATATTCTGAGGATTTTTAGTGGCCTGCAAAATCAATGGCATGGCAGCCAAAAAAAAGCTAATTTTATTTTTAAGCTGTACTGGGAAACAGTGTCCCAAGCTCTGGAACTAAGAAAATTACAGCTTCACTGTACCCTCTCCAGGTCAGGGCACATTTAGATGCTGTATTTTAAGAAGGACATTAATAAACTGGAGTCCAGAGAACAGCAACCTGCATGGTGAAGGGCCTGAAGATCGTGCCACACGACAGTCATTTGAGGACACCTAAGGATCTAAGAAAACTTTGGAGGAAATGGGGGTGTGGATGGCTGTCACATGGGAAAGAGATTAGACTTGTTCTACTTGACCTGATAAGCACAACTGAAGAAAAGAGTACAAGTTGTTAAAAAAATAAAACTATAACATTTAAAAGTTATTCCAAAATGCAATGAGGTGCCTCAGGAAAGTAGCCAGATTCCCCATCCGAAGTGGGATTCAGGTAAGAGTTGAATCACCACTTTCAGATCTGTTAAGGTTTGAGCTGTAGACGGCTTGATAAGTATCATTCTATTAAATCACTTCATCTCTCTGAGTCTGTTTTTCATCTATTAAATGGGATTAATAATCCCTATATATGAGACATTGCTCTAGGATCTAGGTTTAGAATTGGAAGAGGTCTTGGAGGTCATCTGGCTCAATATTATTTTACAGGTGAGACTAAGGCCCAGAAATGGTCACACAGAACATAAGTATCAAAATCAGTAATCAGATTGATGTCCTCTGACTCTCAGTTCTCTGCCCTTACTGTCTTCATTGCCTCATTAGGTTATTATGAGGAAAGCACTTTGTAAACCTTAGAGACCATTATGGGTTATCATTATTTGAAGTACTAGGAGAGAAAACTTTTTTCCCATTACCTGTTTGATGGGGCGGAGAGAACCAATTGTTTTCCAACCACTGAATGCTGCCCAGTTTGAAATCTCACTAGGCTCTAGCAAAATTTGTTTTCCCAGGAAATTAGATCCTTCATAAGCAATCCACCTGAATACAAAAAAAAAAAAAGAATAAAGTGAATACTTCAAATATGCTAAAACATAAATACATAAATTTAGTGGAAACTACCAAAATATGGTAGTATTTTCCACACTATGTTGATTCTTTATTCCAGTCTTCTACGATTAGAAGTTTTTTTCAGTGTACTTGCTAAGATGTATTTTTGTATAAATGTTATGTATCGTTTTCCTCCAACTATAGTAAAACTTTACAGATTATTAAAAAGTAATCTACAAATCTGCCAATTGAATGGGCAGCTAGGTGGCACAGTGGAGAAAGCACTGGGCTTGGAATCAGGAAGACCCATCTTCTTGAGTTCAAATCTGGTCTCAGACCCTTACCAATTGTGTGATCCTGGGAAAGTCTCTTAACCCTCTTTGCCTCAGTTTCCTCATTTGTAAAAAGAGCTGGAGAAGGAAATGGCAAACTACTCCAGTGTTTTTGCCAAGAAAACCACATATAGGGTCACAACGAGTCAGATATGACTGAAATGACTGAACATTTATTCATATATATCTGTGTACTCTGAGGTTAGTCCTAAGTCCTATTTGCTATATATAGCAAATCAGTAAGATACTCCACTTTTTTACACCTGAGAATGTTTCTTAGAAGATGCATTGAACTGGATGTGCCTTATGCCTTATTGGCATACTTAAAGTTGTATTCTCAGTACTCTTAGTCACATGATCTGCTTAGGTTGTGTATGTTTCCCATGTCTAATATTCCTTGACCCTGATGATACTAGGATCTTAGAAAAGCTATCAGGGAAAACATTAGTTCAGACACATACCATAATGCCTCATACTTGGGATGTGTTGCCAGTCGTACTTTGCCAAACCCTGACTTTAAGTTACTTCTACAATGTACCCCGATGGAGAAAGTCACACCATCTTGTTGATTACATCAATCTCAATTAGGTACTCACTGCACAATCCCTTTACTGATCCTGTAGATTGATCACCTTACACAGTCCACAGTAGCTATTTAAAATCTTCCCTTTGCTTCTCAAATCCTCATGTACCTTAAGTAGGGATAGCCTTTTTCAAGAGAGGACCTTATGTCATACTTAGTTGAGAAAACCAAGGTGACCCATGGTGAGCTCCTCCTTTGTCACTTCATATCCTCAAACTCATTCCCACTTCACTTCTACCTCTATAAAAAGAGTGCCCCTTTTCCTTACCAGTTCCTCTGCTCATGATCTCGGCCCCTCTTGTCTTCAGGAGCTTGCCCCCTCAATTATTATCTTTTTCTCTACTCTTTAAAAAAAACTTTACTTGACCTTACCTTTCTTGCTACCATCCTCTACCTTTCCTTCCCTTTGTGGCTATTGTCACTTCCTCTCCTCAGTTACTTCTAAATCCTTTCCACTCTGGCTTCCCAGCTGTACAATTCAGCTGATACTGCCTGCTATAAGTGATCTCTTAGTGGTCTGTGTTCATCTGCATATTTGATGTCACTGCAACATTTGTCCCTGTTGATCACCTCCTCCCAGATGTTCTTGCCTCTCTAGGTTTCTGTACCACTGCACTGGCTCCCCCACTGTCTGTGTGGTAACTCCTCAGTCTCTGCTGGATCTCCATGAATGTCAACAACGTCTACCTTAAGTGTCCCCCACAGCCTCTTGTATATCCTGTATTGTCTCAGATGATCTCATCAGACCCATTAGTCCCATCATAATTATCATGCAGATGATTCCCAGATCTTTATTTCCAGACCTCAACTCTTTTTCATGCAGTACCAGGACATTTCAAACTGGAGGTCCTGTAGGCATCTCTAATTCACAATGTCCTGAACACAGCTCACCCTCGTGTTTCTGAACATCTGCCTTTGTGCCTGGTCACTCAGCCGTGCACCCTCAGTGTCATCCTCCACCTCTCACTCCCCACCTACATATCCCATACACTGACTGCAGTGGCTCCCCTGGGTTCCTTCATTAAGTAAACAGTTATTTATTAAGTGTGTACTGTGTACCAGGCACTGTGCTAAGAGGTGGAGATACAAAAAATGGTAAAAAATAGTCCCTTCTCTCAAGGACAATGGGGAATGAACAACAAATACGTACAAACAGTCTATATGCAGATAAACTGGAAATAACTGACAGAGGGAAGCCACTAGAGTTAAAAGGGATTGAGAAAGACTTCCTGTACAATGTGGGACGTTAGCTTGGACCTGAAGTCAGCTAGTAGGTGGAGATGAGGGAGACCATTTCATGCATGGGAAATAGTCACTGAAAATGCCCACGGAGCACCAAAGGAGACCAAAGTCAGGTCCCACCTTCTGCAGAAAGCCCTTCCTGGTCCCAACTCCACCTCTCACCTCTACCTCAGATGTCAGTTACTTACATGCACATTCATATTACCTCTTTCCACTACTCTGTCCTGCATTACCTCATTTTTACATGTCACCACAACTAAAACCTATGTTGACATAAAAAAAGGTTGAGGTTCATTTTGTTAACCTGCTTACTTCTCAACTTCTTGCAATCTAACTCTAACTTCAATTTCAACTACTCTCTCCAATGTAACCAATGTTCTCTTACCTACTAGATCCAATGGTTTGTTCTGTCTTCATTATGCTCTACCCTCCTGCAGTTTTTGACTGTCAACCCCTCTCTACTCTTGGATATTTCATTATTCCATTGCCTTCTCTGAGCTGTTCTCCCATTTCTCCACCTACCTCTCACCACTCCCTAGATCCTTTGTGGATGTTAGCCACATCCCACCCATTAAGACAGGTGTTCCCTAAGGCTCCATCTTGAGCTGCTCTTCTGGCACTGAACCCTCTGTCCTTTGATGATCTCATCAGTACCCAGCTTAGATGATTAAATAATCATAAGATCATGGTAATAATCCATAAGTAATCAAACAGGACCATAGTATTTAGTTCTGTCTCTCTCTAACATCTCCTAATTTCTGATAGCTATATACATTTCTCCAGTAAGGTGACTAAAGAAATCTGCTCTCACACTATTTACCACTCCTATATTTTGGACATTGTGGCATGCTTATTCTATTGGTTGTGAATAAATAGCAATTTCTTTTTTTGGGGGGATGTGTGTGACTATCTTCTGAACTATACCTTGGACAATGCTGACAAGTTCTATACAGATAAAAATCTTTTTTTTTTTTTTACCAACTTTGCCTTATTATCTGTGAGAAGCTTCAATATAGGAAAAATGTCTTGAGAATAGGACCATGCTATTAGAGCTTTTAAAATACTAAATAATATTATCTGATGCTCAAGCTAGCACATGACTAAACACGAGCTGCTACCATACTTACAATCCACTTTTTACCCACACTGACTGCGTGTAGAAGTAGAGATCCTTATTCAGAATTGAGTTGATCGCATCTCCAAAATGGAGTTCTCTTCCTTCACAATGTTCCAAAGCAAAAAGACTGATGAAGGGTTCTTCAAAAACCTAGTAATACAAAGTAGATATGCTATTACGTATATGGAATATGCTAGTCACAATTCAGCATTGCTTATATCTAATTTACTCTCAAGGAAAATAAAACCTAACTCTTCAAACAGGTTCTGAGTCTACGTTTGTCATCAGAACAACACCTTCTTCAGGATGGTTTCAGCTTTATTTTTATGAACAAGGTTGACACTGAAATAGTAATATTTTATATTAGCATAATAGAGATAGCACAATGTCTGGAATATAGAGTAAGAAAGAACTATGTTCAAATTCAGTCTTTGACTAGTTGTATGACCTTGGGCAAATCTGGTTGGTTCTGCCTCTATGTCTTTAGTCATATGGAGACTAAACATTCCTAGTTCAGGCCCCTATTACTGCCTTATTTCTCTCCTGTCACTAATCCATCCTTCACGCAGCAGTCAAACTGATATTCTTAAGACACCATGGCATTTTCCTGCTCAGAAAGTTCCAGCAGCTCCCACTGATTCAAAGATAACATACAAACTCTTGGGCGTTTTCAAGCCCTTCCAAATCTTAGTTCTCCTTCATAACTCTGCTTGTCCATTATGTTTCATCTCCAATCTCCATATCTTTTCATAGTCTGCCCGCCCCCAATGCTTGGAGGTAGGAAGGCATGCTTGCCTTATTTTCCTATTTTAGAAGACTTAGATTCCTTCAAAGTTTAGCTAAGTACAACTTCCTACACTGTATCTTTTCTTAATCTCTTGATCTTAGCTTCTAGTGGGACCAGAGAGTGTTTTGTTTTATCTTGGCCTGGCACAGTCTCTGGCACATTAAAAGTGCTCATTGACTGTCAAGAAGTCTGCTAGACAATTCACAGTAAGCAATTCCATGAAGGTTTTAAGTACTTTTCAAAGGACAGGTATGCCAAAATAATGTGTATTTTACAGTTGAAAACTAAAAATTTCTTTGTGCTAAGTTTAAAAATACTTATTTTTTCACCTTGCTGTGGCCTGATGCTACTCTGGCTAGCAAGCTAGGCATCTTTTGTGGTGACCAGAAAAGCTGGAGCAGTCCACCAATTTATAACTCTAGAAGTTGACGGAAGTAGGAAAGTTTCCTTACCAGCAATAGTCCAGTCTCCAAAAGATGACATGATATATGGCTCAGTTTCAGAGTTAATGGGTTTTCCCTCTAAGGACGCTAGTTGGGGTCTTGTAGTTTATCAAACATTATGCCACCACACTTGTTTGCTCGACTTCATACTGTATACCTAATTTGTTGCCCTGATCAGCTTTTCTCGCCTTGTCAGTACTTTATAGTTTGATGAATACTGTTTTGTACTGTAGTTTGAGACCATGGTTGATCCCTCCCCCCACTTTGCTGTTATCTAAAAAATTACATTTCATAAGATTTTTGTCCTTTTGCTACTTGCGATAAATTCTGCTATGATTTTCCTGCCTTTATAAAGTTTTATAAGCATGTCACAGAATGATTAATTGTACTGGTGTCATTTTCATTCCATTGGCACGATTAACCACAAGCAGTTAATGCATCTCAAATTATCCAGCCTTATATTTCTGTAAAGAATATTTTAAGTGTATTCATGCAGTGTTTTAGTAAGTGCACTCAGACATTTTCTACATTCTATCATTATTCTGAAGTTCATTTCTGTTTTTTGTTAGTAATATATGGAAAAACTAATGATTTATGTTTATGAGTTTATCTTATATCTTACTTTGATGAAGTTACTGTTTCAATTAATTTATAGTTAAATCTCCAGGTTTCTCTGAGTAGATAATCATATCATCTGTAAAACTTGATCGGTTTTTCTATGCTTTTCCCCTAAATTACTTTTTCTTGTCTTACTGCTATAGACAATATTTCTTTAACTTCTCTTCTGGATTTTGCCATCATGCCCCAGGAACCATCATGATACTGCAAGATGACTTCTGTCCTGAACTCATATCTCATCAGGTACTTTCTGCCCTTTCCTCTGACTACAGTAGGTGGAGACAAGAAGCTTCTCCCAGAATCTCCTTTAAGGAAGGCCCCTGGGTGAGCTACCTCATTATCCACCAAAGTGCACTCCTCTCGTCATTGCCATTGTACCATCATGCCTCCAAACAAACTTTTCAGCTTCCTTTTACATGTTGCTTTTCCCCATTCGACTAAGTTCCCTGAGGACAGGGACTGTCAATTTTGGGGAGGGGATTATTCTCAATGCTTAAGATAGTGCTTGGCATAAACTTAAGGTTTAATTACTGATTGACAGTGATTACTGGGTGACGACCATGGGCATCCTTGCTTTAGGCCAGATCTTACTGAAAAAGACAGCGTTTCTAGCATTTCCCCATTATGTATAATTCTGGCTCTTGGTTTTAGAAAAATGTTATTTACTATGCTAAGGAAAAGTTCATTCTTTTTAGTGTTTTTAATAGAAATTAGTAATATAATTTGTCAAAAGCTTTTAAAATCTGTTAATGTAACTGTGACTTTTAATTATTGATATAAATATATTTGCTTTTTCTGATGAGGAAACTGAGACAAAAAGGATATATTTGTTTTTTCCTTTATTAAGTTTTTATGCTCTAGCAAATGGACTATTTTTGTAAAGGTGCCATGTACCTGTGTACTCTTTTCTTTTGCAGTTAGTAATCAAAAGACCAACATCTAACTCTGTGTGTGTGTATGAATGGGTTTACTTACAGACATTTTCTACAGACATATACATATAAATGGTATGTGTTTATACTTTTGCTAATGCTGAACCATCCCTTTATTTTCTGGAATAAATCCAACTTTTTCATAGTTTATAATCTTTTTAAATATATTTTTACAGCCTCTTAGCTAATTTGTATTGGACTTTTTTTTTTTTGGCAATGATTTTCATTAAAATAATTTGTAACAGAGATTCTTAACCTTACCTTGGGGACCTTTGGAAATCTAGTGTAGCCTATGGAACCCTTTTCAGAATGTTTTTAAATTCATAAAATACATAGGGCTGCAAAAGAAATCAAAGGTAAAAATAAAGATGTAATTGTTTTTTCCTTCATCCAAATTCAGAGACTACCTGAAAACTCTCCATGAACTTAATCCCCAATCCATAGTTTTCTTTCTGTTTTGTTTATCTTTGGTTTAGGTAAGAAAATCACATTTTTATAATAGAAGGGATTTGGTAGGACCTCTTCTTATTTTTGCAAACAGTTCATGTTAACAACTGAATGTTTGATAGCATTCACTTGTAAATTAATTTGGTCTCTTTTGGAGTTCATTTGTAGCTTATTAAATTTATTTTCCTAAAATTTAGTTACATAAATTCTCTAATTTCTTACTCCTTTAAGTCTAGGTATTTTATATTTTTTAAAAATATGCATCCATTTTATCAGTTTTGTTATTATATAACTGAGTAAAATTATTTCTAACCATTTGCTTTATTTCCTCTTTAATTCTCATTTCTACGTCTTCCATTTTTGATACTGGCAGTTTGGTTTTCCTCTTTACAAAGCAGGCCAAACAAGGTTTTATTTTATTTACTTCTTTAAACATCTTATAGTTCTCTCAACTGAAAATTTTCTTTTTTTGCTTTCCATTTTGTGGTTTTTCAGAAAGTCTACTCTAATGTTCAGTTGTTTTAGGGGGGGGATGCTTTTCTAGTTTTTTTTTCATTTTATGCTCAGGTGATCAATGGGTCTGTTCTCCTTTTCACCGAGGAGAGGCTGTAGATGGACAGATTTCATTGCTGTTTATTTGTTTCAGTCGTGACTGACTCCGTGACCCCATCTGGAGTATTCGTGGCGAAGATCAAGGAGTGTTTTACTGCTTCCTTCTCCAGGATGAAGTGACTTGCCCAGGGACAACAGATAATAAGTGCCTGAGGCCGGACTTGAATTCAGGAGCCTTCCTGACTCCAGGCCTGGCACTCTACCCACTGAGTCGACTAGCTGTCCCCTTAGATATACAGATATTCCCCTGCTCTGAACATATCACACAAGATCTGAGGTAATTGTCATTTTCTTTGATGAAATTATCCACTCTTTCTACTAGTTATTTGACCAACCAATTTTTCAGGATATTTAATCTCTTCTTAAGTTTCAATCTTTTCTTCAAAGTCCTTTTATAAGAATTCTCATTTTTATTGAGGTCAGCAAATAATGTTTTTTTTGCTTTTTCTTCATTTATGAGGTTTTTATGCTCTAGCAAATGGACAGTTTTTGTGAAGTTGCCAGGTACTTTGTGTACTTTTCTTTCCCAATTAGTAATCAAAAGACCAACATCTAACTGTGTGTGTATGTATGTATGTATGAACAAGTGTGTATTTACACGTGTTCTACCCTCCTTCGACTGGTTTAAATGAAAGATATGTCTGTTCCTCTTACCTCTTCTTGTACTGTGTCCCTCAATTCTGAGAAATACCAAGTTCTATTCCATTGTTTCTTCTTTACTCTCTACCATACTGCTTTCTCCTTCCCTTTTCTTTTTATAAAAACCAACAAAACGAGCCCTGTGTTTCAGAGAAAGTTTTAAGAGAATGCTTTTTTCTCTTTCCCCTACAGTCACTCCACAGTCCCTTCCCAATGCTCAAATTTATTTACCTCTTAATATTTCTCTTGACTCTTTTGTATTTCGAAATTGCTGTTCCTCTTGGTTGTAAGTTTTCATCTTTTGCCACCTGAAATACCGTACCCCACAGTGTCTCCTTTTTAATACTGGCTGCCAATTCTTACACTCTTGCCTGTGACACCTGAAGCTGACAGCAATCTAAACTCACGGTCACCTGGATTAGTGCTTCGTATACCTTCCACTCAGTTGTGCACACTCGTCAGTGCTGAGCTACCACAGCCACTGACTGTCTACTCTAGTTTTTATAAAGGCTAACATTCATGTAACACGAAATACACACACACACACATACATATACATTTTTCCATTTTCAGGAAGTCACTGAGAGCTGATCTCTAAAGTTAGAACTCTATTATTATAAAGGAATAGCCTTAATTAAGAGCAACTGAGATTGAAGAAAAGAAGCCATCAATTACATGTACCTTAAGAAGATACCATTCAGTGTCTAGCAGAAAGATCTGAAACCAGAGCTTAGCAGAAACAGCATGTGCCAACCTAGATGTGTCCAATCGAGGCTCGACAGTCGAACCTCTTGAATTGGACCATTTATTGAACCATGTTATTAGCTGAGTCAAAAATTGAAAGGATGGAGGTTTTTCTTTACTTTTGCTTCATCTTCACAGCTGAATGAAGTAATGTGATAGATTTCAGGTTCTTATCTCTTGTCCATTCTCAAAGAGGACCCTGCGGCAGTATGGCTGTTCCCACCTTCTCTCCACACTGCTCACACCTCATGTCTTCTTCATTTGGGGGCAGATCCATTATTACTCCTATTTTCCCAGCGTTTTCTGCTCAAAGTTAATTCTTTTCCTGACCATTTCCTATTGGCATTTTCATCATCCCAGATAAAATGTTTACCTTTAGTAGCTTCCTTAGCTGTGTGTGTGTGTGTGTGTGTGTGTTCACATCTGTGCATGTTCCTTTCTTTACATTCTCTCACCTAAGAAGCAACAGAAGTGCTGGTTATGCTGCAAGTCATGCAAGCAAACAAATGTTTGCTTGTTAATCTGGGGTGCCTGAGTCTGGTAAAGTCCCTTCCTCATATTATTCAGTATTTAGCCATTCTGTTAGATCATTCTGTCACCCACCCTATAAAGGATGTTGACAACAAATCTGCTATTTCTTTCAGATTAATCAGTTACCAAACATTTCTTATGAGCCTATGTATTAGACACTCCATGGATTCCAAATCTGCCACACAGTACTAGTAGAATTAAGAGCACTGGAATAAGTCAGAAGACATGAGCTCCCAGCTTTGCTACCAAACAGAGAGATGGATCTAGAGTCAAGAATACCTGAGTTCAAATTCAGACTCAGACACTAGTTCTCTGACCTTGAGAAGATGACCTTATCTCTGTCTACCTCAGTTTCCTCACCTCTAAAATGAGGGTAACAACAGCACCCGCCTTCCGGCTCTTATTACTCTTGTTGTTACTTAGCTACCACAGTTCTAAATGACGGAAGCGTCAGAATCCAGATCTAAAGTGAGAATCAGATCATTCAGCTCAGAGGACTGAGGACACCTGAAACTATTTCAAAGCCATGATGACTCTCATACCCTGTTTTCCCTTTAAAATTAAAAATTACAGCATTTCACCAGCAGCTGACAAACATAAATTACCATGGTCAGTGCATGGGAGTAACATAAAAGTAATAATCCAAAATACCACCCGTTTTGAGGAAACAATCTGAGAAAGAAAATGCACATCATGGTAAATGTTGCTTGTCTTTAATTTGGGCTTGTTACATATGATTCCATGACTCATATCAAGTGAAAAGTAAGACAATATGGAATTAAAAAAACCTTTGGCGTCAGATCTGATGACAAACTGTCGTTTTTCATCCTGTTAATAGTGAAGTGCTCCTTCCTGTTCTTTTTACTCTTCAGGCTCTATTACTGGATTCATTATTTATGTAACACCCCTTACTGTGGGTCCCCACCATGTGTAAGATTATCTCTTGTTCTCTCTTCATTTTTCTCTTGCTCTATATCCTCTTTCTGGGTGACCAATTATCAAGTACATAGATAATTTCTAAGCCTATATGTCTACCCTTAATTTCATCAACTGTATAATAGAAGGTGCGTACAACTATATGTAGGCGATGCCTGGCTGGGATCTCATTCTGGATATTCAATCAGTGGATATCCAAACTTAACACGCTGAAAATGGAACTCATGCCATACCAATCAAGATACTAGATAATTATTTTCTAGAGCTAAAAAAAATAATATAAAATTCATCTGGAAGAACAAAAGGTCCAGAATATCAAGGAAACTAATGAAAAGAAATGCCCTACCAGATCTCAAATTGTATTATAAAGCAGCAATCATCAAAACTACTTGATACTAAGAAACAGAAGGGTAGATCAGTGGAATAGGTTAGGTACTCAAGACACAATAGTTAATGAAAATAGCAATCTACTGTTTGATAAACCCAAGGACCCCAGCTTCTGGCATAAGAACTCACTGTTTGACAAAAATTGCTAGGAAAACTAGATAACAGCGTGGTGGAAACTGGGTATAGACCAATGCCTGACACTGTACACAAGAATAAAGTCCAAATGGATACACGATCTAAGTATAAAGATTGATACTATAAACAAATTAGAGGAGCAAGGAATAGTGTATTTGTCAGATTTATGGAGAATAGAGAAATTTATGATCCAACAAGAGATAGAGAATATTATGAAGTACAAAATGGATAATTTTGATTGCATCAAATTGAAAAGTTTTTGCATGAACAAACCCAATGCAACCAAGATTAAGAGAGAAGCAGAAAACTGGGAAAGATTTTTTTTCAAATAGTGTCTGTGATAAAGGCCTCAATTCTAAACTATATAGAGAACTAAGTCATATGTACAAGAATACAAGTCATTCCCCAAAAGTTACGTGGTTAAATGATGCTATCTCTAATCATATGAAAAAAATGCTCCAAATCACTATTGATTAGAGAGATGCAAATCAAAACAACTCTAAGGTACCACATCACACGTATCAGATTGGCTAACATGACAAAACAGGAAGAAGATAAATGTTGGAGAAGATGTGGGAGAATTGGAACACTAATTCATTGTTGGTGGACCTGTGAGCTAAGCCAACCATTCTGGAGAGCAATTTGGAAATATGCCCAAAGGGCTACAAAAAAGTGAATACCCTTTGACACAACAATATCACTTCCAGGACAGTATCCCCAAGAGATCAAAAATATTTGATAGCGTCCCACATGTACAAAAATATGTATAGCAGCACTCTTTGTGGTGGCCAAAAACTGGAAATCAAGGGTGTGCCCATCAATTGGGGAATGGTTGAATAAATTGTGGTATAAGAATGTAATGGAATACTATTGTGCTATAAGAAATGATGAACAGGAAGACTTCAGAGAAACATGGAAAGACTTAATAACTGATGCTGAGTGAAAGGAGCAGAACTTTGTATATAGCAACAATCACAGTGTGTGAGGAATTTTTCTGGGAGTCTTAGTACTTCATTGAAATGCAAGGACTTAAAAAATTTCCAATGGACTGGAGGCAAAATGCCTTCCACATTCAGAGAAAGAACTATGGAATTCGATCGCAGAAAGAAACAGAGCATTTTCTTTTGTATTATGTTTTGTTTTGTTTTATGGTTTCTCCCATTCATTTTAATTCATCTGTGCAACATGCATTAAAAGGAATGTACATGTAGTACCTATATAAGACTGTATGCCATCTCAGGGAAGGAGTTGGAGGGGAATGAGGAGGAGGGAGTGGAAGAAAATCTGAGATATGTGGAAGTGACTACTGAACACTGAAAACAAATAATTCAATTAAAAAAGAAAAAAAAAAAAGAAAATGGAGCTCACGTGTCTCCCTAAACCTGTCCTACCTCCACGTCTCCCTATTTCTCTTGGGAGCACCACCAGCATCCTTCTATTCACCCAGGTTTGTAGCATTAGAATCCTACTCCATACCAATCATTTGTCATGTCTTATGAATTCTACTTTAATGTCTCTCAAGCTTATTCCTTTCTCTCAACTTATGTGACCTCTGCATTAGTTCATACCCTTATCATTTCTTACCAGATGTATTTCCTTCACCTTCTAAATAGAAACGTGGCTTCTAATAGCTACCTTCTCTAATCCAACTCCACACAGGTGCCAGAAAAACTTTCCTGACCATATCACTGCCCAACTCAATAATCATCAACGACCTCCTCTTGCCTCTGGGAAAAAACACGAAGTTCTAGCTTTTGAAGCCCTTTACAATCTGGCTCCAGTCTGTATTTTGAGACTTTACATAATTTCACTTCATTTACCCACAAAGTTTCAGCTATACTGGGTTATTGGCTCTTCCTCGAATTCAGCAGTCCATCTCGTAGTACCTTCATGCTATTATACAGGATATCTCCCAAACCCAGAATGTATATCTTCACTCTGCCTCCCCTGGCTTTCTTCAGGGATCAGCTGGTATACCATCTTTTCCTGATATCACATTCTCTCCTTCTAAATAATCTTGAATTTACTTCTCTATTTTTCAGAAGTAAAATGTAAACATCTTGAAAGCATGGACTGTTTTTCTTTTCTGTTTTTGTATCCCCAGCACCTGTCACCATACCTTGCAACATACATATATAAACATACATACACAGAAGAGAGGGAGAAGTACAGAGGTTAAAACCTGTGATTTCATCAATGTAACAAACTCCTGGTATAGAAAACTCCATCTACCAATGTAGAGAGTTTAAGCATGTCAAGAGAAAGAACTTGAATTAAGGCCTTTCTGAATCCAAGACTGGCCCTTTATCATCTACTGACACATCTGATGGATAAAATGCTGGGCCTGGTATTAGAAAGACCAGAGTTCAAATCCTGCCTTAGTCCTTTACTAGACGTAAATTTAACTGAGCAAGCTGCTTAACAGTTTGCTACAGTTTCCTCAACTGTAAAATGGGGATAATTATAACAAGTAATTTGCAGGGCTTTTGTGAGGATCAAATGAGATAATATTTGTAAAAAGTGCTTAGCACAGTGCCTCGCACATAGCAGAATAGAAAATCAATAGAACAGAAAATCCCTCCCCACTACAGCATATTTCCTTTTATCTTCCAAATAACAGGTACTTAACTGCTCCTGATTTGATAATGCATTCACTACATCATTCTAAGATACCTTTTTTTTAATGAGGGAGAAGATAGGTATATTACTAATCTATTTTGCTCCTTCACAGCAACCCCACCATAATGAAGTCAGACCCCCACATCAGCTTTCCTTCCTATCCCAATATATCTTGTTTGTTTCATAGTTCTGTCTTTACAAATGTTTTATATCTTTGAAACAAAACACAGAATTACACATCTAGAACTAAAAGAGACCTCAGAGGCCATTCTAGTCCAGTTCTACTCTCAGACTTTGATAGGTTTAAAAACTTATTCAGATTATACATGTACATAATAGAGAAAGGCTATATAAATTTAACTTTAACCTTGTCAAAAATGTAAAATTAACTAAATGAAAAAGAATTCTATCATAAACTAGTAGATTCTGGTGTCATTTTCCTTAAATTTATTTTTAATTTTTTTATAATTTATAAATTTTATACATTTCTAAGCCTACATATCTAGCATTAATTTCATCAACTATATAATAGGAGGTGCATACCTGGCTGGCATCTCACTTTGGATATTCAATCAGTGATATCCAAAATGGAACTCGTATGTCTCCCTACAATCTGTCCCACCTCTCTATTTCTCTTGGAATCACCACTGGCATCCTTCTAGTCACTCAGGTTTGTAGCACTAGAATAACCCTCCATATCCATAAAATTTTCCTTAAAATCTGCATTGAGTATAAGTCTTCTGTGCCCAACACCAGCATAATTAAGTTCCATGGCTTTGTAGAAAACTTGAAGGCATGGTGTCAAGTCCCTCCTCCGACACAGCATTAATGATGGTGCGATGATGACCAAGTCACTTAACCTTATAGCACCCTAAGCAATTCTCTATGCTCATAAACTGAATTTGCTAATTTCCTTATGGAGATACGTTATACTGGTAAAATCACAGGTGCAAAACAAAAGTAAATGCTATTTAAAATCCCTGGGAAATTTTATCCCTAATAAAAGCAATTCTGCGTCGTCACACTGGGTGTTTCCCAGAGGCCCCAGAGAACAGAGCGATCAAATTCATGAAATAAATTCTTAAGCATGTCAGTTTCATCAGGTTCTAAATTTTGTCTAAAACTATGCTTGGCCTGGAAGCTATAAAGGACCTTTGATCCAAGAGGCCTACTCAGAGATTCCATAAGCTAAGGATGCCAGATCGCAGTTCTTAAAATAGCAACGGTTTTCATCTCTTATTGGGCTCTAACCCAAAAATCGGAGTCAATTATTATAGTGCTTTTGGAAACATCTATAATGTAATGAAGTAGAAATGTGGTTATAACTGAAGGGACTTTCATCACATATTACCAGGTAGTAAGATACACAAGGTGAACAAATCTTGCTATCCCTTCCAAAAAAAGGTTGGGTTTTATATACATATACATGTGTATGTATACAATGGAGGAGAGAGGGAAAACTTATTAGCACTTTTTCAGCTTTTAAGAGTAAGATGAATAATTTTTGCTTCCTCAAGCAGGACCCTTGAACAGATCAGGGAGAGGACATAATGATAAGTGACAGTAATACATGAAAACAAACAACTAGTATGACTGCTCCCCTCTCTGCTCCTTTTCCTCCTCCTCACAATTACCTGGACTTTAAGATTTACCAACACTTGCAGATCAGGGTATAGAACTAGGAAGAGTAACTACTCTTCCTAACCTCATAAAAACAGTAGAATCCCGATAGCCTGTTGAGTACTGTCACTGCAGGTAGCAGGGGTCAGACTTGCTGTATGAGTGGCCACAGCTACTGGAGGAACTGGTCATGCAGAGGTCGAGAGGGGATAAAGGCATTAGAAGGAGACTAAAATTTTCCTACCTGCCAAGGGGGATTTTTATTAGCAAGGACAACAAACACAGCTGTCCCAGAAATCTCCCCATAGGTCACCATTACTGCATTAATCTGTACAGTAAATATAAATTTCAGTATTAGATGTAATTGCCAATTTGCCTGAAAGATTTTTTTTCATTTTAATGTACTATTACCCAAAATTCAATCTCCTATATCCTCACAAAATTCTCAGGCTGGCTTCTAAGGCCCTCCCAACATGACTGCCTACCTTCCCAGGTTTATTTCATGACAACCCTACACATTGTTCCCCATCCTATTCCCTGGCACATCTGGAAAGTATAAGCCCTTCTTCATCTCCACCTCCTGGAATCCTTCAGTGTCTTTAAAATGCCATTCAGGTGCCACTTCCTGTGCCAGTCACTTCTGACTCCCTCCTGTCACACAATTATGAGTACTCTTTTTCTTGAAATTGTTCCTGAAATTATTTGGAATTTACTCATATGTATACTTGTTAAAACCCTCAGTAGAAATAAACCTTGGAAACGGGCTACTTTTTTTCTTGGTGGAGAACCCCAGCACCCAACATACTGCCTTGCACACAGAAGGTGCTCAATAAATGTGTGCTGAATTATGGATTGACATTTGGGCCATTTGTGAAAGGATCCATATATATATATATGTTTTGATTTGTGGTGAGGCTTTTCTTAACTAGCCACAGAACTTTAAAAAACTGACCTGCACCGCAACCTAGGTTTGCAAACAAAAAAATGTTATTTCAAATTGATTAGCACATTTTTTTATAAATCTATAATGTCCCATAATAGATATAAGGATATGCTGGTAATAATGAACTTGAGAAATTGTTCCAGTGTTCATATTTACTGACATTGTAGAAAAGTAATTAGCTGATAAAAATTGTTCTTATTACAGTATATACTAGTTAATTAACACAAAAGTATATCTGACTGAACATTATGGTAAAGTATGATGAAAACAACTTTACAATTTAATCTCCCATCCCTATCGTCCCCATTCTTCCTCCAAAACAAATGACTGAGGTATAGAGGATACACAAAGCCCTGTTCTAATACTTCTCTCAACACTCAAGGATCTCACTTGGTCCCATGGTTTCAATTATCATCTCCTATCATGTGGAAATAACTCTAAAAGCTAAGGATGCCAGATCACAGTTCTTAAAATAGCAATTGGTTTTACTTCTTATTTGGGTTCTATCCCAAAAATCTGAGTCAATTGTTGTAGTGCCTTACTAATTCCGCTGTAACTTAGAGCCATCTCTCCCTCATTTCCCATATCTAATTACTTGCCAAGTCGTGCTGAGTCTGCCTGTACAGCACTGCTCTGACCTGTTCCTTCAGACCCTTATCAGCTATTCTAAGCCCATCATATTAACTATCTAATTAATTAGCTATTTTATTAGCCTCTTAATTGTTCTCCCTGCTTCAAGTCTCTCTACTCCCATTCATTCCCCACACAACTTCCTTTAAGGCACAGGTCTGATCATGTCAATCCTTTACTTAAAAATAAAATCAAACTTTAGTACCTTCTGAATGCAAATTCCTAAGCCTTGATTTTAAGGTCTCTATAATCTGACTTTTCATGCTGAATTCATACTGTTCTCTTCTAGCATTCAATATTGTAGCCATCCTGGTATTCCATGTCCTACCTCTACACCTCTGCGTAGGCCACCCTCCACTTCTGGAATGTACCCTGGCCATGTTTCTGCCTCTCAAAATCCTTTTTTTTTTTCAGGGAAAAATTATACTGTACTATACTGTCCACCCCCCAAATTTCTATACACACTGAATATAAAAAGAGGACTCAGGATTCTATGTGAAACTATGAATCTCCATTTCATACCACTTGCTTTTTAAAAACATGATAAATTTTAAACATTACTTTTAAAACTGCCCTGCTTATTTGTGCTTCCTTCTGATCTAATGTATTATTTCTTCTATTCATTAAAAAATGTTTTCAATAGTCTTCTTTATCTTGGCATTGTTATGGCTAAGATTTCGAACTCCTAAACCCTCCCCCATTAAAAATGAGTCTATAGTACACATGTCCAAAAATGTCTCTTCCTGATTCTTCTCTCAGCAGGTGGGTATCATGCTTCATCATAGGTCCTCTGCAGAAACTGCACTGATCAGAATTGTTACATTTTTCAAAGCTGTTTCACTCTGCTACTTTGGTTGTGATTTGGCTACCTTTACCCTACATCAGTTTATGCTACCCAGAATTCTCTGAAAGCCATCGCAAGTATTTTATATAACACAATCACATTCTATTCCATTCATATGCTGTGATTCGCTTGGCTTTTCCCAAATTACCTCAGAAGCCACCGAAGATATTACCTTGATTTCTAGTTCTTTCCTATTCTCTATGTTCCCTCTTTTAATCCTCTCTTCAGGATTAGGAAGTTTGTATTACTTATGATTATCTTTTTCCTGGTATTATTCTCCCCCCTCCTCCTTTTCCCGGCCTAATTCTATATTGAATTTTGCATGTTTCTGTATCTCTGTGTGTGTTCAATCCTCCTTTGTCCATTTCAGATAAGAAGGTTGATCCGATGGCCAGTCCCCTTACCCCATCCTCTTTATCTGTATGTTCTTCCTCTCACACACCCCACTTTTGAGAAATAGCAGGTTTCTCCCCTTCTTCCTCCCTTCTACATTAGGGTATTCCTGGTATCCTCCTTTCTCTTTATTTTCTTCAGACAAAACCAATCCACCATGAAGACCTCTATTTTTCTTACACAACTCTCTCAACACCCTTTCCAAACAGTAACATTCTGAGGGGACAAGTGTTTCTTCTCACTTTATTAGAATGGCAACACTGTCATCTTAGTGCTCTTTCTAGCCTGGTCTGGACTCTTGTGCTTATTGTATTCCAAAGTTCCTACTCAGCTCTGGTCTTTTCATAAGAAAAAAGAAGACGGTCACAAACAAAATAAGCTTTGTGATCTGATGGCAGGATGAAAAAGGGGGAAAATAACAGAAGTCCTCTACTCATTCAAGATCCATTTTCCCTTCTGTAGGAAGATACTCAGCTTTTCAGCTAATTTGTTCTTGTTTGTAAATCACTCTTTCTTACTTCTGGAATTCTGTATTATTTCAAGACCTCTTTTTATAGTAGAAGTTTCCAGGTCTTGTGTAATACTGACTGCACTTCCTAAACTGATTCTGGTTGCTTTCTGGTTATGTCTTTGACATAGGACCTCTGGATCCTATCACATTCTTGGAACTTTTCCTTTTAGAAATCAGTGGATTCTTTCTCTCATTACTTTGCCTTTTACTCTAGAGCTAATATATCTGAAGAGTTTTGTTCACCATTTATTGAAATACAATGTCCATACTTTTTAAAAGTCACTGTTTCTTCAAATTATCTCTCCTTCACCTGCTTTCCAAGTAAATTGTTTGTGTTTGTGATATCAATTGTCTTTATTACATTTTCTCCTATTTTTCAATTTTTTAAAAAATTTTGTTCCATCTGTTTGGTGTAGTCTACTTTTCATGGAGTCCATTATTTGAATACAGTTTATCACTTTCTCTTTTAAGTTATTCAGTATATTTCCAATTCTTTTCTCTAGAGCTTTTATTTTATTTTTAGCTCATGCTTCATTTCTTCTAAGAATAAATGCTAAAAAATAGAATTCATGTGATGAACAGATAGTGATTTTTTTTCAAACTGATCAACATATTTTCTTAATTTATTCCTCTCTCTGTCCTTAGTTTCTGGCTAATATAGGAAGCTACAATATGGTGCTGACTTTGCTGGTGGGACCCCCTTTTCTATTGCCCTTGTGTTCTGGCTGACTTTATGTGCAGTGCTGGGGTGGAACTACATTTATTAAAGTTTCTAATTAGATTTCTTGAATCATTATGGTGCAAAATTCAAGATTTCTCTAGAGTACGTATGATGAAGTTGAGTGGTCTGCCTCCTGTTCAGGCAATTTTCTTGGCTGGAAGTCAGTCCTTACCTTCCTTCAAGGCAGGTGCAACCTCTAGCATTAAGCCTTTTCTGGTTTTAGAGTTCTCTCTTTCTTTAGTTATCTGTCTATGTGTTATATATTCTGGTACCATATAAGTTCCTTGCGGGCAGGAACCGTCTCACCTTTGTTTTACAAGTGTCAAGAACAGTACCTTGCACATACTAGTTGCTTAATAAATGTTAATTGAATTTAATTTGAACATTTTCCCAAGCAGTATAAAATATACCCACACATACACATTTTCCCTCTTAAATTTATCACTACCACTGGCTCCAGAACTACATAAAGATTTTGGTTCCACTTTGTGGTTGGAACTGCCTTTAACACTTCCACTATGCTGTAAATTGCTCAAGTCCCTTTTCTTTGTCTCTGATCTTAGTTCAGTATTTCTGGCTCCCTGGAGGCCTAGGTTTATTGGCTTGAGCCATCATTCAGGGGGTAGTAGGTCTCTTCTAAGCTTTCTGTCTGTCAACTTTTATTCCTGTTAAATGTCTCTACCCCAGCCTCCAGATTCTCTACCCTAGTGGCATCCAAGATAATGTTTTACCAGACATGGTATGCCCAGAAGGCACCTTAACCACAAGGGTGGAATGTTGCCCTGCAGCCAACTTAATCTGTCATCTTGAGCTGCCTTATTTCCTAGAAACAAACAACAGACCCAGAGTATGTAGGAGGCCCAGAACAAGCCAAGGATGAAGCCCCACTTGAACTGACAAATTTCTATTTCCATCTCTCAGAGAAATAAACCAGCTACAAGATAGATGCCAGTCAGTCTACACCAGACTGATAAACTCTGCAGCTGGGACCCTTTCAGGTAAGCACAACATCCTCACTCCATAGTCCCATGCTCCCAAGTCCTCCTACTCCCCCCTCAATCCTCCTGTTCTTTTACTTCACCCATGTCAATCTCATTTAGTGGGGATTGCGCTCAGCTCCTCCCATGAGACCTCCCCTTTTGATTGTTACCCCATAAGTATCCAAGGCATTGTCTGTATTACAGGCTCCTTCCCTAATATAAAGAATCCCCACGTATGTGTACCTTTCTCTTATAACAAATCAAGTTACTACCCATATCTGGTGGAGTTGTGACTTTTGGTTAACACATCCTGTAATGTAAAGTTAGATTTCGATAAGGTTCTTACATATTCAATAGGCTTGAGGGATTTGACTCTAGCTGAAGAGCAGCCACAGAAAGTAAGGTCAGCATAGAGGCCTTCTTCTAATACACACTGGTTACTTGTGACATCCTCTTGGCAATGCATGAGCCAGCTGAAAGATCAAAGGATAGAAAATTTAGTCAGTAAACAATTATTTATATATACTCTGTGATCAATATTATGTTATGGGCTAGAAGAATATGGGCAAGAAAGAAAACACTATCAGACAGAGGGACAAGATTCATACACCTAAGATAACTACAGAATAAAGCAATCCTGTAGAAATTCAAAAAGGTTATGATGAGGGAATGGCTAAAGAGTAAGGTCTTGAATAATGACTTAATGGAAGAATTCTGATTAGTATTAAAGGCTAGTAAAGAAAGGAATCGCAAAAATAAAGGAATAAAAATAACCAGCGTGTACTGGAAGGTGGGGTATTAAGAAACAGATGATACTCCCTCACATTCCTACGTCACAATCTGCCCTGTCTTTCCCCAGTTTACCTAAGAAGCCATCTAAGGTAGGACCTTAGTTTCTACTTCTTAACCGTTCTTTATGGTTTCCCTCATTTTAATCCTGCCTTCAGGACCAGGAAGCTTATTTTGCTTGTGACTATCTTCTCCCTGGTATTATTCTCCCTCTTAAAAGCACTTCTTTTCCCTGTTTCTATGTTGACTTTTACGTGTTTCTTTACCAAACTGTTTCTCGGTGGACATGACCCTAGATAGATGGGTTGAACACTTCAGCAGTGTTCTCAACAGACCATCATCCATCAGTGCTGAGGCCATTGACCGTTTACCTCAGGTTGAAGTCAATCCCTCCTTAGCTGAACTTCCAACTGAAGAAGAGGTTTTGGGGGCCTCAGGCTCCTTTCATGTGTCAAAGCACCAGGTGCCAATTCTGTTCCAGCTGAGATTTACAGGGAGGGGGCCCACTGCTCCTACAAAAGCTGGCTGAAGTTTTCAATCCTCCTTTGTCTGTTCAGGTAAGAATGAAGCTTCTCTGATGTTCTCACTCCTTTTCTCTGCATTGGTGTACTTTCCTTTCATACCTCCCAGTTTTGAGAGAAAGCAAGTTTTCTCCACTTGCTTCCTCCCTCCTACACTAGTGTATAATACTGTTTCCTCTCTTCCAATAAAACCGGCCCTTCTCAAAGATCCTTTCACCACAATAACCTTTCAAAACTGTAACATTCTAAAGGAACCCTATTAGAATGGTGACACTACATTATCTTGGAGCTCCTTCTAAATGCTCATTTGTATCTTGCTAGGCTCGTCCTGATTCTTGTCTTTGTTGCATTTCTCTGGTCTCTGCATCAGAAATGCTTGCAAGTCCTCTATCCCATTAAATATTCATTCTGCATCTCCCCCCCACTCTCTCCCCCCTCCCCCCTAGACAACCAGCCTTTCAAGGTAATATGTTATTGTTTGTAAGCCACTCTCTTTTCTTTTGGAATACTGTATTCTTGTCTTCAGGGAGTTCATTACTTGGGTAAGGCTTACCACTTCCCTTTTAAGCTATTTATTGCCAGTGTTTTCCTCTATAGTTTTTAATGTACTTTAAAAAAACCTCTTCATTTCTTCTTGACATTCATGTAGTTCTTGTGGAAAATTCAGTTTTTTTTCTTTTTAGCCTCTGTTTGCAATTGTTGAGTTATTCACTCAATTGCTAGATATTTTATTGTTTAAATTCACTCATTTCTCTAGCTTTAACTCCCGAACAGGGGCTTTGTGCCAAGGTGCAGCTGTCCTGCCATCACTGTACTTTTGGACAGGATGAGCAGCCCTGTCTGCCTTGTCCAGGATTGGCCGCATTCCCATGCTGACCTCTCAGTGCAGCCTCTGCTTGTGTTCCTCTTGGACACAGATGTGTGCACACTGAAAGGACCTTTGGCAGCTAACTTTTTATTGTCCACGGGCTTCCAGATCACTCTTCATGCACTTCTGACATGACAGAAGTCATTTAATGTAGTTTCTCACTGAATTTCTTGAAAATTTTTCAGCTGGGTGCAAATTTCAGGATTGTGCTGAGTAGATATATGGGAAGTGGGCATTTTGCTTCTTACTCAGGCAGTCATCTTGGAAGGTAGTTTGCATTTGATTTTTAAAGGAATGATATTTATTATGTGCACAAGGAAAACTTTAATAAACTTTTGAGCATTAAGTATATTTCATTTTTAAATAAATAGAAATACTAAAGAAAAAATACTCACCATCCCCGAAGAACCTTAAATGAATGTGGTATGAAGTCTGTCATATCAGAAATATGGTCTGTGAAATCTACACAATTTCCTTGAAAATTTGGTTTATCATATGCTTTGAGCTGTAAAAAAAATAAAACCATAACTAAAAACTAGGGGGAAAAAGTATCTACCATCTTAAAGTCAAAACAAAGTTCATCTTCTTTATACACATACATAAAATCACAGAAATCAGTGACTATTTTCAGTGCATGTCTTTCAACAAAAACAGACAGGGAAATCATCCCTCGTACAGTTCATTTTTGGCCAACAGTATTGGAGGGTGTCCCTTCACAGACTTACTCTGAACAAACTTTTACCATCTCACTAGACCTGGAATTAGGAAAACCTGAGTTGAAATCCAGCCTCAGACACTTATCAACTACGAGACCCTGGGCAAGTCACTGGATTTCTACCTGTGTCAGCTTCCTCTTCTATAAAACAAGTGTAGTAATAGCACCTGCCTCTCAGGGTTGTTGTGAGGATCAAATGAGATATTTGTAAAGTGCTTTGTAAAACTTAAGAGAGCTCAATGAATGCTAGCTATTATTAGTAGTATTATCATCCCCTATGCTTCTAAAAATAATTTCACTTATAACTTTCTTCACCTTCCCATACTGAATTCTAGCCATAGAATGATAAACCTGGAAAAAAATCCATCCTCTGAAATAAATTAGAATTTCTCCTTTATGAAAACACTACTTATTAATTCTGTAATTCAGCTTGATTTCCTATGGTGGTACTACATCTACCTAAAGGAAAAGAGGAAATTCTTTGTTGACCCAACATTTTGAAGAAGGAGGAATAAATGAGTACTGTGTTTCTACTTGACACCTTAAGCCACAGTTATTATTGTTAACAAACTAAGGCTCTGAGAAGTAGCTTGTCCATGGTGACACAGTGAAGATCCTGGGATCACAGATTCAGAGCTAGAAGGATCTTACAGTTTATCTAGTACAATCTTTTTATTGTGTAGAACAAACTGAGATTCAGAAAGGTTTGGTAGAAAAGAACAGAGCCAGGCTTTGGACCCTGGTGGTCCTCCGACTCCAAATCCTGTGCTCTTTCCATTATACTGCTCTACCTCTAATACTGTGAAAATGGACATCAAACAAGAGGGAAGCATGACTCATACAAGCCTCCAACATTTATTTATGGAAATATTAAGATGCTGGTGCTATAAATTAAAGTCGAGAAATTAGTAAAGGGTATAGGATTTGGAGGGAAAAAAAGAGCAATTCAAGTTTCAGGTGTGGAGAATTGGACATTTCATTCTTTAAAGAGGTGGGAAGCATGCTCTATCCTAGGGCCTGGATCCTATCCTGGAACTGAGGTGAGTCATCATACTCATTGCCTTTCAGCTTTGCTTATCTTTACAATGTTAATATAAGCTTAATATATCTTCCTAAGTTTCTCTGAAACCTTCTCCTTCATCATGTTTTAACAGCACAGTCATTATTGAGGGGCACATTGAGTGCCAGGCCTGCAGTCAGAAAGACTCATCTTGCTGGGTTCAAATCTGGCTTCAGACCCTGGGAAAATTACTTTACCTTGGTTTCCTCATCTGTAAAATGAGTTGGAGAAGGAAATGCAAACCACTCCAACGTCTTTGCCAAGAAAAGCCGAAATGGGATCAAAAAGTATTGAACACGAATGAAAAATAACCAAACAACTAAAGTTTCTCTAAAATCATCTTTTTCATCATTTTTAATAGCACAATAATATTCTATTACATTCACATACTATAATTTGCTCAGCCATACGCCAATTGATGGAGTATGGTCTTATAGTCTCCAGTTTTTTTGCCACAAAAGACATATGGGTCTTTTCCCTCTTCCTTAGTTCTTTTTGAGAATATAGACCTGGTATTTCTATAGCTGGGTCAAAGGGCATGCCCAATTTAATAACTTTTGGGTCATTTTTCCAGACTGCTTAGCAAAATGGCCAGATCTATTTGCAGCTTCACTAACAGTGTATTAATGTGCTTCTTTTTACTCAGCCCCACCAGCATTTGGCATTTTCCTTTTTGGTCAGTTTTTTCAAGCTGATGGGTATGAGCGGAACGTCAGAATTGCTTTAATTGCACCTCTCTGATTATCAGCAATTTGGAGCATTTTAAAATAGGTATTGATACCATATATTTCTCTTAAACACCTGCCCACTCCTATCTTTTAACCGTTCATCATTTAACAGACTTAACTGTTAATGACATCTTCCATATATATGTATAACATAGTAATATACATATGAGAAATGTTTATTTCTATAATATAAATAGCACTGTATTATATATTAACATATTATGTATAAATTTTGTATGTATGGTCATTATACTGCAGAGCAATTGGTTTTATTGTTTGACCTCAGAAAGTAGAACTAGAGCATTTTGTATGTATACATTATATCATACATATATGTTAGGTATATATATGTATCTGTGCATAAGACATACATATACACGTATATACGTATACACACATACGTAGCTCCAAAATCTAACTCTCTCAACCTTTTATTCACTAGTGTTAGTTCTACTTTCTGGAGTCAAATGGAACAAATATAATCTCTCATAATATGATAACACTTCAAATATCTGAAGATGATGATGATTGTGGCCCTCTAAGGTCTTTCTTGTTCAGGCTAAACATTCGTAATTCCTTTGGTTGGTCTTAACATACAATCATGAGGTGCTGTGCTATGGGGAAAAGAACACTAGATGTGGATTTAAGAAGATCTGTTTTTAGATCCAGTCCTGCCACCCAAGAACTGTGTGACCTCAATAAAGCCACTTAATGTCTTTAGTTTATCATCTATAAAATGAGGAGGACATGTACTCTGAAAGCCTCTTTGAGCCCAGACTCTGTCTTCTTCAAGTGTGTTGCTTTCTGGATGGCATATCTTTTGCCCAAAGACCAGCCCAAGTATGTATATGCTCATTACATCAAGCTGGATGCTGATTGCTTTTTGTTTTTTCAAATCATATTTTAAAGACTAATATAGGTTAGAGAAAGAAGTTATTAGCTGCACATCAGTGCCCACACATATAAAATTATAGATTTGTTAAGAATTGAAGGAATGTATAAACAAAAACAATTTGTATTTGATCAATACTTATGTTATTGTAACATAATTATTTTTTATTTTAAAAAATGTACTTGGGTGGATCATGCACATTTTTTCTAAGATCAGGTACCTACAACTAGTATAAATTTACCTACTGGGCACATATCATGATGGCTTATCTTACTTTTTTGGATGGTGGATGGTAGTGAGTACTCTGTCATTATGGAGGTCTTCAAGTAGAAATGAGAAGGCTACTGGTGAGTGGTACTGCAGTAGAGACTCATGCTTCATTTGAAAATTACATTACATGATTTCTGTGATTTCTTCCAAGCACTATATTTTGATTGTGACTATTCCATCCAAATTTCAGACATCGAGCTTAGTAGAAGTAACTAAACACCTACAGATAAAACCCTATTTCTGGGATGGTGAAATCACAAATGGTATTTATTAGAATGCTCAAAGAAGAGTTAAGCAGAATTATTTATACTTCTCTAGATCTCATCAATCCTTCTTACCTTTTTTGTCTTGGGCATAATAAAAATACCACTAAAAAGGAAAAGAACTTAAAAACTTTTTTCCCTTGGACTAGAATATTCTATATTAATACTTACTGCTCATTCTCTCACTGAAAAGATATTTTAAAAGGCTATATACCAGTGAAAATATCTGTTATTACATTTTGGTCATTAAAGTTTCCTATGGTTTTCAGCTGCTGAGACAGTATAACCAGGTATACAAAAATGACTGTCTCCCACAGATTGAAAAATGAAATTGTGCTTGGTAAAAGTGTAGGCAAGAAAGAAAAAAATTATAAAGCTGGGCCACTAAAAATAGCTGCCTTTATGCTGGACAGTCTAAAGCCGCTTAGTTTACACACCATGTTCCAAGAGTTCTCCCAAATATCCCTGAGCTATCGGAGACATTTACTTTACTGGCCACTTATGTGCCAAGAATAAAGAGTACAGATATCAATACGAATTTTCTGCCACTTAACTGGCTAAAGGCTTTGCTCAGAACCAAAAGGCAATATTAGAAGGAAAAAAAAACAAAACACTTCCCTGAGAAAGAGAAGATAGAGATGAACATTGCTCAAGAGAATTCCAATCATTCTTTTAGGGTAGAGACTGTTTCATTTTTGTCTTTTTTTCCATAATCCTTAGCGTAATACATTGTGCATAGTAGGTCTATAATGACTTGTTTGTTAAAAAATGGATGTGATTTTTTGCCTTTTTGTTTTCTCCCAGGAAATCTTTAAAACTGGATCATTCTAAATTCTGTTTGACTTTCAGTTCATTCAACACTGCTGATTCAAGAGAAAATATTTAAAAACCTATAACTGGGCTACAAAAAGATAAAGAAATATGGAAGGAAATAAGTATTTAACAGAATAATGTAATTCTATTTAGGTGGAAAATGTTTTGATCAGGTCTGAGTTAATCTTTTTTTTTTTTAACTTAGGACAAAAAAAGCTGTTGGAATGGAAATATAAAACTGAACAGAACTGAGAAATATAAATATCACTGCAAATGTGTACAATATATTATGTAAATTATGTATATTATGAAAAACAAATACTTTTCCATGTAAAATTAAATCCAGAAGACAGATTTGTATTCAATTATCTGAAAATAATATGGGTAGTTTAAAGAGTTCTGCAGACTTTTTAATCCAACTTGAATAGGAACCCTTAAAGACAAAGATGCCAGGATATTTATACTGTAGCACCTTTTTTGTGATAGCAAAAAAGTGGAAACAGAGTTGGGCCTAACAATTATAAAATGACTGAAAATCATGCTCAAAGAGAATGTTGCTATTGTGCTGAAATAAAATAATGAGGAATGCAGAGAAACAACGGAAGACTTCTTAAGATGGAAAATCAAGGTAACTGTACACAACAAGAATAATATGCATTTTAAAAGTACTAAAAATCCAAACTCATAGTAATTGTAATGGTGCTGAATGTTTATTTCATACACGCTAGTACGTGACCAGTGTCAGTGGATTTTTCTTCCTTTTATTCCTATGTAACAAGGTAGGATCTTATCAGGATTGGCTGTGATCTAAGAAGCAGAAAGCATTGATAAACTTTGGAAGTGCTGGGTATGACACATCTTTGTCCAGATTTTGATTTTCTTCTTAAAAAGTGGCAAAGCAAGGAATCCCAAGGAAGAATCCCTATGGCTCTTCTCATTTCCCTGCACTATTCTTACTATACGTATCTGTCTTAACACTCTCATCTCTGCTGTAGAAGGAAAATTTTTAAAAGAATTCAACAAGGACAATTAATCTGAATACATATTGGTTTTCCACAATGAAGTGGAAAGCATCTCCAAACACACAAACAGAACTTACAAGTAAAACTAATTATCTCCTTGACCAATTCCATAAAGTTGCTTTACTTCTGAAACACTTTCAACAATATATTCTTTACAGTTTACTACTATTTACAAATCTACATCCAACTTAGGATAGGAAAAAGGAAAAGAAAATGAAGACGGAGAATGAGATGGATATTAAAATGATATAGAAGACTGAAAACTGAGTTTATAAATTAGAATCCTTTTTTATATAAACATACCTAGTTACTAAAATCATGTGGCTTTCTTTTTTAAAAAAAGTATGCTAAAGACAATACATACAGGGAAATTTTATACTGTACCTGCACTATATAAGATCATTTATCATTGAGAAGAATTTGGTCTGAGATGGAACAATACTGGACAAAATCCAAGGGTGGTTAGTTACCGAAATACCAAATGAACTTTAGTATGAGGCAATTTCTTGGCGTGAACTTTCAGAACAGAAATGTAATAAAAACTCATTTTTATACAGTGCCTGACATGCCATATCATATCTTGATCTAGAAATTTCAATGTAATGTTTCTGAATAATGACATCATTCTGATTTTTTTTTACATCGAGACTAGGAAATAAGACAGATGGAAATTATATTATTGCTTATTGAAATGTGGCTACAGAAACATATTTTTTACATTTAACAGGTCAAGCAAGGAGATTTTAATATTTAGTTCATTAATCAAAAAAACAGTACAAATAATAATATGACTCAAAGGAGAGGATGAGAATAGGGAACAAAACAGCGGCAGGGACCCAAAATCATCTCAGAGTGGTATGAGTTACTGACATGGTTAGAGAAAGACAAAGGAAATTACTACTAATTCAGTGAATATAACCAAGGACAAATGAGTGTTTACATTACAAGGTACCAAATGTATTATAAACCATCTTGCTACTAGGTAGGATATACCAGCACAGGGGATCTTATAGGAAAAGTAGAAAGATTTACAACAAAACACTTTAAAAAAAGTTATGAAATGAAAATGATGTTTCTTTTGACATACCAAATATGGAGGCTCATTTATCCCAAGAGGTTCCTGCAAAATATATATGTATTTTAAAATTATTTCATAAACTGTACATACTTTCTTCATGGGTCTTTCTGAAGTAAAAAATACTTTAAAAATTTACAACCAAATGTTCACACTAATTTTGTGGTTCATTTTATGGGTCACTGGGACCAGAATACAAAAAACTCAACAAGCAAGGGAAAGATGCCTCGGTGGAGATGGAGAATTCAGGAAGACATCCACAGGCCTCTCCATGCCTAGCATGTTGATAAAGACTCTCCTTTCTGATTTTATTCACCTTCTGGGTCTAACACTGCTAGCACTAACTTTCTGAGTTACACCGCAGTCCCATTTTATACCAGGGGATCTTCACCAGTGAATCATCAACGTAAGAAAATATATATTTTACAAACTGAAATTTCAATCCTCTATTTTAAATTTGATTTTGTGATTTAAAAATACATTCTGAGAAGGGGTCCTCAGGCTTCACCATTCTGCCAAAGGAGAACATGACACACCAAAACTTCAGGAGCCCCTCCTTTGCCCTGAGGGGTCCAGTTAATTCTTGTGGCAAATGACTACACTGGCTATGTTCTCAGGGGTCTTCATCTAAAGCAGGGGTTCCTAATTTTTGTTCTATTACAGACTCCTTTAGCAGCCTGGTGAAGCCAACAGATGCCTCAGAACAATGTTTTAAATGCATAAAACACAATACATATGATTACAAAATAAGCCAATGGAGTTGAAATACATAATCAGAATATTTGAAAAACAAGTTCATGAACATCAGGTTAAGAATCCTAAAGTATCTTCTTTCCCTACGTTCCTAAATAAACTGTGGCCAACAATAGTCAATTCTCTGAAGCCTGATCAAAGACAATGAGCTCTACTATTCACACGCAAATGTCATCTTAACAAGTTATCTGTGCTGCCTTGTAGAGATATTTAGAGTTACATTATATGACCTCACTGTGGTCAACTCAAAAGTCTTAAGGAAACAAAACTAATCAGTGACCTAAATAATTTTTTATGAAAATGTTTATAATTTAACTGGTAGACTTGCATGTATTCAACTGGTAATATTAAAAAATTAACTCACCAGTCTAACAGGCCTTATTGACAAGATTTGGTTGTTGGAGCCTCCCCAGTCAAAAAAACTCTTGTATTTCCCTTTCTCTAGTATGTACTGTTCTCCACAGAAGAACCGCTGTTGATAGCCAACCCAACTAACAGAGAAAGACAGAAACCAGAGTTAGGAAATTCAGCAATTCCATAGGTAGATAAGCTGTCTAATTTTTTAATAAAAATACTTGGCATATCTCTGCAAAAACTTACACTCCACTTATAACATGAATAGATCTTGTTTCATTACCAAACCCGACTTCCTCCAAATCAGGAACATCTCGATTCATAATATTAACAAATTTTGAGTTTTCTACATCAGACTCAAATAGTGTGACTGAAGATTCTATAAAATTCTAAAAAGAGGAGAAAAATTAGGGGAAATGCAAGTAAGTTCTTTTATAGACAACTGCATTTTAGTTTAATTTTTTATAAGTTAAAGAACATATGTACAAGGGATTTCATGTAGAGCATGACCTCTACCTCAAAACAATTTTTTTTTTATTCCTATTACAAGGTGGGCCCTTTGAATAATACAAATCATCTCCAATTTGAAATATTTAAGAAAATAACAATTATAACTGATTAATGATGCCATTTTCCATTTTAAGTATGCTATTTTAGTAAGGAAAAAAAATTCTTACCAATAGAGCTATCCTAAAATTGAATAGGCTCCGTTGGGATTCTCCTTTGGAGTTCATTAAGACAATGTTGGATGCTTGTCTTATGTCTTTATGTCTAGGTATGGCATGCTCCAGATGAAGAGTGGGGGAAATGGTGGGGCAAGGTGTTCTATTTTAATTATGGAATTTTACATTAGAATTTTTTTGGCAATTTTTGGGACAAATGTAACATAGAATTAAATTTAGCCGCTAAAGAGAGAGGCTCAATAATTATTTCTTGTTCACCAAAAAAGTACAAATGTAAGGAGTGAAGGGACAGTTTCAGAGAAACCTGGGAAGACTTGTACTGAGTGATGCAGAGTAAACTGAGCAGAAGCAGGACAATGTATACAAGAACAGCTTTGAAACAGTGAAGAACTCAAAGTCTTTCCTTTTCTGTCATCCAAGTGTGGAAAGGAAGATGAAAGGGGAGACACTGCTAGGGGTGGGGGGAGAAAGAAAGGAGGGAGGGAGGGAGTTGAGAAAAGAAGAGGGAGAAAGAAAGGGAGGCTCAACGAAGCATTAAAAAATACACAGAACAGAAAACAGGCCAGAAGGTCATGCAGACAAGCGGGACAGCTTCTACTGTTACATGCTGATTGATCACACACTTACAAAGAAAAGCAGGCTGTACATAAATGCCCAGGGTCATTCAGCCAAGACTGAAATCCAAGACTGTCTGGCTCTTGAGTACAAAGCTCTATTCACATCACTTTTTAATGGTACAGAACTATTTTTGGAAGGTACCATACTTGTTAAATATATCATATCCTCTACTGAACTTAAATAGCTCTAGTTTCAAGTACCTACTTCTCAGCTCTATTTATATTTATATTGAATCATTATTATATAATATATATAATTATATTTATATTAAAAGAGAAATTAATTCATTCAAAATTGGATATAGGATGTTCTGAATAATGAGCTGAAGTTTCTTTAACCCATGTAAGCATAATAGACTAAACAGAAAATGTCCAATACATGTTTCATCTATGTTTTATTTTATCTTTTTAAATACACTTTTAAAAATATACTTTAACAATCATTTAAAAATTTATTTGAGATCCAGATTCTTTCCATCCTTTCAGACCCTTCCCCAAGCAATATGGTATCCATTACACATGTGAAGTCATGCAAAATAGATTTCCATATTTGCTCTGTCACAAAAAATAAAAATTAAAAGCCAGCAAGAAAATAAATGTAAAACACTATGCTTCAAGCTGCTCTCAGAGTTTGTCAATAATCATTCTGGAGGTATACTGCATTTTTCATTTTGAGTCCTTGGATCACTATAATACTCAAGAGTACCTAAGTTTTTCATGGCTGGTCAGCCTTACCATATTGTTCTTATTGTGTGTAATGTTCTGGTTCTGTTCACTTTACTTTGTAATAGTTCACGTAGTCTTCCCAGGTTTTTCTGAAACCATTCTGCTCATCGTTTTTTATAGCACAATAATATTTTATCACAATCATACACCACAACATGTTCAAGAATTTTTCAATTAATGGGCATCACGTTAATTTACAATTCTTTGCCAAAACAAAAAGAGCTGCTATAAATAGTTTTATACTTATAGACCCTTTTCACTTTTCTTTGATACAAACCTAGTAGTAGTACAGCTGGATCAAAAGGTATGCACAGTTTTATAGCTCTTTGGGCAAAGCTCTAAATGGTTCTCCAGGATGGTTGGACCACTTCACAATTCCACCAGCAGGGCACTGGTGTCCTTATTTTTCCATTTCCCCTCCAGCATTTGACATGTTTCTTTTCTGTCATGTTAGCCAATCTGATAAGTTTAAGGTGTTTTAATATACATTTCCCTAATTAATAGTGATTTATAGCACTTTTTACTATGACTATTGACAGCTCTGATTTCTTCTTCTGAAAACTTCCTGTTTGTATCCTCTGACCATTGATTAACTTGATATAGCTCTTCTTTTTATGAATTTGACTTAGCTCCTTATATATTTGAGAAATAAGGTCTTTCTCAGGAAAATATGCTGTATTTTTCCCCCAGGTTCCCATTTTTTTTTCTTTCTAATTTTAACTGTTTTGGTTTGGCTTATAAAAAAACTTAATTCATGTAATCAAAATTATCTGTTTTACTTCTCATGAACCAAGCCTGCAATCCCAGTCAGAATCTCAACTGGCATTTGGTCACAGAGTATGATCTTTGGGAAATTTTTCTGTAATTTCCTGGCCAGTATTTCATTTAAATTTTTTGCACAAACACTCGTTAAGGAAATTAGTCTACAATTTTCTTTCTATATTATTGCTCTCCCTGGTCTGGGTATCAAAACCATATTTGTGTCACAAAAAGAATTTGGTAGGACTCCTTTACCTGTATTTTATTTTTCTTTTTCATGTTAATATAATTTATTAATTTTCAGTTTTCAACACTCACTTCCACAAGATTTTGAATCTCAAATTTTGTACCCATCTCTCCCCTCCCCCCACCCCAGCACAGAGAGTGCCCCAACCACCCCTTTCCCCAATCAGCATACTCCCTTTCCTATCTCCTCCCTCCCTGCCTTCCTGCAGGGTAAGATAGATTTCCCAAATGAATGTGTGTTATTCCCTCCTTAAACCAAATCTGATGTAAGGATCACTTATTCCCTCTCACCTCCTTCCTCTTCTCCTCCATTGTAAAAGCTCTTTCTTGCCTCTTTTATGTAAGAGGATCTACCCCTCCCTTTCTCTTTCTCCCAAAGTATATTTCCCTCAACCCTTAATTTTATTTTTCAGGTGTCCTCCCTTCATATTCAGATCACCATATGCCCCTGTATGTATACACACGTGCACACACACATATACATACACATGTATCTATACATATATACACATATATATGCATGTGTATACATACACACATATGTATTTATATACACACATTCCCTCTAACTACCCTAATACTAAGAAAGGTCTCATGAGTTACAAACATTATCTTTCCATGTAGAAATGTAAACAGTTCAACTTAATGAGTCCCTTATGACATCTCTTTCCTGTTTACCTTTTCATGTTTCTCTTGATTCTTGTATTTGAAAGTCAAATTTTCTATTCAGTTCCAGTCTTTTCAACAAGAATGTTGCAAAGTCCTCTATTTCATTCAAATTCCATTTTTTCCCCTGAAGTATTAAACTCAGTTTTGCTGGGTAGGTGATTCTTGGTTTTAATCTTAGCTCCTTGACCTCTAGAATATCATATTCTAAGCCCTTCAATCTCTTAGTGTGGAAGCCGTTAAATCCTGTGTTATTCTGATTGTCTTTCCACAATACTTGAACTGTTTCTTTCTGTCTGCTTGTAATATTTTCTCCTTGACCTAGAAACTCTGGAATTTGGCTACGACAGTTCTAAGAATTTTCCTTTTGGGATCTCTTTCACCAAGTAATTAGTGAATTCTTTCCATTTCTACGTCTAGACTATCAGGGCAGTTTTCCTTGATAATTTCTTGAAAGATAATGTCTAGGCTGTTTTTTTGATCATGGTTTTCAGGCAGTCCAGTAATTTTTAAATTATCTCTCCTGGATCTATTTTCCAGGTCAGTTGTTTTTCCAATGAGATATTTTTGCATTATCTTCTATTTTTTCATTCTTTTGGTTTTGTTTTGTAATATCTTGATTTCAAATAAAGTCATTAACTTCCATTTGCTCCATTCTAATTTTTAAGGAATTATTTTCTTCAGGAGCTTTTGGACCTCCTTTTCTATTTGGCCCATTCTGCTTTTTAAGGTTATTTTTCTCATTGGCTTTTTGGACCTCTTTTGCCATGTAGGTTAGTTTATTTTGAAAGGTGTTATTTTCTTCAGCATTTTTTGGGTCTCTTTTAGCAAGCTGCTGACTTGTTTTTCATGATTTTCTTGTATTGTTTTCATTTCTCTTTCCCAACTTTTCCTCTGTTTCTCTTACCTGATTTTCAAAATCCTTTTTGAGTTCTTCCATGACCTGAGCCCATTTCATATTTTTTTCTTGGTGGCTTTGGATGTAGGAGCCTTGACCTTGCTATCTTCTTCCAGCTGTATGCTTTGATCTTCCTTGTTGTAAGAAAATACCTTTTCACCAAGAAAGCAACCCTATATAATCTTATTTTTCCCCCTTTTGGTCATTTTACCAACCAATTACTTGACTTTTGAGCTCTTTGTTAAGTGGAGGGTTTACTGCCCTAAGTTTCAGAGGTTTTGTGCAACTGTTTACAGGCCCCTGTAATCTCTCAGTTCCTCCAAAGTAGTAAGATCAAAGGAGAAGCCCTCTTGTCTGTGAGCAACCACCAACACTCTTTTCTGCCCTGGAACTGCGAATAGGATTCCTCTCCATAGCCACCACCAGCTCTACCATGCCAGCACTCCTCCTCATCCCAGATCCACCACCCAGGCTGCAACCCAGATCAGCCAATCAATTCTCCCACTCTCTGTAGGCCTGAAAGCTCCAGAAGCAGCCAGTGCTACAGTAGGGGCTGTTGCTGCCCTGGGGCTGGACCAAGTTCCTCTCACAACCAGGTGAGAGAGCTTTCTCACTGACCTTTCAAGTTGTCTTTGATGTTTGTGTGTTGAGAAGTTTGGAAAGTACCACAGCTGTCAGTGATTTAGATTTAGTGCCCTGAGGCCAGCTCCAGTCCTGTCTGTGCCAGTATAGCCCACACTGGGCTGGCGTTCTACTCTGAGCCCAGTGCAATAGATCCTTCCTATCAGCCTTTCAGATTCTCTTGGGCTGGAAATCTGTTTCACTGTCATTTTGTGGTTTCTGCTGCTCTAGAACTTGTTTAGAGTCATATTGAAGGGTTTGGGAAGAGAGCTCTGGCAGGTCCCTGCTTCTACCCCACCATCTTGGCTCTGCTCCCCTTTACCTGTTTTTTTCTTTCAAGCAGTACTGGAATTGTTCTTTAAATGTGTAGAAAAATTCACTTGTAAATGCATCTAGTACTGGAGAACTTTGCTTGATTTTTAACATAAAAACTGAACACTATCAGTGAAATTCTGAAATGTGCTAGTCATTCTAGAAAACAATTAGAAATTGTCCTAAAAAAGTGATCAACAGTTCTATAGTCTTTGACTCAGAGAAACCACTGCATTGACTTCCCAAAGAAGTCAAAGAGAAAAAGGTGAAATATTAAAAAAATTAACAGGGGAACTTTTATGATAGCAAAAAACTGGAAATAAAGTATAGGAAACAGTTGAATAAATTGTGGCACATGAAGGTAATAAAACATTACTCTGCTCTAAGATATAACAAAAAAATTCAAAGAAACATGAAACAATATATATGAACTGATAAGAATGAGTACAACCAAATAAATGTAAAATAAAGCATAAAACTGAATGCTGTGCAATTACAATGACCAAGCCTAGACCAGAAGAAGTAATGAGAAAATATACCTCCTTTTTCATTGGGGAGATGCATGGGGCTAGGAGTAGAAGGGTAGAAAATAGCTTATACTTCTAGTTACAATATGTATGTGGGTTGGTTTTGCTGAACTACTCATTTTTCACTTTCTTAATCTTTGTTCAAAAGGACATCTATCCTCCTTTAGGAGGAATAATATTACATAGGAAAGGAGATGTTACATAAAAGCAAAAGGCATCAATTTAAAAACAATAACACAAAACTGGGCTTGGTGTAACAGTGAAAATCTCTACAATATCTACTGAACACATCAAAGCCTGTCCTCAATTAGAGATTTAGAACTATTACCAAGAAAAAAGATGCACTTTTCTAAACTGTATATACTTCTTTCAGATGTACGTAGTTTCTAACTTACTTTATACTGACATGTGTAAGCATAAATATGGATTCCCTTATTTGTCTGCCCTCCTACAGAGTCTAGATAGGAATTTATCAAATCCTGAGAGAGATGCCTAAGAAAGAAATAAAACCTTGAAGGGTAGCTGGTAGAAGTGGGCTCTATAGTCACCTTAAAGCCTGCTTTAATTGGATGATGCATGTTTAGGAATTTACAAAGCAAAAGTTATGGTGTCTTTTAAAAAGAAACTAATATATACTCATAACGTCTGAGTGGATGAGGTTTGTCTCTCTCAGCATCTTGAGACAGTAGTGTAACGATAAGCTCAATTTGTTAAGAAGTAATATAATGTCATAATGTGGCATGACAATATGGCAAATAATACACTGTGCCAAGCACTTCAATATCATGTTAGGTGTCAGCATCATTTTACAATTTCCTAATATGCACAGAATTATGATTGACTTTCAATGATTTGTAAGATGAGTGGGAAAACAAAGACAGAAAAACAATGAAAACTTACTGCCTGTAAGTACCGGAAAGACAATAAAGTGCTATTGAACGTCTCCCAAGTACTAATGTCTTCATATTCTCCCTCTTCAAGCAAATACTGTTGGCCTTTAAAATGTTCTTTTTCATAGGCAACCCACCTAGATATGCACATAACACACATTCAGAAGTTAAAAAATTGTAGTCACTGAGTGTAAATAAAAGGAACAATACAAATAACATTAATTGATTATTACAAATCTAATTCTACAAACCAACACTAGTTTTCTTTTGGCTTAAAAACAATAATCCTTAGAACCATGAGGCTTTTCCCAAACAAGAGATTAATTGTAAGGACACAAAAGAACCATCTCTTTTTGAATGTATGCAATGTGATCTTATACCATATGTTTCAAAACAAATGGAGTCCTGTTAGAAAAAAATACAAATAAAAAAGAGAAGAAAAGACAAGTACTACACCAAACTGAATTGTGTAAGGTCATTCCTGTTTTTAATGGCTTATGCCCATGGACTCAAGCTTAAGGGTTTCTACGGTAAATCATTTATCCAAGGCTTAAATCAGAAGATAATGCACTAGATGTCAAGATCTTTGCAGTTCAGGAGGGAACAGGTAAAAGAAACTAGGGAAGTCTGAGTTGCTTTGCAGGAAGTAGGGCTGGTTGCAGTCTTAAAGCTCTACATTTATTTAAAGACATCTATGTTTTCCTGGCAAAAAATTCTGGTATCACCATTGGAGATGACAAGAAACTGGAGGGAAGGAAAATTATTACCTGCCTCCAAGTAAATTGGATCTAAATTGAATGGCCAATAAAAATAAAAACAGTAAGCTACACAAAAGTTATGTAAGTAAGATCATCTCTTGATCTTAATATAGGGTTTCATGAATATATTGTTATTAAATGCCTTCTTTTTGTCTTCACTTAACAAATGATAAATGAATAACAATTCTATCTGGAATAATATTTTCATGGGAATTTTAAAAACAAATTTTGCACTGGCATTATTACCATCTGAAAGGAAGTTTCATTGAAAAAAAGCAAACTACAATCAACCAAGCAACAAGCACTGGTTGCGGGCCTGCTGTGCGCCAAGCACGTGTCCTGTGTGAAGCACCAGCGATGCAAGACAAAGCATTAAAGAGTTCACATCCTGTATAAGGGAAGGCGACATGTCCAACATGTACACATATGACAACATGTACAAAACAAACATGAAACAGTACCCGTGCTTAAAGAGTTCACATCCTGTATAAGGGAAGGCGACATGTCCAACATGTACACATATGATAACATGTACAAAACAAACATGAAACAGTACCCGTGCTTAAAGAGTTCACATCCTGTATAAGGGAAGGCGACATGTCCAACATGTACACATATGACAACATATACAAAATAAATATGAACAATAAACACAAGGCAATTTATAAGGCAGGTCCAAAATATCTGGAGAACAATAAACAGCTAATATTGAGAATTCACCACTTACACTCCACCAATGACACGAATTGATGCAATTCCAAAGAAATTCTCCTTATTTCTGAAAAGCTCTGGGACAGAGTCTACATGTTCATTAAACTCCTTGGCCTGCCCAAGGAAATGTGTTTTATCATATATAATCACCTAGAAGATGAATGAGAAATATTTAATGTATAGAATAGCAAATATTTACTAAACTTAAACACAGATTAAATTAGAGGAAACAAGATAAAGAAAACAAGATAAAACAAACATCAGAACATAAAAAATTCTAAAAGCCAAAATTTATCATCATAGAGGCACATCTATATCAACCAGCTTTGTATATATTGATATAATGTAGCGCTCTAACCATGTATGGGGGGGGGTCATTCCCCTAGAACTATTTTATAAGTGAGGATTTTCAGAAAATAAAACAATGTGAATGGAGCTTAGTTAAAACAGTGGACCTTAAGTTGAATTATACTGGAAAGCATACAGTTACCATGAGCTTTCAGGACAAATACAGTTCTATAAACAATGCACTGATATAAATGCAAGTACTGTATTTAAAGATGCTTCCTGCAACACTCAATCCTTCCACATGCTTTACTGAATACTGAAGAATAGAATACATGCCAGTATTTGAAATGAAATGGGCAATTACCAAAAAATGTAAGATAAAACTAAAATAGTAATATCTTATATATTTATGTAGTGCTTTAAGGTTTGCAAAACACTTTAACGAAGTGATTTCATCTGATCCACAAAACGACCCTATGAAGCAGGGATTACAGGTATATTAGCCCAATTTTACAGATAAGGAAACTGAGGGTCACTGAAAGCAAAATTTATTTCATTTTTATATACTTTCTCCCTAATAGTGCCTGCTACATATTAAGTGTTTCATGAATAAAATGAGGCTCAGAGAAGTCAGGTGACTTGCTTGTTGTTACACAATAACCAAGTATCAAAAGCAGGATTTGAACTCCAGTTTCATTCCAATACAAAGCCAGTGTTCTTTCTACTCTACCACACTGTTTTACAGGATGATAGCTATGTGGAATTTGTCCTCTATTTGTATCATGTAAGAAAAAAAAAATCCACACAAAAGTAAAAGGGAAAAAGGACAAATTATTAAGAAACAAATTTCTACCATATAACCTATGTATCTAGTTCTTTCTTCTCTCTTACTCAGTCCCGGTTCACCTACTACATGCTAAATTTCTGAGTGTACTAGCCATCTCTGCAACTCAAGTTACGTGAAACTGACTCCCTCCTATCCTGCCCCTCCTTTTCTACCTCTCCCATGAACTTCCCTATTTTTGTGGAGGATACCATCATTTTCCTGATCACCCAGGTTCATAACTTCAAAGACATCTTGAACTTTCCCCACTTCTTCCAACTCCTCTCTCCCTCATGCTGCCAAATCTTCCAGATTCTGCCACAGCATCTGCCATGAGCTTCTTCTTACAATGCTACTATTTGTTTGGACTATTTTAACAGCATCGTCATTAGTCTCCCAGCCTCTCTCCTCTACAATCTATCTTCACACAGCTGCCTGGAAAAGTCTTCTCAAAGCAGTCTAATTATATCATTCCTCTGCTCAAATATCTTCGAATGGCTCCCCATTGTCTAGAATAAGAAGTGCAGTTCTTTTCCTGGTCCTTAAAATACTCAGTCTGTCAACAAGGGAGCTATCCACCTGCATATTATGCTCCTCTGTACTCAGTCCAAACTAGATTATAGCATGTCAGTCATCTCGTGCTTCATACTTCAAGTTCCCCCACCCCTGGTCTGTCTCATTCTATCTCAATACTGCTGGGAACTAGCAGATAGCCTTGCTTACTGTAGGCACTAAATAAATATTTGTTGAATTCAATTCAGGCATTTATTTTATAGCTGAATATTAGAACAAAACAAACAGAACAGACTCTGGTCAGTCTCAGAAACTAGTTTCTGATGTTTCACACATCCCTTATCCTTCAGGACTCTATAAGTAATGAGGCCTTAGCTCCTTGACAATGGCAACCAGTTTCTCCAGATTCATAGTGGTGAGTAGTGTGAAAAGCTCTTAGCTGGGACAATTTACTACACTATATGTAGGAGAAATAGATAGGTTTATTCCCAACTTTCAAGATGATTAGGGGGGAAATCGTGTCCATGGCTAGAGGGACAGGGCCAATGAAACAGTCCTTGGAAACAGAATAAGTAAGCATCTCCTGAAGACTATTACTTACTTCTTCAGCTATTATGAATTCAGACTATAGAAGTTCTTACAGAGTTGACAATCCAAAAGGAGAGTTAACATGTATACAAGTAACTCTAATATAAGGCAGTAAGTGTGGAATTCAAGGAAAGAAGAAATAATTTTTTGCAAGGACAGATGAAGGGAAAAGGGAAAAGTTCCATGAAAAAAGTAGCATTAGAACTGGGTCTTCAAGAATAGGCAGAATATTAATAAGTAGAAAAGTAGGAATGGGAAGGACAACCAAACGGATGGAAATAAAGGTATTTTTTAAGCACTGGCTAGTAGTACAATATGGCTGAAGTTAAATATAGGAGATAAGTAGAAGAGATGAGACTAGAAATATAGGTTGGGGTCAGATGACAGAGGGCTTTAAATGCAAGGCTAAGTAACTTGGCCTTTATTTTATGGACAATAAGGAATCAATCATTTAAGGTTTTTCACTGGGGCGAGGTAGAGGGGATAATGTGATCATGCCTATCACAATCAAAGGTGTGTTTTAGCAAGACTAATCTAGTAAAGCTCAGGCTAAAAAGGCGTTGGGGAATACTCAAGATGTGGAGAATGCTGTCAGGAGGTTACCATAATAGTCTAGACATAAGATGACAAGAGCCAATACTATGGTGATAGTTGCTGGATGGAAAGGAAGGAAATGAATAAAATAAGTATTCAGAAGGCAGAATGGGCAGGATTTGATAACTGAATAGAGTGGAGGAGGGGGAAGAAAAGGCGGTACAAGGAGGAAAAATCAGTCAAAAATGACTCCAGATTCAAAAGCTAAGTGTCTAGGCAGGGGTTCTTAATCTTGTTTGAGATACAGATCTACCTGGCAGTCTGGTGAAGCCTAAGGGTCCTTTCTCAAGAGATTAAAAAGAAACCAATTATAATGAAATCTTTATTGTATTTATCTTATTAGACAAAATCTTCCTTCTTCCTATTGAAATTACTTATATCTGTAATTACTTCATCTTACAGTGATTTTTTTGTTTTTGGAAAAACACAAAAGGTATAACTAAAACAAAACCATGTTCCAAATTTTAAATAACCTGCTTCTTTTTATATTTTAGAAAAATAATAGGCATATCACCCCTTACAAAAGGTACAGTTTATATTTTATACCACTATATTTAGGTCTTATTTCTCTTCCAAATACTTCAGCTATTCCTCTCATTCCAATTTCTCATTACAGCTTAGAAATGTGATCTGCCATCAGCCCTCTGCTCTTCCTTTTTCATGCGGGCTTCCTGAGAGAGCTAATCTACTTGTCATGGATACAACTATAATTCTTGCATGGGTAACTTCTAGTCTTGACTGTTCTCAGACTCCACAACCATGCCTCTAATTAGCTGATGAGCATTTCCTCTTAGCTATCCAGTTATCATGTCAATGAGTCAAGTGTGATGTGATAATAACAATATTACTAACATTTATATAGCGCTTTCATACTTGCAAAGTGCTTTACAAACATTGTCTTATTTTATTCTCATGACAATCCTGGGAGGTAGGAGCTATTAATCTCCATTCTACAGCTAAGGAAACTAAACAGACAGGTTAAGTGACTTGCCCAGGGTCACACAGCTAAGATTCTGAGGCTGAACTGACACTCAGGTCTCCCTCACTTCAGGTCCAGCACTCTATTCACCGTGTAACTTAGCTGTCTACATAACATCCTAGAATACTCATGCCTTCTGGGAGTAGATTAAGAGTAGCACAGTATTTAACAATAAGGAGGCAACAGCCCTACTGTTCTCTGTTCTGGTGAAACGTTAACATCTGTTCAGTTCTGGGTACTATATTTTAACAAGGACATTAACATGGACATTTACTAGGCACTGTGAATAAAAAGAAAAAGAAAAAAGTAGTCCCAGACACCAAGGAACTTATGTTCTAATGACAGAGACAACATATCTCTAAATCTGCACATAACAAGATTTATGCAGAATAGATGAAAGGTTGCCTTTAAAGGGAAGGTATTTTAGAACTGAGAAACATAAAAAGGTCCTCTACAAGACATGGGGTGGGTTACAAATTAAACACTTACCCTTAAATTCATAGGCATTTCCACCTTCAATCCACCCTAAGGATAAAAAGAAAATTTAAAATTTAACATATATATACATATATATACATGTATTTGAAGGAACTATCTGTGATTCATAAATTGTATGAGAATCTTAAATTAATAAGACTATTTGTGGTAGACTTAATTATACATTGAGCAAAAGGTTGTAAACATCCCTGAAGCATTTATACTGAATTATACCTGTTAAGTCAAAGGGTAATTCATTTAAGTCTTGGTGGCTCTGTCACTATCAAGGAGAGGAGGGCTTAGAATTCCGTATTTCAGACCCCAGCTTATAGGATAAGAACTCACTGTTTGCCAAAAACTGCTGGGAAAACTGGATAACAGTGTGGTGGAAACTTGACATAGAGCAATGCCTAATGCCGTACACAAGAACAAAGTCCAAATGGGTACATAATCTAGGTATAAAGGCTGATATACTATAAATAAATTAGGGAAGCAAGGGATAGTTTGTCAGATTTATGAAGAATGGAGAAATTTATGACCAAACAAGAGACAGAGAACATTATGAAATGCAAAATGAATAATTTTGATTACATGAAATTGAAAAGTTTTTGCACAAACAAACCCAATGCAACCAAGATTAGGAGGGAAGCAGAAAACTGGGAAAGAATTTTTACAACTAGTGTCTGTGATAAAAGCCTGATTTCTAAAATATATAGAAAATGAGTCAAATTTACAAGAATACAAGTCATTCCCCAATTGATAAAATGGTCAAAGGATATGAACAGGCAGTTTTCAGAGGAAGAAATTAAAGCTCTCTACAGGCATATGAAAAAATGCTCTAAATCACTATTGATTAGAGAGATGCAAATCAAAACAACTCTGAGATACCACATCACACCTATCAAATTGGCTAACATGACAAAACAGGAAGATGATACATGCTGGAGAAGATGTGGGAGGGCTGGAACATTAATTCATTGTTGGTGGAGCTGTGAGATCATCCAACCATTCTGGAGAGCAATTTGGAACTACGCCCAAAGGGCTATAAAAACGTGCATACCCTTTGACCCAGCAATATCACTTCTAGAGTTGTATCCCAAAGAAAATAAAAATGGGAAAAGGTCCCACACATACACAAATGGCAGCTTTTTGTTGTGGCCAAGAAGTGGGAATCGAGGGAATGCCCATCAACTGGGGAATGGCTGAACAAAGTGTGGTACATGAATGTAATGGTTCTGCTTCATTTTGCATCAGTTCGTATAAGTCTTCCCAGATTTTTGTGACTCTATCTATCCCTTTCATCATTTCCTGGAGTATTCTATCACAGTCACGTACAACAAATTGTTTAGCTGTTCCCACTGGATGGCCATCCCTTCATTTTCCACTTCTTTACCATCACAGAAAGGGCCACTGCAGTACTGTTGGACACATGCATCCTTAAAGGGCCACTGTAGCACTGTTGGACACATGCATCCTTAAAGGGCCACTGTAGTACTGTTGGACACATGCATCCTTAAAGGGCCACTGTAGTACTGTTGGACACATGCATCCTTAAAGGGCCACTGCAGTACTGTTGGACACATGCATCCTTAAAGGGCCACTGCAGTACTGTTGGACACATGCATCCTTAAAGGGCCACTGCAGTACTGTTGGACACATGCATCCTTAAAGGGCCACTGCAATACTGTTGGACACATGCAACACAGTGACCCAAGACAAGTACAAAGGACTCACCAAGGCCCAGATAAAGAACTGATGGACTCTGAATGCAGACTGGAGCATATCTTTTTCACTTATTTTATTCTCTCATGTTGGGTTTTTTTTTTAATTTTTGATCTGTTTCTTCCACAATTGGGATGAATATGGATATATATTTTACATGAAGGCCTACATATAAACTATATCAAACTGCCTACCATTTTCAAAAGAGTGGAGGGGAAGAAGGGAAGGAGAAAAATTTGGAACGCAAAATCTTATAAAAATGAACGCTAAAATTTTTCTTGATTTGTTAAAGGAAAAAATTACTTGGGGTGTGAAAAATACTACATAATTAATATCTTACAGGTAAATAACAAAATATACTACCATATAATAAGAACATTAGGTAAATATTTAAACATACAAATTACTAATATTACATTTTAACCATTTATATACTATGCATATTTAATTGTGAAACTATAGAAGAATCAAGGAAGAATATAAGCTATTGATTTCTATTTGATTTGAAAAGAGGAAAATTGGAGCTCTTTGGGAAAATGAAATATTATTCAAATCTGCTCACCATTTGAAGTGGATGCAGTGATTTCACTTCAGACGCCGAAATCTCAAAGAGTCCGTGGTCTTCTTCCAAAATTGTCACTTGTCCCTTAAAATTAACATCTGGGAAGGCAAGCCAACTAGAAAGGAAGACAGAAAGGTTAGGCGCGGTACTGGTAGGCCCCCTCCTTCATGTTGTTTTCACTGACTCCACTGATATTCTTGACCTTTTGTTCATATGCATAAATTGTGTTATTGTTTCACTCGAGTTCTATAAAGCAGTTCTCTGGCAGTTCAATCAGTGTGGCACTGAATAAGTAAATTCATTTAAGGGTGTGTTGGACCCAGCTTAAACTGCCTCTCAAGAACCAATTATTACATTTCCAGAGTAAGTATTTAGACCTCAGAAGTTTTTAATCCTAGTCCTGTAAGAGTTATCAATTAATCAATAAAAAAGTACTTATTTTTTAAAAATTAAATTATTTCATTTTCACTGTTCTACAATCACTTCCATATCTTAGATTTTTCCCTTTCTTCCCACTTCCGTCCCTACTCCCTTCCTGAGATGGCATACAATTTGATATAACTTGTACATATTACATTTTCACCTTAATCATGTTGCATAGAAGAATTGAAATGAATGGGAGAAATCATAAAACAAATTGAAACATAATACAAAAGAAAATGGTCTGCTTCATTCTGCGATCAAATTCCATAATTCTTTCTCTGGCTGTGGAAGGCATTTTGCCTCAAGAGTCCATTGGGACTTTTCTAAGTCCTTGCGTTACAATGAAGGATTAAGTCTATCAGAAAAATTCCTCATGTGCTGTGGTTGTTGCTGTGTACAAAGTTCTCCTGGTTCTGCTCCTTTCACTCAGCATCAGTTCATATATGTCTTTCCAGGCCTCTCTGAAGTCTTCCTGTTCATCATTTCTTATAACACAATAGGATTCCATTACATTCATACACCACAATTTATTCAACCATTCCCCAACTGATGGGCATCCCCTTCATGTCCAGTTTTTGGCCACCACAAAGAGAGCTGCTATAAATATTTTTTAAAAGTACTTATTAAGTACCTATAATCTAGGGACAAAAGAAGAATACTAAGCAACATAATTACACTAAATAAATCAACATTGACATAGCCATCTAACATCTTCACTGGGTTTGCCATCAACTTGCCAGCTATTACACATAATTTCTTGGGATATATTGCATTAGCCTGATCAATGCTCCGGTTTGAATTACACAAGATGAACTGAAAATTAGGCAGTCCAGTTCCATTAGTCCTGGAGTGATAACCTCAACTCAGCAAAGCCATCCCAAAGCCTCAGTTTTTTATACTGAGACATGCTGCAGGCCCCACTGATATCCAATGTGCCTGGCTACAAGCCCACCCCTCCATAGTCTCACCAGATACAGATATGTCCATGTAAGAAATATCAGCTAGGTCTGATCACTTCTTGTGATCCGGTTAGTTTCCACAAAATTACCATCCTTAACAACTTGAACCCAGGCTAACTCTCTAACAGATGAGTGTCTAACATATGTAAAGAACTGTAGAATAAAGCCAACACACAGGTTCCTTGCTCCTTTACTTCTGAAAAGTATGTATATAAAAAAGAATTGCTGTAACATTTATAGATTCATTACTCTAAAAAAGAGAATCAACATACATTCTCTGAAATGGGAGTTAGTTAAGCACAGATACCAATAAAACTGCTCCCAATCATAGCCAACGTTTCTGTATCACATTAACATTTCTATATGTGTCTCTCTTCTAATATGATCTTTGAGTTGAGCCATATAGTCCCTTGACTTTTCTTTAGGAAGAATGTGGCATAAATTATAAGTAGCTGGATCCTGAGAAGTAGGGATTTAAGCAGGAAAGTAAAATTGAAGGTGAGCATATTACTCTCATACAGGAAATCAAAGGAGTTAATGTCTTTCACTTACGTTTACTACAACAATCATTTTGAATTTGATTTTTCATATTGATGGCCATTTTCAAGTCACTTTTATTCAAAGATGCTATGAGTAACTGTTATGTTTATACCCAAATCATGTGAGCATATGTTATTCTGCTGTCCAGGGTGAGAGATGCCCAAGAGCTAATGCATATGTCATCCAAACTCTGGGAATTTTATAATCTGAGTTACACTCTGTACCAATTCCAGAAACAGTTTAAATACTTGATTTTTAAATTAAATTTTACTTTATTTTCAAAGATTAGCCTTTTCTCCCTCTCAACTTCCTTCCCTTGCCCCCAAAGAGAAAGCAAGAAAAACAAAATCCCTGGATTTTGGCTGTGATGTTCAGGAAGATTTCATTTTGGAGTTTCTTTCAGGAAGAGACCAGTAAATTATTTCTATTTCATACTTTGACATCTGGTTCTAAGACATCTGAGCAAATTTTAAATTTCTTGAAATAGGATGTTTAGGCTTTTTGGTCACTGAGTTCAGACAGTCTGATTTTTTCTCCTCAGTTTCCTAGGTCAGTCATATTTTCTATGTACCATCTTTCATTTCCTTCTATAATTTCAGTCTTTGCCTTTGCTTTATTATTTCTTGTTGCCTCATGAAGTCATTGGGTTATATTTGCTCCATTATCATTTCAGAGGTTCTGTTGCTGGGGCAAGGTTTTGTACCTCTTATGCCCAATCATTAATCCCCTTTCAAGTTTTCTTCTATAACTAATTTCTTCTCCTGCTTTATCTCTTCCAGGAATTCTTGTTGAACTGGTGCCCAAGCTGTATTTCCCTGAAGCTTTGGGTTTTGGGTTCATTTTCTTTCTCCGTGTTGTGTCCAAAGCAGTCTACTACCACCGTAATAGTTCCTAATATTGGGTCTCTTTTTTTCTTTTTTCTTTTTTTGTAGCTTGTTCTCCAAATCTGCTTCCTGCCTTCAGACAGGTACAGGACCTGTCACACTTCTGAAGGGAGTGCTTTCTTGGGAGGATCCTAAAGTGGTCTGATCTATGACAACGTAGGATCACTGTCACTGTGATCTGAATTCTTTGGGTCTGTGTAAGAGTATACTATAAGTCAACTGGAAAGTTCTATAGGTTCAAGGTGACAGAACTGTAGGTTCCCTTTTGGTCTGGGTTTTCTGCCTTAGTTGTTCCTCTACAGGATGAGCTAGATGGGGTCTTCTTGGAGTCTGAGCCAAACGCACTGCTTCCTTATGAACTTCTTCTTCTGTACGCTGCCCATGGCCCTCCTACTCAGAACACCACACTCCTGAGCAGATCTGCTTCTGAATACACTCATCTCTTAGGAGTGGATAGTAGACAACAAAGCTTCTCATCAAAGCGCCCCAGCATGGGTCTGGGGGTGCTCGGATATAAGTGCTTTCTTCCAGTGTTCAATTTCTTCCTGGGTGCTGGAATTATCAGTATGCTTTTGACTTGACCCTACTTCCCATTTCCGACAACCTTACTGTGTCCCTACATGAAGCTAGGCTGAACAAAAAACTCACTATGACTTTTCCCCTGGATTTCCCATCAGGATTCAGCTTGATGTATTTCCTAATTCTGTTTGGATTGATTTGTGTGCAGAGCTCAACATACTGCTTCCTAGCAATCCGCCATCTTGGCTTTCTGCCTGAAGAAATGCTATCTGACAGAGTAGCAACCCCAAATTCTGTTCCAGTTCTATTAAAACCCAAGAATGTAGAGGAATCCAGTAGACTGGACCAGTTTTTTAGCTTCCCTAAGAATTTTGAGCTCCACGCAATGAAGCCCTAGTTTGAACAAGAAACTCCTCATTTCTAAAAAGGTAAGTCAACAGGAAGAGATCCTGAATCAACTTGAATTCCAGAAATCCTCATGACAAGTTCTGAACTACAACCTTGAGCAGCTGTAGGAGAGCTAGAACTGCTACAGTGTCTAAAGGTATATATGCAAAGAGGACACTTTTACTGCCGTAAGTCATGAACTCAATGGACTTAACTGAATTCAAATAATCTTTAAGTGTATATGTATATGTATACATGCACATATAAAAAACACTAGGACTGAGAAAGGTAAAAAGATAGGACATGCCTATGCACACAAGGATCTTAAAATACAGTATGAAAGATAATAGATTTTTATATACATACATGTATGTATACCAATCACATAAAATTAATACAGTATTTAATGATAATATCAAAATCATAGGCTCTAGGAGTTGCAGCAGTCCACAGAAGTTACCTAGCCCAACTCTTTCATGAAAAATCATTTCTTCTGAAAGATGTTCTATATGGAATTGTGAAGCCTTTGTTTCAAGATTGCCAGTGAACAACCACTACTTCCTAAGAGAGTTTACTCTATTTTTGGATCACTCTGATTGTTTATAAGTTTTTCCTTTATATTAACACTATGTACTCTGGAACCAAGGAGAGAAAGTCTTATCTTACTCTTTTTCAGTCCATCAAATACTTGAAAACAAATATTTGTATCCCTCCTCCCTCTCTCTCCATCCCTTTTTTGGACTTCCATATCTCACTCATAAATCACTCTGGGCCTAAAACCCCATGATCCTTCCAAATGAATTAGGGTCTTATCTGTCTACACCTTTCTCACTTTGTACTTCTGAAAGTGAGTTTTTAAAAATGCATATTTAACTTTATACTTACCCTTCTTAAATTTTATCTGATTAGATTTAGCCTAATTTTCTGAACTGCATTTTGTTAGCTATATATACTTCATGGCTTTGTGTCTTGTATGATATATGAATTTGATAAATTCCTTTATCTGAATCACTAATAAAGAGTAGTAGGTAAAGGAAAAATTTCTAAAGGCATTCTCCCTTGAGACTTCCTTCCAAGAAGACAAAATATTATTGAATGTCACTGAAACAATTTTAACTTTCTTCCAATACACTTATACTTAATTCATAGGAAAACTAAACATGCTTCCCTGGCCGCTTGTTTTCTTAATTTGCTGACATTTCTATTTTAAATAGCAGCGAGGAAAGGGTGCATTCATTGCTTTATTCCTGTATTTATTGGGAAAACTTCTAGTCTTTGACCTGGATTTGCCATGTAATAGTTAGAGGCTATAAACCAATACCTCACCTCTTCAAGCCTCAATTTCCTCAATAAAAATTGTATTGTGAAAAATACATTTTGCAAATTGTAAAATGCTATATAAAGATAAGTAGTTACTACTACTACTACCACCACTACCACCACCACCACCACTTCTATAAAAAGACTATGTCCAATAAGTTGTATTTCTATAATTATGAGTGATAAACACCAATACAGTAAACAAAGGCACAGAAAGGCTAAGTTTACCTGTGGAAATACTCACCTAATTAGCCAGGCAAGTGGTTAGAAAAAACTGGCTATACTGGAGACAAGTTGGCTTTTTACCTTTCTCCTATTCCTCAAAGCTACCATCATAAGGCACACAAATACTTACACTCCTGCCTTCACAGCAAATGACACTGATCTTGGTAAATTAAGTTCTTCTAAATTGGCAACTGATCTTTGTAAATAGATAGGGCAACACGCTGCATCAGACTGTGGGCAAAGTTCTATTTCTGGAACACTGCAGTCCTGAAAAGAAAACAGATAACTGATTTATGAAAGCTATCTAGAGTTGGTTCAGTATACCATCAAACCCTAGAAGCATAGTAACTATATATACGTGTGTGTATATATTTTCATTAGTAGGCATCTTGCATAATCAAACACATATTCATTAATAGCTATGTTACAAAATTAAGCTTAACAGAATTCAGTATGGATTTTAGTGAAATTCAGGAATATTCAGTCACTGAATTATCTGAATGCCAGCTACCCTTAGGTGGCTGGTTTTCCTAAGCAGTAATATTATAAGACAAGCAGTAATTAAAATTAAAATTAACCTCATGAAGGCAATTCCATGTTAGTATATTTATGTTAAGAATGCTCCAAAAGTCTAATTTATAGGTGAGGGAAAAGAAAATTTGATCGACTAATAAATATTACCTTATTTGGTAAGAATTATGGATTTGGGGCAGTACCTCAATTTACCTGAATTATTTTTTCGTTCTTAAATAATAAGTGGAAGAATTTTTACAAAGTGCTATTTTGTCCTCAATTCAATTTTGTTTCCCCTAAACAATCATATTTTTATTCCCCAAAGATAATTTATTCTCTTTCATATGCTATGGCATTCAGTAATTTTTTTATTTCTTCCTTCAAAACACTACTGCTCTCTTTCCACCCATGCTATCACTAGTTTCAGTATCTCATGCTTAAGATTCCTGGAGAAGTCTCTGCCCTTGGCTTTTTCCCCACTCAAATGCATCTTACATACCACCAAAAATTTAGACTTTAGAGAATAGTTTCCATATTAGCACTTCTCCGCTCAAGAAGTCCTAACAGCTTCATATCCTCTATCATGTGACATATAAATTCCTTTGCTAAGCTACCAAGTTCCTCCATGCAATTTGGTTTCAACCTAACCATCAAGAATTACTTTCCAATTTTCCTCCAATGCGTTGTGTTCCTTTTGGTTCCCTCAACACACCAAATTCCAAGGTTCTAAAAGTGTGGTCTGAGAACCTTTCAAGATATTCATGAGATCAAAACTATTTTCATAATAATATTGTTTTCATTTCTAACACAGTAAACATCAAAAGACAAAACCCACACAAACAAAAGCTCTTCAGAAGGGTCCTCAATAAATTTTTGTAGAGTAGAAAGGGAGCCTAACACCAAAAAATTATTCATTTCTACCTACAAAGATTTGTTCATTTGACCGATACAAACGTGCTATGACACCTCTCCATGACATTCCCATCCCTTGGTGATCTTTCTCATTTCTTTGATCTGTTATAGCATTTTTATTTTCTCTCCTACATATATAGCATTTAATTATATATTATTTTGTTCTATTTCCTTTCTTTTAGTTGCATCTAACCCAATCAGAATATAACATACTTGAGGATAGGGAGCATGCCAAACGTTTTTTGTAGTACATAAAATGACTAGCCCAAAATTACATGGAAATGGAGAATTTATTCAATAAATATAGTCTAAATGATTATATAACTAATCATTCAGCAGCATAATTCTGACCTATGAAGTTTCTAAAACAACTGACAGCAATAAGTTTTATAAGGACACTTACTGGAAAGTAAGTAATAAGTTCTTATGGGCTTATTTCAACCAGTTTTGAGTTTTACTTCAGAGATCACAGTTCTCTGAACTTCCTCATGTTTCCCCCAAATGTTTTATTTTTTTTTAATTAGTTTTCAATAATCACTTCTATAAGTTTTAAATTTTTTCCCTCTCTTTCCCCCTTCCCTCCCCGAGACAGCATGTAATCTTACATGGGTTCTACACATACATTCTTATTAAACACATTTTCACATTAGTCATGTTGCATAGAAAAATTAAAATGAATGGGAGAAATGATGAGAAAAAACAAACTAAAACAAAACATAACACAAGAGAAAACAGTCTGCTTTATTCTGTGTTCCAAGTCCACAGTTCTTTCTCTGGATGTGGATGGCATTTGGCATCAAGAGTTCTTTGGAAATGTTTTATTCCTTGCATTGCTGTGAAGGGCTAAGTCTATCAGAAATACTGCACACTGTGGCCGTTACTGTGTATAATGTTCATTTCACCAAGCATCAGTTCATATAAGTCTATCCAGGTATTTCTGAAGTTCACCTGCTCATCATTTCTTATAGCACAATAGTATTCCATTACATTCATATACCACAACTTCCTCAGTCATTCCCCAATTGATGGGCATCCCCTTGATTTCCAGTTCTTGGTTACCACAAAAAGAGCTGCTATGAATACATTTGCACATGTGGGACCTTTTCCCATTTTTATGATCTCTTGAGGATAGAGTCCTAAAAGTAATATTGCTGGGTCAAAGGGTATGCACGTTTTTGTAGCCTTTGGCCATAGTTCCAAATTGCTCTCCAGAATGGTTGGATCAGCTCACAGCTCCTCCAAAAATGAATTAATGTTCCAACTCTCCCATATCTTCTCCAATATGTATCATCTTCCTGTTTTGTCATGTTAGTCAATTTCATAGGTGTGATGGGGTACCTCAGAGTTGTTTTGATTTGCATCTCTCTAATCAATAGTGATTTAGAGCATTTTTTCATATGCCTACAGAGAGCTTTAATTTCTTCCTCTGAAAACTGCCTGTTCATATCCTTTGATCATTTTATCAATTGGGGAATGACTTGCATTTTTGTAAATTAGATTCATTTTCTATATATTTTAGAAATCAGGCTTTTATCACAGACACTAGTTGTAAAAATTCTTTCCCAGTTTTCTGCTTCCCTCCTAATCTTGGTTGCATTGGGTTTGTTTGTACAAAAACTTTTCAATTTAATGTTCAAAATTATCTATTTTGCATTTCATAATGTTCTCTATATCCTGTTTGGTCATAAATTTCTCCATTCTCCACAAATCTGACAAATAAACTATCCTTTGCTCCCCTATTTTGTTTGTAGTAACAGCCTTTATACCTAGATCATGTACCCATTTGGACTTTATCAAATGTTTTATTTTTTAAAAAATCATAATCTCTAGAAAATAGTTTCTCAACGGTCTCCAGTGCTCCTTCCAGCTCAAAATCTCTGATCCTGTGGATATGATGAAAAGAAACCCAAGCAATGCTAAATTTCCATTTCCCCCCCAAAACAGTTTGTCAAATTACAACACATCAATAATACAATAATACACATCAAAAACTACAAAGGTATTCTTTAAATTATAAAGAACTAAGTATTTCCCTCCGTTGGAAGGCTCTAATCGAGCTCAATTCATACAACCAAAAATATCCTATATCTCTACATGTTGCTATGTAAGTTTCCTTTGTTAGTTATTCATATCACAATAGAGGGCTAACAACATTATTGAAAACACAGCTACCTTAATATCTCCCCAGAGGGCTGTGTGCAGTAACTAAGTTTCCTTTGTATAATACTATTCAGTGTTTGTTCATTTTTTTGGTGGGGTTGGGAAGGGGCTCATCTGATCTGCATAAAGCAAAAAAGAGTGAGGGGTCATCAGGATTAAAATGGATAGAGCCCATAAAAATAATTAATGTAACATCAAACTTGTCCTTAGCGACGTTTTCTAAAAGCTTAAATCTACTGATCTTTTATCTCACTTTAGCGCTAAATGCTTTATAATCATTATATGGTTCTATTTATAGAGAGTGAGTAGTGAGAAACCTTCTTAAGGTTTTGACTAACACTACTAGAGGAAGGGAATGAAGGTGTATATAAGGCCCAATATATGCCAGGCACTATGTTAAATAATTTTTACAAACATTACCTCATTTGATCCTGAAAGGTGGTGCTAAGTCTAACAACATTCACGTGCCACAGATGGAACCTTCGTATCTTTCCAGCAGTTTGGCAGAACGTGTGCTGATGCCTCCTGACACCCTCCTTCCGTAACTGCCTAATTGCCGCTTGACCAAGAGAACTTTTTCTGTTTTTTCATTATAACAGTATAGATAGTACCAATTCAACATAAAAACAGAAGCAACCCAAGAAAGGATTGAATCCTGTGGAACAATACCATTTTTGTACTAAATCAGAAAATTTCAGGGTCTGAAAGGATTTTTGAAACCTTACAGGTCAACCCATAACTGACTTAGGGTTATCTCCACAACGCTGTCCACAAGCAGTCACTCTGCTATCTCACGAATGCAGGCCACATTTTCATAGCCCTCATTGTCAGTAAGCTTTCCTTACATCAAGCCTCCATCTTTAGGTCTGCCACTTCCATTCATAGTTGTGGCCTCTGGGGACAAGTAGAAGGAACAAGTCTAATTCTGCCTTCAACATAACAGCCCTTCAGGAATTCTCATGTTCTCCGAGTCTTCTCTTATTTACTTAACATGCCCACTCCTTTCAAATTATCCTTCTATGTCCAATTCTTTTCTACGGCTGTTAGTCCCCTTCAGACTACAATCCAAACTAATAATACAGTTACTAAAATGTAGTAACCAAAATTTAATACAGTATCTCAAATGCAATTTGATTAACACAGAATGTAAGTTCTCTGTCTTCTGGGGGCCATAACCTCCTTCATTAGGGATGCAGTGTGGTGGAGCACTGGATTTAGGACCAGAAGAGATTTGGATTCAAATCCTACCTCAGATGTACACTATCTGTGTGACCCTATGCAACTCAATTAATTTCCCTGTGTCTCAGTTTCCTTATCTGTAAAATTAAGAGGTGAAAGTCAGTACCTTTAAGGTCTCTTTTGACTCTAAATCTAAATAAAGTCTAGTATAGAATAATCTTTTTGTTTTGTTGCCATGGCAATCTGATAACTGATACTGAATTTAGAGGTCATTAAAATATCCATATCTTTTTCAAACTGTTATCCAGCCATACCTTCTCTTATCCTGTATCTGATTTTTTTTTTTTACACAAATGTAGAATTTTATAGGCCAACTAGGTGGTGCAGTGGATAGAGTGAAGGTCCCAGAGTCAGGAAAACTCATCTTCCTGAGTTAAAATCTGGCCTCAGAGATTTACTAGCTGTTGTGTGACCCTGAGCAAGTCACTTAGCCCTGTTTGCTTCAGTTTCCTCATCTGTAAAATGGGCTCAAAAAGTAAATGGCAAACCCTTATTGTATCTTTGCCAACAAAACTCCAAATGGGGGGCCACAAAAAGTCCGATATGACCGAAACAACTTTTGACAACAAAGGATTTCACCTTTATCTCTACTACAGTCCGTCTTATTTAGATCTGGCCCGTTGTTCTAGTTAGTAATCTTTGGAGCCTGCTCAAACAACAGTTTAGATATTACCCTCACATCTTCACCATATACAATTCTGACCAGTGTGCCTTTCACGGCCTTTTTCCAAGACGCTGATCCAATTATGCACTGAAGCTCTCTTGAAATAACTGTCTACCATTCTTTTTTAGAAAACAAAGCCAGAATTAGAGACTGCTAAATGATGCCAGGACACCGCATTTTGTCACTCTTACACTCTCCTAGAGATTCAATTATCATCTCTGTGCTGATTAGCCTCCAATCCATTTCTCTGTTCCCAACCTCTCTGCTCCAGTTTCCTACTAGAAATTTTAAAGTAGCTAAGTAATAGACGTCACAGATCCAGCACGTCCAAAACTCATCTCATTATCTTTCCCCGATTCTTAATTTCCTATTACGTCCTCCTCACAGTCTAGCAGTCATTCTTGACTTTCATCCACAGCCAGTTCTACACTCCCTCCCCCCACCTCCTTCTCCTCTGACGCTGATACAATCACCCTGGGTTAGGCCCTTATCACTACTGTCCCAGTCACTGCACTCCATCCTCGATTACGTCATCAGTGATATTTTAAAAGGGCAGGTTTGACCATCTCACCTTTTCCCTACTCAACAAATTCTAGTGGTTCCCTACCAGCAGAGGTGTCAAAACACATGTCAACAACACTTCCCAAGGAGGGTCCAACCAGATTAAAATGTGACTGGGAAATATTTAACAAATAATAAAAATACATCAAACATAGACAATATTTTAAAACTGACTCAATATGTAGCCTGAAGAAATCCTTATGTACAAATTACTGGCCTTCCTGTCTATTTAAGTCTGCTCCCACTGACTCCAGGATCAAATACGAAATCCTTGGCAATCAGATCCCTTCACTTCTTCCCACTTCCCTCCAACACTCTGTGAATGGTTGACAATTGCCTCCTGAATGTTCCTTGCACAGTAATACTCCATCTTCCCACTCCAGCCATTTTCAGTGGCAGTCTCTCATGTATGGAATTCTCTTCCTCATCACTGTCTCCTGTTTTTCTGGCTTCTTTCAAGTCTCACCTAAAATCCCACTTCCAGAAGATCCTTATTTAACTTTACTGCCTTCTAATCTCCACTTTACTCTATATATAGCTTGTTTGTACACAGTTGTTTGCATGTTGCCCACCATCAGCCTGCCTATATAGTATGTGTTTAATGAAAGTTTACTGACTGTCCTTTTCAGGAAACAAAATCTAACCTGCCAAGTAAAAGTCCAGTTTTGAAGGTTCTAGGGTATTAAGAAGAGTATGACTAGGAGAAAAAAAGTGAAATGCAAATCATCAGGGAAAAAACGGAAAAAATAAAACACTGAAACTGAAAAAAATTAAAGCAAGCATGGTTATCAGGAGAAATGTCAGTTAAGAAACATTGAACTGCTACTAAGTGTAACTGCTTCACAGGCTACATTTGTCTGCTTCAAAAGTAATATGACATATCTGGGAGGTTTGGGAACAGTCCTGTATCTTCTCCCTAAATAACTGATAACAGTGTCTGGACCATAATCAGGTGGGACCAAAAAAAATGCATGTGATCAATTTAAAGGTGCATACGTGTGTATGTATATATACACATAAAATTCTTAATCTTTCATGTTCGGTTTTCCCTTTTTTCCTGTCTGATTATCTGTATTATCATATGGTGTTTTTCTCTTCTAATCATGCTCTTTTCTTCTTAATATTCTAGAACTTTCAAAATTAAACTTTTACTTTGCAGATTAGATTTTTATGTGCATGCACACACACACACACGAGTCTAATCTGAGGAATTAAGAACTTGTAGCAGAACGACTCCACTGCTATCCCTTTTCTATGACCAAACCTCATAAAGCATAAGCAGAAAAATCATGATATATGAACAAACTTTGTAATAGTTAGAATCCCAAAGACAGACAATAAAGAATTTACAGAATTTAGAAATGAACTATGGGCCCCTATAAATTTATTTCACTGTTTAATGACAACCCTTTTTCAAAAATCCAGCTAAAAGACTGCTACAAATTTATAAAACAGGCAGTAAAGATGATGTTAGAGGACTCACTCAATTGTGGCAAAGATATAATTGTGGTTTTCTAGTTGCAAGGGAAATCTGAAATGATATTACAGATCAAAGCCACAGCCCAAAAACAAAACAAAAAATTCCACAAATTCAGTTGTGACTTTAAGCTTAGAAATCCTTGTTAGGAAAAGACAATTGTTTGTTCTTTTAAAGAAAAGCTCAAATATCAATGTCCCTAAATATAATTTTCTTTTCATTTAAAAGACAAAAAAAAAAATCAAACCATGAAAAACCCCCACAAATAACTCTATCGTAGAAACATGATACTCATCCACTGAAGCATACTACTGGTAACTCTGTTTGCCAAAGGACAGAAAATACTTATTTTTTCTTTTCCCTGAATAATTTACAATACTACATTTAAAAGTGCAAAATCAAAAGTCACATCTTCACATACAAATATTTAAAGGAAAAAAATTAAGCTAGCAATTAGAATAGTACCATTAGCATCAATTTAAAAAAAATTTTTGTTTTTAAGAACTGCAAGTATGCTATAATTAGATCCCCTTCACAAAAAACTAGTGAAGATAAAAAAGCAAAAGTACATTTGATACCTGTAATACTCTCTTGATGGAGCCAATGACAAAGTTTCTCGTTTGGTGCTTTTTACTCCGAAAAATCCAGTCACGATTGAGTACTTTTTCTCCTTCTTCTAAAACACATTTATGACCTTGGAAATGTGTTTTTTCATACAAAATCCAGCTAAAAGTAACAGCAATAACAGAAACAAAAATAAAGGTATAGATCATTTGTTTTAAGATATTATTAGGCATATGAGGATAATATTATAAGTCATAGAACTTCAGAGTTTCTCAAATGTTCATAGGGTTTACCTTTTTCCATGACAAATATAAAATCCTGCTTCTAAACAGGATATATTTTAAAATCTTTACCCAGTAAGACTTCTAAAAAAAAATAACAGAAACAAGGAAATTTGGAAAGGAAAATATTTTTTGCCAAAGTCTGTGACATAAACATGCATCTGAGCATATGTATATTTACATACACATATATACATACACACACATTCATTCTGAGGTCACACAAAATCACAGCCCAACCTTTAACAGCTGATATGTATAAGATAAAGATAAAGTCAATAATAAATTGCAATGTTTATTTTAATGACAAAGCAAGCACGTTTATTAAAGTGCAACATTATCAATACTAATAAGACAGATTAAAATTTTCTGTGACATTCCAGGCTCCTGCTAATTTTAGTAAATCCATTTGAATGTAGTCATTCCATAGTAATAACTGACCAAAAAAAGAAAAAAAATGAGGTTTTCTATTACCTTTCTATTTCACAAAGCTTATTCATCAAAGGATATTTGAGTTACACAAACTACATTATGTAATTTTTTTCACCATTTAGCCTCCACATTTCTGAACTTCTCACTACTTCTGTGGGCATTTTCAAGTATATATTGAAATGGCAGGGTGATGTATTAGAATTTCACTTGGTTAATGAAATAGTACCATGAAAACATAATTAGAAGTATTGGTTATGATACTCTACTGATGGATATATTGGATTGGCATATGAATGTGACTTAACAGTCAAGAAGACCTGGATTCAAATACCAGCTAGCACTGCCAACATGGACAGGCCACCTCACTGCTATAAAAATAAGTTCTTAATCTGTAAAACCAGAGTAATCGCAGCACCATCTCCTAAGCTGTTCTTAGGATAAAATGAGATAATGCATGCAAAGAGATGTGAAAACCTTAAAGAGCATATGTGTAAGTCCTTATATACAGATGGCATCATGGCTTATCAAGGTAGCTGAATTAGCTTACCTTTTTTGCCCAAAAGAAAGGAAAAGAGTATTCATCATCATAAAATCCTAACTAAAATGTTTTCTTCTATCAAAGAAAATATGAGAAAGGGGATATAACCTGTACACATATAAAACAAATGTACGGAAAAATGTATACAACTTCAGAAAATAGACTTTAAAATATTTAGATGAGGACTACTTACCATCCTCTTACAACTCTGATGAATGCTCCATTTGGAAAGGTCCAGGATGTAGCATCAAGAATGTTACTATAAATCTCTTGTTTATATTTGCTTCCATGAAGGTCATAGATGACCATCTGAAAATACACAATGACTAATTTAAAGAATGCATTTGAATTTCAGGAAAAAAAAATGTGCTAAAAATTTTTTCTAAACACATAAAAAATTAACTAGCGTAGATGCAAATCTAGTCACTTAAACAAGATTTAAAAGTTCCTTTTTTCCTTTCCCCAAGGAATGTCTTTCCTTCCTCTCTCCTTTCATGTACATCTCCAGAAAACCACTATCTTTATTTACCTTTCCAGGCCTGGGGTTACTTTTCAGACTTTGCTTATCAATGGTATTCTGAAATTACAAAAATAGAAGAAATCAGTATCCAAGGAAGAGTTAATTGGATTACATAATTTTCAAGTTCTAAACTTAAAAAAAACTTTTACATTACATTTTTTGGCTGATTTTTAATGCATTATTCCTCACAACGTCTAACCAATACAGGAAAACAGAGATAAAGACTTTGGCAAGCCTAACACAAGTTGCATCATCTCAAAGACGAGTGAAAAAAAAACAAAAACAAAAAATCCGATGTAGAACAGTTTATCCAAAGAAGAAATAACTGTATTTAAATGAAGGAGAAAAGTATTTTTCTAACTAGAAAGTGGAAGTTCCAATCCTACTTTGAACTATATTTCTCTTAACTGTCCAAAGCTTCCTTCTACCCTACTTTGTATGGTATAAACTTTCCATTGGATGGAAAATGGACACAAAAAGGTAGACAGCTATTCATGAGAGTAAAAAATAAGATTTCTCTTTAGTCATCTGTTCCTTGTCTGAATTACAGAACTGTTTTAATGTTTTATGCATTATCTGTATGCATAAACAGTCATTTATTTTACTGTGTTCTTTGTTTAAACTCCAGAAAAGAAGACAGTGGCAGGGGGGCAAAAGGTACTGATAAAAGAAGCTAACAGGAAACTAATTCATGTTTTGCTCTTTATGCAACAAAAAGTAACAACTTTCCAGATACTGTATCTTGAAAACTTCAAAATATTCTCACTTATACTAATTTGAAAATTAAATATCAGCAAAAAACTGTACAAATAAACTGTTTCTTAGTGTTTCAGCATCAATATTAATTAACTGGAGGATTCTCTTTGTTTAAGGTAATAATAATGCAACCAGAATTCATTCCACTAAGATAAATAAATGTACAGTTTAGGGATCCTATCTCTAAGACCACTTTAAAAATAATGCAGACCTATATTACAACTGAGAAATCCAACTAAGGAAACTCTCTCTTCCAATACAAAACAGCAAATTATAATTTTAGAGAGTTCCTAAGGATCAGAAAATTTAGGTGACTTGTACAAGTCATACAGTAAGTATGTGTCAGAAGAAGAAATTAAACACAAGTCTTTCTAACACCCAGGACTAGTCTATTCATTATATTATGCTGCCTGTCCTAACATAATTTTAAAATAATTAAAAATCCATTGAACATACCTCAACAGAATGCTTATCAATTATCTGAATATACCCCCTTAGATTGTGTCACTGTAAAAAACTATCATTTTATCATATATATATGTATGTGTATATATATGTATTATATATATCTTTTAAATTAAATATTCAAGTAAAATAACTTACCTCTGGACAAGTACTTAATTTGGGGATTGGTTCCTGAAGATTACCTCCAAATTTGGTTCCTTTCTCAGGTGATAAGATTTTAGTAGTTTGTAAATACTGATTATAGACACTCTTGAAAGATGAATGCAACTTAGAACTGAGGTCAGACTTCTGAAGAAAATGACCTGGTGCGTGGTAAAGTAAGGACCTGTCTTGCCACAGGACAGTTTGCTGATTAGAGGTAGTGGGTTCATTTGAAAGAAAAAGTGGCATTTTGGAAGATCTCACTCCTTCTTGGTCCTCTCCTTGATAAACTATAGTTGAACAATTTGGAAGCTGAAAAGTAACATGTTCTCTCTTTCCAGTTTTCAGAATAATCTCTTTTTGTTGTGGTCCCTCCTCATCCTCATCCACTACTTCTTCCTCGGTCTCAAGCTTTTCTCCATCATCAAAATTCATCCTTAAACGTTCTGATACTGACTGGAGAAGGGACAACACAGAGGAGGATTGACTAGCATCATCTCTAGATTTTGCACTAGATCCACGGTGACCTGGTGAGACTTCACTAGATAGGATATCTTCCTGAGAGCTGTCATCTTCATAAATAGGAGATAAGGCTAAGGGATAGACTTTGTATCTTTTTGCCTCTACTGATAAGAACATTTCAGAACTGTCACTCTCGAACATCTCACCAGATTTACTCTCCTTTTCAAAGTGATGAACAAGGTCAGTTCTACTTTCAGACCTTTCACATACCAAAACCTGCGGAAGCCCATTGGTGGACTCTTCAGGAAACACCAGGGAATGCGCTCCTTCTTCTTTGGCAGGTAAATACTGACCCTCATCTTGAAGGGGTTTTTCATACAAAATGGTGAAAGAAGAGTTACCTTGCTCATCTTGTGGCATAAAAGCTAAATGTGATTGTTCATTTACAATGTCATGACCTAGAATTCTTTCTTTCCCACACACTGCAGTCATACACAGGTTCTTTTCTGTCCTTAGTTTGGAATCATCAGGTAAAAAATCTGGTGTCATAAGGCCAATGCTTCCTTCGCAACCCTTATTCAATGCAGGTGATTCACATCCCTCGAGCTGTGACTTGGCTTTCTTGTCACACTGCGCCACACTTTCCTTTGTTTCTATAGGTCTCATTTCAGTTTTTCCAAAATTCTCTGCAGCATCCATTTGGTATACTTTTTCCACTTCAAATACGGAAGGTATCACTTTATTTTCCCCAATGTTCCCTTCAGCTGTGTTTTGGTTAATTTTTGCTATTTCTAAGATAGTGGGTTTTGCTGAATAAGCTTGTGTAATGTTGAATTGAATATCATCTCCATGTGTTTTTTCCATTTTTAACTTGGAAGACACTGTAGTTTTTCCAACATTCCCTTCAATATCCTTCTCAAATACCTTTTCCAATTCTATCATGATAGGTGTCATTTCATCAGTGTTCCTTTTAAATGGTTTTCCTATTTTGAAATTGTCAGGTGTACCTTCTAGTTTTGCACTATCGAATCCATGTGATTTCCCAATTTCTAAGACTGAGGGCATCAGCTCATTTTCTCCTGCATTTAATTTAGCATCCACTTTGTACATCTTTCCCTTTTCTAACACTGAGGACATCAGCTCATTTTTTCCCAGGTTTAATTCAGTACTTTTCTGGTATACTTTCCCCATTTCTCGCATGGGTGGTGCCATCTCAATTTTGCCTATATCAAATTCAGCATCTTTTCTGCATACTTTCCCCATCTCTAACATAGCAACAGGCAGTGATTTATTACTGTGTCCTGGTAGGCTTTTTTCATTGATACATACAAGACTATCAGAAAAACTGCTTTTGGATGTGCTCGGTAAATGAGTATGTACTTCATCATTCATGCAAGGCCACTTGAAATTTAAGACAAGTGTTCCAGGATCTTCAGTCTGAGTTTTGAGGTTATCCACACTCTCTAATTGGGATGGTGCCTTTTGCACTTCATTTTCTTCTTTGTTACAGGTTAATGGTAGATATTTACCATTAAAATCATCATGGGATATGTTCTCTGATAGTAAAACATTTGATTTTGGCAACTCTACACTATCAGACTGTTCAAATCCATTTCCAGCATAAAGAGTTTTTTGGTAAGGCACTATTTCTCTTCCTTTAGTTGAATCACTTAAGTTACTTTTTGCCAAAAGACTTTCTGATTCTTTATTTTCACTAAGTTTAGTTATGTTTTGGGATTCTGGCTGCTCTGAAGTCAAGAATCCTTTAGCAATATAATGCGGTTTAACGATATCACTGTTCAGAATCTTTGTGGCATTGGCCTTTTCAGTACTTCTGGTATGGTTCCTGGGCTTAGTTTTTCTGTAATGACTATCTATCAGTTTTTGTTGGGCACCATGAATAACCTCATTGACCAATTCCCTTGCTTTGATTATTAATAAATTAGACATATCCATTTTATTGGTATCAATAAGGAGATTGCTCTCACCAACAGTAGTTAAAACGCAGGCCTTTTCTTCTCTTTTGTCTTCTGACACATCTTCAACACCACACTCATCTAAAGAGTCTGGTAGCTGAATCAATGTCTTTTCTTTTTCTTCTGATGCTTTTATTCCAGTGGCCTCTTCTTTCAGGGTAACTGCATTACAATCCTGGTAGTTAACTCCTATCCATGTAGACTTTAGTTCTTGCCTGGCAGAGTCCAAAATTATATCAACCACCTTCTCAGCTATTTTAACCAAATCACTGTTGGAGTCCAGAGGTCTCTCATGTGCTCTTCTCCTTGCTCCTGTGTCCTCAGCTGATGCTTCAGAACACTGTTGACTTGAGCTGTTAACTGACACTGTAGCACTAGCAACTGTTTGAGCATCAGCTTCCATGGCATTTTTCAGCACAGCAGCAGTTAGATAATTAGGAGCTCCCTTTCCAATATGACTTTTAAGTCCATCTTTGCCATGTCCGTGACACAAGGTCATTTCTGCCACTGTCTGATTAGCTTTTTCAAATTCCCAAATGCTGCCATTAGTCATCATCATAATTAAGGAAGTATCTTCATGTGAGAGTTCTGTAGTTACTTTCAAAATTTCAAAATTATCTTCAGGTTTAGATGCATTATTTAACATGTTAGTTTCTTCAGGCCTACTGTCACCTAATAAATTATTTTTTTCATAATGTCTCTGAAATGAGGCTGCTTCTTCTGCTCTCAGCATAGAGGAAACCTCAAGAGAACTTTTGGCTTTTAATTTAGTAGGGATTTTTGCAACACTGATATCAGAACCCAGAAAGTGTAAGGTGCCATCATTTTGGGATTTAGATAATACATCAGAGGAGCTGAGTCCTCCTCCAGATTTGTCAGAAATTATCTTAGAGCCATCAATGTCTCTAGGTTCATGAGGACCAAGAGAAACTTTGTTCTCATCATACGTCACCGACCCTATGACTTTACTGTCATGGCCATGAAGCAAACTCTCTGCCGTATCATTCTGAGGAACTGGAGCTTCACTTTGGGATGTTGTCTGCAGGTGTTTTTCTTCAAATTTATAGTCAGAGGGAGAAATCTCAGCTTGGTAAATCTCTTCAGAATCAAGATCAGGAAGCACCAGATTAGTCTCCCTGAGAGTTGTGGAATGAACAAGTATGTCTTGTTCATGCTCTACAGGAGGACTCACATTCTTTAAAACTGGAGCTTCCCACTTTCTAAAGACGCCACTTTCAAAGTCAAAGGTAGGAGCTGAATCGTAAAAATCAGCCTTTTCACTTTCAAGAATTGGAGATGGATTTTCATTGTTAACATCTGAAGATTCAGGTAAGACTTCGGCCAGTTCAAGATTTTCAGATTCAAAGGAAGAGACTGAAATGTGGTTTCTATTAACTCCTTCAAATTTCAGTTCAGGTGTTACGCTATTTTGTATACAATCTACTTTTTCTGATTCATTCACAAATTTCAGATGGTCACTTTGAATTATTATAATGCCTTGAGACACTTCATCTGATGGCCCAGAATCAAAGCTCTTGTTTTCTGTTGTAAGACTATAATCAGTATCTTCTAGTAAAGATCCAACCACTTCATTCCGTGCGTGTGATATGTTAGCTGAAGATAACAATCCCTCAGTTGAGGAGATTTCTTTTTCCGTTGTATTTTCTTTAACTTGTATATTTATTTGTGAGTCTTGAATAACTGATGCATTTTCTTCATTCATAAGTTCCGTATCTGTTTCAGCGTGATGATGGACAATGCTGCCAAAATGATAAGATACTGAACATTTACTCTCTGGCAGTCCCAATTCATCATGTATAGCTGTTTTACTTAGACTTGGCAAATCCTCACCTTCATGTTTGACTGTCTCAGACTCTCTACTAGTTAAACCCACATTCGGGTCAGAAAGAACTACGCTAGGAGGTTGAAAATGTTCTCCTCTTTGCTCTGATGCTCTATCATTCTGCAAAAAGTTGTTTTCACAAGTGGTTTTTGGATTCACTATCCTCTGAAAAGCAGAATTTTCATGGTCTTTGGTGGCATTCCCAAAAAACACTGATCCTAACGTATCATTGTCTATTTTGTAAACTGGCACATAATTTAAAGGATGACTATAACAGGACTCCACTAGAGAACTAGAAACAGCTTCATTTGAGGATGATGGCTGATTTAATGTAGATTCCTTATAATTACTGTTATTTAAAATAGCTTCTGATAAAGGGCCTTTGAGCACATCTGTGTTGTCCTTGATTGGTGAATCTGGAGAGATGGAAGCCTCAGACTCACTTCCAGTTCCAGTCTGAGTACTTGCACTAGAATCAGAAGTTTCATCTGTTCTTTGTACAGAAGTAAAAGTCTCTAATTTGGTCTGTTTCTTCAAAATTTTCAAAATGTGTCTGGGACCCCGGTAGGTTGAATACGTAATTGAAGGTATCTCAGGTTCACGTTCTACTTTTCTAAAATGAGAAGTTTCAGAGTATCAGGAAAGGTAATTAATGCACTATATTAATATCCAAAGTTGCGATACAAGTCTCATCTTCAACCATCACTCAAAACTTAACAAAATGGACAACAACTCAACTCGTTACTGTCTCTGGTTCTGAAGGTACAAAGACCAAAATCCAAGTCTGTGCCCTCGTGCAGCTTACGTATGTTATCTCATTTACTCCTCAGAAGATGTTTATGAAATAGGCAAATCAAGTCACAATAACGCTGACATTTAGATGGTGACTGCAACATACCAGTCTGGGCTAAGTACTTGTCACCTGATCCTCACAGCAGTGGAGAACATGTGCTATTACCATCCCCATCTGCAGAAGAGGAAACTGCGCAGGGTCACACAGTTAGTAAGGGTCTGCGGACTGCATTTGAACTCGCGTCCTCCTGACCACTGCACCACCTTACAGTTTGGTTTAATCTTCCTACCTTATAGATAGTAAATATATCGATCAGAAAAGGTTTCAATGACTTATATAACATCACATAGCCAGTAAGAAACAAGGATGTAATTTGAATTCAGGTCTGCAGCCTCTAAGTGCAATGTTCTTTACATTGTATCACAGCTGTTTCCCTCTCAATGCTAATTTGAAAACTAATTTATTTAAAAGCTAACTTTAAGCAATAGCCCTGAAGTTAAACCTGGGTGGGACTAACATTTCTCTGTACTACTTATTTTTAAAGGAAGTGATAGATTTTGACAAATTTATAATGTGAGAATTTCTGAAGGACCACAACCTACTTAGGTGCATTTTAAAATAGCTTTTACATACAAATGTGTATGTCACACATTACAAAGTAAACAGACCTAGAATTCAAGACAAGTCCAGTACATATCTGAAAAAGCACTGGACTTGAGGCCTGAAAGAACATGGATTTCAACCTCCCTTTTGACACTTACTAATATAATGACACTAAATAAGTTAATTTCTTTGAATTTCAGTTTTGAAAGTTGTAAAATAGGGATAATGTACTGATAGCCTCTACATTACAGAATGGCTATTAAGAACAAATGAGATCGTGGACATAAATGGTTTGCAAACCTTTAAAGCGCTACAGGAACATTAGCTGTTATTGTCATTATTTGGTCTAGTTCCACCATTATTTATGAGACCGTGCTTGCAAAAGCTGATTCACTTTTCGGGGCCTCAGTTTACTCCTTTGAAAAATAAAGCGTTGTCAAGATTAGAGGAAAATCAGAAAGCTGGGAAACAATTTTTATAGGCAATGTTTCTGATAAAGGCCTTTCATTTCTCAAATACATAGAGAAGTGAGGGAAATTTACAAGAATACAAATCATTCCCCATGTGAAAAATGATCAAAGGGTACGAACAGGTAATTTTCAGATGAAGAAATGAAAACTTATAGTCATGAAAAAATATTCTAAATCACTACTGATTACAGAAATGTTAATTAAAACATCTCTGAGGTACCAATTCACACCTATCTGATAGGCTAATATGACAGAAAAGGAAAATGATTAACATTGGAGAAGATATGGGAAAACTGGAACACAGACACATTGTTGGTAGAGTTGTGAACCGATTCCAAACATTCTGAGACTTCCCTACTGGTCAGCAATGGCCTTGCTGGTGGCTTGTACTGCGAGTGGGGTTGCTTGGATGGAGCCCTGCTGCACTTCACAGACTTCTCATCTGCACAGGGGGTTGCTGGCTTATCGAGGGCAGGGCTTGTTTGACTGCCCCAGGCCTGAAGCCTTGCTGCAGGTTCCGCTGTGAGGCTGGCTGCTGCTAACTCTTAGCCCTTTCTTCCCTCTCACCCCAGTGAGAAAGACATTTCCTTCTAGTCTGGTAAGCTGCTTCCCAGCTCCTAGACCAATTCTGAGGAGGTTTTCTAGTTGTTTGGAGGGGAATTTAAAAGGGCTTCAACAGGTTCCTCCCTCACTCTGCCATCTTGGTGCCAGAAGTCCCCTAGTATTTTTAAGGGTCAAATTTTGAGCAATTAATGCTCTAATTATATTTAAATCTCTTCATATGCACTCCTAAGACACTCCAAATCTGCAAGGGCAGTATTTTTGGAAGTGTCCTAGGGGATAATCTACCTACATATTGCTATAAATCTCTCATCTTTATCTTAGGGCTGTTTTATTTTTTCTTCATCTGTCTGTTTGCATGCACACACCCATATATGTTTTAAATAAAAATAATTCTTATTAAGGTTTGCTAAGATATCAAGAGACACTTATCTTACCATCCATCCAGTCCCAAAGAAAAAGAAGTGCTAAGCACTCAGTCTGAGGGCCACCAAGATATCAGCTTGCCAGTTTCAATATTAATAAAAGCAACTAAGGAAAGTAATAGTTTCCATAACACTCTGAACTGCTTCCACATCTGGAATTGTATGAGCAGTTCAGAGCAAAACTGGCAAAGTGAAAGAAGTCAAGAGGGGTAACTAGGATTTAACTAGGTCTTGAAAACACATCCAAAAACAAACAATTTAAGCAGAGTTGAAGGAATGGAGTTGGGAGGGAAAGGCTATGTGTTCAACTTGAAGTAAAGGCTAGAGAAGGGGAGAAAAAAGATGGCCTGAAATATCTGAAATTTTCTCACATCAAAGATAGTCTTATTTTTTGTTGCTCCAGGACCCAGGATTATAAATAATAAGTGGAAGTCAGAGAGGAAGACTTCAGATCAACATGAAGAAAAACATTTTAACAAAAGAATTACATATTTCCATGGTAAAGCAGATGGAGTACTTGATTTAGAATCAAAGGAACTGTATTCAAATCCTGGTTCTGCTCCAAGGAAATCTTGGGTAAAATCACGTAACCCCACCTAGGCTTCAGCTCTCTCATCTGTCAACTAAAGAAGTTAAGAGTACATGGTTCCTTTCAGCTTTAAATCTGATGATCCAAAAAGGAACCGGCTCGGTGAGTGCTGATTCTCCCCCTTGCTAGCTAATCAGAGGGTGAATGAGCAACTTTCAGAGATATGAAGAAGTTTCCTACATTAGGAAAGAGAATGATTAATTCTAAGGTCCTATTCTCTAAAGTTCTATGATTCTAACATTACAGCTATAACTACTTATGGGATAAACCCTTAGATGAGAGAAAATAGGCCAAAAAAAGAATTACATTTTAATTTCCAAAAATGTGAAAAGTTCACCCTTAGATCATTAAACATTTGATTCTATATTGGAATTATTCTAGTCAATAAACATCAACTTGGACAGTTTCTTCATTCTGCTACACTTATGTTTTCCTCTTTTTGCTTCATCACTGTTTGGCTTTTTTTTAAAAAGAGGCCTAATTTCTCTTCTGCAAGAACACAAAATCATTACTTCTCAGTTTATTTCTTCACACTTCTATCCTTCCCTTAACATATGTGGATATGTATCACATGTGGATGATAGTTTTAGCCAAGCTGCAACCTCTCAGAACTTTTTACTTTAGAACATGCCTTCTAACTGCAGGCTTCTCTCAGGGTTCCACCCTGGGCCCTCTTCTCCCTCTCTAATACTTGATAATCTCAGCAGCTCCCATGAATTTAGTGACAATTTCTATGCTGATGATGAGTCTCAACCTCAGTCTCTCTGCTTAGCTCCAATCTCACATCTCCAACTGCTTTTCAAACATTCCAAATGGATGTCTGGTAGGCATCTTAACCTCATTATGTCCAGAACAGAAGTCATTTTCCTTTCTAAATCTTTTCTCTCTGCTACTTTCCTTATTATTATAGAGAGGAACACCATCCTCCTAGTCCCTCGGACTTACAACCCATGAAGTCATCCTGGATTCCTCACTATCTCTCGTCTCCCACAACATCTCTCAAAAATATCCCTCTCTTTCCTCTGATACTGCCACCACCTCTCATACAGGCCCTCACAACCTCATGCCTGAAGCACTACAATAGCTTGCTGGTGGGTTTGCCTGCCTCAAGTCTCTCCCCACTTCAAACCCCCAAAATTATTTTCCTAAAGCACATGTCCCTTACTTCATAAACTCCAGTGACTTTCTGTCCCCTCCAGGAACAAATACAAAATGCTCCATTTGGTACTGAAGGCCCTTCACAACCTAGCCACTTCCTACCTTTCCAGTCTTCTTATACCCTAATCCTCAACACATACTCTTTGACTCAATAACATTGGCCTCCTCATCACTCTGCCAACAAGACACTCCATCTCTTGGCTTCAGGCATTTTCTCTGGCTGTCCCCCATGCCTGGGAATACTTTCCCTCCTCTGCTTCAACTGCTGATCTCTCTGGCTTCTACAAAGTCTTTCACCCCTTCTTAATTCTAGTGCTTTTCCCCCTATACTTATCTCCTATTATGCTGTATGCAACTTGCTTTGTATACACTGTCTCCCCCATTAGACTGTAAGCTCCTGGAGGGCAGGGTCTGTCTTTTGCCTCTTTTTGTAGCACAGTACCTGGCACCCATTAAGTGCTTAGTAAACATCTACCAATTGGCTGAATGCCAGGGTTGGATGAAACAACTCCTGAGGTCCCTTCGAGCTCTCAATTTATGACATAATAGAAGGGAAGAAGAGAGGCAAATAACAGAACAGAGTGAGACACTTGCCTCCTTCAAAGCACTGATGAGACAGGGCTGCACATTTAACCAGAGGCTTGACAGGGAGTGAAAGCATCTCAGACTCCATTTATTAAACAAAATTCAAATCGCCAGCAGCAAGCTGCTTACATGTGCCTGCCCTGTTAAAGCGAAAATCTTCCAGAGCTAGAGCCAACATGAAAATCATAACTTTAAAAGAGAGAGCACTTGAAAAAGCATCTTTTCTCTTAAAATCAGCACAACTGAAAAGTGGCAAACTTTGGGAAAGGTTCTTTATTTAGCTAAATGTATGAAGAAACTTTGAAAAGTTTGTTAAGGGGGTCTCTAGATAGGGGAGATGATGCCATATCTAAAATTAATAAAAAGAGAAAACAGCAGTGGGGGAGGGGACTAGTCTAAAAGTCTACCAAATATTCCATTATCTAAAGTTAAAACACAGAAAAACTTCATGATCCAGCTTCTGTACACTTTTCCTCCTGAAGTACCTTCTCTTCCATTTCAATCCTGCCCTTACTACATAACCTGGTTCAAGTTCCAACTCTCCATGAATTGTCACAATACCCTGTCTAATCCTACAAGCATTTATTGTGCATATTAATCATTTGATACAACATACTATCTTCTCCTAAAAACCATGTAACCCCCAGTCACTCTAATTTGCTTTCCCAGGTTGTCAACCCTCCTCTGACCTTATCCTTTGTAGTCTTGATAATACAGTGAACTAACAACTTTATAATATTCTCTACCCTCAAATCTTTGCACTGAGTATAATCTTTCAGGTTAAAAAAGGACATTTAATGAAATGGAGGACTTTCAAGCATTCCTAGTGAAAAGACCAGAGTTGAATAGAAAAATCTACTTTCAAACACAAGACTCAAGAGAAACATAAGAAGGTTAAACAGGAAAGAGAAGTCATAAGGGATGACATTCTTACATGGGAAGATGATACTTGTAACTCCTAAGAAGTCTGTCATTGTTAGGGTGGTGAGAAGGAATACACATCGGAAGGCACAGGTGTGAGCTGACTATAATGGGATGATATCCAAAAACTAAAATGAGGAGGTGAAAAAGAGGGATACATGGGAAGAAAAGGAAGAGAGAGGAAGAAAAGGTGTAAAAAGGGAAGATGGAGGGCGTGTGTAGTAAATAACACTTGAACCTTACTCTCGTTAGAACTGGCTTGGAGGAAATAAAATACCAACGCAGCTGGATATAGAAAAATATCCTACCCTACAGTGAAATAGGATAGGAAGAGGATAAGAGAAAGGCATGGGAGAAGGGAGGGTGGATTTGGGGAGGTAAAAGTCAGAAAATGCTTCTGAGAATGGACAGAGTGAAAGGACAGAGGAGGATAAATGCGGGAAGTAGGATGGACCAGGAATCATTATTGTGGAAAAATTTTCATGACAAAGACTGCATTTACTGAAATAAGTAGAGAACTGAGTCAAATTTGTAAGAACAGAAGTCATTCCCCAACTGAAAAATGGTCAAATGATACGGACAGGAAGTTTTCAGATGAAGAAATCAAAGCTATTTAGAAAATGCTCTAAATCACTACTGATTAGAGAAATGTGAACTAAAACAACTGAGGCACCACCTCACTCCTACTAGACTGGCTAATGTGACAAAGAGAAAATAAGAAATGTTGGAAGGGATATGGGAACTTTGGGCACCAAAGCACTGTTGGTGGAGTTGTAAAACTGATTCAACTATTCTGGAGAGCAATTTGGAACCTAAATATGCCTAAAGGGCTATTAAAACCTTCTGCTTAGTAATACCATGACTATGTCTGTATCCCAAAGAGATTAAAAAAAAAAGACCTATATGTCCAAAAATATTAATAGCAGCTTTTTTAGTGGTGGCAAAGTGATGGAAACTGAGGGGATGCCCATCAAATGGAGAATGCTTGAACAAGCTGTGGTATACGACTGTGATGGAATACTACTGTGTTATAAGAAACGACAAACAGGATGAATTCAGAAAAAAAAATGGAAAGACTACATAAACTGATGCAAAGTGAAGTGAGCAGAACCAGAAGAATGGTATACAGTAACAACAGTACTGCAGAACGGTCAACTGTGAATGACTTGGCTATTTTCAGCAATACAACAATTGAGGACAATTCCAAAATGCTCTCCATCGTAAGAGAAAGAACCAATGAAGTCTGAATGCAAAACAAAGCAAACTTTATTTCTACTTTATTTTTTGGGGGTTTTTTTGGGGGGGTGGTGGTCTGTGTTTCCTTTCACAACATGACCAATATGGAAATATATTTTGCATGACTGCACATGTAAAACCTATATCAAACTGCCTTCTCCATGAGGGAGGAGTAGAAGGAGAAAGAGAATTTGGAACTTAATTTAAAAAAAAAAATGAATGCTAAAAATTGTTTCTACCTGTAACTGGGTAAAGAAAATCATCACAGAAATGGTACTTAAGTCTATGGAAGCTAAGGGAATCCAACACAGAATCATGAGGGACACCTCCTCTAGAAAAACCAGAAGGGATTAATATCCCCAAAAGGTATTCTTAATAAATTGTGTTAAACTGAATTTTATTTGGGAACATATTAGTCCTGGATATTAGTTTTCTTACTTGTAAAATAAAAATGTTGTACCAGAAAGTCTTTTCATTTTGTCATGTATTATTTTTCTTCTATAGATATACACCTCATCTCCTCAGCTATGAACTTCTTGAACATAATGTTTATGTCTATTTTCAGTACTATTCCTTGCATTCAGAGTAAAGAAAATATGTGATAATATAAACTGGATTTCATAAAGTTTGTTCTTTAAATATGCAACACTGAAATTTCAACTCTGATTTATCTTCCTTAAGTTATACTGCAAGAGTGGAAAACAAATTGGTTCCTCTTAGTTTGTTCCGCCCAATATTTAGGGAGAAAACCTCTCAAATAATAGTTTTTAATTCACAAGACAAAAGTTTTACATACGTTACATTGCAATACTTTTCTTTGGTAGGAGACGTGAATTGGGACAGCAAAAGTATAAAATAAAAGTTATAAGGAGAGAAGTTTACTTCAAACTTCTGTCATGCAAACTAAAGACAGATGTTAAATTTTATAGGTAAAACTGCAGAACACAATTTGTTTTTTCCAGAAAAAGTTCTGGAATAAATTCCTTCCCACTGTTTCCAATTTTGTTTCAGAGTTTACTTCCAGGAATTCTATTCAAATCCATAAATAAGCAGCTTTGCCATTAAGACAAAAAGTAATAGGCAACAGTTAACTTTGACTAAGGGAATATGGGAGTGTTCTGGTCTTGGTTTGACTAAGTAAGATCAGTCCTGTGATAGTTAAAGTTCAATACTGGAATAAAAGGCTACACTTGAAGATCATTCAACAGTTAACAAAAGGTTTTCTTAGCTATCTTAGAAGGATATTTGACAAGAGGCACTGAGGATACTTCTAATTAATTCAGCCAAGCAAAACTCCCCTGCCCAAGCTCCACACTGTTTTGCACCAGCCAAGGACCAGAGTACATAAAGAAGCTTGAGGAATTTTTGTAGAAGTCAGTGGTGTGAGCCTTTAGGGCCTGCTGAACCAGCCAGACTTTGAAAGGGTCTTAACACCTGCCAAGAAAAGCCAGCCTAACTTCCACTGGAGTGGAGATTAGCGTATTGCTCCGACCACAAGGGGCTGGAAGAGCTTATGGGGGGAAAGTCTAAATTCTTCAGTCACTTAATCCAATAAAAACTTAACTGCTGATTATTTGGTTAAATTTGGTTAAATAAGCCCTAGTGAAATTTTAGTGATTATTTTTCAATTAAACAAATGTTAGCTAGAGCTAAAAGAAATTTAAATAAAACTTTCTCATTCACACTTCTAAGCTACTCTTAAAATGCCAACCTTAACTACATTTCTGAAATTATTTTTCAAAGTTGTATTTATAGTATGTGAAAATTCTCAATTTATTCTAGTCTAATATTTCATACAGTCCCAAATTTTATGCCTAGAGCTAAAATTAAGGGCTATGTACTTATTAAAAAGTTGACATTTATTTGAAATTAATTATTAAATGAAGACTTTTGTATCCCTTTGGGATTTCAAAATTACAATCCAAACTATGAGGCATTTTCCACACCATGTGGATTTAAGACTAAACAATTCTTTGATTAATCGACACAACTGCCGGCTACTGAAATCTTAAAACACTGTTACTATCAAATATTTTGTTACAATTATATAATAATTGCTACTGCCCTTTATAAAATCAGTGAAAGGAAATGTACTGAGATCTAGGAAAGAAAATAAGCTTGTCTGGACAAGTTTGTTATAGAGGTTTGGAGTATCATTTTAAACAAACAACCTGCCTAAAAAAACCAACAGAACAGGGAATTAACTATGAAAATACTAACCTTAACATGTGATTAGCTAAATTTCACATCATAACACTTATGCCATTAAGGAAAGTTGGTATTGTCTATGCCAAGAGCATTCACTAAAGGCCAAGCTGGATGGAGGCCTATTGAGTTTTCTTTAAAAACTTGTTCTCTTTACTGAAATTACTGATTTCTAATGCCACATCTATGGAAAACCGCCACTAAAGCTATGATTTTCTTTTTCAAATGATAAATTAAGAAAAGGTGGGGCAGGAAGGCGGCTCAGTGAATACAGTACTAACCCTGGAGTCAGAAGGACCAGAGTTCAAATTTGACCTGAGATACTTGACACTTACTAGCTGGGTGATGACCCTGGGCAAGTCACTTAACCCTGACTGCCTTGCCAAAATAAAAAAATAAAAAAAAATAAAAAAAACATAAGAAAAAATGCCCAAAGGCATTCCTTACAGCAGTCCTGGAAAAAAGCTATTTGTGATAAAGTAATACTTGAGAAACAAGACTGGTCTAAAATGGCCTTGTGCCAACTCTGAGAACTGTTTTGGTCTTCTATAGTACTCTGTTAAAGTTAGTGGTTATTTTTTCTTTTAATGTTATGTTAGAGTTTTTCACTAAAAAAATATGTTGTTCATTTAAAGGAAATGGAAACAGGTGATAATTTCCATCCATAAATCAGTACATTTAGAAATATTAAATAGATTTATACAAATTTATAGTAGAAACATTCTGGCACTACAGACAGAAATATGTATATATACATGTAACTTTTTAAATAATTAAATTTTATAAACATGTCACTTTAAACACTAAGCTTTAATGTCTAAGCCTTCTCACGCCCATTTTTTTTCCTTTCCTCTTCAGTAAAATGGCTGCTATATACTGTAAGCTTGGTAAAGCTGACCCAGTTGTTCACTGCAGGTCAATAGAAGTCAAACTCCCTTCTTCAAGGACAATTTTATAACTCTGAATAGAGTCCATTCACATTAGTCCTTCAGCAAAAAAAACAATGCACATCGGCGGAACCAAGATGGCGGAGTAGAAGGACACACATTTACGAGCTCCGAAACCAAAGCCCATAGAATTAATGTAAAAAGAGACCCCCATAACTTCTGGACCACTGAAAAGTGTACAGAAACGGAGTGGAACAGATTTCCGTGCCAGAGAGCCCTGGAGAGCGGTCCCCAGGGTCCATTGCGCCCCGGAAAGCGGACACCACCCCAGCGCTGCCCTGGCCGTGGCCCCAGAGAAGCTGACCCGAGCAGGCTTCAGGAACGGAGGCTCCGGCAGCCGGGAAAGTCCCTCCGCCCACAGAAGCTAGAGGTCAGTGAGAGAGGCTGGGCTGGAGGAGGGGAGCAGAGTGTCTCCGTGACTCGGGCCCCCTCGGGAGGAAGCGGCGGCGGCAGAGACAGGGGCAGCGGCTGAGGCAGCAGCGGCAGCAGGCAGGATTTTCATTACTGAAAGTCTCTGCATAAGCGACCTGAGGGAGCTGAGCCTAGGAGACGGCCCTGGCCCACCCCAGCACCAGAACTAAAGTTCACATTGATTAGCAGCTGGCGGCGGGGAAAGTCCATTTGAACCTCAGACCCTAAGCACTAGCTGGGCAGATCTAGGCGGAGGTGGACAGGAATCTCAGAAGTCAAGTAACTGGCTGGGAAAATGCCTAGAAAAGGGAAGAAAAATAAGACTATAGAGAGTTTTTTCGAACAAATGCAAATGATCCCGACTTCCGGATCTGATGAGGAAATATTCTCGCCATCAGGGAAAGACGTGGAGGGCGGGGCCTCAGTACCCCAGGCACCCCAGGGGGATGTCGGGTGGGCTCAGGCCTTGGAAGAGCTCAAAAAGGATTTTGAAAAGCAAGTTAGACAGGTGGAGGAAAAACTGGGAAGAGAAATGAGAGAGATACAAGAAAAGTATGAAAAACGGGTCAATACCTTGGTAAAGGAGACCCAAAAAAATGCTGAGGAAATTAACACCTTGAAAAATAGGCTCACTCAATTGGCAAAAGAGGTTCAAAAAGCCAATGAGGAGAAGAATGCTTTCAAAAGCAGAATGAGCCAAATGGAAAGAGAGGCTCAAAAGCTCACTGAAGATAATAGTCCTCTCAAAATTAGAATGGAACAGATGGAGTCTAATGACTTTACGAGAAACCAAGAAATCACCAAACAAAACCAAAAGAATGAAAAAATGGAAGAGAATGTGAAATATCACATGGGAAAAACAACTGACCTGGAAAATAGATCTAGGAGAGACAATTTAAAAATTATGGGACTACCTGAAAGTCATGATCAAAAAAAGAGCCTTGACATCATCTTCCATGAAATTATCAAGGAAAACTGCCCTGACATTCTAGAACCAGAGGGGAAAATAAGTATTGAAAGAATCCATCAATCACCACCTGAAAGAGATCCAAAAAGAGAAACTCCTAGGAACATTGTGGCCAAATTCCAGAACTCCCAGCTCAAGGAGAAAATGTTACAAGCAGCTAGAAAGAAACAATTCCAGTATTGTGGAAATACAATCAGGATAACTCATGATCTAGCAGCCTCTACATTAAGGGATCGAAGGGCGTGGAATAGGATATTCCAGAAGGCAAAGGAACTAGGACTCAAACCAAGAATCACCTACCCAGCAAAACTGAGTATAATACTTCAGGAGAAAATATGGTCTTTCAATGAAACAGAGGACTTTCAATCATTCTTGATGAAAAGACCAGAGCTGAAAAGAAAATTTGACTTTCAAACACAAGAATGAGAAGAAGCATGAAAAAGTAAACAGCAAAAAGAAGTCTTAAGGGACTTACCAGAAGTGACCTGTTTACATTCCTACATGGAAAGACAATATTTGTAACTCTTAAAACTTTTCAGTATCTGGGTAGTTGGTGGGACCACACACACACATGTACACGCATGCACGTGCACACACATACACACATGCACACACATACAGAGACAGAGAGCACAGATTGAACTGAATAGGAGGGGACCATATCTTAAAAGAAATTAAGGTAAATGATGAGAGAGAAATGTAGCGGGAGGAAAGAGGGTGAAATGGAAGGGGGTAACTATATGTCATTTAAGAGGCAAGTAGGAGACTTTTTTAGTGGAGGGAAAAAGAGGAGAGCTGAGAAAAAAACAAAAAACAAGAAGTTTACCCTCATCACATTTGACTAAAGGAAGGAATAAAATGCACACTCATTTTGGTATGAAAACCTATCTTACAGTATAAGAAAGTGGGGGAGAAGGAGATAATGCAAGGGAGGGATGATGGAAGGGAGGGCAAAGGGAGGAGGGAGCAATTTGAAGTCAACACTTGGGGAGGGACAGGATCATAAGACAGAAGAGAAACAATGAGGGGAAGGTTAGGATGCAGGGTAATTCAGTTAGTTTTACACAACACGACTATCAGGGAAGTCATTTGCAAAATTACACAGATATGGCCTATATTGAATTGCCTGCCTTCCCAAAGGGAATGGGTGGGGAGGGAGGGATGGGGAGAATTTGGAACTCAAAGTTTTAGGAACAACTGTTGAGTATTGTTGTTGCTACTAGGAAAGAAGACATACAGTTAATGAGGAATAGAAAGTCATCTGGCCCTATAGGAGAAAAGAGAAGATGGAGACAAGAGAAGGGAGGGATGACAGAAGAGAGGGCAGATTGGAGATAGGGAAAATTAGATTTCTTGGGGTATTGGGGTGGGGAGAGGGGATAAAAGGGGAGAAAATTTGGAACCCAAAATTCTGTGAAAATGAATGTAAAAAGTTAAATAAATAAATAAATTTAAAGAAAAAAAAAACAATGCAGGTTGTTGATCATTGACATTTCTTTAATTTTTACCTTTATAAACTAAGGAACATTATGTTCTTAATGCTGGGGAAGCTTCACTATAAATATTTAGACATGAATTAGTTGGACTAGTAAAAAAATCCACAAGAACTTTGACAGAAGTCACCCTCCCTCATTTTGTCTATTAACTTTGTCATGTTCTCATTCTGGCTCTCATTCTGGCTCTCATTTTGTACATTGCACCATCTCATTCAAAGAGCTATCTGGCATATCAATACATGCAAAGTCACGATATAAATGAGCTCCAATACTGTTATAATTACTGCTTTTATCACCAAAACACTCATTAGATTGAAATATAGCATAGAGGGGTGAAAAAAATACATTAAGAGTTTTTCTTTTGATTTCAACCTAGTGAGGACAGGCTTGAGAGGCTGGAGAAGATTCAGGAAATTACATGAAGTCTCCGAAGATGAAAGATGGAGCCCAACTATGTGAAAGCAAGGTTAAAACTAGGGGGTAAACAACCAGAATGACCCCTAAGTGTAATGTGAAATAACTGAACTGACCATAACTAGAAGGGATCGTGTCAATGAAGGGGTACAGGCCCAAACTGAGACCTTGAGCCCTTCCCCCAAATGAATTCTGAGTCCTATTTGTCCATAGGCCCTGGAAAACCCCACCTTGAACTCTACTGGAATCTTTCTACTTGGTCTGTCTTTTCATGCCTAAATCTGCTACTTTTAAACTAGTCTAGCCCTTCACTATCTGCTACTTCCATTTTGTCTCAGGCCACTTCCCATCCTTGATCCCATCAAAATCCCATTTTCTTGGTTCCTGGTGTCTGAACTCTAGTTACCTCAGTTCCTGTCCACTCCCATCAAGACCCTCCTTAATCCCTCCTTTAGTTACCCCGGTCTACTTGGCCAAACCTAGGTCCCTCCCACAATTTTTCTGTGTGTAAGACCCAACATGTTTCCATGAAGCTATTCAAATTCCTTAAGAATCTAGCCAATGGTGAGATTTCTTTCTATAGTCTGGCCATTATGGTGGATCTTTAATAAACTTTGCTTTTCTTTGTCTGAAAGAAGGTTTAAGTCAAATTCTTTCAGGCAGGACCTGGCATGTCGGTATTCTGGGGTCCCAAATACCTCAAAACTTCAATATCAAGAGGTGGTGACTTCCTATTTGTTAGGAGTTTCTGAACATGTCTCCAAATGAGCTTTCTAATGACAGGATCTCAGCACCAAAAGAGTACAAGTTCAGAGATATGTTAAACACTTAGTTTCTCAGATACAAATTACCTGAACAAGAATGCCCTCTACAAAAAAGATGCTATTACCTCCTAAGGTAGTTCATTATACTTTTAGACATTTCCAATGGTTGAGAATTTTTTTTTTATATTAAACTGAAATCTACCTCTCCAGAACTTATAGTTATGATGCTTTGTTATGCCTGTTGGGGTTCATTCCCACAGTGCAGTTCTTTAAATAACAGAAGACAACTACTACATCTCCAATGAATTCTCTCCCCAGTTCCCTTCCCATGAACTTGCTCCTCCTCCTCCTGATTTCAGTATTTCTGTTGCTGGCCATTTTCATTTACATAGTGCTCCAGGTCTGAAACACCGGTATGAAATTTTAGCCCTCCTTTTCCTTCACCTAGCATATCTAGTTACCAAATCCTGTCAATTTCTAGGCAGCTAAGACGTAAGTTGCATAGACGGTATCAACTTGTACTGGTACAGGGAGTTTTCTCACCTAGATTTCCCCCATGTCAGTGACGCCATAGTCCTAATCCCTTTTCCTGAAATACCTCTGAAATCTTTCTCTTCTTTATTCCAATTGCCTTTATTGAAATATGCTTCTACCAGGTCTTGTTTCCATGCTATCCCTTCGCCTCCTTCGGGTTATGGTAGCATAAATTACAACAGCCAGAATCATCGTTCTTTTGTGCAGATTTAGTTATTTCACTACTCTTCTTACAAATCAAGTTCCACCTTCTTTACCTAGCAAGTAGAATCCTTTACAAGGCAGCACAACCATAGCTTTTCAGCCCTATCTTTCATTACTGGTTCCAGGGACTCTTACCTCTGGCTAAACTTGATTTGTCTCTACCAACTGATCATGTCCTGTACTTTCCCATCTCCATATCTTTGTTCATATTGCTCTATTGGCCTACGTTTTCTCACATTTTAATGCTAAATGCCCACACACTTTTAAAGTCCAATACATAAATATCTCCAACCTTCTCCCCATGATCTCTTAAGCACCAATTTCAATCCTCATTGTCTTCAGCCTCTCCGACTCACCTTTGACTACTGCTCAATCTCTCCTCCTTGACAGTCTCTTCTGTCTGGGTTTTTGGGCTGCCCTTTACTCCTAGCTCTCCTCCTCCATAACTGTCCCTTCTCAGTCTCAGTCACTGCTGCTGTGCCCTCCCCCAGATCACCCCTTCTGAGCTCTGGTCTGGGCCGGCTTATCTTTCCCCTCTTTACTACTCGGTGATCTCACAAGTGTTTTTTGGCCTAGTGACACTGGGTGCCTGGTAAGCAAGACATTTCATGTAGGCTCCAGATATTTTCTCTGGCTGTCCCATGTCTGGAATCCTCTCGCTCTTCCTCTCTTTATACTGCCTTCCTAGGCTTCTTTTTAGTCCCAACTAAAACCTTATCTTCTAAAGCAGGGCTTCTTAAACTTTTTCCACTTGCAACCCCTTCAATGCTTCTTAAACTGTGGGTCATGACTCCATATGGGGTCACAACAATGGAAGCCTTTCCCCATTCATCTTAACTCTAATACAGGCCCTCTTTTAATTAATTCCTATTTATCCTCTATATAGCATGTTTACCATATTTTCTTGCTGTTTCCCTGAGTGGACTGTAAGCTCCTTGAGGGGATCATTCTTGTATCCCCAGCTCTTAGCATAGTGCCCAATATAGCAGGCACTTAATAAAAGTTGATTAACTGAAAAAACATGAACTGAAACAACATCAATTTCTCAAACAAATCAAAACTCAATGGTTTTAAACCCACTTTTTTCATCCTTAAAAATAAAGTTAATGTGAAGTGATATATTACTGCAGAAGAATGATCTTGGTGTCCAATAGGAATCACAAGAATAGCAACTAGGAGACCTGTGTTGGGAAATCCAAGATAAATTATTCCTTTTCCCTGGACCTTGGCATCTGAGATTTACACTGTCTCATTCTTGTCATATCTGCACGAAAACACTTCGAAAAATATAAAGTCCTATCAATAAAAAACATCAAGTATAACTACCTTATTAACTTATAACTACCTTATTATTCTACATATTCTGAAACAACAAAAAAGTTGTTCATCCAATGGCTTTAAAAACCATTCATCATTTCAAGGCTTATAGGTTAAATTTTAAATTTATGAGATGTACTAATGCATTTGTTAAGGAATCAGCTAAGTAATATGGGGATAAATACAGCCCTGGGCCTGTAATCAGGAAGACAAGTTCAAATCTGGTCCAGATACTTACTAATTGGTGTGATTCAGTGTACGTCACTTAAGGCACCTGTATGCCTTGGTTTCCTTTATTGTAAAATAAGGGTGATAATAATACCTATCATCTTCCCAACTTCAAATTCGGTCTCAGATGCTTATTAGCAGTGTGACCCTGAGCAAGTCTTTTAAAGCTGTTTGCCTTAGTTCCTCATCTATAAAATGAGGGGGAAACAGCAAACCACTTCAATATTTCTACCAAGAAAACCTCAAAATGGGGTCATGGAGAGCTGAAAATGACTGAAACAGATGAACAACAATTTCATAGTTCACTATAAGGATCAGATGAGTAATTAGGGATAAAATTAAAATCTGTCTGTAAAGCACTTATCACTGACTGGTACATTAATAAGTGCTTAATAAATGCTTGTTCCCTTTCACCTACCTAAAACTGAATGTCTTTATAGTCATCCTCCTGAGTCTTCCCACTTTTGCTTATACTGTACCCATGCTTGGAGCAGAATTTTTCTATTCCATCTCCCTTGCATTCCAGGACAATTCAGTTGCCACTTCTTTCATGAAATCTTCCCTGCCTTCTCTTCCCTCTATCCCCTACTCTAGGTGAAAGAAGTTATCTTTTTCTCTTCCAATTTCTATGAACACTCTCTCCTGGCTCTCCTTTGACTCATTACATTCTATCTTCTATTACATCTGTGTGCATGTCTTATTTTCCCTCTCCTTCCCCTTAAATTCTTTGAGGGCAGGGAATATGTAATTTTATATCATTTTATCGCAGCACCTAGCACAGCGCTTAGCATGGAATATGCACTTATTAACTACTTACAGAATTGAATAAAATGCTTAATCAAGTCATATATGTTTTATAGTCACAAAGCAAATTCTTTTAAGTTTACATGAGCTATTTTATTAGTACCTACAATAATAATGCCATTCCAGAACTCTTTCACTGGATAAACTTTTTCACTGGGCAATACCACCCTCTGGGGAGTGCTGGACTAATCCAAGGGGGCACAGCCTCAGGTGCAATTGTGGGGTGTTGAATAAAAGTAAGGGGGCAGTGGAAGGTGGAAGCATAAGGAAAGAAAACAAAAAAATTTCAAAAAACTATCTGATCTGTATGTTTCATCTGTGGTGTAATAACAGTGATCACATTATTTTCCAAATAAACACACAAAATGTAAATTATAACCAATCAGTGGTCAAGTCCACTAACAGGTCCTAACAAGCAAGTGTTGGCAGGCCGGCATGTTGTGCATTGTTGGGAAGTCTAACATGTATAGGCAGGAATAGCTTCGTGTAATGACTTGTTTACAATACACAATATATGATTACATGAGGCAATGCCACATAATCAAAATTTTAATGCAGAAAAAATCCACAAATTTAAAATTATTAAATTTAAGATATATAATTTTTTAAAATGTATACTATATATTTTATAACATATACTATATTTTTTAAATGATGCAAATTAAAAAAATGTTAAATGGTTAAAGAAAGATTTCTAGGGAGAAGATTGAGTAATTTGTTTTTTTTAAAGGGGTGATATGACATATACATTTGGGAATCTCTGGTCCAATTATTAAAGCTGAGGAATAAAAGTTCGTGTCAAATATAGTAAGAGATTTTAACCTATTTCAAAAGGACAAAAGGTTAGATCCATTAATAATAAATGAAATCTCTTGCAATTCATTGATTATTTTCTTCCAACGAGACCTAATTAGTGAAATAATCAAAATTTTACAACTATTTTTGGTTTTGAAAAACATCTATCTAGGGTACAATCCCTATCCACCTATAAGAGAATAGACAAAACAGCAAATATTTCCAAAATTAGGAAATCTAAAAATTATCTATTCTTACTGGTTATAGTACTAAATATGTATCAAGACTGTCCCAAGGAATATCCTTAAAAGGATCTATTAGGCCTGCCTATACAGTACACAGAACCATGGAATGTCAGAGCTTGGAAGTGTCTCCACATTTAGTTGACCCTACCTCATTTTCCAGATAATGAAGCTAAAATCCTGACAACCTAAATGACTTGCCTCTGTCAAAATAACTAAATCAAGGCATGAAGTAGAATTTAGATCTCTTACCTACTCATCAGTTCTCCTTTCATTATCCCTTTCTGTATATTACACACATTCATTAAACAACATATTCTTATCAAGGGACCCCTTCATATTTGAAAAAACTAATTCTTGGTTAAATAATACATGAAACTTACTTTAGCAATTCATTGCTTTCTTGTTCACTATCTTGCGTTATATCTTGTGAAATAGCACCTGACAGATCAACTGAAGTTGGCAGGTTTTTTTCTTCAGTTGTTGGATCTGGTTTTTCCAGAGAACTGCTGCATATGTCACTTTGCTTTTTAAATTCTTCTTCATGAAGAACAGTGAGATTCTGTGAATCCTTTTCAGTTTTGTCATGTTCACTTTTGAGGGTTGGTTGGTGGGGGGATTTTGCTGAGATATTGAATAAGTTACCAAGGAACTGGAGAAAGCCTTCTTTTGGCTGTTTATCATTGTCTACAGTCTTAGCATCTGAGGGTAAACTGGAAAAGTTGTCTGGTTTTTTTGAGTCTTCTTCTGGTGAAAGATTAGCTGATTTCTCAGAATGGCTCCTACTGTTCTCACTTTGGGAAATCTTTAAAAACAAAATTAAAAAGAGATCAAAAATAAAAATTATTTTAAATACACACATGTACATGAGTGTGCAAATATATATATAAATATATATATATATGTACATACATATATTCCTATTTTTATAGAGAGATTATTATACCTGAAGTGTAGGAATGCTAAAAGCAACTACGATTAACAGGCATCATGAACTAAGCTAGGAGTAAATATAATAAGAATGAATAAAGAAAATTTATTTAAGATATATAATTGAGGGAAATGTTAGCATAAGTATAATAAATCCAAAAGAAATATAAAAAATATTCAAACATTGGTTATAATAATAATAAACATAATAATAATGATAGCAACTTAACTACAATCCCAATCAATGGAGTTATCTTAGTAATGTGTCACACATTATTTATGTCTCCACTGCACCCTTTCCTCCCCAAACAACAACTAGCAATTGTAATTCTTTAGAAAAAATTGTATCCTATGACTAGGAAACATTTTTTATAAATCACCAGTAAATCACTACCATTAAAATAATAATCTTGCGTTTCAGCAAGCTAAACAGTTTCCCAGAAAAAGTTCAGTCTGCTTTTCTACTTCTATTCAATGCTGGGCTTATGTTATAGTACAACAGATTACTATTCATATCATAATATAGAAAGCTAAGTTAGACACATCAAAGGGTTGCATTATTCTTTAAATGAGATTAAATTAAAACAATCAGAAAGATTCCTAAAATATTGCAAAAATAAAAGTTAAATTATCACAAGGCACTTCTAAGACCACACAAACCTAATTTCCTAAGCAAATGTTCTTCAAAAATATTTTCTGGTGAGGGCAGAGCCAAGATGGTGGCATATAGGCAGGGACTCGCCTGAGTTCTCCACCAACCCCCTCCAAATACCTGTAAAGAATGACTCTAAACAAATTCTAGAGTAGGACCCACAAAAAAAAAACAGTGAAACAAATTTCCAGCACAAGACAACCTGGAAGGTCAACAGGAAAGATCTGTTGCAACAGGCTAAGAGAGGAGCACAGTCTGATGTAGACTACACTAGCACAGACTGGGCCCCAGCAAACCTGCAACAGGCCACAGGAGACTGAATCACTGGCAGCTGTGGTGGTTTCCAGACTTCTCAGCCCATAAACACCAAAGACAACTTATAAGGTCAGTAGGAAAGGTCTGTCTGACCTGGGTAAGAGAGAAGTGCAATCTAGCCCCAGCCCCAGGAAACCAGGAGCATGCCTTGGAAGTTACTAAATCAACAGTGACAGGGGCAGCAGCTACTTCCAGAGCTCTCCACCTACAGATTGTAAAGGGATTGAACAACTGATCAGAAGGAGACTACAGGGATCTCTTTACTAGGACTGAGGCAGGACTCTGCTGTTTTGCCCATCCCTGAATCTGGATCACAGTCCTGGGACAAGGAGGAGCACTAGTATAGCAAAGCTTGTGGCAGCAATGGAGAGGGGACCCTCCTCAGAGTTCCAGGGCAGAAAAGAGGGCTTGTGGTCACTCATAGACTAGAGCACAGGCCAAAAGAGGAGTAAACACTTCTCCTTAGATCATACTACCTTGAGAGAACTGAAAACTTAGAAGCATCTCTGAAAATAACTGCACAAAACCCCTCAAACTTGGGACAGTTTGCTCTCCATACTGGAAGAAGAGCCATACCTTAACAAAGAGTTAAAAAGTCAAGTAAATAGGCTGGGGAAATGAACAATGGAAAAAAACCTCAGATTACAGAAACGTACTTTGGTGACAAGGAAGCTCAAAATGTATACTCAGAAGAAGACAAAAAAGCCAAAGCTTGTACACTCAAAACCTCCAAGAAAAATATGAATTGGTCTCAGGGCAAGGAAGAGCTCAAAAAGGATTTTGAAAATCAAATAAGAGAAGTGAAGGAAAAATGGGAAAGAGAAATGAGAGTAATGCAAGAAAATCATGAAAAACAAGTCAATAGTTTGGTAAAGGAGACCCAAAGAAATATGGAAGAAAATAACACTAAAAATAGACTAGACTAAATGACAAAAGAAGTACAAAAAGTCAATGAGGAGAAGAATGCCTTAAATAGCAGAATTAACCAAATGGAAAAGGAGCTCCAAAAGTTCACTGAAGAAAACAATTCCTTAAAAATTAGAAGGGAGCAAATGGAAGCTATTCCATTTGATGAGAAATCAAGAAATTATAAAACAAAACCAAAAGAATGAAAAAAATATACACAAGACACAGTAGACAATGACCATAATATTCTACTGTTTTATATATATTTATACTGTTAATATTCTGACAAAAACTGCAGGGAAAACTGGAAAACAGTATGGCAGAAACTGGGCACAGACCAATGTTTTACACCATTTGCCAAAATAAAGTCCAAATGGGTATATGATTTAGATATAAAGTCTCTAAATATATGAGCAAATTAGGAGAGTAAGGAATAGATTACCTGGCAGATTTATGGAGAATGGAGCAATTTATGACTAAACAAGAGATGGAGAACATTATGCAAAATGGATAATTTTGATCACATTAAATTTAAAAGGTTTTATACAAAGTCAATGCAACCAAGACTAGGAGGGAAGCAGAAAACTGGAAAAGAATTTTTACAACCAGTATCTCTGTTAAAATATAAAGAAGACTGAATCAAATTTATAAGAACACAAGTCATTCCCCAATTGATAAATGGTCAAAGGATAGGAACAAGCAGTATTCAGAGGAAGAAGTTAAAGCTACCTATAGTCATCTGAGAAAAATGCTTCAAATCATTATTGATTAGAGAAATGCAAATCAAAGCAACTCTTAGGTACCACATCACACATATCAGATTGGCTAACATGACAAAACAGGAAAATGATGAATGTTGGAGAAGATGTGGGAAAATTGGAACACTAATGCATTGTTGGTGGAGTTCTGATCAAAGCATTTGAGAGCAATTTGGAACTATACCCAAAGGGCTACAAAAACATGCATACCCTTTGACCTAGCAATATCATTTCTAGGGCTGTATCCCAAGGGAATCATAAAAATGTGAAAGATATCAACATGTACAAAAATATTTATAGCAGCTTTGTTTTTGTGGTGGCCAATAATTAGAAGTTGAGAGGATACCTATCAATTGTAGAATGGCTCAATTAATTATAATAACAAAATATCCCAATAAATTTATTGACATACTATATAATAACAGTATATGTATTACATATAATAATAATAAAATAATACAAATTATAGTATATAAATTTAATGGGATATTGTTCCATAAAAAACAATGAGTAGGTGGACTTCTGAAAAACCTGGACTTACATAAACTGATGTTAAGTGAAGTAAGCAGAACCAGGAGAATATTACATACACAAGAACAGCGACATTTTGCAATAACTGACTTTGACTGACTTACCTCTTCTTAGAGGAACTAAAACAACACCAAAACGCTCATGATGGAAAATGCCATCCAGATACACAGAAAGAAATACGGCATCTCAATGAAGATCAAAACATATTATTTGCTCTCTTTTTTTTGTTTTATGTTTCTTTCTCATGGTTCCTCCCATACATTCCAATTCTTCTATACAACATGACTAATGTGAAAATGTCTTTAATAAGAATGTATATGTAGAGCCTATATCAAATGGAATGCTGTGTTGGGAAAGGGGGGGGTGAAAAAAATTTTAGAACTTATGTAATTGAATATTGAAAACTAAAAATAAATAAATTCATAAAAAAGTTTAAAAAAATAGAAAATGTAAAATAGCTCACTGGAAAAACAGTTGACCTGGAAAGTTGATCCAGGAGAGATAATTTAAAAATTGTTGGACTATCTGAAAGCCATGATGAATAAATGAGCCTTAACATATTTTTCAGGTTAATTATCAAGGAAAATTGACCTATTATAGAACCTGAGGGTAAAATAGAAATTCAAAGAATCTTCTGATCACCTCCCAAAAGAGATACCAAAATGATAACTCACAGGAATATTATAGCCAAATTCCAGAGTTTCCAAGGAGGAAATATTGCACACAACCAGAAAGAAACAATTCAAGTATTGTGGAACCACAATCAGGATAACGCAAGATTTACCAGTTTCTACATTAATTTGGAGGGCTCCAAATATGATATTCCGGGGATCAAAGGAGCTAGGATTACAACCAAGAATCACCTGCACCCATTACTGAGTGTAATTTGACATTCAGTAAAGTAGAGGAACTTTATGCATACTTCAGAAAAAAAAGCTAAATAGAAAATTTGACTTTCAAATACAAGAATCAAGAGAAGCATGAAAAGGGTAAACAGGAAGGAGATCATAAGGGACTTAATAAATTTAAACTGTTTCAATTTCTGCACTGAGAGATGTATTTGTAACTCATAAGGCCTTTCTCATTATTAGAACAGTTAGAATAAATATATAGAGAGGGCACAGGTGTAAGCTGAATATGAAGGGATGATATCTAAAAAATAAAATTAAGAGGTAAGAGGGAGGAATGTACTGAGAGAAAAAGAAAGGAAGAGGTAGAATGTGGTAAATTAACTCACATAAAAGAGGTAAGAAAAAACTTTTGCACTGAAGGGAAAAAGAGGGGAAGTGAGAGGGAATGAATGAACCTTACTCTCATCAGAACTGGGTATAAAAATCTATCTCACTTTACAGGAAAGTAGGGGTGAAGGGAAGAAAAGCAGAAGGGATAATAGAAGGGAGGGCAGATTGGGGGAGGGGGTACTTAGCATCAAACACTTTTGAGAAGGAACAGGTGAAAAGAGAGAATAGAATAAACAAGGGAGGGGGGCCCTGGATAGGATGGAGGGAAATATAGTTACTCTTTCACAACGTGAGTATTATGGAAGTGTTTTGCATGATTACACATGTATAACCTATATCTAATTGCTTTCCTTTTCAACGAGGGTGTTTATGGAGGGAGGAAGGGAGAGAATTTGGAACACAAAATTTGTTTTAAAATTTAGTAATTTAATTTTTTTCAGTGTTCTACAATTACTTCCACATATCTTAGATTGTTTTCCCTCCCTCCCCCTCCCTACTCCCTTCCTCCTCATGCCTTCCCTGAGATGGCATACAATTTTATATAGGTTCTACACATACATTCCTATTAAATACATTTTCACCTTTAGGCATGCTACATAGAAGAATTAAAAGGAATGGGAGAAATCATAAAACAAAGCAAAACATGATACAAAAGAAAATGGTCTGCTTCATTCTGCAATCAAATTCCATAATTCTTTCTCTGGATGTGCAAGGCATATATTTCCTCAAGAGTCCATAGGAAATTTTTCAAGTTTTTGTATTGCAATGAAGTACTAAGTCTACCAGAAAAATTCCTCTCATACTGTGGTTGCTGCTGTGTACAAAGTTCTCCTGGTTCTGCTCCTTTAACTCAGCATCAGTTCATATAAGTCTTTCCAGATCGCTCTGAAGTCATCCTGTTCATCATTTCTTATAGCACAATAGTATTCCATTACATTATATGCTAGGTGGTGCAGTGGATAAAGCACCAGTGGATAGAGCACCAAAGCAGGAGTCAGGAGGATCTGAGTTCAAATTTCACCTCAGACACTTGACATTCACTAGCTGTGTGACCTTGGGCAAGTCACTTAACCTCAACTGCTATCTGGTCACTGGATTCAGGTGGCTCTGGATTATGAGAGAGCTGGGGTTCTGAAGGGATTTGATGCCAAAAAGAGATTTTGTAGTTGGTCTTCAAGATGATAGAGAGTCCCTAGAGTTTATGAAGGAGAGAGATAACATAATAAGACTTGTACTTCTGTAAAATCATTTTAGTGGATGATGAATAGACTGGAGTAGAGAGACACACTTGACATAGGCAGACCCATTAGCCAGCTAGCGAAATAATCCAGGCATGAAGTAATGAGGGTCCATATCATGATTGTGGTGGCAGTGTCAGAGGAGAGAAGGGAGAGTATTCAAGATGTTGCAAAGATGAAATTGACAGGCCTTGGCATCAGATTGGACGTGGGGTGTTAAAGAAAATGAGGAATCTTAAGTTGCAAATCTAAGGGAGCAGGAAGATGAAACTGGAGTTGGGGGAGTATTTAAGGGGAAAGATAAATGAATTCCATTTCAAACATGTTTAGTTTTAAATGTACACTGAATATCCATTTTAAGATGTCTTTTACAGGCAGTTGGAGATGAAAGATGAGAGGTCTCAGGAAGGACAGGAAGATCCATGGGAGTTGAGATCACCAAGTGAAGTAGTACAGAAGGAGAAGAGAAGGCCCAGACTGGAACCCTGAGTGATATGTATAGTTAGTGGGTATGAACTGGAGGAGAGCTCAGCAGAGGAGACTGAAACTGAACAGGAGCAGTGAGATATGAAGGAAGAGAAGTAGGAGCACTTGGGTCCCAAAAAACTAAAAAAAAAAAAGAGAATATCAAGGCTATAGTATCAAAAAGGCTACTGAGAGGTCAAGGAGAAAGACAAATGACAGGCAATTAAGGGATCATTGTTAACTTTGGAGAGTGCAGTTTTAGTGGACTAATGAACAATAATAAAACCTCACAAAGTGGGAAGAAGACCTTGAATGAGAGGAGAGAAAATATTTTAAGTGATCTTTTCAAGGAGTATATGGCATGGGGGAAAGGGGTAGCCAAGATAGCACAGTTAACAGCACAGACTTGCTAGCACTCTCCCCCAAATCCAGTCAAATACCTGTAAAAAATGACTAAACAAATTCTGGAACAGCAGGACCCAGAGAATGATGGAGTGAAGCAAATATCCAGTCCACGATAGCCTGGAAGGTTGCCGGGAAGTGTCTGTTGCACCAGACTGGGAGCAGAGTACGGTACAGCATAGGACACTAACACAGACATGACCTAAACAGGCTTTGAGGGGACTGAATCTCAGGCACCCGTGGCAGTTTTCAGAATTCACAGCCCCAAAATGCTGAGGACAAATTGCAAGGTCAGTGGAAAAAAAACCTGTGGGACCTGTGTGAGAATGGAGTGGAGGAGCCCACAGAGGAGGAACCTGCAGAACATCAGCTGGGGCAGGGGCAGCAACTGTTTCTGGAGCTCTTGGCCCACAGATTGTGAGGGAATCAAGTGACTGACAGTACACTTCCCACCCCCAGTGGAAGCAGAGAACTACGTTGACAAAGGACTCAAAAGTCAAGTAAATAACTGGGAAAATGAGCAAAAACCAGAAAAAGAATCAGACTATAGAATCTTACTTTAGTGACAAGGAAGACCAAAGAACACAAACAGAAGACAACAAAGTCAAAGCTCCTCCATCCAAAGTCTCCAACAAAAATATGAATTGGTCTTAGGCCATGGAAGAGCTCAAAAAGGATTTTGAAAATCAAGTAAGAGAAGGAGAGTAAACATTGGGAAGAGAAATGAGAGTGATGCATGAAAATCATGAAAAACAAGTCAACTGCTTGCTAAAGGAGACTCCAAAAAAGGCTAAAGAAAATAACACTTTAAAAAAGAGACTAACCCAAATGCCAAAGGAGATCCAAATGAGGAGAAGAATGCCCAAAAGGCAGAATTGACCAGGTATAAAAGAAGATCCAAAAGCTCAGTGAAGAAAATAATTCCTTAAAGATTAGAATGGACCAGGTGGAAGCTAATGACTGTATGAAAAATCAAGAAATTATAAAACAAAGCCAAAGGAATGAAAGAAAAAGTACACAATATGACATATCTCCTTGGGAAAACAACTGACCTGGAAAATAGATCCAAGAGAGACAATTTACAAATTTTGGGACTACCTGAAAGCCATGATCAAAAAATGAGCCTGGACATCATCTTTCAAGAAATTATCAAGAAGGACTGCTCTTATGTTATGGAACTAGAGGGTAAAATAGATATTGAAAGAATCCACAAATTGCCTCCTGAAAGAGATTCCCAAAAGTAAAACTCCTAGGAATATGGTAGTCAAATTCCAGAACTCCCAGGTCAAGAAGAGAATATTGCAAGCATCCAGAAAGAAAAAATTTGAATATTGAGTATTATACAATCAGGATAACACAAGATCTAGCAGCTTCTGCATTAAGGGATCACAGGACTTAAAATATGATATTCCAGAGGTCAAAGGAGCCAGGATTAAAACCAGGAATCACCTACCCAGAAAAACTGAGTATAATACTTCAGGGGGAAAAATGATCATGCAATGAAATAGAGGACTTGCAATCATTCTTGTTGAAAAGATCAGAGCTGAATAAAAATTTGACTTTTAAACACAAAAATCAAGAGAAGCATGAGAAGGTAAACAGGAAAGAGAAATCATAAGGGACTTACTAAAGTTGAACTGTTATTCCTACATGGAAAGATTATTTTTGTAACTCTTTATACCTTTCTCAGCATTATGGTACTTGGAGGGATCATATACCTATAGACGAGAGAGTGCACAGGTAGGAATGATATCTAAAAAAATAAAATTAAGGAATGAGAGAGGGATATATTGGAGGAGAAGGGGAGAAAAAGAATAGGGCAAATAATCTCACATGTAAGAGTCAAGAAAAAGCTTTTTCCATGGAGTGGAAAAGGGGGGGAGGTGAGAGGAAAAGAGTGAACCTTACTTTAATCACATTTGGCTTAAGGATGGAATAACATACAGTCTCAATATGGTATGAACATCTAAAGTAGGGGGGAAAGGGTTAAGTGGAGGCGGGGTTAGGGAGAATGAAAGAAGGGAGGGCAAATGGGAGGAGGAGTAATTAGAAGTAAACACTTTTGAAGAGGGATAGTGTCAAAAGAGAGAATAGGAAAATGGGGAGGCAGGATAAAATGCAGTTAGTCTTTCAAGTGTTTTGCATAACTACACATGTATAATCTATATTGAATTGCTTGTCTTCTCAGTAGTGATGGGTGGGGAGGGAGGAAGGGAGAGAAGATGGAACTCAAAGTTTTAAAAACCAATGTTAAAAACTGTTTTTACATACAACTGGCAAATAAGATGTATAGGCAATGGGGTGTAGAAATCTATCTTGCCCTACAAGAAAACAGAGGAGATGGAGATAAGAGAAGGGAAGGGTGTTAGAGAAGGGAGATAAGATTGGCTGAAGTAGTAATCAGAATGCATGCTGTCTTGGGATGGGCTGAGGGGGGATATAGGGAGAGAATATGGAACTCAAAATCTTGTGGAAGTAACTGCTGAATACTCAAATTAAATAAATAACTTTAAAAAAAAATAAGTATATGCCATATAGTGGAGAAGAAAGTGAGACTGGTGACTTTGCCCAACCCTCCCTCACTTCAGTTCAATTCACTTGCATATCATGGCATCTCTTCCTTAATAGCACAGTCATCTTCAAGAAGAAAGGACAAACACCAACAGCAACGAAAGCTATGAAAGAGCGTAAGAGCTATAGAATGATAGCTAATAAGGATGGAATGACCAAGTCAGGGTTTTCAGATAGTAGACAGTAAGCCAGTAGAAAGGAATGATTGAAAAATAAGTGAGAATAGAGATAACAGAGGGGACAATCAGTTAGAGGAGATGTGATGGAATGAAGCTACCCAAGGAAGCAGAGATATTAGCCTTGTTAAGGGATAAGGAGACCTCATCATGTGTGAAAGGAGTGAAGGAGGAGCGTGTGGCTGAAGGCTTATGAGTAAAGTATGAGATGAAGAAAAGAGAAAAAGGGTACATGACAAAAGGCTTCAATTTGTGTGTGTGTGTGTGTGTGTGTGTGTGTGTGTGTGTGTAATATATCAGGCAAGTTTCTCAGCTGAGAGGGTAGAAGGAAAAGAAGTCACGGGAGTTTGAGAAGGGATGAAAAGGTTCAGAAGAGCCACTGTGGAAAGGGGGTAGTATGCAGGTGAGACTGGAATAGTAGGATTGAAAAATTACAATCCAATTGAGGTTATGTAACATACATTAGTAGTGGACCCAATCAGAATGACTGTAATTCTCTTCCCCTTTGCTCAGCAGCATGTGTGTACAAGTGAAGAAAGGGGATGGTGGGAATGATCCAAGGCTGAGGCTTAGCAACCTTTGACTAGAAATTCAAGAGAAGTGAGTTAAAATTGAATTGGTTCACCAAGAGGTCAAGATGGAAAAAAAAACTGGCCAATGCAAAGACGATGGCCTGAAGAGAGGGGTCAAGAGATTAGAGGTCACTGTATGGGTGAAGAATAGGGTTTTGTCAAATAAGGCTGGGAGGGAGGTGAAAAGGCAATAGATTAGGTTCAGATGAGAGGTATAGGAACTCCTGACCATGGGGAAGCGGTACACTTGTGGGTGATGCCAAGATCAAAGGTACGACCATCTTTGTGTGTGGCTGACATCGAGTAAAGGAAGTCACAGGAAATGAGTAGCTTGAGGTTAAGGTGTTTTGAGGGACAGTTGATATGTATGATGAAGTTTCCAAGTACAAGGGCTAAGGCTGGAGAGGAAAGAAAAATTGTGAACTATATGCTGAACTCACTGAAAAAGGACAAGGATTGGACCTTGGAGTCTGTAAACCAAAGCTACCAGGATTCTGATTGGATGACAAGTATAAATACCAAGAACTCAAAGAAATAGAGACTGATGGAGGTAGAGAAAAAACCTGAAAGTGGTAATGAAGAGCAAGGAGTAATCCAACTTCCCAGCCTCAGCCAATGAGTGAAAAGAATTAGAGAAAACACAGCCAAGAGTGGAAAGGGAAGCAAATGAGGAAGGGGGGGGAGGGTGGGCGCAGATTTCAGACTAACTGGCAGATAGGAGAGGGAATGGGACTAAACTGACAGAATGGTTTGGATTAATTTTTAAAAATCATCTTAATAACCTGAGTTCCATATAATTTAATTTGTAACTAAATAAATATGTGAAGGTTTTCTCTGATAGGAGTTTATCATATATAGAGATATACACACACACATATATATATGTATATATGTGTGTATATTACACACACACACACACACACACACACACACACACACACACACACAATGCTCCAAATCACTATTTTGAGAAATATAAATCAAATGAACCCTGAGGTTTCTCCTCATACCCTCCGAATTGGCAGTTGTCAAAAAGGCAATAGCCAATGTTGAAGGGGCTATGAAATGATAGACACACTAATTTGTTAATGAATCTGCGAAACTGTACCATCATTTTGGAAATCAATTTGAAATTAGAGATTAAAGTGACTAAACTGTCCAAATTACTGGGCTGATCCCAAGGAAGCCATCAGTAAGAAGAAACTGCTCCCCTCCGCCACCACCATTATTTACAACAGTACTTTCTATAATAGCAAAGAACCAGAAACCAAACAGATCCTCAATGACTGGAGAATGTTTAAGTGAACTGTGGCACAGGTATGTAGTGGAATACTATTGTGCCATAAAAAATGATGTATGTGATGAACACAAAGAAGCCCGGAAGATCTACATGAACTGATGTAGAGTGAAGAAAAGCCAAGAACCTACAACAGTGCAAATGGAAGGACAACCACACACCCAAAAAATCAAAAGTGAATTAATAAATATAAAGCTCAAGCAGGAGTCAAAAGAAAAGAGATGAGAGGACAACACTAATTGACTTCTTCATGGAGGTAAGAGGTCTACATGTGTTAAACACTGCACAGATATTCAGACTATTTTAATACATTAATCAATTCTGCTGGGTGGGGAAGTTTCCTCTTTAAAAATACTATTTGTTTTATGGGATCTTCTCTGGAAGGGTGAAGTTAGGGACACTCAGGATAACTGTGATAGTGTAAGAAACAAAAGACAGCAATAAAAAACATTTAAAAAAGTAAATGTATTAAGGTCCCTCCTCCCTCATCACCATAAAGCATCTTTTAAACATTTCAGCGAGTTTTTTAAAAAGATCTTTTTCCCTCCTTTTTTCCCTTTTTGGTTAGAACTAGAATGTAAGCTTTAAGTCTCACCATTAGAAAGAACAAGAGACTTGGAATCAAATGACCTGAGCCCCAGTTCTTCCACTTATGTGCCAGAAGGTGATTCATTCGTCCTCTCTGAGCTTTAAGTCTGTCATCTACCTACCTCCTTAAGGGTATTTTAAAACTGTGAAGCACACTATAAATGTAAGCCATGATTAACATTACCAGCCCCTATCTTGTTGTGGCAGTCTGTTCCATATAACTCTTACTTATCAGGGCTGCCTTTGTTAAGGGGATTTTCCTCATGATACTAGTAACTATTAAGGGGACTACAATTTCTTTTCAACAAAAGCAGAAGTAATTACTTTGTAATTTAAAACACATTTTTAAATACAGATAAATGGATATACACATGTACAATGCATACCTGTAAGACATTCCTCTACCTTCCTATTAAAATCTGTTTTAAAGTTTTTCTTTTTTAAATAGACGCATGAGAACAAGTAGCTACTTATTAGGAAAGGCAAGATGCTTTAAGGACACACATATTAAATGCTTATAAATCCCCTTAGAATCATTTATATGCTCACAGTATAATCTTGTGAAATGACAGAAAATCTGAAAAAGTTAAGATAAAAAGAAATAAAGACGACATATACCTTCTGGCAAGATCAATCAACTCTCAAGATGGAATCAAAGTGTTACAATTCATGTTCAAGTATTAATAAAAGACTGCCTCCAAAACTTGTTGCTACTAGAACATAAATCCCTCTTAAAAAAAGAAGGCTGCCATGTCCTGCCTGGCTGCCATTTTAAATGTAGCACTTGGAGTTGGTTCCAATTCACTTGTGAGAGCCCCAGACAAACTAACTCAGATTCAAGATATTCTAAAGATCTATATTACCTCAAAATCATAGGTCACAATCCCCCACTAAAGTGTTAACTTTTCCTAATCACTGGGATAACAAATAACTCAAAGCTAAAACATTTATGCAATAGGATAGAATATATATTTATATAAGCATATAAATGTTTTCTATGTGTCAGGTAGTGTTAAACTCTTTAACAAAATATTCCATTTGGTCCTCACATATAGGTCTTACATGGCATGTAAGTCTTATTATGATCCTTATTTTACCATTGGGAAAACTAAGGCAAACAGAGGTTGTATGATTTGCACAGAGTCACACAGCTAGCAAATGTCTAAGACTCAGGACTTTTGACACCAGCGCCAATGCTCTAGTCACTGTCCTATCTAGCTGCCCCATACATACACACATACACACACGTACGTACACACACACACATATAATGTACCAATATATCAGTGTTAGTAAATAATGTCTAAGATTAAATAGAAAATGAATTAGGTTTAAACACAAAATGAATAAAAGTAAATGAAAATCTAGCTTTATAAACAAGAAAAAATTCTGTTCAAATAATTCAAATTTCAATTAGATATCAAACACAGCTCTTCATACACATAACAAAAAAACAATTGGTCAAATGCTCTGATTTGGTGGGATCTGTTAGTTGGTCCAAAAAACTTTTTTCATTTTGTTAAAAAGTAGAGTGAACATGAGTTTAAGAACTTTCCATAAAAAAAGAATTTGCTTTCAGCTACCCAAGAGGTGTTAGAATTAAACATTCAAAAATGTTTGCTTACGTATGTTTCACTCAGTTGTTTTTTTTTAAACTGTCATATTATTTCACCTCATTATATTATTGTAATGATGGTAATACCACTGAAACGATTAACATTTATCTGTTTTTTTCTATGGAGACCTTTCATAAAGATTCAGTTAAGAACAAGAAATATGCTATAGAGATCACACTTCAATTAACAGACATACCAACTTTAGGTTCTAGAACTCCACTTCCATCCCCAAAGAAGTTTCATACCATATTAACAGTTAAGTACATTTAACACAATGGATCTGGATTGGGAGTTTATTATAATAATGATGAGAAGCTGGAAGGGCAAAAGAAAAGGAGCATTTACCAGAGGGATAATGTGACAATTTCCTGGTCACATGTGACTGAATTTATAAATCTTATTTTTAGTTTATTGCTTTGGCACAAAGAATTACTATTTTAAATTTCCACATGCACACATGCTCACACAAAGCCTGGGCTTTCAATCTCTGCTTAGAATAGTGGAGAGTGCCAAATGTAATGCCAGGGGAAAATACCACAAAGTTTATATTTTCAGATTATGCAACTTAACACCTTTCACATCTAAGCTATCAGTATCCTATAAAGCTATTATATTTTTAACTAACATTTTCTTAAGAAATCCATAATTTGTTCATTCTCACCTGTTTTTACTCATCCAAATGACCCTTTCCTGGAATTCATGGTGTAATAGTTAAAATTAAGATAGACTGAGGCACGAAGTTCTGAGCATGATCCATTTAGTTACCAACAGCTTCCCAGCTAAGACCTCAAATGAGGGGGACAATTCTCTTTTACAGTTTTGAGAAGCAAAGAACAAAGAATAGGACTTTACAGGCAGCAACAAGTTATGATCTGTTAAGAGTCAGAGATCACAAAAGGCAAAATCCGTGTGATTAGTTGAAAATTGGGAAGGAGGGACTAGTAAACCGCTGCCCCTCTCCGCCCCGCCCTCCGTGACTAAGAAATGCTCCTCGTGGGAATCCAGCTGCTAGGTTAGAGATGATGGGTCACAACAAAACAGACATTCTTCAAAGGTGACACATTTTCTTGTCATAAGAATACAAGTGATGAACAAGAGAACTGGGTTTCTTACAACACAGCTGAATTTTTTTAACTAAGTTCAGAAACAGAGAATTATGACTTAGCCAGTACAGGACAGAATTAATTAACTATAAATTCAAATACCAATATATCAGTGTTAGTAAATAATGTCTAAGATTAAATAGAAAATAAATTAGGTTTAAACACAAAATGAATAAAAGTAAATGAAAATCGAGCTTTAAAAACAAGAAAAAATTTTGTTCAAATAATTCAAATTTCAATTAGATATCAAACACAGCTCTTCATACCCATAACAAAAAAACAATTGATCTGATTTGGTGGGATCTATGTTAGCGGGTCCAAAAAACTTTTTTCATTTTGTTAAAAAGTAGAATGGATCAATTCTCTTATTTAGTTTTGGATCAATAAAAAAGACACAGAATCAGTCTGATTACTTCAATAAATAAGCAGGTAGGTGATACATAGAATAAAGTTACTTTTCTCACGTAATTCCAAAGTGTTTTCCTGAACGATTAGCTCAATGGAAACCACGACTTCACCTACTGTGTATTAGTACACCTGTTTTCTCACATACTTAATAGTGACTGAGAAAATGTCTTTTTCACCCTTAACAATATGAAGTGAAACCTTAGAGATGCTTGAATTCTCATTTTTCTTATTATCAGTGGTGTTAACTGGGTTTTTGTACGGCTGTTTCTATTTTGCAATTTTTCTTTGACTATCATGAAGATGGAAATATGTAACAGTACTTGACAGTGTCAGGATAGCCTGCACACAAATCTCATCTCCTGTCTGTAAACAGCCTCAGTTTATACAAAATGCATAACACTTTATCTGTAACACCTCCCTTATGGGATTTTTGTAAGACTGTAAATTGTGAAGGACTATTATGAAGCCTTCCTTCCGCACTATCGTTCACATAGGTCTCTATCTTCTCTTAATTCCTAAATCCCTCATAGTCCATTTCACATAACAGGGGGCTGAGACCAGACTAACAGTGTAAAGGAGCCACTTCTATCTGGCTTGAGAAAATCTAAACAGTTTAAGTTTCAGAGTGTGCCCTTATACTTCAAAAATTGGTAATTACTACAAATCCAGGCTTAATTTTTTTGTCTAAACTTAAGCAAGTTTTTTTTTTAATAAAAATTTATTTATTTAACTTTTTACATTCATTTTCACAAAATTTTGGGTTCCAAATTTTCTCCCCTTTTATCCCCTCCCCCCACCCCAATGCACCAAGCAATCTGATTTTCCCTATCACCAATCTGCCCTCTCTTCTATCATCCCTCCCTTCTCTTGTCCCCATCTTCTCTTTTCTCCTGTAGGGCCAGATGACTTTCTATTCCCCATTAACTGTATTTCTTATTTCCTAGTAGCAAGAACAATACTCAACAGTTGTTCCTAAAACTTTAAGTTCCAAATTCTCCCCATCCCTCCCTCCCCACACATTCCCTTTGGGAAGGCAGGCAATTCAATATAGGCCCTATCTGTGTAGTTTTGCAAATGACTTCAATAATAGTCATGTTGTGTAAGACTAACTGTATTTCCCTCCATCCTATCCTGCCCCACATTGTTTCTATTCTGTCTTTTGATCCTGTCCCTCCCCAAGTGTTGACTTCAAATTGCTCCCTCCTCCCATTACCCCCCCCCACCATCACCCCTCCACCCTGCTTATCTCCTTCTCCCCCACTTTCCTGTATTGTAAGATAGGTTTTCATACCAAAATGAATGTGCATTTTATTCCTCCTTTAGTCGAATGTGATGAGGGTAAACTTCTTGTTTTTTTCTCAGCTCTCCTCTTTTTCCCTCCACTAAAAAGTCTCCTGCTCGCCTCTTGAATGAGATATAATTTACCCCTTCCATTTCACCCTCTTTCCTCCCACTACATTTCTCTCTCACCATTTACCTTAATTTCTTTTGAGATATGGTCCCATCCTATTCAATTCACTCTGTGCTCTCTGTCTCTGTATGTGCGTGAATGTGTGTGTGTGTGCATGCATGCGTGTATGTGTGTGTGTGTGTATGTGTGTGTGTGTGGTCCCATCAACTACCCAGATACTGAAAAGTTTTAAGAGTTACAAATATTGTCTTTCCATGTAGGAATGTAAACAGTTCACTTTTGGTAAGTCCCTTCTGACTTCTCTTTACTGTTTACTTTTTCATGCTTCTTCTCATTCTTGTGTTTGAAAGTCAAATTTTCTTTTCAGCTCTGGTCTTTTCATCAAGAATGATTGAAAGTCCTCTGTTTCATTGAAAGACCATATTTTCCCCTGAAGTATTATACTCAGTTTTGCTGGGTAGGTGATTCTTGGTTTCAGTCCTAGTTCCTTTGACTTCTGGAATATCCTATTCCATGCCCTTCGATCCCTCAATGTAGGAGCTGCTAGATCTTGAGTTATCCTGATTGTATTTCCACAATACTGGAATTGTTTCTTTCTAGCTGCTTGTAACATTTTCTCCTTGAGCTGGGAATTCTGGAATTTGGCCACAATGTTCCTAGGAGTTTCTCTTTTTGGATCTCTTTCAGGCAGTGATCGATGGATTCTTTCAATACTTATTTTGCCCTCTGGTTGTAGAATATCAGGGCAGTTTTCCTTGATAATTTCATGGAAGATGATGTCTAGGCTCTTTTTTTAATCATGAGTTTCAGGTAGTCCCATAATTTTTAAATTGTCTCTCCTGGATCTATTTTCCAGGTCAGCTGTTTTTCCCATGAGATATTTCACATTCTCTTCCATTTATTCGTTTTTTTTGGTGATTTCTTGGTTTCTCGTGAAGTCATTAGACTCCATCTGTTCCATTCTAATTTTGAGAGAACTATTATCTTCAGTGAGCTTTTGAACTTCTTTTTCCATTTGGCTCATTCTGCTTTTGAAAGCCTTCTTCTCCTCATTGGCTTTTTGAACCTCTTTTGCCAATTGAGTGAGCCTATTTTTCAAGGTATTATTTTCTTCAGCATTTTTTTGGGTCTCCTTTAGCAGGGTATTGACCCATTTTTCATGCTTTTCTTGCATCTCTCTCATTTCTCTTCCCAGTTTTTCCTCCACCTGTCTAACTTGATTTTCAAAATCCTTTTTGAGCTCTTCCATGGCCTGAGCCCACCAGACATCTACCTGGGATGTCTGGGATACAGAGGCCGACCTCCACGTCTTTCCCCGATGGTAGGAGTAGTTCCTCGTCATCAGAATTGAAAGGTGGGAACATCTGTACCCCCTCAAAGTAGCTCTCTATAGTCTTATTTTTCTTCCCTTTTCTGGGCATTTTCCCAGCCAGTTACTTGACTTCTGAGATTCCTCTGCACCCCCGTCTAGATCCGCCCAGCTAGTGCTTGGGGTCTGAGATTCAAATGGGCTTCCTGTGGCAGGTGTGGCTGCTATTCAATGTGAGCTTAAGTTCTGGTGCTTGGGTGGGGGTAGGGCCGCCTCCCAGGCTCAGTTCCCTCAGGGGCTTCATGCAGAGACCTTCAGTCATGGAGCGGGTGGGGGCAGGGCCACCTCCCAGGCTCAGTTCCCTCAGGGGGTTTATGCAGAGACCTTTGTAATGGCCCTGAACTTCTGTGTGCTGCTCAGGGAGTCCCGGGCCACCACTGCTGCCTCTGCCGCTGCCTCTGCCGCTCTCTCTGCTGCTGCTTCCCGAGGGGGCCCGTGTCACAGAGACACCCCGCTCCCCTCTCGGCCAGCCCAGAAGTCTCTCTCACTGACCTGTAGCGTCTGTGGGCGAAGGGACCTTCCCGGCCGCCGGAGGTTCCGTCCCTGAAGCCTGCTTGGATCTGCCCCTCTCAGCCGCGCGGCCATGGCAACTCCGGAGTGGGCTCCGCTTTCCGTGGCGTGACGGACTCTGGGGACGGCTCTCCAGTGCTCTCTGGAACGGAAATCTTTTCCACTGTGTTTCTGCACTCCTTGCAGTGATCCAGAATTCGTGGGGAGTTCTTGCAGGAAATATATGGGCTGTGGGTTCGGAGCTAGCATACACGAGTCTTTCTACTCCGCCATCTTGGCTCCACCCCCTTAAGCAAGTTTTAACAATGCAAATTAAATGTAAAAGTGCATACAAATTTAAATTTAAAAGTACCTATACATTCTTTCCCAAGAGCTCCCTTATTAAACATCTACCAGCACATCCCTAAATTGCTCTATAAAGACTGCTTGAGTTCCATAGGAACGCAATAGAAGGCTCAGGGAATGAAGTAAGCACCACACCAGAAGTCTGGTATGCTAAAAGTAAGAATGATAATCATAACTTGCACTTAAGTAGTGCTTCAAGGTCTGCATTACATCCATGATGTCATCTGAGTCTCACAACATCCCTGAACTAGACCTCTGACTTCACTGGTATATGAAGAAGCCCTAAGTAAGAACTTCAATCAATGCAGGCCAACTGTCTTAGATTGCCTGGGTTACTAAGAAGTCATGTAACTTGAACAGGGTCATGCAGCCAGTGCACTACTGAGAAGAGACCAGAACCCAGGAATTCCTTGCTCTGAGGTCAACACTCTATCCACTGCACCATGCCTTCTCCCCTCATATACAATACAGAACTTAATTGTTTTTCTTACAGTGAGAAGCAGTGTGGTATAGTAAATAGACTTGCAATATGATAGAAACCTAGTAACAAAAATTTCTGAAAGGGAAATGTAAAATACCAAGAAAAAACAATAACCATATTTCTAGTAAAAGAAATCAATACCACTGAACTCAATAACTTCTCAAAATATGCATTTGGTGGGAAATGACTGTGACAGAATCATGCTCAGTGATGGTAAAGGAAAGGGAAGAATATTGATTCTGGAATTGCAGGTGTTTGGGAATGCTTTTAATTCCTTAAGAAATTAATTTTTTAATTGCCATATTTTGAAAATTGTAACGTTGAATTCAAACTCTCAACTGACCTTTGGTTTACATACAGCTCTGAGTCTTAGGAGACCAGAATTCCCTAATCTGTAGCCATGTGGCCTTACTAGAAGAATACCACTTCTAAGTATGTCCACATCTAAATTTACTTATTGATCTTTATTTCTTTATTTACTTCAGAGCAGTTTGGGATGGCTGAAAGCTGTGAACCACAGTCAAGATGCAGCACAGGCTTCTCACCTTTTCCTAACCGATTCTGGTCCCATTGGTAGTGCATATCCAACATACATACAGTTGGACCAACTCACTGGGTCATTCATCCAATAACCCAAAGCATAGGCAAATTCATACTAAGATGAACACAAAACATTTCCATAAAAATTTCATATACTAAAAACATTTAGGCTATTCACCAAGAGTTCCCTCTTGTCCCTTCCTCATCTCACTCGTTCAGATGCCTTCCACCACTATTTCCCCCTTCACCTTTGTCTCCCATGAAGAGGTGCCCTTCTTCTTCCCAAGGCAAACCCCTCTACATGCACAAATGCTATCATTCCGTCCTGTCTTCTTCAGACTGTCCTCCTTCAGAGGACATTCTTTCATCTCTCCTTGTATACTGACTGCTTCCCTATTGCCTATAAATACAACTGTCTCCTTTGTCTCTGAAAAAACTTCACTTCATCCATCCCCACTGTCATCCTAAATATCTCCTCCCTTTCATGGCTAAAGTCCTTGAGAAGGCCATCTTACAACCGGAGTATCCACCTCTCTGTATCTCTCCTTTAACTCTCTACAATCTGGCTTCCCAGTGTCACCATTCAACTGGAAGTGGTCTCTTAAAAGTTTTCAAGACCTCCTGATTGTTAAATCTAATGGCTTTTTTTCAGTAATCATCCTTCTTGATCTCTCTTTAGCCTTTAATACTATCAGTCACCTTTTTTGCCTTTGATGGTCTCTTCTATGTCTTTTGTAAAACAGTTCTCTCCTGGTGTTCTTCCTAGCTGAGAAATCCTTCTCAATCTCCTTTGCTAGCTATTTACCCAGGTCTTTCCCAAGGCTCTGTCCTGGGCCATCTACTTTTCTCCCTCTATACTATGTTGCCTAGTGATCTGATCAGCTTCCACGGATTCCCTTATCATCTCTAGGCAGATGATTCCAAGATCTCTTTGCCCAGGCTTAATCTCTCTCCTGACCTCGTTTCATATCTCTATACTGGACATCTCAAATGGAATGTCTCATGGATATCTTAAACTCAACATGTCCAAAATAATACTCATTATCTCCCCCCTCAATTCCTTCCTTTTCCCCAATTTCCTTATTACTGCTGAGGGTACCATCATCCTTCCAGTCACTCAGGCTAGCAAATCTAAATGTTATCCCCACCTCCTCCTCCTCTCTTATCATACACACTGCCACCCTATATCCAATTTATTGCCAAGTCAGGTTGAATCTACCCTCTTAATATCTAACTCTGAAATGTCCAGGTGTGTATGTCCTCACTGCCTCACTCCGAGACTGTTGCAATAACAATGTGGTTAGTCTTCTTGCCTTAACAGTCCAGTCCATTCACCACCCAGTGGTCAGACTGATCTTCCAAAAGTGCAAGTCTGACCATGTCACTCCCTCTCCCATTTAATAAACTCTGTTTATAAACCCTATTACCTACAGAATCAAATGTAAAATTCTGCTCGGCTTTTAGGTTAACCTTTTCAATCTCCTTATATGTTACTCTCTTCCATATCTACAAACCAGTAACACTGGCCTCCCTTTCCTTGGACAGCACACTCAATCTTCTGAGTATTTTCACTGCCTGGAGCTCTTTTCTTCCTCTTCTCTACCTCACAGCTTCCCTGGCTTCCTTCAAGTCTCAGCTAGTCCCACCATCTGCAGGAAGCCTTTTCTGGTCCTATTTAACTTTATGAAATTATCTTCATATTATCCTGTATATATCTTGTTTCTATATAAGTATTTGCATATTATCTCCCCCCATTATTAAATTGTGTTCTTTGAAGGCAGGGATTCTTTGGGGGTTTTGAGGCTGGTTTTTTCTTCCTCTTTGCCCCAGTGCTTAGCATAGGGCTTGGCACAAAGCAGATGCTTTAAAAATACTTGCTGCCTTGATTTTTTTTCCCCCATTTAAGGTACTAGCCTTTATTAACCAACTTTATTACCAACTCTTTAGATATTTCTATTAAAACCTGAGAATGAAAAACAAAGTTGAAAGGGGCCAAACAAAACTTAACCAAGTCTCACATAAAGGATTTTTGTCCCAAGATGATTACACCACTTTACAATCTTAATATGAATTTCTTTTAGATATCTATTTTATTGTAAAGAAAGCAACATTTCTATCAAAAAGAGTTAGAAATCAGATCAGTGTAGAAATCATACAAACAGAATAATTTAGAGCAGAGAAAAGAGAATGTATTCAAAGTAATAGAGGCTTTTTAGAAAGACACTTAGATTTATTCAAAAACATACAAGAAAAAAAGTGGTCAAAAAGTAAAAAGACAACACTTAGCAGAAGTTCTATACAATCCAAAATGGCTAATCTTAAATACTGAATATGCATAGAATTTAATCATTACAGGTTTACTAAAAATGATAACTTTATAACCAAATTTCATCCAAAAAACTGCACAGAAATTTTGAATAGGAAAGCAAAGCACTGATCAAGTTATTCATATATCACTGCCAGAGCTTAACTTCATATTTAAGAGCATTTGTTAAATTTTGGAATTTAAATGCCAAACAAATTTGACAATCACCTATGAAAAAGGTCTTTAACTATACAACACTGTTATTTTGAGTACATCAGGACTGCTCTGCAGCCATCAAAAAAAAAAAAAAATCAAGAGAGATTGAAATACAGTATTTAAAAAAACAAAAGATGGTTCAACATTAGGAAAAAACTGACACAGTCTTGTTAAAAACAGAAAGTGGTTATTATTCTCTCCTTTAATGTGATTATATATATTTAAAACCAAAAACTAGCATTACTTGCAAATGAGAAGCACAAAAACTTGACACAGTCATATTAAAAACAAAAAACAAAATTCAATAATTCTTTTCAAAAAAAATTAAAAAGGATAACCACAAAAAGTGGTTTTTTGTGTCTTTCCATGTGATTATATATCATATTATATATATATACATATATATATATATATATATAAAATATAGTTAAAATGAAAAACTAGCATTACTTGCAAAGGAGAAGCATGGGAAACTTTCCCCAAAAATACAGGAATAAAGCAAGGATGCCATGTCAAAAAACATGATCCTAGAAATGCTAGCAACATCAATAAGATAATGGAAAGTAATTAAAGACACATCATTGACATAGAGGAGAAAAAAATTATCCCTATTAAAAGACAGTTTATTTAGAACACATCATAGCATCAGCAAAAGAGATACTGGAGATGAAGGGTGGACTCAGTAAGTGTTAGGATACAAAAAACCCACAAAAATCCAAAGCAATTCTATACAGCAATAACAAAAACTAACAGGAAGTGACAGAAAAACAGCATTCAAACATGCACAGAATATCTAAGATCCTCTGGTGACACTAGAAACATGTACAGTGTGCACGTGTGAATATGTACACATACGCATACACATGTACACACATATGTGTGTATTATGAGAGACTTCCTTACAAAAATGATGGAAGAAAATAAACGGACATTTATTTGATGCCTGTGGTTGGGCTACATCAATATGGTACAAATGATGAAATTACTTGAATCAATTTATAAATGCAGTGCTATTCAGACTATTTCATTTTTTTTTTTTTGTATTCTCACAATGTTTGACACGGATCAGACGCTTAATAATAAATATTATGTCTGGGGGAAAAAATAAATTGAAAAAAATAAATTCAGTGTTAGATCAATTGGACTAAGGTTAGGTCCTGATTAGTATGAACAATAAATCCCCTGAAATATTTACATGTTCAAATTCACATTATTTGAAGCTGTAATTATATAAAACCAGGTCACTGGTTCCAGACCAAAGGAAAGAGGCAGTGTCTGAATAAAGCAATGAAAAAACTGTTATTTGCACTACCTAGACTTAATTTTTGTTTTTTAAAATTCATTTATTTTTCGTTTACAACAGATACTACTGCAAGATTTTGAGTTCCATATTCTCTCCCCATCTCCCCCCTCAGCCCATCCCAAGACAGCACGCATTCTGATTAGCATTTCAGCCAATCTTCCCTCACTTCTCTCATACCCTTCCCTTCTCTTATCCCCATCTCCTTTGTTTTCCTGTAAGGCAAGATAGATTTCTATACTCCATTGCCTGTTTATCTTATTTCCCAGTTGTATGTAAAAACAATTTTTAACATTGGTTTTTAAAACTTTGAGTTCCATCTTCTCTCCCTTCCTCCCTTCCCACCCATCACTACTGAGAAGACAAGCAATTCAATATAGATTATACATGTGTGGTTATGCAAAACACTTCCATAACAGTCATATTGTGAAAGACTAACTGCATTTTATCCTGCCTCCCCATTTTCCTATTCTCTCTTTTGACACTATCCCTCTTCAAAAGTGTTTACTTCTAATTACTCCTCCTCCCATTTGCCCTCCCTTCTTTCATTCTCCCTAACCCCGCCTCCACTTAACCCTTTCCCCCCTACTTTAGATGTTCATACCATATTGAGACTGTATGTTATTCCATCCTTAAGCCAAATGTGATTAAAGTAAGGTTCACTCTTTTCCTCTCACCTCCCCCCCTTTTCCACTCCATGGAAAAAGCTTTTTCTTGACTCTTACATGTGAGATTATTTGCCCTATTCTTTTTCTCCCCTTCTCCTCCAATATATCCCTCTCTCATTCCTTAATTTTATTTTTTTAGATATCATTCCTACCTGTGCACTCTCTCGTCTATAGGTATATGATCCCTCCAAGTACCATAATGCTGAGAAAGGTATAAAGAGTTACAAAAATAATCTTTCCATGTAGGAATAACAGTTCAACTTTAGTAAGTCCCTTATGATTTCTCTTTCCTGTTTACCTTCTCATGCTTCTCTTGATTTTTGTGTTTAAAAGTCAAATTTTTATTCAGCTCTGATCTTTTCAACAAGAATGATTGCAAGTCCTCTATTTCATTGCATGATCATTTTTCCCCCTGAAGTATTATACTCAGTTTTTCTGGGTAGGTGATTCCTGGTTTTAATCCTGGCTCCTTTGACCTCTGGAATATCATATTTTAAGTCCTGTGATCCCTTAATGCAGAAGCTGCTAGATCTTGTGTTATCCTGATTGTATAATACTCAATATTCAAATTTTTTCTTTCTGGATGCTTGCAATATTCTCTTCTTGACCTGGGAGTTCTGGAATTTGACTACCATATTCCTAGGAGTTTTACTTTTGGGAATCTCTTTCAGGAGGCAATTTGTGGATTCTTTCAATATCTATTTTACCCTCTAGTTCCATAACATAAGAGCAGTCCTTCTTGATAATTTCTTGAAAGATGATGTCCAGGCTCATTTTTTGATCATGGCTTTCAGGTAGTCCCAAAATTTGTAAATTGTCTCTCTTGGATCTATTTTCCAGGTCAGTTGTTTTCCCAAGGAGATATGTCATATTGTGTACTTTTTCTTTCATTCCTTTGGCTTTGTTTTATAATTTCTTGATTTTTCATACAGTCATTAGCTTCCACCTGGTCCATTCTAATCTTTAAGGAATTATTTTCTTCACTGAGCTTTTGGATCTTCTTTTATACCTGGTCAATTCTGCCTTTTGGGCATTCTTCTCCTCATTTGGATCTCCTTTGGCATTTGGGTTAGTCTCTTTTTTAAAGTGTTATTTTCTTTAGCCTTTTTTGGAGTCTCCTTTAGCAAGCAGTTGACTTGTTTTTCATGATTTTCATGCATCACTCTCATTTCTCTTCCCAATGTTTACTCTCCTTCTCTTACTTGATTTTCAAAATCCTTTTTGAGCTCTTCCATGGCCTAAGACCAATTCATATTTTTGTTGGAGACTTTGGATGGAGGAGCTTTGACTTTGTTGTCTTCTGTTTGTGTTCTTTGGTCTTCCTTGTCACTAAAGTAAGATTCTATAGTCTGATTCTTTTTCTGGTTTTTGCTCATTTTCCCAGTTATTTACTTGACTTTTGAGTCCTTTGTCAACGTAGTTCTCTGCTTCCACTGGGGGTGGGAAGTGTACTGTCAGTCACTTGATTCCCTCACAATCTGTGGGCCAAGAGCTCCAGAAACAGTTGCTGCCCCTGCCCCAGCTGATGTTCTGCAGGTTCCTCCTCTGTGGGCTCCTCCACTCCATTCTCACACAGGTCCCACAGGTTTTTTTTCCACTGACCTTGCAATTTGTCCTCAGCATTTTGGGGCTGTGAATTCTGAAAACTGCCATGGGTGCCTGAGATTCAGTCCCCTCAAAGCCTGTTTAGCTCATGTCTGTGCTGCTGTCCTATGCTGTACTGTACTCTGCTCCCAGTCTGGCACAATAGATACTTCCAGTGACCTCTCACATTGTCTCAGACTGCAGATTTGTTTCACTCCATCATTCTGTGAGTTCTGCACCTCCAGAATTTGCTTAGAGCCATTTTTTACAGGTATTGGCTGGGTTTGAGGGAGAACTAGCAAAGTATGTGTTATTACTCTATCATCTTGGCTTTGCCTCGCCCCCCAGACCTAATTTTCAAACTAAGGTGTTATTGTATAGAGCTATGCCAAATTATAACTAAATTACTCTAGATGAAGAAATGTTTCTCCCTGTTTCTGTCGAATTCCTCTGCTCCTATAATCCAATACAAGCTCCTCTTTTTGGCAGTGATGTGTTTCACAGGCTGATGTCCTTCTAATTTTTCAGGTATATTATACTTTATTTCACCTTAACCCACTCTGCAATCCAGTCAAACTGGTGACTGTGCCTTTGCACAGGTTATGCTGGGAATACACAACCTCACCACATCTGAATCTTTAAATTCCTAGTTTCCTACAACGCTCAGTTTGCTTTCATTTAATTTTATTTTATTTTGCTATAAATTATATGCTCCTTAAGGGTCAGTGCTGAACAGTGTCTGGCACAAAGAAGGCACTTGTTAAATACTTGTTGATTAATTATATATATATTTGGATCGTCAAAAAAAACCCCTCAAATCTTACCCTTATTGAGTTCTCTGCAGCCTGTGACACTGCTGCTGAATACCTTCTCCTCATGGATATTCCCTCTTCTCTAGGTTTCTATGATACTGATTTCTCTTGGTTTTCTCACGAATCTATCAAATAATCACTTATCATTTTCAGTCTCCCATTTACTATGTGATATACACTACTATGGGCAAATATTAAAGCTTTGTCCTCTGTCTTCTCTTTTCTCTCCATCAGTTCAGTTATGAACCTATGATCTCTATGCAGATCATTCCCAGATCTAACGCATATATGCAGCTCTAATTTCTACCCTGATCTTCAATTCCCTATCACCAAATACCTACTAGACATTTCAAAGTGGATGTCCCATAGCAGTATGTCCAAAAGAAAATTCATCGCCTTTTCCTCAAAGCTTCTATTCCTCTTGCAAACCTCACTACTCCTTCTGAGAGCACCACCACCCTTCCAGGCACTCAGGTTCACAAGGTCTTTCTTCTTTGTATCTTCATTCTCACTCCACAAATCTAATCATTTGCCAAATCTTGTCAATTTCTATTTCCACACCTCTCCTACGTGTTCCTTTCTCTTCAAGCATATAGTCATCACCTCTCACCCAAACTAATGTTAACAGTCTCGTAACTGGTCTCCCTTCTTGAAGTCTCTTCCCACTCCAATCCATCATCCATATAGATGCCAAAATATTTTACCTAAAATGCAGTTATGTCATTCCCAATTCCCCTTCCCATCCTACCTACATACATTCAATTAACTCCAGCAGCTTTCCATTACTTCTAGGAGCAAAACTTCTCACAACTTGGGCCCTTTCTATCTTTTCAGACTTTTACCCATCACTCATATCCATGCATTCTACAGACTAGTCACACTGGCCTTTGAGTAAGAGTTGATAGGATCTGTCACATTAACTACCTTGTGGTGCTTCATTCCTCACCCACAACCACAACACAGTAAGAATAGCCTTCATTCTACATTCACTGTAGAATGAATTTGTGATTCACTAAGGGAAAGGACTTGTGATTTCATTTGTATAAAGAACTCCCAGGTAAGGAAATGCTCTCTACCAATTCAACTCATTACCTTTTCTGCTGTTTAGTCTTAAAAAGTTACCTTGAGCACTAAGAATGACTTGCCCCAGTTCACAAAGCCACCACATGTCAGGTGGGGCTAGAACCCAGATCTTCATGGCTCTGAGGTAAGCTTTCTATCCAATATATCATGACAGAGGATTAGAGTTGAGTCAAAAGGAGGATTTTTACATGAAATAAACTACAAACAATTAGGAATCAGCATAAATACTTTGTTATCTTAATGCTGACTTAGGGCTATGATGGAAAACACTCATAGTCTAGATTTGACCTGTTGCTTCTTTAGTAACCCATAGCATCTATTTTAAAAGACACTGAAGACAACAGATTTAATAGGAGTTTTGGTGAATCTTATTTATCACCACCACATGTTTATGGGTCATAATTATGGTTTAGTAGGTAAACTTTAGACCTGTGATATCACTGGTGCAGAGAACTCCAAAGGATAAAAAATGAAAACACACACACACACACCCCTACCTCTGCCAGTGTGGATCTGTGACTGTTCTGCAACTTATAGTCTTAGAGAATCAGCTGAGGTCATTTATCCATCAAGCAGCTAGTATTTATTAGGTGACTACTATGTGCAAGGCACTTCACTAGGTCTTTGAAATACAAAGACAAAACTGAAAAAGTTCATGACTTCAAGGATCCATTTTCTCCAAGAATAGACCAAAAAGAGATTAAGTAATTGCTTAGCACCACATAGCCATTATGTGCAGAAGCAGGACTGGACTTCAGATCTTCCTGATTCCTAGGCTAGCTCTTGATCCACTACATCTTCCTGCATCTCATTATACACTATTAGAACTGGAATTTGTTTTTATTGTTCAGCGGTGTCCAGCTCCTCATGACTCCATGGACCATTATGGCCAAAGGGTTTTCTTGGCAAAGATACTAGAGTGGTTTGCCATTTACTTCTCCAGTTAAGGAAAATACAGCTGAAATGACTTGCCCAGAGTGACGCAGCTAGTAAGTGTCTGAGGCTGGATTTGAACTCATCTTCCTAATTCTAGGATCAATACTCTATCCACTGAACCATCTGGCTGCCTCTGAGAATTGGAATAGCAACCACCAATTAATTTTAAATCCTATTCTAAGAACGTCAATGATTTCTTTTCAAATGTGAATGGTTAACAATGGAATTTTTACTTTAATAGTATTTTATTTTTTCCCAATTACATGGTTTCCAACATTCACTTTTATAAGACTGAGTTTACAATATTTTTCTCCTTTCCCTTTCCGAAGACAGCATGCAATCTGATACAGACCATACGTATACAATCATATTAAATATATTTCCACATTAGTCATGCAGTGAAAGAAGAATCAGAAAAGGGAAAAAACCATAAGAAAAAAGAGAAAATAGCATGCTTTTGATGTGTAATTCAGACTTCATAATTCTTTCTCTGACTGTGGATAGCATATTCTATCTTAGAGTATTCTGGAATTGTCTTAGAACACTGTACTGCTGAGAAGAGTAAGTCTATGAGAAGTGGTTATCACATGGTGTGGCTATATTGTGCACAGTGTTCTCCTGGTTTTGCTCACTTCACTCAGCATCGGTTCATATAAGTCTTTCCAAGTTTTTTTGAAGTCTGCCTGCTCATCATCTTTATAGAACAATAGTATTCCATTATATACATACACATAATATATGTTATATATTATGTATTATATATTATATTGTATACATATATTATATGTACATATGTATTACACATATATATATATATCACAACTTATTCAGTGATTGGGGATACCCTCAATTTCCAATTCTTGGCCACCACAAAAAAGAGTTGCTATAAATATTTTTGTACAATTGGGTCTTTTTCACATTTTTATGATCTCTTTGGGATACAGCCCTATTAGTGGTATTGCTGGCTCAAAGGGGATGTACAGCTTTATAGCCCTTTGGGCATAGTTCCAAATTGCTCTCCAGATTGCTTGGATCAGTTCACAACACCAACAATACATTCATTAGTGTCCCTAGTTTTCCCACATCTCCAATATTTATCATTTTCTTTATCTGTCATATTAGCCAATCTGATAGGTGTGAAGTGGTACCTCAGAGTTGTCTTAATTTTCATTTCTCTAATCAACAGTGATTTAGAGCATTTTTTCATATGTCTATAGATAACTTTAACTTCTTCATCTGAAAACTGCCTGTTCATATCCTTTGACCATTCATCAACTGGGGAATGACTTGTGTTCTTATAAATTTGACTCAGTTCTCTATGTATTTTAGAAATGAGGCCTTTATCGGTGATACTAGCTGTAGAAGTTGTTTCCCAACTTTCTGACTCCCTTCTAATCTTGGTTGCATTGGCTTTGTGCAAAAGCTTTTTAATTTAATGTAATCAAAATAATCCATATTGCATTTCAGAATGTATTCTATCTTCTGATAAATTCTTCCCTTCTCCATAGGCCTGACATGTAAACTATTCCTTACTGTTCTAATTTGCTTATGGTATCATCCTTTATGTCTAAATCATGTACCCACTTTTGACTTTATCTTGGTATATGGTATAAAAGGTTAGTCTAAACCTAGTTTCTGCCATATCATTTTCCAGTTTTTCCAGCAGGTTTTGTTAAATAGTGAGTTCTTATCCCAGAAGCTAGAATCTTTGGGTTTATCAAACAGTAGGTTACTATAATCATTGATGACTGTTTCTTGTGTACCTAATCTATTTCACTGTTATTTCTTAGCCAATAGCAAAAGCTTTTGATGAATACTACTTTATAATACAGTTTTAGATCTGGTACAGCTGGGCTACCTTCCCTTGCATTTCTTTTCATTAATTCCTTTGATATTCTTGACCTTTTGTTCTTTTAGATGAATTTATTTTTTTTAATTTTGACTAAAAATAGGAAAAAGGAACTTCCTCCCTGGTTAGAGCTTGCATGCATGCTATATATGTGTGTGTGTGTGTGTGTGTGTGTGTGTGTGTGTTTGTGTATTTATTTATTATAAGCCATATAAATATTGAATTAAGATTTGAACTCAAATCTTCTGACTCCAAGTCCAGTACTCCTTCTGCCACCTCCTACTATCTTTCCTCTTGACTATAATTCACTTGCTTTACATCTCCTAAACAATCAAAACTCCAGTTGGCCTATAATTTAAGTATCCTGATACTAAATAATAGAAACATTATCATAGATCTTGTCATCACTAGAACCATTCTAGTTCTAAAATATTGAGTTCTAGGTTTCCCTTCTTAGACTATAACCTCTTCTCCTTTCATCTCTTCCATACCTTCATTTCTTCTAAACTGTTCTTTTTCGTGACTTAGTTCTTCAACTGTTGCCCCCTTTCTGGATTCACTTGTCTTCTGTACCCTATTCATCTATTTCAGTCATTCCCCCTAGCATTCTAGAATAACTATATTTCCCCTTTCTCCATTTTTAAGATATTTAAGTGATTCTGAGGAGTCACAAAATGCAACCCAATGGCTCTGGAAGAAATTCATTGCACGTAATGTTACGTTAGTTCCCAAGGTACCTATTCTTTTAAAAACATTATAAAAGGTAGATCAAAGAAAATGAAGACTAAGTAAGGTATGTGACCTGCTTTACTTTCATAATTTTTTTTAAAAGAATAGGTTTCTTGGGAACTAATCAAATTGATGTAGAAATGTTTTCCATATCGATATACCTCTGATTCATATCAATGAGCAATGTTAATGCCTTAACAATTCAAAGTATAGTACAGGTTTAGAGCTAGAAGAGGCCTTAAGAGGCCAATCTAATGAAGAAAACTGAGACCTAGAAAAGTTAAGCAACTTGCCAAAAGTTACAAAGGCAAGAAAAGGCACACCAGTGAACCGTTAGTTATTTTCTTACATTAGTTACATATAAAGTGAAGTGGCTCAGTGTTCCAAAAGGTTTTTAAATTATGGAATTACTATAATCTCCAATCAGTTTTTGCCAGGTAAACATACTGTAAAGGATACTTGGAAAAAAATCTTCATAAGATTCATTAATTAGGTACCATCAAGTAATAGTACTATGCAAAAGAATACTTTCAATTCCACCTTGAATAAGTAAAACCACTATTCATTCGCAAAAGCAAAAGGGCACCATACCTTTTTTAGATTTGTTTTAATTATTAAACTTTCTTTTTATTGTGAACTTACAACTATTTCATTATACAAAGAACAAGAGGACAATCTGAGACAGCAGTATAAAACTCTAGACAGAAACAGATACCTGCCAGCATACTAACTTAGAAAGAAACACAAATTAGCAATATCTATTTTTTATTTTATTTTTTCATTTATTTTGTTAAACACTTCCCAATTATATTTTAATCTAGTTTCAGTCTCACTAGGGAGTTTACCTCCATTGGGTTGATACCTCTGGTCCAAGACATTGTTATATAAACAGAACTTTGAATTTTTTTTTGTCTTCTTGTCTATTTTACCACAAAATCTAATATGAAATGATTTTTAGAAACTACTCTTCATTATTTATCCTGTCTTCCAAATATTTTTACTGTAAAAACTGTATTAAAATGTTTTATTCATTTTAAAGCATATCATTGTCACTTTCCAAAGCTCTTTTTCTCCCAGCTCTAACTCTCCCTACCCCAACCAACAGCCTTGTCCCTTGTGACATAGTACCTTCTTTCTAAAGAAATTCCTATAAGTCCAGTACATTAGTGATGCAATGAGGCTAAGATAAAATGAGGCTTTGGCCTAGGCACTAACAATTGGAGAGGAAGGATATTTCCTGGGGAGGGAGATTTTCTTCTCCTAGAAGTCTAAAGACATGGAAAACATACAACTTTCCCCACCACCCCCCTACAAAAATTAACCTACACTCATTCTACCTAGGCAACCCCAGGTCAACTGAAATTACATTGACCCCTGAACAACAGGAACAATTCTCTCACCCCAAAGAAGTCTAGGCTCTTTTGCCAGAGCTTGTGTGTCCCACTAAGTATTTCTCTCTTTGATAAGAAGAAGGTCCTCTGAAGTAAACCTTATTTCCAGTGCAATTCAGCCTCCGTTTCAGAGACAACCGATCCCGAAGGGCCCTTTCTTCATGGGGAATTCATAGTCAATGCAAACATTTCATGCTGCCCAGAACAACTTTGAAGTTCCTGACTCTCAGACTTTGTCTTCTACTTCCATTAGCCCCTATTCCAGACTGTTCCTTCTGCTGCTATGAAGACCTCCAGGAATAATAAAAGATACTTAAATGGCTTTGCCCCAGGTGAAAAAATTGCTGGTTTCATCTGTATATTATTGCATTAAATTGAACTGATAATTCAATTAGCTATTTTATATATTCTTTAAAATTCTTCACAGAAAAATGTTTTTTAAAATAGTATCTTTTACTTATTTTTTGAGGAAAACTTCAGCTGAAAACTTACTTTTAATTTAATCTCCCTAGTCTTTTTTCCTGCATCATCTTTCATACAAACGTAGAAAACACAACTTAGACATAAAATGATATTTCATTATTTTTGAAAGCTAAAATAAATATCTTAGAATCTGAGAAACACAGCAGGCAGAAAATACAGCAAGCATAGTATCCCCTTCCCTACCTCCACTATCACACAGACATTTGTTAAATCAACTATACCTTTACTGGCTCTGTTGAAGGTGTATTTTCTGTTTTCTGATTTATAGTGACAGCCCCATTTTCAGAACTGAAAAATAAGAACCACAAAGTTTTTGTATCAATACAATGCATAAATTATATTCATTATAATTTAATTTGAAAATCAATAAGAATTTTGCCTGTCTATCTCTGATTCACTTAACACATATCCTACCAAGAAAACATTAATCTGAATGAATATCAACCTCACAAACAAGTTCAAAAGTATCAGCTTCAACCATAGTCACTAGTCCATCCTATGTTCATTGATCACCAATATCATAGAAATGATACAACAGAAGTGAGAAAGCAGTAGTTGTTAAAGATCTGGTACTTAGTTCTAATTAAAATATGTATTTGTTTACAAACTGATTCATTTTACATTTTAATTCTGGGACCCATGATGAGTGGCATGCTGAATGAATAAAACTGCAAATAAATACCATAAACATATAATAAATTTTCTTTCTGAAAAAAATTGTTACTGGGTAACCAAGTATGAAGAACATTTTCTTTTCTAATTATATTTTTTCATTTGTTCTTAAATTGTATGTATGGTTCATTCTTAACTCAAACAACAAATAAAATGAGCATTTCTGTATGCATAGAAAACCAGGAGGATTATAAATGAAACTGCAAATCACTATTATGTAGCATTTCTTTTCCTTTGAAATACAAACTAAATCCATTCTTTCCCCTACCATCCCCCATGCCCATGGTTCTTTTTGGACTTCCTTCTGTTCTCTTTTGCATACTTTGTAAATAAATGATTCAATGACTTTTTTAAAACACTATACCTATATATATCCTATACCTCCCTCTTCCTTCTATCCCCATACTCACAATGTAAAAAAAATTTGTAACAAATATGCCCAGTCAAAACAAGTTCCTCCATTGCCCACATGTGAAAATGTATGCCTTATTCTCAATCTTGAGGCCATCACCTCTGTCATAAAGGGGAGCACCATGCTTCATCACTGCTCCTCTGGAGGAGTTGTGGATGGCCTTTGCACAGATCAGAATCCTCAAGTCTTTCCACACTGTTTTCCTTAACAATGCTGCTGGTATCATATAAACTGTATTGATACTTTTCATGTCCTTTTTCATCAGTTCATACAATTCTTCACAGTTTTCTACAAAAACATCTTTTTCTTCATTTCTTAGGGTACAATGATATTCCATTACCTATCACCTACAAAAAAATGTTAGTCGCACTTCTTCTTTGCCTATGCTTATTACCTCAATTTCTTTTTCTTTTTGCATTACTACGGCTAACCTTTCTAAACCTATTATCAAATAATAGTAGTGATATACATCCTCAGTTTTACCCCTAATCATATTGTAAAATCTTCTAGTCTTTCTCCATTACATACCACATTGTTGCTTTATTTATAATAGATAAGGCTTTTCAGGAAAAGGTCCATTTATTTCTAAGCAGGTCAATATTTTTAATTGAAATGGTTATTGAATTTTGACTTTTCTAAAAAGCTTTAAAAAATATCTATTGATATTATCATGTGGTTTTTATAATTCTTGTTATTAACATGACTGATTACATGTATCACTTTCCCTATTTAGAATGAAACTTGCATTCATAGCATAAATCTAACATGGTCATAGAGTTTACTCTTTTTAATGTGTTGGTGTAGCCTCTCTGATAATGTTTTCTTTACTATTTCTGCATTAACGTTTATTAAGAATACTAACCTATATATTTTTTCCTGTTTTGCCTTTCCTCAATTTTGATAGCAAAATCATATTTGTATGATAGTAAAGAAAATTTCTTCTGCCAATATTGGGTTACTTATAAATTGGATTTTTTTTTTCCTTCTTGTCTATTTTACCACAGAATCTAATATGAAATGATTTTTAGAAACTACTTTTAATTATTTATCCTCTGTTTTCCAAATATTTTTACTGTAAAAACTATATTAAAATATTTTATTAAAGCATATCACTGTCACTTCCCAAGGCTTTTTTCTCCCAGCTCCACCTTGCCCCACAACCAACAGACCTCTGCCTTGTGACAAAGTACCTTCTTTATAAGGAAATTCCTAGAAGGCAAGTATATTAGTGATGCAATGAGGCTAAGATTAAATGAGACTTTGGCCTAGGCACTAACAATTCTATCATTTATCTATTTATAGATTACTAATCCATTGATAATTCTGTTCATCTTAATATTTCGTATTTCATAAATACTAATCCTCTTTATTTAATTTATCAGTTTGGTTGGCATATAATTAAACAAGATAATTTCTGATAGTTTCCTTTCATCTACAATTGCTATAAATTATTTTTTTAATACAATTTGGTTTTTTTCTTTTAAAAATACAACTAATTACCAGTTTATCTATTTTGTTAATTTTTAAAATTTATTTATCAATTCAGTGAACTTCTTACTTTTGTTTTTGCTAATCTTTGATTTTCCAGATTTCTACTTTAATGTTTAGTTTTCTGATTTATTGTTATTCTAGTTTTTTTAGTTGTACCCTCAATTCATTGATCTTTACATCTCTTTTATTAATGAAAGTGTTTAGAGATACAATATCTCTCCTAAAGATTGCTTTAGCTACATCCCAAAACTTGTGCCATGTTATCTCAATTATGTAATCTTCACTGACGCAATTTTCTTTTGTTCATAGTCGTTCTTTGATTCATCAATTCTTTAGAATTAAATTATTTGCTAATCAATTTTGATATTTTCATCAAAGGCCCTTTATTCATTATAATGTTGGTCCTTTATTAATTAAAATTCTATTTCACTGAGGTCTTCAATGGATGTTTAATATTTCTGTTTTTATACATTTGTTGGTGAATTTTTATGTTCCTCTTTTTGTAAAGGAGCTACACACATCTAAGAAATAGGTAACCTTCTTTCATTTCCCAGTCGACAATTATGGAGATTCATAATATCACAGGTTCTTAACATTTTTCTTGTTTCATTGTTGCTAAGATTTGTCTAGGTCTGAAAGGAATCCATTGAAGTCCCTCACTATTATAAAATTACCATCTATTTTTTTCCTCTGTAATTTAACTTACTTTTCCTTTTATTATTTAGACACTATGCTGTTCAATGCTTACATTTTAAGTATTAACATTACTTTGCTATTATTTAAGAATGATACTGTATCCTGACATCTCTTTTTAACTGTTGCTTTGTCTGAAATCATAGCTGCTTTTCTTGTATAAGCTACTGATGGATTGATGGATTCTGTTTTTAACAGTAATCAGTTCCAAAACCCTTCCATTTTAGAGGTGATTTTATCCCACTGACATTCAGTTATGTTTGTTAATCCTCTATTTCCCTTGATGCTGTCTTCTTGCATTATTCCTTTATTTATTTCCAATCATCTCTCTTTACTAGAAAGCAGAAGAGAATTTTAATAGCACTGATCTATAATTTTCCTCTCTGATGATACCTCCAATCCCCCAATTACAGGTTTTTACTCTCTTCTTTCCTTTCTTTCCCTTTTATTTTCCACTTTCCAATCTACTCTATAATGCTAGTTTCTTTTGTTTATAACTATTCCCTTCCTCATTCTGTTCCGTTTTAAAACGTTCCTGAATCCCCTTCTATTTCCCACTGAATTTAATTCACTTCTGCACCCAACTCTGTGTGAGTGCACACACATAATGGTCTAAGCTAAACCTTCTTTTGCTTCATTTCTCTCAGACATTTTTTCCTGAGGATCCAATTGGACTTACTTCCTTGTACTCTTTCCTTCTGAGATCCCCTCCATAACATTTCTTCATTGTGTCCTGCTTGTTCTTCAGTTTAATCTCATGTCCAGCCTCAAGCGATTGCATTAGGACTCTGTGCTTGGGCCCTGCTTGGTTCTGCATACAATGACCAAGGACAGGTCCTGGTTTCCATAAGAATTCATGGCTGGTCTTAGGTCTGGCTTTGTCCTCTTTGTTCCCTATGCACAGTTCCAAACCCAGAGTTAGTTCTATTTCATGCTATAAACCTGACAGGAATCAACCAGATGTTGCTGCTTATGTTGGTTGCAAGGATTCTGCAATACCCCAAAGCACCTCTGCTTCCCAGGTGCTTTCCTAGGTCCTGAAAGAGGAGTATGGTTCTCTTTCCTGCTCTGGGTCCATGAGCTTCTTTTTGCACACTCTGTCTTCTACTGATTCTGGCTTGTCTCTGCTTAAAGATTCCAAAGGATTCTGGCACTCACTCCTGGAAGACCTTGTACAGAAAACCTTATAGCTTTTTCTCTTCAGTTTTATTGCTCCTTCAGTTGCCTTTTTAGAGCTTTACTGGGGTGTCTCTGAGGAATCTGGGCTATTCCAGGACCTAAGATACCCAATCTTTCCACCATCCTCTCAAGATCCTAAGATTCAATGTAGAAAAATCTTAACTTGTACGATTCCTTAATTTTCTGCATATCTCTTGTATATGTTGAAATAATTTAGCAGATATGATTAGTAGGCTACTGACAGTAATTAGGGGGGAAAAGTAATTAGGGGTGCAGATAAAGGAGTATGGAACTTGCAAGTGAGCCTGACTTTGCTTCCTGGCAAGATTATATAACATATTATTAACAGAATGCTTAATGAGCAACTACAAAAAGGAAGTAGTGATCACAAAGAGCGAGCATAGCTTCATCAAGAATAGGTCATGTTTTCCTAACTCTACAACTAGAGTTGTAGATCAGGAAAATAATATCGTTTTTACCTAGAATTCAGCAAATGACCAAGTCATTCATGCTATTCTTTTGGAAAATACAGAGACATTACAATGTAATTACAATGTCAAATGCAAGATGCATTTGAACTCATAAGATGCCTAAAACAGTATTAAGGTTCATTTCTATATTCATAATGAATAAGTAGAAGAAAGCAGAATGTATTCTAAACCATACCTTTAAGTTTTATAGGAGTATACGTAAGAGTTCGTAGAAAAGATAAATATTCTAAAGGGGATAGGAAACTCAAGATCAAAATTCTGAAAAATGCTTATTAATTTATGACACAAACCATTCTAATGAGGGATGTGAATATGTATCTAAAAAATGCAGTTTCATAAATAATTGACCAACTTAGATCTTAAAAAGACATGTCATGGAAACATAAAAATTAAGTGTTTTCAATGACAGTAAAATGACTCAAGTTCAAGATTATTTTCCAGAATCATAACTGATACTGTCAAAAGTTTTACCTTCTATCATTTAAAAAGCCTGGCAAAACACATTTACATCCTTAGATTTTTTTCACCTCATTGCCTTAAAATAGTCAACTAAGTTTTCTCTAGTGCATGTTGAACCAAGGTAGTATCTGGAATTAGTTACGTACTGAATAATCAGAACAAGAAGGAACTGTTAAGGCTAGCCTCTGTTTTACAAGAAAATAATTTTTAAAATCAAAGTAAAGGAAATCATTTTTGTAACCAAAAAGTAAATTAAAAGCATAAATTAGTCAGAATAACTCCAGCCACAACTTTAGAATATCACATTAACACAATACAAATATTATACAATACTTTCTTTATAGCATAATATACACATCATTGTTAAGCAAGATTCTTATCTGCCTATTTAAAACAATGGAACATGACAAACTTTACTATGACTTAACTTTTCTTTTGACTAATTTAGCATATAACAACAGTACTTGCTTCCAGCTAGGGCGTTTCCTACTTCCAAGTTCCATTTATGGGTTAGACAATAAAGGTCAGGGAGTTCAATTCTTACCTGACTTCTCCAAAATTAACAAGCTTAAAATTCAAATCGTTGTGATGCTTTTTATAAAAAGAAAAATACCACCACTGATTAGGTTATAACTGTATTCTTAGAAACCACATTCCACTTTTTTTTTTTTTGGTTCAGACCTGTAATTTTTTTTACCTATATAACTGAGGAATGCCCTATGAAAAAACTCTCAACATGAACAGATGATCAACTGTTCCAAAATTTGTTTTCTTAGAGAGCTGCCTGAAGTGCCGAGAATTTAAAGGTCAGTCACAGTCACCAAGCATTTTTTAAGCGCCTGTTAGTGACTGGCACCAAACTAAGTGCAGGGAAACAAATACAAAAGAGAGTCACTGCTCTCCGGAACTCAAGAGTCAAATGGGGGAGATAACATGCAAACAGCTACGAACAAACAAGGTACGTACACAATAAACTGGAAACAACGAAGAAACTAAAGTCAAGGGAATTAAGTTAAAGGATTCTTTTGGAAACTGGGATTTAACTGGTTCTTGAAGAAAGCCAGGGAAGATAGGAAGCAGAGATGAGGAGGAACATTCCAGGGATGGAGACAGCCAGTGAAAATGCCCAGAATCAGGAGATGAGACTTTATTGTTTAGGAACAGCCGGGAAGCCACTATCTTTGGATCAAAGAGTATTCGGTGATCAGAGGGTGTAAGACCAGAAAGGCAGGTGTGGGAAGGTTAGCTAGAAGGTCTTTGAATGCCAAAATGGGAGATTTTGTATTTGATCCTGAAAGGTGATTGGGAGGCACTGGAATTTACTGAATAGGAGGGTGATATGGTCAGAATTGCATTTTAGGAACATTAATCTGACGGTTGAGTGGAGGATCGACTAGAATGGGGAGACACTGGAAGCAGGAAGACCAACAAGAATGGTTAGATAAGACTTGAGAATCATTAGCATAAAGATGGTTACTGAATCCCTGGGAGCCAATGAGACTGTCTAATGAAAGAATATAGAGGGGAAAAAAGGACAGAACCGTTAAGGGACACACACAGTTAGCAGGCAGTACAAAGATCTAACAAAGGAGACAGAAACAGACACGTTGATAGGTAAGAGAAGAACAGGAAAAAGCGAGGGAGGAGAGAGGAGAGAGAAAAAGAGAGAAGAACATATCAATACAGCAAGGATAATGACAAAGATTGCAGAAAGGATAAGGATTGAGAAAAAGCCAGCAGATTTGGTAACTAGAAGGTCTCTCTCCTGACTTCCACTGGACAAGCTGGTGTACTGCCCAAAAATGAAATTCCCTCTCTGTCACTGCACAAATATTACTCCATTTCTAGAAGGCACTTTCTCCTCAGGTTGACTTCAAAGTGTAGAAATAAGAAAGCTGACCCCCAAAAAGTCTACTTCTTAGTATGGTTACAAATCGCTATTAGCCTGATAGCATATGTCCATTTTGTATGGAAAATCTTGAAATCACTTGTGTTATACTAAAGACTACCATGAAATAATCAAATAAAATTTCATTTCACTTCACTTTAATCTTTAAAATGTTTTCTAACACTTTTTTTGGATTGAAGGGAGGGCCCCAGAGGCAAAGACAAATACAAATGCTAGGTAATTATCAAGCAATGTGTAAATTCCATATATATTCACATTCTTTAGATTTATAATAGCCCAGGCACTATTCTAGCCACTTCATATGGTTTGTGGATTTCTTGGCCTATTTAGTCTTACACAGTCTTCACCTGGGTAGGTAAGTGGGTCAGGCCCTGACATTCAAAAGATTATAGAAAATAAAAGGTAAAAGTAACCTTGGAAACTATCTAGTCAACTTCTATTTTGAAGATGCAAAAGCTGAAGTGGAGAAAGTTAAGTGGTTTGTCTAAGGTCTTGGATGTGGTTAGTATTGGGGTACTAACTAATACTTTTACTGCTTCCATCGGCCCCACTGTGAAGCAAGCCTCTTGTGATTTCAAAAGTGCTAAATCAATATGAGTGTGTTATCACTCTCTTCCATACCACTGCTTAGCACCTTCTGGCTTCATGCATCAGCGAGGGACTAAATTAGCGAAGCTAATAGTGTTGTTAGCTTTTTTGTCTAGCCGTGTACGTGCAGCTGCACTTGTACCAGCAGTGTTCAGTAACTGACCTAGCTAACTAACAACAACACCTTTTTGCCTGTGTTTTTTCAACCTTTTCTGCCAGGGCTGCCTTTAACATCTGACTAAATTATGGGCCCTGATTTGGATTTGGAAATCCCTGGGGACTAAATTCTGAAGAGGTTGTCATGAAATTGGTGGTACTGCTATCATCATGATACTGTTTACTGATGATGATTCATGATCTGACAGTAAACTGATAAATCACTAAGAAGTCAAAGTTACATATCTCAGTTTTTCTCATTTATCAAATGAGGATGTTGAACTAAATGATCTCTGAGGTTTCTTACAGATCTAAATCAATAATGCTACAAAGAACCCAAGCTTGAGATGGAGTCAAGATGGCAGAGTTGAAAAACCCATAAACTCCAACACTTCCCCCACAGCCCACAACACACCTGTAAAAAATGACTCTCAACAAATTCTAGAGCAGCAGAAGCCACAGAACAACAGAGTGAAAGAGGTTTTCAGACAAAGGTAACCTGGACAGGAAAGGTCTATCTCACAGGACGCTGAGCAGAGCAGAGCCCAGCTCTGGCCGTGAGGCACAGGGAGGAACAGGATCTGAACAGACTTCCGGGGCAGAATTCCCAGCAGGGACAGTCCCAGATCCCTCAACCCATAAGCAACAAAGAAAGCTCCAAAGCTCAGTGTGAGAAGGCAGCTGGGTAAGAGGGAAGCAGGGTCCCCCCCAGCACTGGAAGCAGAGGGGGCAGCAGCAGCACCAGCAGTGAGCAGCAGGTGGCTATGGTGGTCATGAAAGCAGCCTGGGTCTATTATCCAGGCAGGTCAGCTTAAAGCCTCTGGGGGAACTGAGTAGCTGAACTGAATGAACCTCAGGCCTCAGTGGTGGCCCATCCACCCAAAGCCCCTGGGGGAATTGAGCAGCTCATCTGAATCTCAGCCTTAAGCACTGTACTGGAGGGAGGAGGCACACTAGAACCCTCCTCTTGACAAAGATTCAAAAGACAAGTAACTAACTGGCTGGGAAAATGCCCAAAAAAGGGGAAAAAAATAAGACCATGGATGGTTACTCTCTTGGTGAACAGATGTCTCTGTCCATCCTGTCAGAGGAAGTCACGGTTTCTGCCTCCAGTACCTCCAAAATGAATATGAAATGGGTTCAAGCCATACAAGAGCTTGAAAAGTGAGTCAGCAGCTTGCTAAAGGAGAACCAAAAAAATGCTGAAGAAAATAATACCTTTAAAAAGAGGCTAACTCAATTGGAAAAAGAGGTCCAAAAAGCCAATGAGGAGAAGGAGGTCTTAAAAACCAGAATTAGCCAAATGGAAAAGAAGGTTCAGAAGCTCACTGAACAAAATAGTTCTTCAAAAGAGAGAGATGAGTTAAAGGAAGCTAATGACTATGAAATAAACCAAGAAGTTACAAAACAAAACCAAAAGTTTGAAAAAATAGAAGATAATGTGAAACATCTCACTGGAAAAACAACTGACCTGGAAAATAGATCCAGGAGAGACAATTTTAAAATTATGGGAATACCTGAAAGCTATGATCAAAAAAAGAACCTAGACATTATTTTTCATGAAATTATCAAGGAAAACTGCCCTGACATTCTAGAAGTAGGGGACAAAATAAAATTGAAAGAATCCACCACCCTGAAAGAGACCCGAAAAGAGAAACTCCTAGGAATACTGTGGCCAAATTTCAGAGTTCTCAGGTCAAGGAGAAAATAGTGCAAGCAACTAGAAAGAAATAATTCAAGTATTGTGGAAATACAATCAGGATAACACATGATCTGGCAGGTTCTACATTAAGGAATAGAAAAGCTTGGAATAGGATATTCCAGAAGTCAAAGAAACTGGGATTAAAACCAAGAATCACCTACCCAGAAAAACTGAGTATAATACTTCAGGGAAATAAATGGTCATTCAATGATATAGAGGACTCTCAAGCATTCATGATGAAAAGACCAGAACTGAATAGAAAATGTGACTTTCAAACACAAGAATCAAGAGAAGCATGAAAAGGTAAACAGAAAAGAGAAAGCATAAAGGACTTTCTGAAGCTGAACTGTTTACATTCCTACATGTAAAGATAGTATTTGTAACTCGAGACTTTTCTCAGTATTTGAGTAGGTGGAGGGATTATGCGCGCGCACACACACACATACAGTACTGTATCCATAAAAAAATTAAATTAAATTAAAGAGAGAGAGAGGAGGAGAGAGAACTGGAATGGGGTAGGCTATCACTCATAAAAAGATAAGAAAAATCTTGTTCAATGGAGGAGAAAAGTGAGAGGGTGAGAGGGGAAAAGTGAAGCTTACTCTCCTCACATACAGCTTAAGAAGGGAATAACACGCTCACTAAATTTGGTATGAAAATCTATCTTACACTACAGGAAAGTAGGGGAGAAGAGGACAAGTGGGGTGAATGGGATGACAGAAGGGAGGGCAAATGGGAGAAGGAAGTAACTAGAAGTTAACACTTTCAGGAAAGGACAAGGTCAAATGAGAGAATAGAAATAAAAGGAGGAACAGGGTAGGATGGAGGGTAATATAGTTAGTCTTACCCAACATGACTATTATGGAAGTCTTTTGCAAAATAATATATATATAGCCTGCACTGAATTGTTTGCCTTCTCAGTAGGGATGGGTGGGGAGGGAGGGAGAGAAGTTGGAATTCAAAGTATTAGAAATGAATGTTGAGAATTATTATTGCATGTAACTGGGAAATAAGAAATGCCAGGTAATGGGGTATAGAAATTTATCTTGCCCTACAAGAAAAAAGAGAAGATGGGTATAAGGGAAGGGTGGGGTGTGATAGAAGGGAGGATACATTGAGGAAATGGGTAATCAGAATGCAAGGTATTATGGGGTGGGAGGAGGGGAGAAATGGGGAAAAAAATTGCAACTCAAAATTTTGTGGAAATGAATGTTGAAATCTAAAAATAAATAAATTTTTTTAAAAAAGAACCCAAGTCACTTTCTATCAGTTTCTACCTTTCCTCACCTCCAAAACTTAAGAGTCCAGGCTCAGGTTACCCTACTACCTCACTATTGAAGTTGTAGCAACTTGCCCTGGACCATGAACCTCATAACCGACCACTCATTTCCATAATTAACAATTTGGCAGAAGTCACTGTATATATTTACTTGCATTCATGTTTGTAAATCCATGCAGAAAATTCATGAAGTTAGATGACAATGTTAAGTATATAAAATGATGTGCAGACAGAGGTCTTTTGGGATAACAAAGCTTGACACATGTAAGATTCTTAAATTTAGCACAAAAAGAATAATCATTAAGCAAGACACTAAAAATAATACATGGAGGTTAAATATATAAGGCTATATAGGTTAAATAAGGAAGGCATTTGATCATTTATTTTCAAGGGAAAAATATACTCTATATTCAGTATAACACGACAACAAAAAACTGCAAAACTGCTGTTCATCTCACTAGTATGTTAGTATTCTCTTTTGTATCTCATTCCCTTATAAAATTGTGAACTTGATGTCCTCACGGAGAATATTATCTGAATAGTGTTTTGGCATCAAGTCTGGTATTCTGTTAATAGACATTTGCTGAATGAATGCTGAATTCAGCAATATTAGATGAATACTGTACAAATAAGACACTGATTTTAATCATCAGGTCCATGAAACATAGAAAAATAATTTAGAGGTAAAATAACTCCATCCATTTAGGGTCTGTAGGGAAGTATATGGAATTGAGGTCAATCTCACTAATTAATCTATGGGGAGATTCAGGAAGAATATATAAAGTAGTTCTGCATAGTTTTATGAAGTGAACATAACAGATTCATGAGTTAAATTAAACAAGTAAGCTGAGGTCCATGCCCACACTGGCTTCAAGCAAGTTACAACAAATTATGAATCAGTTTCTTTACAGATACAAGATGAATAATGGCTGCCACTGGATTTTAGTAAAGTGCATTGTCCTTCAGTAAAGTACAAACATCCTTCTATGAATGGTACATAGAGAAACAAAGCATTTAAGCAGAAGGTGGCTTTGAAGCAAAACAATTCATTAACAGAAGGGAATTGTATTGTTTCTCTGTTCTTCCTTTGGTCTAATACAGTTTAGCTAATGGACTAGTAAAAATAGAAGTACTGGGCCTATTTAGCAAATGACCAAGCCTGTGTATTTTTGGTGTATTTTTAAGAGAACCGGAGTAACTGGCTCTCTATAATACTATGCCACATTATATATATACAGTTGCATACATGTAACATATATACATATGTACTGTTGCAATAGGGGTGTGTATTGTATCCTGGCATTTGATCTATACATGTGGTTACTGAATATAATTCAGTAATAATATGCACTGTCATACTGCATGTGACTTTTTCTTATATTTGCAATGTTGTCATATATACTATGTCAGTTGCAAGTTCAATGGCCAGATGCATGCAGTTCTAACATTAATCCCACGTTAGGTACTTTATATGTACTACACTGGTTGGGATGATTGCTTGTAACTATGTCATATGCCAATTTATGCTGACTATGATGTATGATGCAATTTATTATGAGTCTGTTACTCCAAGAAGAAGACAGGAAGATAGCAAGGTTTTTACTGGCCAGAATACAACACTAAAGTCATGTTTTTTTGTGTGTGTGCTTTGTTATATTCTGGCCAGTGAAACTCCTCTCACAAACGGTAATATATACATATACATACACACACACACACACACAGCTAGCACACTCAATTCAACTATATATTAAGTACTCACTATATGTACTAGGCACTGGGGATACACAGACAAAAATTGGACACTCCCTACTCTCAAAGTGGGGAAAACCAAGTTATGAGTAAATAAACACAAACTACATAAAAAGTGATACAAAGTAATTTTAAGAAAGAGAACTAACAAGTTCTGGGGAGATGAGGAGAGACCTCATGTATCAACTGATAGCACAGCCATACTTTGAAAAAAATCTAGGGAACATAGGAGGTGGATACAAGGAAGGAGAACTTTCTAAACATAAAGGCAAGGAGGTAAGAGATTTTTTTCCTACCATATAGTAGGAAATAGCTAACTGGCTAGTTTAACTATCAGAAGTTCCCAAAGGATGATAATGACCCTTGTGGGATGTTGGAACATCCTTCAGGTAGTAGCCTCAGGTGCAACTGAGGGGCCCAGAATAAAAATAAGGGGGTGGTGGAAGCATAAGGAAAGAGAAGAAAAACTTGAAAAACAATTCACACGTGTTTCATCTGTTGTGTAAAAGTCATAGTAATTACATTATCTTCCAAATAAACACACAAGATGCAAATTACAACGGTTAGGTGGTCAAGTCAGCCAACAGGTCTTAACAAACACGTGTTGGTGAGAGAGCTGGAAGTCCAGCATGCACCGGTAGGAATACTGCATGTAATGACTTGTCTATAGGACAATACTATATGGTTACAGAATGTAATACTGCATCATCAAAATTTCAATGCAGGAAAAAAAATCACAAATTTACAACAAATTATTAAATTTAAGATGTCATTTTTTTAAATAAATTTTTTTTTAATTTTAAAGAGTTAAAGAAACAGATTTCTGAGAAGTGTTGAGTAATTTTTTTTTAAAAGGGGCAGCAGGCCAAATAAGTTTGGGAACCTCTGGACTGGATTATAGACAGTATGAAGAATACAGTTATCCCTTTCACACTGCAGAAGTTAGGAGCAAGGCAGCCCTGCAATCTAGAAAATTCTGGCCCTCTCTTCATACCAGGAAGTCAGAATTATTACGGTTCTACAAGGTAATATGTTGATATTATACAATATTATATGTACATTTTATGCATTTCTGAGTTTCTAAATTTTTTCTGTGTAATCTGTGACTTTTGCAAAACTCCAAAAAGTTCCAATTTAATTTCTTATGCCAACCTGGGGTATATCAAAACCATGATGGGGCAAGTCAAGATATGGAAAGGATAACTATAATATAAAATAAGACAGCCAAAGAGAGGCAACCAGGAACTGATGAAGCTTCTTGAGCAGCGGAGTGACATGATCAGATCTATACTTTAAAAGGATTATCAGTTTGGCAGACATGTGGAAGATGGATTTAGAGGAAGTCTTAGAAACAAGAAGAACCATTAGAGAAGGCTACCAAAAATTCTGGGCAAAAGATGATAAGAGTCATGTCAAGGGCAAAGGCTGTATGAGTAGCAAGAAGAAAAAGGTCAGATGTGAAAGGTAATGCAGAGGTAGAAATTATAAGATAACAACTGATAAGATATGGGGGTTGAAAGAGAATGCTACTTTGTAACTTCAATGTTACAAATTTGGGTCACTGGCAAGAAGAATTAGAGTTCCATATCTACACGTTAAGTTTTAGATGCCTGCAAATATTTAGGTGGAGATAAATTAGGTTTGATTATGTAGATTTGAGAGTACTCTGCATGAATAACATTAGAACCCATGACAGCTGCTGAGATCTCTATTATGACAAAATTTGGAAATTAAGGTAGTCTTTGTCAACCTTTCAAAAAACGTAGCTGAACTGAAATAGTTTTTATGTGGTAGAAGTTCACACAAAGGAATTGTTTTCTTCTAAGTAAGAAGAAATTTATATTAAAGGTTGTATTTAGATCCAGACAAAAAAAAAATCTGGTTAAAATAAGCAAATGAATAGGATCAAAGGTTTTAATTTGGAAAGGAGCTTGGAAATCTTCCAGTCTAACTTCTTATTTTATTCAAGAAAAACTAAGGCCCAGGAGAGTTAAGTGACTTGCCCAAGGTTCTCACAGGCAGCAAAGAACAAAACAAAATCTGAATCCAGACTTTGTGATAATTAAGCTTTCGGCAAATTCTATTTCTTCTGAACTAGCCTATAAAACAGTAACTACTGAATCACATTATAAATAAAAAAGTCATTAGAATTCATGGAACCAGAGGTGAAGTTTGAGATGAAAGTGTTATTAGATTTCTTCAAGCAAAATTAACATTAATAGGAAAAGTCCCATATACTTGCTCTTCCTTTTCTTCAAAGGCTATTATTAAGAACCATCATCTATGGAACTTACTAGGTCCTCAAGTTTAATCTTAACACTATGACTTTTCAATCACAAATAAAATGTTTACAATTAAAACAAAATGTTTTAAAGAAAAAAATATACAAATACTGTGATGATGTGTGATATGCATCACAAATGACAGAGGTGTTATCTTTCCTTGACTAAGAAGCTTTTCCATCCCTTTTCACACTATGCCTTCACACTGCGGAATTCTTACTTATTTTGGAAAAAGGTAGAGAGGTCAAAAGAGAAAAGATTATAAAAATAAGGACTACTGCACAAGATACATTTCTTTATTTCATCAAAAATCTTTCAACTTATTGATCTCATTTCACAGAACATGACAGCACAAAAATCAGTAGATCAAAACCTAAGGAAACAAAGATACCAATGAGATTTTTTTCCCCTAAAATTGATTATGTCACATTATAGAATAAACCTAACTTACCCAAAACTTAAGTGCTGTCACAATCATGGACTATTTATATTACAATATACATGAAGTATTACTATATGCCAATTTTTTAAAATGCCTTCTAAATTCAGGAAATTGAATTAAAACTCCACACTTTATAAAAGTATTTTGTACTTACTAGAGGTGTGCCAAGTAGGAAACTTCATTCAAAACCATTTCTAATTCTAACTCCCTTCTAAGAAGTCTTCTCTATTGAGTATCTCTCTTCATGTACAACTTGGAAGTAATTGAGGGTATTTAGAACTGAGAGGGAACTTAGAAATCAGCTACTCAATCCTCTTCATTAAATAGATGGAAAAACTGAGGCTCAAAGAATTCATGTGATCTGTCCAAAATCTTAGAGCAAACAGTAGAAGCAGGACTCTATTGCTGACTTGTAACATCAGCTCTGATTAAAAACAGAGACCATGCCTATTTTAAGTTCAGATCAGGGGTTCTTAGCCAATTTTATTGTCATGGACCACTTTAGCAAAATCTAGAGAAGTTTCTGGACTCCTCATAGCAACATTTTTAAATGCATAAAATAAATAAGATTATAAAGGAATCAAATTATACTAAAATATAGCTATCAAAATATTTCTCTGAAAAATAATTTCATGGACAACAGATTAAAAACCTGTGGACTAGAGTGACCAATACATATGCCCAGGATTCAAATATTAATAATTGATTGTCCCGATACTTTAACATACTCAATCACACACAGCTACTAAATAAATGGAAATGTTTCTTTTACTAACAAAAATAAAAATTATCCTTCTGCTTCAATGAAAATAAATGGATTTCATGATAGAGTACATCACCAGGATTTCAGAAATCTTTTGGAATATGAAATCTTAAAAGTAGATACTTTCCTATATTCTTCAAATAGGTCTAGGATTCTTCAAATCTGTACAAACAGGAGCAAAAGACAAGGAGAAGTAGGGTCATAATGCATGTTCTCAGTTCTTGTTCCGATTCCCTTTTATTTAGGTGACAGAGTGGAAGAACAAATGGAGATGTGGGACGTTAGCAGACTTAACACTCTAGTCTCACCTCCCTTAATTACCTAAATCAACTATGTAATTCATGCTGAGAAAAAGTCCCATATATTATATCACTCAATTTAGGTTGTCTTTTGTAACATTTCACATGGCTCTCCTTAAGTAACAGGAACACAAGGGAAAAAAAGAAATATTCACTGTAGAATAAATGTCATGGTGGTTCTCTTTTGGAATATAGTTTCAATTCTTTTCCTGGTTAAAGTCTTTGGCAAAAAAACACTAAGAGGCCAATTCCTAAAATAATACATCTCTTTGGGGGCTACCGAAATCCCTAGAGCATGCCATTTGTAAGGGTATGAACTGATACTCTAACAAGAAAAGTAAGTGACTTTTCCTCACTTAGTTTAGTTGATCATTCGTACCCTCCCTACTTCAGTTTCAAATAGGAGGAAATGTAATCACTGATAAGCATAAAACAGTTTCTCTACCTTGGTCCCTACATCCACACCCAACACACCTATAAAGTGGCTTTGTTTGGAAAACTATTACTGAATCTGACACTTCGGTTCTCTAGCTCCACCTCAGCACAAAGGAAGATCCAGATTTATCACTGTAATTATTTCTAACATACAAGGCATTATCATTATCTAACACAGCATTTTCATTTGAAAAAATACTCCAAAATATTAAGTCTGTGGAAAACCAAAGTCATTTACATAAAACTGACCAAAACTATTAAGGATTGAGACCTTCACTCAGAAGATGTTCCTTTCATCTTGAAATAAGAAAAAATCCTGACAAAAATTGTGATCCCTTGTACATCTTGGTAAAATCACTAAATTGTATTATCATTACATAGAGTACTGTATGGAGTACTGTAAGGGACCCCATTTGTTTCACTAAACTCTTAATGAAGACTTTGGCCCTTCAGGTCTTATTACTGAAAGGGAAACTTGGAGTTAATTTATTTTTTTTAAATGTCTTTCTCATCTTCCCCAAACCTCTTTGAAAAGTGGTAATGGAAATCTGTTAGCTCCTGATTTAAGACGAAAACAAAATGAACAGTCACATAATATGTACATGATTAAAATTAGCAGTATAAAAAAATCCCAGCCTTTGCCTGTAGATAAAGAGGAAGAGAAAAGAGGTAGTTGGGGGAAGATAGGGCACAAGGAGAATTAGCTCATGCAAGAAGGGAGGTGATTTGAGAAGTCCCTCAAAAGCCAATCTCAAATCTACTAGGAAGACATTTCTTTGCAGTTCCATTTGCTGCCTTTAAAGCATGGGCCTTTCATCCCTATCTCTGAATAAAATTACCAGGCCAGAAATATAACCTTCACATACTTCCATAGAACTTTCAACTGGTAGTCTGAACAGCCTTAAATATTATCAGTTCACACTTTTGCAGAGATGACAAGGATCATTCTAAAGAACTTTAATTATCATGCCTTACTTCATATAGTGACAGTATTAAAATACTATTTAAAAAGAAACTAAAGAGGAATGAATGGTCATATAAGCAGACTGCTTGAGAAGTTTGAGTTAAGCTTTTTAAAATATGAACAATCAGTTAAAGCGGAACCTCTCAACTCTCACCAACCAACCGTGACAAAAATACCTTAGGCACCCTACAAGAACAGTGAATTGTAACAGTACAATCAAACTTTTAGGAGCTCAATCTGTTTTTCATTGATAATTAAGTTCAGTATAATTTCACCTGTGTTACGAATAGGTGTAACCAAAAACTGAAAACCTAGAAACTAGGCAGGAGTCGATCACAGCTAACTTTCATTTCTCTCACTGATCATTAAGTACTCTATCCTGGGGCAAATGAAGCCTCCTACATTATGTATAGATTTTTTTTCTACTAATTTGCTAGCTTATGACAGCAATGGTGGAGAAGAGAAAGAGAAGATGGAGAGCGTAACTTATTTTCCTTTTAATCAAAAGTTTCAAAGTGATGGAAGTGTTTGTTTTTAGATTTTTCAAACTTCCTTGAAGATGGAAAGGATTCAAGGAAGTATATTTCAGTGACAGCAGGGAGGTGGGACTGGGGATTGCTGAGAGAGCAGAGAGAACCACAGGCCGAGTCCCAACTTCTGGAAGGACTCGGGAGCCCTAGGCAGTGGACTGCCTAAAAGTGTGGTCAGGAGGAACCCAGCTAACGCTCAGGAATCCGGCCCCCGTGGGAGGCTGGGCGCAGTCCTCAGGACTGAGTCTCCCACTTGTTGGAGTCACGAAGATTTGGACAACGAAAGTCACAGGATGCTCCCCGGTCCCGGTCTTCGGCCCCAAGCCCAGGCCCCCCCCCGGGCCACCTCCTCCCCAGCTCGGGACCCTTTCTAGGTTTCAACGGACAACCGCCTCCCATTAGAACCCGCAGGGCTGGGGGGGAAGTGACTTGGACCAGAGGACGTGGAGAAGTGTGAGTGTGACTGCGTGTGGGTGTGTGTCCGGGGGCCTGGGACAAGACAAGACCACGTCCAAGTTCAGAAAGCCCCCGGGAGTTGGGGGAAGCGGGAGGGGGCTTAACGGTCGCGAGCTCCAGCAGGAACCGTCTCCAGACGTGCGGGGCAGCGAGGCGGGGGCAGCGGCAGCGGGGGGCAGGGGGGTCCAGCTCCGGGTCCAGCGCCGGGTCCAGCGGCGGGCCAGGCCTCCGCCGGCCGCCCGGGGCCGGGAGCGTAAGCCGCAGCTAACTTTGCGGGCGGGCCGGCGCCGCGTCTGGGCGGACGGAGCCCGGGCCAGAGCTGCCCCGCCGGGTCCCCACCCCCCACCCCGTCCCCCGGTCACCCCCGCCTACCTGAGGGCGCCTCCAGCCGGGGGCTGGCTCACCGCCGGCTTCTCCTCCTCTTCGTCCCGGGACTGGCTTCGAGGAGCGAAGAACCGGGAGAAGCTGGGCCAGGAGGAGCCGGCCCTCCTCCGGCCGCCGCCGGACATCTCCGCGGGGGGAGAAGCGGCCGCCTGCCCCGAGCAGCGGGGGAGAGGAGTGAGGGACCGGCCGGCGCGCGTGGCGCCCCTCGCGGACCCCGGGGGCGCGGGACCCCGGGCCCGAGGCGGGCCAGAGCGGGGCGGGGCGGACCGGGACTGCCCGGGCTCCCTCTGGGCTCGCGGCGCGACTTTCAATCCATTCCCAGGGACTAGCCTGGCGGGAGAGACGGGCCGGGGCTGGGGCTGGAGCAGGAGCCGGAGTGCGGGGCGAGCCAGCCAGCAGCGGCCGCGCCCGGCCCGCCCCAGCCCGGGAGGAGCCAGAGGTGCCGGCACCGCCCCCAGCCCCAGGGAGCGGGACGGCCGGGCGGCCCCGAGCCCGCCCCTCCCCTCCCGGCCCCGCCCCCCTCCGGCCCCGAGCCCGCCCCTCGCATCCCGGCCCCGCCCCCTTCGGCCCCGAGCCCACCCCTCCCCTCCAGGCCCCGCCCCTCTGGCCCCGAGCCCGCCCCTCGCCTCCCGGCCCCTCCCCCCGCCGGCCCCGCCCCTCCCCTCCGCCTGTAACTTTGGATCTCCTGGAGGGGCTCTGCCCCCCTACCGGCCCACACCTCCACCCCTAGGTCTCGAAGGGGTCGGGCTAAAACCTCTACTTCATCTGAAGGGAAGGCTCAGACCCCTCCCCGGGGCCGGCTTGTTATTTATTACTCGGGGACGGTCAGCTTACGCTGGCCAGCTTTCCCCAGCTGGTCCAGGGAAACTTTAATATCTCTACACATAAGGTAACGAGGGAGACGCGTGTGTTATATATGTAATATGTGTGTATGTGTATAATATACACATGTATTACCCACACAACAAATGCAGTGCAAATCAAACATTTAATAAGAGCCTACTGCAAAAAAAAGTTTTAAATTTTAAAGAAAAACCAAAACTTTGTGCTAAATACTGGGGAAATACAAAGTTGCACCGGTTTTTATATGAACAAATGTAGGACTCAAGGTCACCTTCCCCACCCCCACCCCCACATTTATGCAGTCCACATGACCCATAGTACCTCAAAAAAAGCCATGTCCAATATTGCTCTTTGATGAGGTGCTCCATGCATGGTAGCGTCTCTGTAAGGTTGCAGCACTGAGTGGGTTGCTCCTTTGGGGTGGTCCCCTGTCTAGCATATGCTACTTTGCTGAGGCAGAAGAATGTCACCAGGCAACTTCCTGCTTAGGTCCCTCCATCAGTCAGGCAACTAGATTTATTAAACACCATGTGCTAGGCCTTGCGCTAAGTGCTGGGGTAAGGAAAGGCAAAGAGCAGTTTGTGCTCTCAAGAAACTCCAAGTCTAATGAGTTTGTGACTCCTGTCTAGGGTCTATGTGAATGTGGCAAAGGCCTCATTACAGGCTTAAATGTGACTGTAGCTCCATCTCAGGCTCTCCTGGCATTTCCAAGTCTTTATTGCGTGTTCTTTGTTTCTTATTCTAGTCAATTGAGAAATGTAGTCTGGACCAGGGAACCTTGTAGCCTGTATGCCTCCAGTCAGGCTGGTGAGCTTCAAGAGCTTCCATTTAACTCTTCCTCAAATTTTCCAAAATATTCATGATCCAGTACTTATCCAGAAATATATACTAAAGATACATTTTCCTTATGTTGCTTTTCTGTTATATGTGGGCATGTGTGATTTAGGAATTCTCCTGAGCACATGTGGAGAACAAAGGGGGCAAGGAGGAGGAGATTTGGGGGCATTCTCTTTTGTTTTTGCTCTGTTCAATAAAAATAGGTGATTACAGCATGTGGAGGAAGTGTATTCTGTATTAGAAGGTGCAATGGTAAGGGACAGGGTCATGATCAGAGAGGGACAAGCATCTGGATTCAGGGTAGATACGGGTAATATTCCATTTCACACCCATCAATAACCCGGACCTGCTCAGGATGCGTTTGAACTGCTCAGCACTGCAACTTGAAGAAACAGGGTTGGCAGTAGCAAGGAAGCAATCTAGGCAGTTGCAGGCTAAGCAACACCAGCGGGTCTTGGTGGCCAGTGGATATATTTCAAGCTTTTAGGAAGGTTGCCCTTAGCATGCATCAGAGAGGAACTGAAGTGGCTATTTGACTGGTGGTTTGGAGAGACAGCTGTCTAGCAAGGTACTTGGACACTGCACTCTCTTGTTGGATAATTAATACAGTGACCCACTGTCATATTGTGAATTTAAGAAAGGCAAGCACATTCTACTCCCATGTTCAAAATATGCCAGGATTTCTAAAAGGGAGGCAAAGATAGTCTGTAACAGTATCCTTTAACCATATTTTCATTCAACTATATTAATACCACTCAGGATCTTTTCTGAGAGCACCTTCTCCTTCTCTCTGCTCATCCCAAGGACTCTTAAGACTTCGGCAAAAAAAAAAAAAGTTCTTACAAAAAAATATTTTTAATCCCTAATGAATCCTTTAAAGACAAAACTAGCATCCAAACAAGCTACTTAGAAACAGAGCCAGAAGTGGAACCCAAGCTTCCTCTCTCCTAATCCAATATTTTCAATATTTTGCCACACTGTTCCTAATTAAGTGGGACAATAAAATACGAACATGTTAATGTCATCTATCACATACATGACAACACGTTGTTACCACATATAATATAAGCATGAGTCCAGTGTGGCTCCAAAACACAAGTCTTTTTTGTCAGAAAAGTCTGCCCACAAGATCAAATGTATGCTAGCACCCTAGAGTACAGTATTTACCATGTGGCAGGTGGCCCAGGCATATTAAGACAGCTGTCAACATCGAGAACAGCACCAGCCCGTGAAAACCAAGCAGATGGAATGGCACACGTTTCTAGCTGCTTCCTGTTAGAGTAGCTGTATATGGCCAAAATGAGGTAATGCCATTCTGCATAGGGCAGCAAAAAGTCATCACCAAACACTGACTCTCCATTCCGAGATAAGGAAGAAAAGCCAGCTCTGCTATGGTTCCTTAGCTTGCCTAGCTACAATTTTCATTAAGAACCACTGAAGCAAATGAGAAAGAAAAAAAATTGATAGCACTTCCCATTCTGTTATATCCAGATTATCATGGTTTAAACACATGGGGGAAACCCCTTTGTCTTGATGCTTCATTGGGAGCAGATGGTGGAATTTTTAAGTAATTGGACAATCTTACTTTAACAGGACCCATTAAGTCATGCAGTCTTTATTTTTATGGAGACCATGAGAATGAGAGTTTTCTTCAGATAGCATTCTTATAATACTTAATATGAAGTATACCAATTTAAACCAAATTATATTTACATCTATCCCCACCCCACCTATCAATACAGTGCTGTTATAACAGCTTCATAAAGTGAAAGTGTTCTTTCCCTTCTTTTGCAATCTATCACATCATTAACTTTAAAAAAAAAGATTCATGATCAAAATAAATGTAATTATTAGCTAATGCCAAAGCATCTATATTCTTAAAACAATTTGCAAGCTGAAAGAAGATATATTTCTTTGGCACAAGCATACAGTAAAACAAACACATTCCAGAATAATTGTTCATGTGATTTCAGTTTAATGTTGCCCATTGCTTGACTCACATAATCTGAAATACACTGCCATATGTACTGTATTAATTTTATTCATGCCAAGTTAATAATGCATCCCATAAAGATGGCTCAGCATCCTAACCAAGTCATTGCCATGTCAAAAACATCATATAGTCCCTTCTTTTCACTTTATCCAGTTGTTTGTAAAATGATCTATTAAAATATAGAGTACTATACTTTATGGTATCGTAGGCATTTTTAAGCATTTTTTTCTTCTTGAAAACAAATGTTTTAAAACCATACAAAGTTCCAGTTTTATGAGTGAAGTGCATTTATAGGGCTTCATGAAACAAAAGTTTAAGTTGATATGCCAAACCAGTTCTGCTTCCCTGTGTTGAGATCTTAGAATATATAACCTCACAGCAGTCCATCTCTGTCCTCTCTTTCTATGGACACTTTGTTCCCAGTATGATTTGTTGTAAGAGGCTCTAAGAAGAGAAACATAGGCAGCTGCTATTGTGAACAAATGCTTTGGTGCAAAGAGAGAAGGCAGCTGGAAACAGTTCATGTGCATATTATTAAGAATGAACCCTAATTTTCAGTGGAAGCTATTAAAGGATTTTACCTATATTTCTCCCATACAATTTCTCTTCAAAAATAAGAATGTAAAACTTAATCACTTGCTACAATATAGAGTGTTCACATTTATCTGGTGCTTAAGGTATCAGATTCTGAATTTATTATGCCTACATAGGAAAATCAAACTTGCCAGAATCCTAAAAATGATGAAATAATAAAGTGATTGAAATTAATAGTCCAGGGAAGCTTCTTTTATAATATTTCCCAAGTTAGTAGCCCAAAGCAGGCCACTATGGGCTAATTAAAAAATACTAACATACATGATTTGTTTTTCATTTCTTCAAAAGTGAGATGCAGCACATATTCTGATGATCCCATACTAGTATATATTAAATAATTTGGGCTATCAAGTTATCCTTTTGATTTAGAGGAATCTTTTCAATCCAAGTTTGCCGAACTAAAATTTTCATTGACCTTGTAAGTACCAAAATGTTTTCAAAGGATCATTACTTTAAAGTTGGAAGTAACCTTTGAGATCATCTAATCCACAAGTGTCAAACATATGCCCGCAGATCACATGCAACTTACAAAATTCCCTTTGCGATTTGAACTAGATTGAAATTGAATTGGGGGATATTTTAAAAAGTTTAAAAAAAATACAATAAAACAAAGATAGAGGTAATATGTGTATTTTGAAGTAAATATGTGGTCCGCATATTATATGTATTACACATTAAATCATATTATGTATGGTTTAGTAGCTCCTGTTTCTTTTTGAGTTTTACATTTTACACAAAATTCCCTCTTATTCCAAGAGGTCAATGAAGCATTTTTTTTAAAAAAGATGGAAGGAAGGAAGGAGGAAAGAAAAGAAATTCTTAAACCTTTACTAAGTACCAAGCAATTTCTATGTTCAGAAAATCAGCACAGGAAATTACAAATTTTCTCTCAATCATAATTTTCTATTTTTAGCACAGCTATTTGTTAAGGATTGTCAACTCTGTGACAAAGAAAGAAATAGAATGTGGTTAAATATTGATCATTCTCTTCTCTTCCATGCCACTTATTTACTCCATGTCAAATTTTCTGTCACTAAGCACATTTTCCCAGGCTGCCTTTTGCCAGTTTATAGATCCTGGGCTCAGGGAATGCAAGTTAATTCTTATCCAGTATTAACTAAATTGAGAAATGGCAAACACTGTGGTCTAATGTAAAGAATAATCAACTTTAAACAGCAAAACTGGGTTCAAATTATGATTTGCTACTTACTACCTATGGGACCTGGGGCAAGTCTATTTCATCTCATATGTAAAGTGAGGAATTAAATCACTTTTAAGATTCATTCTAACTCTAAATCCCATGATCCTTGCTCATTCTCAGATCCTATATAATACATCCCAACACCAGATAGGAATTATTTTTCACTTTGGCCACCCTTCTGTGTTTCTTTTTTCAATCTTCCCACTAATGGAAATAACAGATAGTCACCTGTATGTGGAATGGGAGGAAAACTTGAGAATTTCATTCTAATCCATCCCAGTTGTGCCATCTATTATGGCTCTTCAAATTACAGCACCTCATCTTATCATCCATAAAATAAATAAATTAAAAATGAAGTATTGAAAAATATACTCAAGAATACAACAAATTCTATGTTCTTAAAGATCATTTTATAGTCATTTCTCATTTTATAAATTGTCAGAAACTATGTAAGTCCAGAGGACCTATAGGAAGAATTAATTTGTTGGTGAGCTCAAGGAAGATCAGGTTTGAGTCGAGATGACAGGCAGTAGCACCTATTTAATGACAAAAGGCACTCAAGTAATATAAGTATGATCAAGGAAGATTAGTGAAAACATACTTCATAAACTTGCAATGTCTGTTGTGTAGAATTTAAAATTTCAAAGGAAGAATAATGATTCCCAAGATGGTTTTAATGTGAACAGCTCATTTTTAACTGTCGGAAGTCATTGTATTTTCGCTACTATGCTATACCCACAGAAGCTAAAATATAATTATGGTGACTTCCTACTGAAAAGCTGACTGAAATTTTCTAGGTTATATAGCAAGAGGAGGTTATTTCCCAGGAGTCCAAGGATGCCTTCACTGGCAATCTCTACAAGGGTAAAGGAAATAGATTGTCCTGTTACAATATGGGGATCTCTCTTTTAGTCATTGCTGGCAAGACTCTTGCTAGAGTCCTTCTTAATAGGCTGATCCTTTACTGGAAAGATGGCCATCCACCTGAGACTCAGTGTGGCTTCAGAAAGGGTTGAGGAACAGTCGATATGGTGTTTGCTATCCGACAACTCTGGGAGAAATGCCAGGAGCAGAACAGAGGTCTGTACACAATGTTTGTAGATCTGACTAAGGCCTTTGATAGTGTTAGTCATGGGGGCTTATAGGAAATTATGTCAAAATTTGGTGTTCCAGAGAAGTTCATCAGTATTGTATGTCAGTTTCATGGTGACATGTTTGCCCAGGTTCTGGACAATGGACAAAGCTCTTGTGTCTTCCCAGTGACCAGTGGAGTGAAACAGGGCTGTGTACTTACTCCCATGCTTTTTAGCATGATGTTTTCAGCCATGTTGTCAAATGCTTTCAATGAGGATGAACACAGAATCAAGGTCAGCTACCATATTGATGGTGAATTCTTCAATTTGAAAAGGCTACAAGCTAAGACCAAAGTGGAGGGAGTGTTGGTGCATGATTTTCTGTTTGCAGATGATTATGCACTGAATGCAGCCTCTGAAGCTGAGACGCAATAAAGGATGGATCTCTGCTGCCTGTGCTAATTTTGACCTAAAAATTAACACTAGGAAAACATAAGTTTTCCATCAGCCACCACTACGCCATCTATATGTGGAACCATTGGTTACAACAAATGGAGAAGTTTTGAATGCTGTAGATCAGTTCACTTACCTTGGCAGTGTACTTTCCAGGGATGTACACATTGAGAACAAGGTTGACACACGTATTGCCAGAGCTGGGAGACAAGAGGTATTAGACTGACTAACAAACTGAAGGTTTGAAGAGCAGTTGTGCTGACCTCATTGTTGTATGCCTATGAAACATGGACAGTCTAGCACAGCCATGCCAGGAAACTGAATTACTTCCATTTGAACTGTCTTAGGAAGATTCTGAAGATCACCTGGCAGGATAAGGTACACTGAGGTCCTTTCTCGAGCTAAACTGCCAAGCATTCACACTATGCTTCAGAGAGCACAAATCCTATTGACTGGCCACGCTGGTCAAATACAAAATATACACTTGTCAAAAAGACTATTTTATGGAGAATTTGCATGGGGCAGGCGATCACATGGTGGTCAGAAGAAGCAATACAAGGACACTCTCAAGGTCTCTTTCAAGAACTCTGGATTTGATTGTGCAACATGAGAGACACTGCCACAGGATTGCTTAGCAAGGTGTGCCCACATCAGAATGGGTGCTGTGCTGTGTTCTATGAGCAAAGCAGAATTGAAAGAGTACAAAGGAAACATAGAATATGCAAATTAGGAGTATCCACCCTGAATGTTTATATGGACTATCTGTGCCCATCTGTGCTAGAGCATTCTGAGCTCATATTGGTCTGATCAACCACAGTTGAACACACTGAAACTTGACTTTATCATGGTGATGTTATTTTGGTCCTCTTCCAGAATGGACAACTGGTCAATATATACCTACAACATAGGCTTCTAGAATACTTCTCTTTTTTATTTCACCTATGGCTTACAACATTCACTTATCATTTTGAGTGTCAAGCAACCAATTAAACATATCCAAATAATTTTCCAAGAACTTCCACCGGACTTAATTTTAATTAGATGAAATGCTAGTTCCATTTCTGTCTGCTTGCACAGGAATTCTAAGTTATGAAACCAAAAGTATATCATCAAAAATTCAGTAAGTGTTCATACCACACAGACAATAAACTTCTTAAATGCCTTTAATGGATGCCTTGTGCCACCACTGGAGAAAGGATATGGATATATATTTCCATCCATTTTCTTTCATATTTCATCATTTAATGAAGAAAAATCTAAAGGGTAGAATTGGATCTGATTAATAATGATGATAGTACTAATATAGTTAATATTACATGCCAGGCTTTCTGTTAAGCACTACAAATATTATTGTATTTGATCCTTACAGCAGTACCATGAAAGGTGGATCCTATTATTATCCCCATTTTACAGTAGAGGAAACTACGACAAACAGGCTGGTTCAAGGTTTAACAGCTCATAAATGGTTGTGGCAGGATTTGAACTTGGATCTTTCTGATTCCACATCCAGTACTCTATCCATTGTACCAACTAGTTGACTCTGAACATCTCAATCTAATTATAAAATTAACTTTCTTACACAAATTAGGGGCTGATAAAACCATTTCAGGGTGGCAACCATAACTATGGAGGTGGAGATTTTGGTCTCTAAAATTACCATTCTAAAAGTATACAGTTTGATGTGCTTCTAATTATTATTAATCTTCCTCCGAGGAAAAAAATCAAGTCATCCTTTTCCCCCTTTCCACTGAGTATGGGAATAATATTCATGATTCCACATCTCATATATACAATTTTTTTTCAGTTAGGAAGACTTTTCCCAATAAAAAGGAATAGATACTTGAAGGTAGAGTTTTAAGTCTGATGAATAATTTATTGAATGAGGATACATTCCCAGAGGATATTTTTTTTGAAGTGGAGACCCTTCCGCATTTGGAGTTCTAGATTATAAAGTCCCTTTACAAAAGAGTAACCTATTACTCTGACAAGCCTTTTTTATATTCAGCATTCTTACTCTTCTAGGACAGTATTTCCAAACTTAATCAAAGTCCCGCAAACAGAAAAGTCACTTCCAGCTTGGAAGAGTATTGGAAAAAACTGAACTAGTAATTAGGAGACCTGGGATTCTAGTTGAAACTCTCCTTCTACCATATAAGACAAAACAAGTTACTTAATTCTTCTAGGTTTCAGTTCCCTCATCTGGGAAATTCAATATTTGGATTGGATAATATTAAATTACCTTCTTACTGCAAAAATTTATGACTGTGACTAAAAAGGAATTCAGTCATAATCACGAGCACCTATTATACTAGATACATTAATGTACTCAATCAATATTTGTTCATTGATTTGGTGAGGCAAAATTTGTGTGAATATAACACTAGAAAATACAACTACTGCTGTATGAACTATCAATGTCTTAAAATATAAGGACTTCCTTCAGTTAATATGAAATGGTGGTAGGTAAACCATTGCCTATACTTTGGGCATTCAAAATTATCTGATTAAAAAGTAAACAGAAATGTCAAAGTATGAAAAGTATGAAGGTGGAGTGCTCACAGCACTGATCCTAACATGACCTACATAATCTAGGCATATAGCTGCCAAGTCATGAGCTAGACAGGTTAGACCAGCAGATCAAGCTGGAGAAGTCATAATACTGACGAAGTAATTCACTGAAAACTCAAAGCAAGACTGCAGATGAATGTTTAGCAGCTGAAAGTCTTTGCTGACATTGCCTTCAATATCATACTTATCTGGAATGTCCACTGGAATAGGGTCATATTTATAGGATTGCCATTGTAAAAGAATCAGAAAGACATTTGGCTCACCGTTATTTTTTTTAATACTATTTTATTTTTTCCAAATTACATGTAAATTTCTAACATTCATTTAAAAAAAATTTGAGTTCCAAATTCTCTCCTTCCCTCTCTTCTCTTCCTCCCTTAGAAAGTAAGTAATTTGATATAGATTATACATGTGTAGTAGGTCAGCTAGGGGGCTCAGTGGATACAGCACTGGGCTTAGAACCAGGAAGATTCATCTTCATGAGTTCAAACCTGACCTCAGATACTTAGTAGCTGTGTGACCCTGGGCAAGTTACTTTACCTCTGTTTGCCTCAGTTTCTTATCTGTAAAAAGACTGGAGAAGGAAATGACAAATCACTCTAATACCTTTGCCAAGAAAACTTAAAGTAGGGTCATGAAGAGTCAAACATGACTGAAATGATTCAACAACAAAAATATATGTGTAATCATATAAAACATTGATGTATTAATCATCTTCTCACATTTATTTTTAGAGGGCATTTAACAGATACCTTTTGATGATGGTGACTATAAAAGGTATGTTTTATAATGTATTTATAAATAGTCGTAAGTACTATATGAGTCATACCTGCATAGCTTACTTTCTGGGGCTACTGTCCTAAATTTCACTTGCACACTCCTTATATGAATACAAATATAATTCTAATACCTAAACCTTGGAAAGTTAAAGCAGAGAAACAAAGCTAATGACAAATATTCCTAAAAATATTAAAACAAAAATATCTATTAAAATATTAATGGAGGGGGTAAAACAACACATTAAAATATTACAGACTTCAGGCTGGATTTATAATATCAAAATAAAGTTGATTTAATATTAGGAAAACCATAAATATAATATCACCTATATTGCTAATAAAAAATTAAAAATCACATAATTATTTCAAAAGATGAGAAAAATCATTTGACCAAATATAATACTAATTTAAGTTAACAACATTAAAAATTGGAATAAATAGACCTTTTCTTAACATGGTAAAAAGTATCGATTGAAAACCAAGAGCTAGCATTATCAGTAACAAGATGATACTACAGGCCTTTACAAAAATATTGAATAAACCAAAACTTCTCATTGTCATCACTGTTATCACATTTAATGTAGTTTTAGAAATGCTAACTACAGTAAGGCAAAAAAAGGAAATCTGAGGAATAAGCATGGTCAAAAAAAAGAACCAAAACTACCTTTTCTGTAGATGGCGTGTCCTAGACAGCAAATTAAAATGTAAGGAAATAATTAATAATTTAGTAAAATGGTAGAAAATAGAATTAATCCACATAAATCATAGTTTTTCTACATATTGCCAACAGAACCAAAGAGAAAGAGGCAGAAAAAAGGAATTCCATTTAAACGATTATGGAGTATCTAAGTCCAGATACCGAGAAACAGACAGGAATTATATGATTTCAACTATTAACCCTCTTTACAGAAATAAGGAGAGATCTCAATTATCAGAGAAGCATTAAGTGATTATAGTTGGATAGTTCCAAGGTAATGAAATAACAGTAATATCTAAATTAATTTACAAGTTCAGTGCAATTCAACCAAAACTGCTAAAAAACAAACAAAACAAGATAGGACTAAAACCAAAACCAACAAAACAAAAAAAATTTACCTAGAGGAACAAAAGGAGAAGAATCTTAAGGGAAATTATGAAAAATAAAAAGTGGGAAGAGGAAGGAAGGGCCTAGTGCTCCCACATCTCAAATTATATTACAAAGCAGTAACCATCAAAACTATCCAGTACTGGTTAAAAAAGATTGATCAGTGGAACAGATTGGCTACAAAAGACTATAATGCAAATAAGCCTAGGATCTTGGTGTTCAGAAACCTAAACCTAGATTCTAACTACCAGCGTAAGGATTCACTCACTATTTGATAAAAAACTTCTAAGAAAGCTAGAAGGCAGTGTGATAGAAATTAGGCTTAAATCAACAGCTCAAAACACATATCATAATAAACTTCAAGCTGATACAAAGTCCTAGATCATAGGATGATAGGATTGTAGATCTGGAAGGGACTTCAGAGGTCAACTACTTCATTCCCATCATTTTACAGACGAGAAAATTGAGGCCAGAAAGTTTAAATGACTTTCCCAAAGCCATACAGTTAGTAAATGTCAAAGGTTGCCTAACCAAATGAGAAGATCAGGAAAAGAGAGGCCTTTTACAACTCTGGGAAGAGTTTTTGAGTAAGCAAAGAGAATTGATTACAGGAAGTAAAACAGACAATTTAGAAAAGTTTCTGCACAAACAAATCCGTGCAATTAGAATTAGAAGAGAATCAACTGAAAAACTTCTTTGAATCAAATTTCTCTGATTAAGATCTGATAATCAGGATACTAAAGGTAGTGATAAAAAATACATAGGAACTCTTGACCAAACTCTTGATTTGACTCAAAACTCTTTGACTCAAAACTCTTGATTTTAGTCAAAAGGTATGAACTGGCAATTCTCAAAAGAAGAAATACAAATCATCAGCAACCACATGATAAAATACTCTACAAAAATAAAATAAGATAGAATTGGAAAAAATTTCCAAATCTCTAATAAGGAAAATAAGAATTTTTAAATATCTGAGGCTCTACTTCACAACAACAGCTTGGCAAAGATGACAGGAAAAATGATAATTGTTAGAGGTGCTGTGGAAGGAACAGCATTAATACACTATTGATGGAGCAATGAGTTGATTCAGTCATCCCGGACAGCAATTTGTAATAGCCAAAATTCACTAAACTCTGCATACCCTTTGATCCAGCTCTAACACTTTTTTTATTTCTACTCATTTTTATTGCACTGTTATCATTAAAAGATGTTTAATATTATAGTCTTTCTGCATAGTTGGTGAGAGTTTTATGTTTTAGTATATGGACAATTTTTGTTAAGGCAGTGTTGGAGTATAGGTATACTCCTTTCTTTTCCCATTCAATAATCATCATACAGCTAGCATATCTAACTTTTCTAAGATGCTATTGAGGTCCTTAACATCTTTGGGTGTTTTTGGTGTTGTTTGATTTGTCTGTTCTAAAAAGGACACATTGAGGTGCCCAACTATTATAGTTTTATGATCTATTTATTCTTGTAACTTTTTAACTCTCCCTGCAATATTTAGATGCTAAGCAATTTAGAGTGAATGCTAATTATTTGTACTAATTGTCTATGTTGTCTTTAAGCATAATATAATTTCCATTGATCTCTTTTGAGTCTATTTTTGCTTTTGCCTTTTCTGAGATCATTATTGTTTCCTATATTTTTTTCACAAGGCATAAGAGACTTTGCTCTAGGCCATTAATTTAACTGTGTGAATCTTTGTGTTTTACTGTGTTTCTTATACACAATGTATTGCTGGATTCTGTTTGTCAGTCCATTCTGCTATCTTTCATTTTTTTGGGTGAATTAATTCCATTCATATTGACAGTTATGATTGTTAATGGTGTGTTTCCCCCTTTTCCTATTCTCTTACTTTGTTTCTCTTTGCTCTCCAATCCTCTTTTTACAAATAAAAAGATGGTGACAGAGGAATGTGCTTAGCACTAGTGATCTATGCTTGATGTAGCATGCTCATGTTCTCCTACCCCTCTAGTCCTCTAGTCCTCTCAACCAGACCTCATCACAGGTTTTTATCCTTTCTTTCTTTCCTTTTTTTACCTTTACCCCTCCCCTTTACAATATTCTCTCTGTGATTAGAAGATGTTTTGCTTATCACTAACCTCTCCCTGAATCTCCTCTCCTTCTTATTTCTCCTTCTTCTTGGTCCCAGTTCTCTCTTGTTTTCATGCTGAACTGAAGGTATATCTCTATCCAGCTTTTTGGTGTGTGAGTATGTTCGTATATTTAGTTCTACCCTCCACAGTTGAAAGTGAGGTTAAAAGGGAGGCCATTGTCCCCAACCCTTTCCCTGTGTTTGTATTTCTTAAGCAATATGATTATGTGGGTTAATATGTCCTCCCTCCCTCTCCCTTTTACTGCCCTCAATACATAATAATACTACTTCTGAGAGCTCTATCTTATTTAAGTTCCCTCTATGACCCTCATTACATAGGATTTGTAGGGGACAATTATTTTTACACTATGTATTAGAATATAAACCCATTCATCCCTTCACAGTCTTTTCCAGTTGCTGAAATGTCTTTACCTTTCTATGTTTCCTTTGACTCCTGTATTAGCATTTGATAATCAGCAGACATTTATAATCATTTAGTATGTATCATACACTGTGTAAATTCTGGAAATATAAAGAAAGGCAAAAAACTCCCAAAAAACCCTGCCCTGAAGCTCACATTTATATGTAGTGAAATTTGGAGGTAATTTTAGAGGGAAAGTTGGGGCAAACAAAAAGGTTCTTGCAGAAGGTGGGATTTGAAGTTGAAGTAATCGAAGGGAAAGTCAGGAGGTGAAGGTGAGAAGAGAGAATATTCCAGGCCAAGGAGACAGTGGGTGAAAAACTATAGATTCAGGAGATGAAATATTGCATAGGAAGAGCTACAAAAAGGGATCAGAGTACATGGAGACAAATCCTAGTAAAGAAGGCTGGAAAGGCAAGAAGGAACAAAGTTGGGAAGGATTTTAAAAGCCACACAAAGGATTTTATATTTGACCTGGAGGTAAAAGAGAGCTAATTACTCCTAAGTATATGTGCTTTTCAGGGGGTAAACATGGTCATATATGTGCTTTCTACACAGTAGAAAATGAACTGGGGCAGGGAGATAATTGTACTGCGCAGAAGGCTATTGTTATAGTCTTAGGTATGAGGTGATCAAGGCTTGCCTCAGGGGCAGCTGTATGAGTGAAAAGTCAAGGATATATTTAAAAGATGTTGTGAAGGTAAAAATGAACTTGGAAACACATTGTATGCTTGGGATGAGAGAGAGGAGTGATTAATGACACAGCTTACAAAAGCCAATGATGGAGCCCTTGAGAGTAAAGGGGAAGTTAAGAAGAGAGAAAGGTTTGGGGAAGAGATAAGTTTTGTTTTTGATGTATTGAGTTGAAGAGGTCTGTAGGTCATCCTGTCCTGGTTAGAGCTTCAATAGATAGATAGCTGTTCCAGTCCCTGTTGGCTAGCTGGAAGGTTCCGTAGGTTCAGTGACAGAACCAGAAGCCAATCTCTGCTCCATTCTTCCTTTCTTGATTATTCATGTGTAGGACTCAACTCCAGTCCATCTTGCTCTAAGTTGAATGACAAAGCTGTAGGTTCATTCCTGGTCCTGACTCACTGCTTTAGTACACAGCCACAGCCCCTAGCTACCATTTACTGAAGCCTCCACCCTATTCCAGGTTGTAGCAGAAAGACAGTTTCAGGCTTGCCCATTTCTGCTTCCTTCTCTGGCACATAGCTGGAAGCACTGTATTTAGCTTTCATGGATGCTTCCCTTTTCCAGTGCCTATAGACCTCAGGTTGTCTCCCTGTGCTGTCTTGGGCTGGAAAAATGACTGGTGTCTCCGACTGGTGCTCTTCCTTGATATTTGTTGTAGTAGTGAGAGAGAACTGTGCTATACTGTTTCCTCTTATTTAGACATCTTTGCCAGTCCTAGCCTATCCCAGAAGACAATGGTTACTGTTTACCTCTACTAATGTTGCATATACCTTCTTGCATTCTTTCTCACTGTTACACATACACACACACACACACACACACACACACACACACACACACACACCCAGGAGTTACACACACACACCCTAGCTTCTCACTACCATTTTCTACCTCTTGAGAGTCTACTCCACACTTACCCTTCCTCACTATTCAACAACCTTTCCTCTTTTGAGGTTTATGCTATCATTTCTCTATCTCTCTATCAATCAGTGGTCTCCAAAATTGGGTGTGGGATAAAAACATCAGAACTTTTGTTGCTATTTGTTTTTATCTTTAAAAAGAGAATCAGATTTTACTAATATTTTAAAAAAGTGAAATGATACTTGGTGCATATATCAGACTCACATGTGGTATATGAGTATATCTCAATGGAAGAGTGGACGTACACATTACAAAAGGGTTGACACTGATACCCTCACTAGTCCATTCAATTTTTAGCATATTCTGATGTACTGCAGGTGAGTTGTATGTAATTAAGTGGATTTTTGTATTATATTATTTAGTTTTAGCAAAGCTAACCTTCACAAAATGGTCAAAGAAGCCATGGGTTAAAGATAATACTAATATGTTGAGCACAAGTAAACAAGAAAATGTCAGCTGGCACCCACCCCTCACTCTTAATATAATTGCTTTGTCAGCTATGTTATGTGGTAAAAACCTAATCTCACAAGGTACACCGAAAAGATTAAAAATCATCAATATTATTTGAAATTTTGCCTTACATCCATTGTTATTAATATTGAATTTACCTCAAATGAATATAGTGCTTTGAGAGATTAGTTAATGATAGTATGAAGCCATGATAATTAGTAGGTATAGGAAGCATTCATAACTTTAAGGATGATCCAGAACTCTGAAATTCCTCTGGCCATAATTTCTTCTACTTCTATCTTCTTTTCCTTCAACTTAATTTTTCTGATCTATTTTCATGGTCATTGCAACTCCTCCTCTCTGCCTTTCTACCTATCACCCCTACCTCTGGTTTCTTTCCTTCCTTAGCAATCTTGACACCACAGTTAAATGATGAAACTTTATGTAATTCCTTTACCCCCATGTTAGCATTTTTTTGGGTCTCCTTTAGCAAGTTGTTGACTCATTTTTCATGATTTTCTTGCATCATTCTCATTTCTCTTCCTAATTTTCCATCCACTTCTCTTACTTGATTTTCAGAATCCTTTTTGAGCTCTTCCATTACATGAGACAACTGCATATTTATTTTGGAGGTTTTGGAAGCAGAAGCCTTCACTTCCTCTGATGTTATGTTCTTCCTCATCCAAAAAGGTGAAAGAAAATACCTGTTCACCAAGATAGTAACCTTCTAGAGTCTTATTTTTTTTCCCTTTTTTGGGCATTTTCCCAGTCAGTTACTTGACTTTTGAGACCTTTGTCGGGATGAGGGTATATTCTGGGGACCTGTAAGTTCTCAGTTCCTCCAACGTGGTACAATCAAGAGAGAGGTGTTTACTCCTCTCCTGACCTGCACACTGGTCTGGGAGCAATCAAAAACTTTTCTGCCCAGAATCTGCAATTGAATTCCCTCACCACAACTGCCTGTAGCTCCACTGCCAGTGTGCCTCCTCACCCGTGGGTGGCTGAGAATCAGATCAGTGGCTCAATTCCCCCAGGGGATTTAGGCAGAGGTCTCCCAGGGCTGCCACTCAGGCCTGAGATTCGATCAGCCCTTCAATTCCTCCAGGGGCTCTAGGTGGAGGGCTCAGAAAATGGCAGTTGCTGGATCCCTTCCACTGACCTTTGAAGCTATCTGTGGCATTTGTGGGTTGAGGAATCTGGGAAATGCTGCTAGTGGTGCCCTGAATCCTGTTCTGGGTCCTGTCCCTGCTGGTCTGCGCTCAACACACTGGTCTGGTCTGCATCTGGCCTGGAAATCTTTTTCTCTCTTCAAAAAGAAGAGATTTAAAAACAAAAAATACTTTTCCTTTTCTTAGAGAAAATTCACATTATCAAGTATATATTTATGCTACCTATTTCCAGATAGAGAGGTGATGAATTCAGAGTGTAATTGAGGCTTTTCTTTTACATGCTAATATATGAATTTGTTTTGCTTGATTATACTTTTGTTTGTAAGGGTTGTTTTTCTTGTGTTCTCAATGGGGAAGAGAGAATGGTGGGAGAGAATTTGGAGCCGAAATAAAATTGAATTTAAAAAAAGAAAGTATTTACCGCTGTCAAGATGATCTTGATAAAAACAAATCCTGGAAACCATTATAAAAATCCTTAACTCAGTTTGATTCAGTTCAACAAATATATGTTAAATATTTGTAGAAGGTTACTAACTAGCAGCTAATGAAGACACAAAGTTTAGATAAGCCATGGTCCCTTCTGAAAATTCTTACAAAAGTAACCATAGCGTAAAAGTGATTTAGCAAAGCATAGATAATGATACTTAGATCAGAGAACAAGAACCACAAGGGATCTTAGATGCCATCTAATCCAGTTGCTTTATTTAGTAGATGAGGAAACTGTGAGGAATCTTTCACTTTCAAGTCATTAAAGCCAAGTAGGTAAGTAAACTGAACCTAGAATGGGATCTAGATGGGCCGTTTGTATTTTCCTTTTCTGATTCAGATGTGAGGTTCAAATGAAACTGTTTCCCTATACACTTTTCCTTTTCTCCTTTCCTTGTTCATATAATCATATTCTTGTATAATTCTTTCCTCCTAAGGGAGAAATAGTAAGTGTTGCCAGGTAAGTCAAACTCCTAACATCACTTTGACCACCAACAACCATGGGATATGTTAAGATAGAATCAGCCTCAAAGGAGGAGAGGTTGCTGGTCACAGAGCGAAGTGAGGAGTAAGCAGCATGTTTACTCCTCCTCCTGGCCTGATGTTTTACGACACATGAAAGGAGATTAATACAATTCTGGTGAAGGTGGCCAGGCATGCAGTGTTTTCCAGAGAAGACTGATTACACAAAAACATGGGAAAAGCATGAAAATAAGAAGTTTCATAAGCATATGTACCAGAGGGTATAACGGAAGGGGAGAAAAAGATTGCTACCGAACAGGGATGAAGGAATAGAGAGTAATAGCAGAAGAGAATTTTAGTAGTAAAAAGTTGAAGCATTATTAATTTTTTTCTTACCCTCCCCAGGACACAAGGGTTACCCTGTACTAGACCTCAGCTAATGAAGGACTCAGGTGATGTTGATTTTCTTGTCCTTTCTGGTGTCTGAGGCGCTAGTTTAGAACAACAGTGAGCACACTATAGCACACGGGTGAAATGTGGCTTCCCACCTTTTTTGTATGGTCCATGAGCTAAGCTTAGTTTTTAGATTTTTAAATGATAGGGAAAAAAATCAAAATAAGAGTAAGATTTAGTGACATGTGAAGATTATATGAAATTCAAATTTCAGTATTCATGAAGTTTTACTGAAACATAGCCATGCCAAATTGTTCATGTGTTGTATCTGTTTTTGAGCTACAATACCAGAGCTGAGTACTTGGGACAGACACTCATCACTTCCCACTGCTTCCTGGCACACTACACATTGCAGTGATGTAGTCATAACTTGACAGCATTTTGTGCCAAGCATATCACCATACTGCCACGTTTTTGAAAATTACCAGTGCATACCCCTTATATCAAAACAAGAAAAGTGGACTTGGAATAACGGGCTAAGAAAGCACAGTGGCATGTGTATTATTTTGTTACAGAAGTAGATGACAAAGCACTGTTTATTCTGCAGTGACACAATAGCTAAGTTAAAACAATACAATATATGTCAACACTACCAGACTATTTGTCACAATATTCCCAATTCACAGGAAAGCAATGGTAAGAAAAATTGAAAATTTAAAATGGAATATCTCATCACTGCAGAATTTCTTGACAACGATGAAAATAAGGTTACAATTAAATTTCCAAGTAGTACATTTGTTAGCCAAGAAAGGAGAGCTGCTTATCAATGACAAGTTAATTGTTTGATTACAGCAGCCAAAGAAATGTGTCCAGAGAAAACAAAGGTGACTATTCACCTTTTAGCTCTATTAAAATCATATCTTGCGGATTGTCAGTATTTGGCAGTACCTATCTGTGAAAAAAGACATTTTCAATGATGAAACATAACAAATCTTTAAAGATATCAAGACTAACAAATGAATATTTGCAATCGAGTTTGCTGATTGGGAACGCTAACTTCAAACCTCAATTAAGTGAAATATAATCCCCCTAAAAAGATTTCCATTCTTCTCACGAAAATTTGTAGTCAATTATTATTAAGTTTATAATTTCATCAATATAAATTTGTGGAAATTGTGGAATTTGTAGAAATTTTTTCTTGCTTATTATTTGCTTATTATAAAAGTATCTATGATATACTTGATTTTGTCTCTTGACCTGCATGGCCTAAAATACTTACTATCTAGCTCTTTATAGAAAAGCTTCATTGACCTCTGGTTTAAAGGGTTGGTGGATCTTTGGACCTTTGACAGTTGATGGTAACTTTCTTCTCCATAATTCTAGATGAAAATATGGAAAACTACACATATGTAGACTATGAGGCTTTGGAAACATGGAAGTAAATCACTACTTCTTAATTATTCCTAATGTATATTTAAACATGGGCAAGTGAGGCAGTATGGCTCAGTGGTAAAGGGCTCAGGCTGAAGTCAGTAAGACCTAGGTTTGAATTCTGCCTACATTTACTAGTTCTGTAGTCATGGACAAATCATGGACAAGTCTTTGAGTCTCTGGTTCATGGTCTGTAAAACTGGGAGAATGCCTGTGTAGTACACCCTCACACAGTGGTTATGAAGATCAAATTAGAAATGCAGGTAAAGTTGTTTGCAAACTTTAAATCACTATATAAATCTCAGCTAGTCTCAGAAAATACGGCTTTGTCATATTTTACAAACTCCTTTGCTTACTCCAGTGAACAAACTTCAACAGTTTAATGTTAGTTTCGAAACTGTTGTTTAGTCAAAGTCTCTGCGGACAAAGAAAGCTATGTCATTATTCCGGTGCGTTGTATGGTATCTTTATGACACAGTTCTTCTTTCTTTCTTGGTTTTTCTATTTCCTCAACTCAAGGCACTTAATAAGGTTAAACATACTTATATAAAATTCCTTTATAAATATGTCCTCATCCCTGAGGCCATTTCCTTTCTATGAAACTTAGTTTTCCCCTTTAAAATATATTTTCTCAGTAAACAGTTTGCTGTGTAATTTTGCAGGTGATTCCTTGGTGGCTTTAGTTAATGTGTTTACTGAAGAGAAATCAGTGACAAAATAAAAGAATTTTTATATTTGATTTATGGGTTTTGCATACATCTTCAAAATTAAAGTATAATGATTTTGCAATATATATGTATACACTGCATTTGCCTTAACTAGGCAATACAATTTTGTGATTCATAATTGTCTATTATGGCAAAGCTGTGACAAAGGAGGAGGCAATGTGGTAGCTTAATGGCGAGAACTCAAGTCTAAAGCACAGTTATCCATAAAAGCCATAAAAGTAATGAAATAACTTGCAATCAGCCTAGAACAGAAATTAAATGTCTACTTATCCAAAGAAATGAAGTCCCATACTGTACCAAAAGAAACTATGTTTTCCTTTAAATATTAGCTCAGTTTCAAATGACAATAAAATATGCAAAGTATTATTTGGTGCTACTTTAAAGAGAACATTATTCTTTTTAGCCTAAATAAACACACAGCAGTTAATATATTCATTTCATATTTTATTAATGATAACATGTTATACTTAGTAACAAACTCAATACATAGTAACAACCAGAGTTGCTTATGAGCATCTCTGTAGTCCTTTTGAAAAACAGAATTCATCAAGTTTCATCATGCACTAAATAATAAAAATAGAGACATCTTCTAAAACAAAGGATATTTTTTAAAAAGATGGAGCCAGGACATAGTGATGGCATATATTTTACTTTTAAGTATACTAAAATGCCAAAAAGTGATTAAAATTGAATGCAGACATTTAATGGACTGATTATTCTAATATCTCTGTTAAGGGAAGATTTGGTCTGAATATAACTCATGGCCTCAAAACACCTGAGAAGATATACTGCTAAAAAAATAAATAGCTCATTCTTCTAGAGTCCATGAAGGCAAACAGAATAATATATGATATTCTTAAACACACACACAGGCAAAGCCTAAAATAAAAAAATAAAATAAACAAAGTGTGCTTTAAGAAATCATGCCTTGAAATGAAACAACTGCTGAAGTTTATGAACATCATCATGTCTTATAATCATTATCTTCTCACGTCTTCACCGCTTGGATCTGATCTGGTGACAAGAAATAAAAATAAACAAGCATAAATCCTCATGTGGCAAAAATGCACTAAGTAATCCCAGAGTACATACAGCATACTCCAAATCTACACATATACACACATTTTTATACAATTTTATGCTATCACTCTGGAGATAGTGGCAGCATTTACCACAGTGAAATATATGATAAAGTAAAATATAAGAATGCTTTTTAAAACAGATTTTTTTTTTAAAAGGGGGGAGAAAAATAATTTATAGTTCTACAAAAGGAATGCACATTCTTTTAAGGTTTTACTAGAGAATACACCATACTTGTTGGGTATCCAAGAATCCTGTCTTTGTTTTCTAATAAAAAGTTGGTTGTACAAAGCTCAAAATACAGGACATAAGACAGCAGGGTCTTAGAGGCCATCCAGTTCCCTTCATTTCATACATGACTAATGTGACACTGAGAAAAGGCAGTTTTTCAAAATGAAGATTAAAATGTTAAACATGTACAAGATTTGTCACAAAATGAAGCAAAATTCTTTGTTTAAGACATGAGAGGAAAAAAAAAGCAATCCATTCTCTTGATTTTATAACTTACCATGTACTCTTTCATAACTTAACTTGACATAGATGTCTGTCTACGTTATCAGCAATAATGTGCACTAATGAATATAATTTTCTTTATCTGTTATTTTCAAAAACAGCTTAAGCTTAGGCCCACAGTGCACACACATTTAATAAATGTCTACTGAATTGAATTATGGAAGATATCTAAGAGAATTTAAAGGCTCAGCTAAAATGCTGCTTCTTTTATGGGATGTTCAAGGATACTTCCAGATCATTGAGCTTTCCTTTTAAAACTCTCCAAATACTGTTAAACTTTATTATATGCTTATCATTTTCTATTTTGTATTATTATTATGTGTACATCTTATACTGTTACAAATTATAAAGTTCTTAGAAGTAGTGATGATATTTTATATATCCTTGTAACCCCTTCACCATCTAGTACCAGCCTTGCCTGTCACTGTAGGAACTAGGTAAATGTTTGATGAATGTATTCATTAAGCCATAAGAAGATAAGCTGTCTACCATTACAAGAGCCAATATAACAAAACACGTGTTCCCAGATGAACTTATAAATAAGTTTGAATGCTAATATACACAAATGTTATCTTCATAATTAAAAAAAAAAATCCGGCAATTTAGTAGTCATCATGGCATTTTTCCCTACGATTTTGGATCACTACTGACGCCTAGTGGTTAGTTCGGAAAAGAACACATTTCTAGGAAAGCTCGAACTGTTTTTTTTACAATGTAAAGAGAGTCCTGATGATCCACTTCTTTCCCAATAACTTTTGCAATCATCACTAAGCATCTGTAAAATGACTGGTCAATCAATCAACAAGCTTTCTATGTGCTAGGCATGATGCCAGGAACTGGGGAATACCAAGAGAGGTTTCTATTTTTAATGGAGAAACCAACATGTACATAAAAGATACACACAGAACACATAGAGGGTAACCTCAGAGCAGAGGGTTCTCACAGCTCAGGGAAGCCAGGAGAGGACTCCTGCAGAAGGTGGCATTTGAGCAGCGTTCTGAAGGAAGCTAGTGAATCTAAAAGGTGGAGGTGAGAAACCAGGCATTCCAATCCCAGCTTTGGGGAGAAATTGTGTTTTGTATAAGGAACAGTAGGTAGGCAGTGGTTGTATCACAGAATTGGTGTAAGTGTAAGAAGGACAGGTTTTGAAGCAGTTTAAAGGGTAAAGGACCTTATTTTGGATCCTGGAGGGTAACAGTTCATTTAGTGTATGTGGGTGGTGAGTAACACCATCACTTCCACACTTTAGGAAAATCACTTTGGGAGCTGTATGGAAGATGAATCAGAGTGGGGAGAGACCTGAGGCAGGAAGACCCAACAGAAAGTTACAGCAAGTCATATGAGAAGTGTTGAGGGCCCGAGGAACTGAACTAGGGTGGTGACTGTGTTATTGCAAAAAAAGGGACATACAGGAGAGATGTTGTGAAGGAAGACAACGGACAGGACATATAAAATAAGACAGAGTGAGGAGATGAAGGGGGACGTTGAAGTGTCTGGCCGGAGTTAGGCATACCCTTATGGCCTTTAGAATAGGGATTTTCTTTCTGCAGTTAATGGCCCCATATGGAAATTGTACAAGACCTGAAATTGTTTGAAATCAGTTTCTATAATTTGGTGAGGTGAGGTCACAGATCCATTTAAGAATTAGAGTCTAGGCCACCTGGGGTATATTTTGTGCTACTTTTCACACAATGATTCTTCTGATGGTATTTATCATGCAAGAGAAAAGTAATGACTGAACTCTGACCAAGTAGTAGAGAAAAGGGAGGTTTAAAACATTAAGGCCTTGTTAATTCATTTCACTGATTATTTTACTCTGAATATAGCAGGAAGATACTGCATCAAGAGAGCTGATTAAGATCTCAGATATCATGAGCAATAGAAATGAATCTACCAAGAATGATAAAGAGCACCTGTGTCACACAGGTCCTTCTGAGAGGAGTATCATTGAACTACACTAGATTCTGCTACTATTTACAATGCAAATTTAGATGAAAAAAATGTTTCTGAATTTTTTTCTCTCAAAATAAGATAATATTAAGCAACCTACTCCAAGAAATTATCTTTGTGAGTAGTATAAAACTACACCTATAATTCAATTCAACAAACCTTTAAATACCCATTATTTTCAAGGCACTGTGAGCATAAATATTACACTGTTCATAATAATGTTACCTATAGGAGTTGGAGAGAGAGGGCATGCAAGATTCTTAAAAGGACAATTTGGCTCACACCATTAATGTTATTTTTCCATTGCTGATAACAAATGTTTGAAACCAATTACAGAAATATGTTAAAGATTTGGCTAAACTACTCCCATTACCCTATCATTCTGTACTTAGGTTTACTGTCACAAGCTTTGGGAAAAATAATTATAATTTTCATTTCTGGTCACCTTACACTTATAAATTTTTTTGTACACAAAGCCTTAAAAATACAAGAAAATGGAGTAAGATTCTGGGTACTTACTCTGTAGTTTTTTCTGACAGCAGAATTAAGTGGAAGTAAGAAAAAAAGACAGATGACATAATCAAAGGAAAACTTAAAAAAGAAATAACTGAATAGCAAGGAAATAAAGTGATGAAGTTATATTAAAATACCAGATGTACCTTGTAGCCAGTCTACACCTTCTTGTAACCCTTCTCCCTTAATGGCATCACTAGCACTGAAAGAAAAAGTACAAATCGTATAAGTATACAAAGAATTTTATTTTAAGTCTATTGTACAGAGCTGTCATAATTCAATACCACATATTCTTCAAGTTTTATGAAAATTTGAAATGAGTAAAAATAGTAGATAAATGCATCCATTCAAAAGTAAAACATGAGAGAGCTATTCATGAAACACATTAAATTTTTGATAAACAGTTTTGCCACCCTCAAAAAATACTACTTATTATAGTTCACTGACAACATCAATAGAACATGCAATTTCAGCTGTTTTTCCAGATTTGGCAATAGATTTCTACTGAGAGATTTACACTGAACTTCCTTTGTCCCTGACTGTTTACTCTGAACTAATAGTATTTATTTTTCAGCATGGTATTAGAGTCTGGCCAAAGAACTAGATCTTTTCTCTGCCTAAAGATAACTGACATGTATAAAACCAAACCTATAATTAGTACATGGAATCCTCTAATCAGATGAATTCTCCAGACTATCTTCTATAACATGTTATGTAAAACATAACTATTTTACAGATAGCCACAATCAAGTTATAAAACTGGTAAGAATATAAATTAAGAGATAAAATGTCATAGATTAGACCAAGGTCTGAGTCCTCCCTTTTTGGATAGATGATGGCATTGTGACCAGAGCCAAGTTACTTAACTTTCAGTGCCCCAGACAATTAAGATCAGAAATTAAAGGTAAACTGCCGATCTGTAGCACTGGAGTGAGCTTCCAACCTTGCTGAAATCACAAGTCTTAATTAAAAAGATAACATGATTTAGACCATTTTATGGAGAACTAAATATTCACCCTTTTTAACAAAAAATAAGTACGCTGAATTTAGGTGTGCCTAAATAGGTGCACTGTATTTTCTGTAAAAGTTTCTATTCATTCATATAGTTAGGTCCTTTTAAAAGAAGAAATCATGTACTGTAAGAATAACAAGTACATGCAATTAGCTATTTCAGACCATTACACTTCTAACTCTCATGTAATGACAACGATATTAACACTTTGTGCTTTACAGCTGGGCGGCAGAGTGGGCAGGGTGCAAAAAGAGCCGCAGAAGGAAATGGCAAGCCACTCCAGCATCTCCGCCAAGAAAATCCCAAATGAGGTCAGGAAGGGTTGGACGGGACTAAAAACGACTGAACAACAAGAGAGAGTACTTTATAGATATTAATAGTGATCTGAGTTAACTCAGAAGGGCCCAGGATCATAGATTAAGATCTGGAAGGCATCTTAGGAGCCCACTGAATGTTACCCCTTCACTTCACAGACAAGGAAACTGGGGTATTTAATCTCTTTCATAGGATCATAGCTAGTGTCTGCGGTAAAATTCAAATTTAGGTCTTCTTGACTGCATTATCCAGCTGCCTACCTCAAACCAGAACGCATTTTTGTTTAGAAATTCAGAAATTATTTGATTCAAGGTAAAGTATCAGAATTTGGCTTGTTATTGAATAACTTTAAGGCAGAAATAAGCATCAGAAGACTTAGCCTAAGAAGACAATCTGATTTAAGTTTCTTCTTTCCCTTTCATTTCTCAAACCTCTGTAGCATTATTCTTTCCTTCTCAGATTTTGCCAAAACAGACTTGACAACCATTTTGTCGAAAGTTAGCTTGCCTGGGGTCACATAATAACTCCACTTCAAAGGTAGGACTTGAAGGATAAGGTTTATCTGCCTCCATGACCATTTCTCTTTTCATTACTCACTCTTTTCCCTATTCGTGCTGTTTTTCTACTTGAATTCTCTCTCAGCTATCTCATATACCCCTACAGACTCACCTCCCACCTGGATAAGGCTGACTCTTATATCTCTGTCTCTAGGCTTCTGACACTGTTGGTCATCCCATCCTACTATGCGCTCACTCTTTGTCTTTGTTTTTAGATATAGTAAAGGTAGATTAAAGATTGAATGCTTCTGTCTTCCCGTTGATTCTTCTTTCTCAGTTCCCAAAATCCTATCAAGTACCACTGTGCAATATCTCTTACATTATTACCCTGGTTCAGGCTGCTGTTACTACCTTCTGAAATTAAGCCACTACCATAGAATTTGCTTATCACATTGTCTCTCTGTAATCCTCTGTAGCACCTTTTGTAACATCCTGGAATGAAGGAGAACACCGGAGGAAGAAAACATTTAAAGGGAAGAAAAGATAGAAGAGGTGAAGGAGACTAGAGAAAAAATTTTCCCTACTTCACTTTTTTTCAAGTTGTGGTTGTTTCTTTTGGGATATTTTGTCAGGTAAATGTTAATTTAAATCAGCAAGAAATTGTTTACCAAATATGCAATAAATTCATTTCTAAAAGCAATTAGGTTCAACCTTATTAGTTTTTCCAAATACTTTGCAAGAGTGCCATAATAATGTTTGGAATATACAATTCTGAAAGATAAACAACTTAGTTTTCAAAGAAGCATCACATTATTAATGTCTACATAATCAGTGTCTAGCGTACATCTTTACTGCTGTGCTACAGTCCAGAAAAGAATGATCAAAGCTGAGAAGTGGCTTTTTTTTTAACGAAAAAGGAAAGGAAAACAAAACTTTACCAAATATGCCATGGTTTATCTTTGATGTTTTCTAAAGACAGCAACTGGGATACTTTTACAGATGTTACAGCATCCCTAAGATCCATTTTGTTAGCAAAGAATAAAATTGGTATTCGGCGGTGTTTAATATCTGAGAAAAAAACAATATTATCTTAAAGTTATCCGAAATGAAAACAAAATAGGAAAAATGATTAACATTTGTATGTTTCTATATTCTATAAAACACATTTTAAATATATATACATATAGGCAAGAGATAAATGAAATTTATAATTTACTATAGGCAGCAGTTCTGAACCAAATCTAAGGTGGAAGACAATGGAGAATTAATGATTTAGGAGTTCCTTAGAATTTTGGAGAAGCAATCAGGTGCTTGCAAAAAAAAAAAACAAAAAACCTCATCTCATTGGCATCACAAAAAAGAGATCAGATTTGAACACTTAAGAATTTGTTCCAAAGATTTTACTTGTAGGGCAAATGTAAATTTCAAGACTCTATTTCTTAAATTTAAAACATAATATATTTAAAGTAGCTTTGAAAAAGCCCTGAGTCATGGTATGCCTTTAATATAGCAAAGAAAAGCTTTAAAACACTGAAAAAATAGTAAGCAAATGAAGCAAAGGAAATTATGTATCTGTGTCATATAATACAGACTTAATAAATTTGGAAAATTTAACTACCTAACTATAGTGCAGTGTAGTTATTACTACAAAGTACTGGAAGATAAAATCACTCACCTGGATGATTCAAGAGAATATCAAGTTCTTCTCTGGCTACAACCATTCTTAATCTGTCACTACTATCAATGACAAAAATAATGGCCTGGCCTTCTCTGTGTAACATATAAAAGTGAGAAGAAAAATTACAATTGCTTATATAAATCACCAAGAGTTCTACTGGTAACAAATTTGAATTTTCTCTTTGATACATAAATATATGTGCCTCCAAATATGCTTCACAGGAGATAGTGCTTTTAAAAACATGCTTCCTCCAAGTGTGGTTCCTTGGGAACATAAAAAGTTTTTGGAATATAGCATTCCAATTCTGTGCAGTAAAGTTGGGCAAATTTTTCAGATAAGAACTTCAGAATATTAAAGAGTAATGGTAACAACTGACGTTTATTCAATGCTTTCAGTTTTGCAAAGTGTGCCATACATACACATCTGCTCACAACTTTACCTCCCTAAGGCCTCATCTGTAAAATGAGTCCCTTCTAGTTCTTGGTCTCTGATTCTAGAAGCCTATGAACCATTTCAGACAGGTACTACAAATGTTACTGTCCTTGTTTTCTACATGACAAAAAATGAGGCTCAGAGAGATCCGACGTATTGTCCACGGTAACAGAGCCAGTTAACGTCAGAGACAGAAGAGAATTCAGGCCTTTTTTGACCCAAACTATGCCACACAGCTTATTTTAAGCATGGCAGGGTCTTAAGTAAGGCAGCATTTTTAGATGTGATTCAAATTAATAGGTAGAACAATTTAACTAATGGTATTAAAAGTTATTTGCATTAGTTTGTATGTCTTGCCATGCTTGTCTATATTCACCTTGCTCATCTTTCTTATGGTACAGTATAATAATCTTTCGTTATATTCATGTAACACAGTTTGTTCACAGTTGGATTTTCCGCAACTATAAAATGATGGGCATTTACAATGTTTCCAGTTCTCTGCTATTACAAAACGTGCCGCTATAAATATTTTGTTGTCTTTGGGACCTTTTATTTTAACAGACATATGCTTAGAAGTGTCCTTTGAGTCAAAGGGTATGGACATTTTAGTCATTTTATTTACATTAACTCCAAATTACTTTCCAGAATGTTTGGACTATTCCCATCTTTTGTCATCAATTTTAGGTGAAAAATTCAGAATTGTGTGGATCTGCATTTTTCTTATTATTAGTGATCAGAAGTGATCTTTTATATGTTAATAGTTTGCAATTCGTTTTTTCTTCTTTTAGAATTCTTTGACTCCTTATCCTTAATGATTAAATTTAGCCCTGAGGAAGAGATGAAGAATAATGTATTTCCAGACCTTCTTTGCAAAGGTAGAGGGCCATAGGTGTGGAATCCTACACATAATGATGAATTTGGCTGATATGTTGGCTAGCTTCAGCAAACTTTTTCCTTTTGATATTCTTTGATATTAGGAATGGTTTTATGGGAGAAGTAGCTACCATCTATCATAGGTTCATAGATTTAGAGATGGAGAAACCTCAGAAGTCATCAAATACAACCCTTTCACATTGTATATCATATATTTATAACCTGAAGAGATAAAGTGACTTGCTTGTGGTCACACAAGAAGTAAGTGGCAGAGCTGGGAACTAGGCCCAGGTTCTCTATCTCCAAATCCTATGCCCTTTCCACTGAACTAGATAGCAAGAAAAATTAAAAGAAAAGTTTGAAGTTTTCAAGGAAGTTACACGCAACAGAGTATGAAAATGTTGACTGACTTTATAGTTGTGTAGCAAAGTTATGGATAATAGTTTGCTACTCAATTTCTTGAATAAGAATATCAAAATAGGCTAAAATGAAATGTAATTAAAAACCTCTAAAAATTTCAAGTACACCAAAGCAAAATATTTAATGTTGTATCATACCATTGTCCATACTGTTTATTGTTTCCTAAAAGACTAGTTTTATAACAATATGTCACAAAATCAATTGTATGTAATTTCAACTAAAGAACTTCGTATACTTTAACCAAGTGGAAAAATCTGAGAGTTTTGCATGCTGTCCTAGTTCATCTTGTTCTATCAAATATTATGACAAAATTATTAGTGCCTAAGAGGAAATCAGTATCAATAGTTTCAAAATAAACCACAGAGTCAAAAAAAATATATTAATATTAGTATACTAATATTATACTCACACACAGGCAGCATAGTGCAGTGGAAAGAGCAGTGAACTGCAGTCAGAAGAACCTGAGACTGAACGGCTGCGACATTTACTAGCTGTGTAACCCTGCGCAAGTCACTTCACCTTTGAAAGTCTCAGTTCCCTCATCTGTAAAATGGGGATAATAATATTTGCACTAACTACCTGTCAGGGTTGTTGTGGGGGAAGCACTTTGTAAACCTTAAAACACTACATACATGTGAGCTGCCATTGTTATCTGGCAGTAGGGCAGAACACACTAGTCAACATCAGAATCTAGTCCCCCAGTAATTACAGTTTTTAGCCAGCACAACTATACATATAATAAAAGCAGTGCTCAGCACAGCACTATGTACATAGGGGCTTCTTAACAATTTAAAAAAAATTAAACTGAATTCGCCTGATTAACGAATCATCTTGTAGATCACAATTATGCTCTTTCCTTTGAGACATATAAATCAGAAGAGAATTTAAAACTACATGTCACAAACCCATTCAAGTCAATTAAAATTACCATTTATATAATCTGCTATGATTGGCTATTAAAACAGAAACATACACTTCATCAACTCACATTGATAATGATTTAAATCAAATGCTACATATGCTTCTTAAGCATTTACTATATGACGAACTATTTGGCATAGAGGGAAATATGAAGAAAAATAAGATACAGTCTTTATCCTCAATGATAGTGCTCATACATATGTCCAAAATACTTTAATACAAAATAGGATGTTAAATACACAGAAGAGGCATAAAATTCTATGGAATAATTGAGAATTTACTTACTTGTAATAATGTTCCCATAGGTTTCTGTATCTCCCTTGACCTGACATGTCAAACACTGTGAAAGACAAACTGCAAAAGAAATTCCGGGCCAGGCCAAACTATGGTCACTAATTGGAAATGTACATTTTTTTTTAAATTAAGAAATAACTTTTGGATGAAAGTTTTAAACTGAAAAGGCTTTAATTTTCAGTTAAATAAAGCAAGAGCAAAATGGGATAAATATTGCTAGTAAACATAGCTCTGTACAATGTGAAATACAAAAAGAAATGATCTTTTTATTGGTCAACTTACCAGAATTAATTTTAAAGTATAATAAAAATCAAATGAACTCTACTTTTTGATAGCTTTCAAATTATTTGCTTGGGAACAAAATGGCAGTAATTGAGATTTATTAATTATTTATAATGTCAAATAACAATATAATTAGAAGTTTATTTTTTTAAACTAACCTGAAACAAATAAAAACCAGGAGTGCTCTGGGATCCTGAATTCTCAAAACTGATAGAGGAATGTGACTCTGGATTTCAAGTTATATTTCTCACCAAATTTTATAATCACTGGCAAAACTAAGATAGAAGTAGCAATCTGGCTCAATTCTCCCAACATTTCCCTCCAAATAATAAGACAATAATGCCTCAAATTAAATATGGAGGAGCAGAGCCAATAAAAGGTTGAGGTGAGACATTTTTTCTGCCTAAGACAACTTAGGAAGTTGGCAGGAGAGGTCTGTGATATTGCACTGGGGCCAGCCTGGAGTTCTGCAACTACAATAAGGCCTGTGGGCCTTGGAGGAGGCTCTGACAGCAACAGCAGCAGTAGCTTTGGGAGCTCTCAGCCCAGAGATGGAAAGGAGATTGGATAAATAGTCAAAAAGGGACTATAGGCAACTCTGAGCTGACACTGAGCACAGGACCAGGCTCTGTTTGGCAAATCTATTGCTGATACACATTGCAGTTCCTGGGTGGAGAAGAGCAATAGCATTTTGTGATTTCAGGGGACCAGAGGCCATTACTAAGTAAAGACCAGAGCAGAGATCAGGAAAACAGTGATCATAAAAGTGCCTCCTAGTTTTGAAAAACAGCAATGTAGAAAAACTTGAAGCTTGGGACAGTGCCCCTCTGTCCCAGGTGAGCAGAGCCCACCTTTACCATGAAATTCAAAGTCAAGAAGTAGGCTAGAAAAATGAGCAAGCAACAAAAAAAATAACCTGACCAGAAAAGGTTACTATGTTGACAGGGAAGATCAAGACACAAACTCAGAAGAGGCAAATAAACTAAGAACAGCTACAGACAAAGACTCAAAGGAAAATAAAGTCTAAGAATTCCTGGAAGAGTTAAAAAAAAGACAAAGATATAGTAGAGGAAAAATTAGGAAAAGAAATGAGAGTGATGCAAGATAATTATGAAAAAGAAATTAACAAGCTAGTAAAGCTTGGTAACAACACAAAAAATATAGAAAAAAATAACACCTTAAAAACCATAATTAGCTAAATGGTAGAGGCACAAAAATTCACCAAAGAAGAGAACTACCTCAGAATTGGCCAAACAGAAAAAGTTCACTTGAGAAAATAATTCCTTAACACTTAGACTGAGCAAGTAGAAGCTAATAAACTTCAAGACATAACAAAACAAAGTCAAAAGAATAAAAAATAGAAGAAAACATAAAAGATTTCATTGGAAAAACAACTGATCTGAAAAACAGATTAAGGAGAGATAATTTAAGAATTACTACACTGTCTGAAAGCCATGATTGAAGATAGATATATTTCAAGAAATTATCAAGGAAAACTGCTCTGAAATATTAGATCCAGAGGGTAAAATAGAAATTAAAAGAATTCGAGGACCACCTCCCTAAGAGATCACAAAACAAAAATTCAAGGAATATTATATTTTCAAGGAATACTATAGCCAAATTCTTGAGCTGCAAAGTTGAGGATAAAATATTGTTAAGACGACATAAAGAAACCACTGAAGTATCATGGAACTACAATCAGTATCAAACAAAATTTAGCTTGTTCCCTTTTGGAGAAGCTAAGAGCTTCTGGAAAGTAAAAGAGCTAGGATTACAACAAAAAAAAAACTGAGTATAATCCTTCAAGGGGAAAAAAGGATATTCAATGAAGTAGAGAACTTCCAAGCATTCCTACTGAAAAGAACAGAGAAAAGAAAATTTGACTTTCAAACACAAGATTCAAGAGAAGGTTAAAAGGTAAACATGGAAGGGAAATCACAGGAGGCTTAATATTTATATTCCTATATGAGAAAATGGTATGTGTAACTCCTAAGAACTATATCATTACTAGGGCAGTTAGGGCTCTACATAGAAAGAGGATGTGGGTGGGTGTGAGTCCAAAATGCTGGGATGATGTTTAAAAAAAAAACGATGGAATAAGAAAGAAGGATATACCAGAAGAAGGAGAAAGGAAATGGAAGAATGGAGAAAATTATCTGTTAAAAGAAGCATGCAAGAAAGGGCTTGTACAGTGGAGGAGAAAATACGAGGGAGATTGGCCACATGAATCTCACTCTCAATGGAATTGGTTCAAAAAGGACAGAATAAATAAAAAACACACACAATTTGTAATAGTAATCTATTTTAATCAACAGGGAAGTAGTAAGAAAAAGGGATAAGAGAAGGGGAGGTGACAAAGTGGAGGACAGATAAAAGAGGGCAGTGGTCAGAAGCAAAATAGAATTTAGAGAAGGAAAAGATAAAAAAAGAGAGAAGTATAAATAAAAGAAAATAATATGAAAGGAAATGTACAGTTAGTAATCATAAATGCGAATGTGAATGGGATGAATTCATCCATAAAATGGAAGACTATATTAGAAACCAGAATCTAACAATATGTTGTTTACAAGAAACTCACTTGAAACAGAAAGACACACATAAGAGTTAAAATAAAGGCCTGCAGCAGAATCTATTATGCTTCAGCTGAGGGGAAAAAGTCAGGAGTGGCAATCAGGCTCTCAGACACAGCAAAAGCAAAAACAGACCTAATTAAAAGATCTATTTTAGGGAAATGACATTTTGCTAAAAGATATCATAAACAATGAAGCAACATAAGAAAAATTTATAACAATATAAAAGTCTCATTTTTCAAATATAGATAACTCAGTCAGATTTGTAAAAATAAGAACCATTCCCCAATTGATATGAACTGGTAGTTTTTAGATGAAGATATCAAAGCTCTCTAAGGTCATGTGAAAAAAATTTACATCATTATTAACTTTAAAAATGCAAATTAAAACAACTTTGAGATATCACCTCACACTTCTTAGATTGGCTAACACGGCAGAAAAAAGTGCCAAATGCTAGAGGGGACGTGGAAAACGAGTTGGTGGAGCTGCAGATTGGTCCAACTATTCTGGAGAACCATTTGGAACCATGCCCAAAGGGTCATAAAACAGCAGATCCTTTGACCCAGCCATACCACTACTAGGTCTGGAAGCCAAGGAGAGCAAAGGAAAAGAAAAAGGATCTATATATACAGAAGTATTTACAGTAGCTCCTTTTGTGGTGGCAAAGAACTGGAAATTGAGGGGACGCCCATTAACTGGGGAATGGTTCAACAAGTTGTGGTAAAAGATTGTGATGGAATAGTACTATGTTATAAGAAATGATGAACAGGATGATTTCAGAAAAATCTGCGAAGATCTACAAGGAATATAATTTTTTCACTTTTTATTTCTAGTGACATGGCTAATATGGAAATACGTTTTACATGGTTTCACGTATATAATTGACATACTGCTGGAGGGAGAGAATTTGGAAATCAAAACTTTCAAAAGCAAATGTTAAAAATAAATAAATGAAAAAATTACATAACCATCAGTTGTAATAAAATTGAGTTACCTGGATGTCTTGAATTTCTCTATACTAAATCCTATTGTTGGAACTATGTCTTGAGTTTGAGCCTATGAAAGAAAAAAAGTAAAGTTAAAAAAACTTCAGTTACCCCAAACAGACTTTTTCTTAAGTTACATCAAAATACTCAATTTTGATAACATCTACTTCAATACATCACATCCAGTTAAGTAAAACATCACTTTTTTGGACAGCTGTCTTTGATTGCAGGTACCTTACAGGAGTTTATGTCTAATATTTGCAAATCTAAGTACCACTTTGAGTCTGAATCAACATATCTCATCCTGAACTCTAGAAATGGGCAGTATAGCTTTCTCATTGTCGCCACAGGAACAACTATTGCCTTATTAGTGAGGTGTTTTTATGATAACAATGTCTCCAAATCAGGTTTTCTTAAAATAAATTTTCCTTACTACAAAAACCAAACCAAACCAAACCTTTCCTCCCCTCAACCCATAAACTATAATAATGCCTCCATTAATAAAGAAAACATATCTTACTTCATGAAGTCAAATTTCCTTATAGTTACATATCTTAGATCTCTTAAAAAATCCAAATGTTTGCAAAAACAAAAACAAAAAAATAAAAAACTCAAGGGTTTTAGCTAAGATTATAAGCCACAATTATATAACAATATACTGAACATTTGTCTCAAGTGGGAAAACTCTTGATTTTGTGAATTCAGGATCAAACTCAGTATTGTACACTGTCAAAATGGCCAATATTCAAACTCTGAGGTTTTTGTTTTTATACTGAAAAACACTGATCTCTAAGTTATAGGGAGAGTTACAGTGAGAAAAGAGGGCAACAAAATGCATATTTCTCAATCAACTTCTCAAAAAAAACCACCCACCTTCCCCAAATTTGCCTTAAAATTTCATCAAATACTTTAGCCAAAAGTTAAATGAAGAATTCTGAATTCCATGATATTGATCAAACTGTAGTAATTATGAAGTTCAAAAACCTTGTATAGCAGCCTATAATATACTAGACTATTAAAATTATTCTATTAATTTATTTGAAAAATACTTATTAATATCAATATTAATAAAAATGTATTGATATCACCAACTCACATTTATAATTTCCATAGAATTATACTCATTGAACAATGTTCTATATAGAATGGAAAAGCGTAAGTGCTTATTATCTTCAAAACACATATACTGTATATTCTAATTTCTTCATAACTATGAAACAAAAACCACAAACAATACAGAGAAAATAAAATAGAACATACAGACTATCCTTAAATATAGGCTTAAGTTGAGTAATACATTTACCATTAGTAGATCCTCTTACAATACTAAGAATGCTATTCAAAGCAAAACAAACAGAACTCAGAAAAACTTTTATCTTGGTATCTTAACAGTCTTTTAAGGATTAGGAGAACATAAAAAGAGAATTATTATAAGAACAAGGTTTTTACTCTGTTTCTTTACCATACATTCAGCATACTGTAGTGTTGTGGTTCTAAAAGCCACAGATATCAGGTTGCCTATTACATGTAATTAATTATTAAGAATAAAATTCTAAAATTATTGAAGTCTTGAATTTGTTCTTGATACTCTGAAGGGTCCACAATCTTACTGAATTTTCTCCACCAATAATTACCAAATATTAAGCACTTACTATGTGCCAGGCACCAGGGATATAAAGACAAAAAAAAAAAAAGTTAAATAGACCCTTATTTCCAGAAACTTACATTCTATTGAATGTAAAAGTAGATGGCAACCCCTCTGGGCCGCTCATGCTATGACAATGTCAGATTTAAAAAAACAAAACAACTGAAGATGAATCATTCATATAGTTCACCTATTAGACTTTTATATTCTACATGCTTTCTCGTTAGAATAGCAGATGATATAGTGGAATGAGCCCTGTAATAAGAGTTAGAAGATCTAGGTTTTAGTACTGGCTCCTCTATTTATTAACTGCACGAAGGAGGCAGAGCCAAGATGTTGGAATGATAGAAAACATTCCAGTGGGCTCTCCTCCACAAATTCCTCCAAAAAGATCTAGAAAGTGCACTAGACTGAATTCTGATGAGGAAATCTGAAAAAAAGTCACAGACAGTCCTTTGTCTAGGCCAGCTCAGCATAGGGAAACATAGTCAGTGATCTGTGGAGATTAGGGTAGGGCAGAAACACACTGCAGACCACTGTAGTGAGAAGCTTTGCATCAGCATAAAAGTAGATACCTAGACCATACTGGGGCTCTGTCAGATTCACCCGGGGTACCATAATGAGGACAGGTACAGTTCACTATGGAGTTCTTGGTCATAGACACAGGTTGGAGTCAGAAGGGGACCTGTGCATAGGGTGGTGTGCCCAGGTAGGGAGGACCTATCAATCAACTGATAAACGTTTATTAAGTGCCTAAAATATGCCAGTCACTATATTAAGTGGTGGGTATAAAAAAGAGGCAAAAAGCTAGTGTCTGCCTTTAAGGAGCTTACACTTTAATGGAGGAAACAATATGCAAACAAATAAATATGAAGTAAATTTTGTATGGGCTAAATTGAAAAAAATTTATAGGGGGAAGGCACTACAATTAAGAGGGGGTTGGAAAGGTTTTCAGTAAAAGATGGGAGTTTAATTGGGACTTAAAGGAGGCCAGGGAAGTCTAGGTAAAGTTGAGGAGGGAAAGCATTCCAGAAACAGGAGAAATTGCCCAGAGTAGAGAGATGGGAGTATCTGGAAGAGCATGTATCAAATATAAGGTAAGAAGGGGCCTAAGTTATGAAGGTCTTTCAATGACCAAACTGGTGGCTACTCCTGGAGGTGATAGGGAGCCACTGGAATTTACTGGGTTTAAGGATGCCATGACTGGACTTGTGCTTTAGAAAAATCACTTTAATGGTTGAATGGAGGATTAACTGGAGTGAGGAGAGACTTGCAGCAGAAAGACTCAGCAACAGCCTATCACAAGAATCCAGGCATGAGGGACTGTGCTGGAGTGGTGGCAGTGGCATAGAAGAGAATGGGGAAGAGATGTTGCAAAGGTGAAAATGACAGATCTTGGCAGATCAAATGATGAAGGGTAAGAAAGGAGAAGTACATGATGTAGAAACTGGAATGGTGGTAAGAAGAGGGTGATGGTAGGGGGTGGGTTTAAAGGGAAAAATAATGAGAAACATTTGAAACATTCTGAATTTAAGATATTTACTGGACATTGAGCTCAAAAAGGCCATTGGAGATGTAAGACTGGATATTAGCAAAAGGTTTGGGTAGGCTAGGTTATCTAAAAATCTTCAGCATGAAGATGGTAATTAAATTCATAAGAACTAAGTAATACAGAGGGGAAAGAGAAGAGGGTCCAGGGCCAAATTCTGAGGGACACCTATGATTAGAGGGTCTGATCTGGGTGTGGATCCAGCAAAGGAGACAGAGAAGAAACATTCAGATACCAGGAGAGAATGATATCCTGAAAACTTAGAAGAAAATATCAGGGAGAAGAGAGTGATCAACACCGTCAAAGCCTGTAAAGAGGTCAAGGAAAAATAGGAGTGAGAAAAGTCCATTAGATTTGGCAATTAAAAGATCATAAGTAATTTTGGAAAGAGCAGTTTCAGTGGAATGATAAGGTGAGAAGACAGAGTATAAGGGCTTAAGAAGAAAATGAGAAGAGAGAAAAGTGGAAAGAGCTATCATACTGGTCTTTTTGAGGGACAGCTACAAAAACAGAAGAGAAATAGGATGATAGCAGGAATGGAAGGATCAAATGAGGTTTGGTTTTGTTTTTTCAGGCTAGGAGAGACATGGGAAAGTTTGTAGTAAGTAAAGAATAAGTGATAGAATGAGAAAGATAGAGGCTGGTATCTGGTGGAAGAGATGGTATAGAATGGCATCAGCTGAACACGTTTAGCCTTAGGAAGGAGTAAGTTCATGTGGGATGGGGGTGAAGGAGGAGAAAGCCACAGAGTGTACTTGAGTGATAAAAGATGAAGAAGAGGAAAGAAGAAAGGCTTCCATTTTATTCTGTTATATATAAGGCAAGGCTCTCCATGGAGAGTGTGAGAAAGGAGAGCCAGGGGAACTTTTAGGAAGAAAGAAAATGTTTGGAAGTGCCAGAGTGGAGAGGGAGGAGAATGGATGGATGGATAATGGGGGTATAACAAGATTACCTAACAGTGGTGAAGGCCCACTTCAAGTTGTATAACATACATCTGTAGTGGACTCAGTCAGAATGGTTATGTGATTTTCTCCATCTTACTTCAGCAGCCTATGTGTAGGAGTGAAGGCAATAGATGGTGGGAGTGATTCAAGACTGAGACTTGCCTGAGCATAACTGGTAATATGATTAAAGGGTCAGAAATTCAAGAGAGGAGGTCAGTGCATAGATAAATGGGTTCACCAAAGTGTCAAGATGGAGAAAAAAGGAAAGAGCGGTTAGTGTGGGGACAAGGTCCGGGAGAGAATTGAGGGTTCAAGAGACTGGAGATAGTAGTGATGACAGTGGGGTTTAGGAAGGGAAGGGAAGGAGAGGGGCAGAGTCAACAGATGATGGTCGCATGAAGGGATCTCTAAATTCTCCAACAGAGAGGTGTATGTGTGGGTGATGATAAGAGGTCTTTGTGTTTGTGTGTTGCTGAGGGGGGGCGGAGGAGTGACTCATGGGAAGTGAGCAGTTTGAGGAACTAGGTAAGGGTGTTTGAGGGATGCCTCATATGGATGATGGAGTCTCCTAATGAGAGGGCAGCACTTGGGGAGGAGGGAAAGATTGTGAGCCACGTAGTGTACTCACTGAGGAAGGGTGTGATATTGAGTCTACAAAACAGCTACACAGTTTTGACTGGATGGCAGACATAAAGACTATGAACCTGAAAGAGAAGAGAAGCTACTAAGTGACACAGGTGGGGGAAAAGCCTGGAAGTGGTACAGCGTACTGAGAGAAAAGAAAACTCAGAAACCAGTAGCAGTAACAGGGGTGTGGCTCAGACTTCCAGTTCAGAGCAGGATCTCACTTCCAGCATCTATTCCAGCTTGCAAAGGAATAACTAAGACAGGAAACCCAGGCCAAAGGGGAACGCAGAATTCTGTCTCTTGGTACCAGCACAGATTTCCAGCTGGTTTATATTGGTAGAGTGCTGCAAGTCCACTCTTGTACACCTAAAGTCAGGAACATGCAGAGCGCAGACCAAGAGGGCAGTGATCACAATCTGCCCTGGATCAAACCACTGTGGGAGCACTGAAACCTTATAGGCCTCCATGTCGTCCCTGAGATTCTAGAACAATGCACCACTGAATATACCAAGAAAGTAGCACTGAACATCTCCAAATCTTCCTCTCAGAAGTGTGGCAAATCCCAGTCCTAATATAAAATATGAAATAGGCTGGAATGATGGGTGAACAAAACAAGAACCCCACCACACTGAGCTATGATAGTTGCAGAGATATTCAAGATAGAAAGGCAAAAGAAAATTACTCCAAAGCATCTACAAGTAATGTCTTAAAGAAAAACATGGCTTGGGTAGAAATTCAACTAGAATTTCTGGAAGAGACAAAATAAGAGTTTTTAAAAAAATAAACAGAATGAGAGAGGCCTGAGGAAAAAACCGGAAAAGAAATGAGAACAGAAAAAAAGAATTGGAATGGATTAAGCACAAGGTACAAAATTTTGTCCAAGCAACATACTCCCTAAAAATGAGAATGTACCAAATAGAAGCCACTAACTCCATCAGATAAAATAATGAAAAGACTGAAAAAAATAGAAAAAAATATAAGGTATCTGCAAAAACAAATGACCCAGAAAACAGGCTAAAGAGAAAAAAATTTAAGAATCAATGGAATGTTTGAATGCCATTACCAAAAGAGAGCCCAGATATTATTATTTAAAAGAAAACTGCTCAGATTTCTTAGCATCAGAGAGCACAGTGAAAATAGAAATCTAGAGTCCACCAGTCACTTCCTGAAAGAAATCCTAGGATGAAAACTCCCAGGAACCGCACAGACAAAATATAGAACACTGGGACAAAGAAAAAGTTAGAAAACAATTATATGACCTTTGGTAAGGTCTCTATGGACATTTAGCTTTCTCATCTGGAAACCTATCAGGTCTGTTCCTCTGTACAAACATAACACATTATTATCTACAGTATTCACTCAAAGTCTTATTTTAATTAGGTACTATTCAGAATAAGTGATATTTAGAATAAGGTATAGGCTGCTAATCCTGTGTGCTGTGCAATTACATTTACTTTCTGAAAAATTTTCATACATAATTTTCCTTAAACTTGTAGAAACAGTACAGTTTGACATCTCAAAAGAGATGAGATATTAATGACTTAAAACATTTTACTTATTTGCCAACAAAAAAGTAATGAGACACTAGTAAGGACAGTGATAAATAACAAGACAGGCACACTAAAAATATATAACTGATGCAGTCGAGAAGTCCCAGCGATGGGTTTACATCCTAAGAAAGGGAAAGATACAAAGGTTGATTAGTTGAACTGACTTATTAAAAACGCTGTTAAAAGAAACATCTCTCTGAGTAGGGGAGAAGAATATATTTGGAAATAAAGGTAATGTTAAAAAAAATAAACAAAATTTTTGAAAAATTAGTACATGATTTGTTGTTAGAAGCAATATTAAAGAACATAGGCATACCCATTTAAGGATAACAATGTTATATATGAATTATCAGCGAATATTAACAGATTATAAAGTTTCGCTATATGATTGAAGACTGTTTACAATGTATCAATAATATCTGCAAATCACATTGACTAAAGCATGATTTGACTTTATATTAAAGGACTACAAATGACTTTCCTTTCTTATTTTGAAATGCCTCTTTTGATACTAAAGTTTACATTATAATGTCTTGAGTAGCCATTTTCTAATCTTGGATGTAACATGAATCCAACAAGTACTCCTACTTAATATCAATGTGACCTTTGACATGTCCTTGAGCTCTCTGGGTGGGCCTCAGTTTCCTCACATAAACTATAGGGTTGGACTAGATGATTTATTATATCCCTGTTAGTTTTAATCTTCCGTGCAAGTGGTGAACTAGTACAAACAGTAATAAAACCCTGAGGATTTGAGTCAATTCCATTTTTAAAAAGTCTCGATTAGATTAGATTAGGATTTTTATGCAAGGAATGTTAGTCAGTTACTTATAAAGTAAAAAAAACTTTTTTTATTTTGAAACAAAATTTTATTCTTATGAAGGATATCATTGCTAACATAACATCAAAACAGATTAAAAAGTGAAAAAAAAAAAAAGAAACCTAAATGTTTTCTTTGCAGTACCCTAAATCCAAAGAGTTAAAGAGTACAGTTGAGATGGATAACTGCATGAGGCAGAAATGATCAGTGAATTCTGATCTAAGAATCCCTGGAGTCTGTGCCTACACTTAGAAAAAATAGTGCCCCTATCTACACATCCAGAAGGAATAGGTTAGTTAAATCTCAGTAGGTGACAAATGTGAAAAATAATGGGTGAATGGATCTGGACCCTGAATTTTCTCATACATTTCAGTAGCCTAGAGCATTTAACCTGCCCAAGTCATCTGGCCCACCCCGGTTCACCCAGATCACTTATCTAACTTACTTGACATTCTTTTCACTGTCTGTCCCACCCCAGACTACTTGCATATACTGACCAGTCGTTATTCCCATTTAGACCCTTCCACTGCTGCCCCTGACCCACCCCAGGCTACTTACCACTCCTTAATCCCATTCAGATATTCTCATTGTCCTTTTTTAGTATACACACATCAGTCTTAACCACATAAAGGCACAGATTCCTTAAGAATTCTGCCTGCTCCTATTGGCATTACAACAAACTTTGTCACTGACTAGAAGATGGTTTAACTGGGTGAATTCATTCCAGGAGGATACCACTCTTTACCCTGACATTTTGGGGTTCCCAGCAACCCCAAACCCACATCAAAAGTAGCACTGGTGGCCTACTAACCCCTTACAAAACTTACCTGTTTCATTACAATTTATTTTGCATTTCTGTTCAAATAGTCCCTAAAAGAAAGCATTAAAGTAACTGTTTAATCTAATGCATCGCTGCTCTGTTTCACTTGCTCAAAAGAGGCCACAGAGAGAATGAAGGAGATTCTTTAACATGTTAGGATCACTAGCTAGGGGCCTGAGATGAAACAAATGCATTTTTACTAATATCTACTATTATAGTTTCCCCAAAGCAGGGATAAGATTAAATTAATCTGAACCACAGGGAAACCTGTAAGTCAGTAGGTAGCGCTCTTTCAGGAGAAAGGAAGGTTAATTAAGTAGAAAATCAGAGTCAACTACCTTGGAGGTAAGTATCCTGGAGCAACTTCCTTCCCCATAGCTTTCCAAAGCTGCTTCCTATACAAATACCTCAAAGAAATAGAAAAAAGGAAGAGGACTAAGGAAAGCCTGAATGGAAAACCTGATGAAGAGTGTCTCCTCTCAAATGAGGTAGGGAGTCAAAGGGAGGGACTCTTCTTCAGATAAACAACTCCAAACTTCCAACTACTATTCTTGTTTATATGATGACAACATTTTTATGTTTGCAAACATTTAATTAAATGAAGCTTCTGCATATTTTTTTAATAAATTTATTTCTTTAACTTTTTACATTCATTTTCACAAAATTTTAGGTTCCAAATTTTCTCCCCATTTGTCCCCCCACCACCCCAATACAGCAAGCATTCTAATTTCCCCTATCACCAGTCTGCCCTCTCTTCTATCATTCCTCCCTTCTCTTGTCCCCATCTTCTGTTTTGTCTTGTAGGGCCAGATGACTTTCTATTCCCCATTAACTGTATTTCTTGTTTCCTAGTAGCAACAACAATACTAAACAGTTGTTCCTAAAACTTTGAGTTCCAACTTCTCCCCATCCCTCCCTCCCCACCCATTCCCTTGGGGAAGGCAGGCAAATCAATATAGGCCATATCTGTGTAGTTTTGCAAATGACTTCCATAATAGTCATGTTGTGCAAGACTAACTATATTTCCCTCCATTCTATCCTGCCCCCCATTGCTTCTATTTTCTCTTTTGATCCTGTCCCTCCCTGTGTGTTAACTTCAACTTGCTCCCTCCTCCCATTGCCCTCCCTTCCATCATCCCCCCTACCCTGCTTATCCCCTTCTCCCCCACTTTCCTGTACTGTAAGATAGGTTTTCATACTAAAATGAGTATGCATTTTATTCCTTCCTTTAGCTGAATGTGATGAGAGTAAACTTCATGTTTTTCTCTCAGCTCTCCTCTTTTTCCCTCCACTAAAAAGTCTCTTGCCTGCCTCTTCTCTGAGAGATAATTTGCCCCATTCCATTTCTCCCTCTCTCCTCCCAATACATTTCTCTCTCACCGTTTACCTTTATTTTTTTAAGATATGATTCCATCCTATTCAATTCACTCTGTGCTGTCTCTGTGTGCATGCATGTGTGTATGTGTGTGTGTGCGTGTGTATGTGTAATCCCACCAACTACCCAGATACTGAAAAGTTTCAAGAGTTACAAATATTGTCTTTCCATGTAGGAATGTAAACAGTTCACCTTTGGTAAGTCCCTTATGACTTCCCTTTGCTGTTTACTTTTTCATGCTTCTTCTCATTCTTGTGTTTGAAAGTCAAATTTTCTTTTCAGCTCTGGTCTTTTCATCAAGAATGCTTGAAAGTCCTCTATTTCATTGAAAGACCATATTTTCCCCTGAAGTATTATACTCAGTTTTGCTGGGTAGGTGATTCTTGGTTTTAGTCCTAGTTCCTTTGACTTCTGGAATATGATATTCCACGCCCTTCGATCCCTTAATGTAGAAGCTGCTAGATCTTGTGTTATCCTCACTGTATTTCCACAATACTTGAATGGTTTCTAGCTGCTTGCAATATTTTCTCCTTGACCTGGGAATTCTGGAATTTGGCCACAATGTTCCTAGGAGTTTCTCTTTTTTGGATCTCTTTCAGGTGGTGATTGGTGGATCCCTTGAATACTTATTTTGCCCTCTGGTTCTAGAATATCAGAGCAATTTTCCTTGATAATTTCATGAAAGATGATGTCTAGACTCTTTTTTTGATTATGGCTTTTAGTTAGTCCCATAATTTTAAAATTATCTCTCCTGGATCTATTTTCCAGGTCAGTTGTTTTTCCAATGAGTTATTTCACATTATCTTCCATTTTTTTCATTCTTTTGGTTTTGTTTGGTGATTTCTTGGTTTCTCATAAAGTCATTAGCCTCCATCTCTTCCATTCTAATTTTGAGAGAACTATTTTCTTCAGTGAGCTTTTGAACATCCTTTTCCATTTGGCTAATTCTGCTTTTGAAAGCATTCGTCTCCTCATTGGCTTTTTGAACCTCTTTTGCCAATTGAGTGAGCCTATTTTTCAAGGTGTTATTTTCTTCAGCAGTTTTTTGGGTCTCCTTTAGCAAGGTATTGACCTGTTTTTCATGCTTTTCTTGCATCTCTCTCATTTTTCTTCCCAGTTTTTCCTCCACCTGGCTAACTCGATTTTCAAAATCCTTTTTGAGCTCTTCCATGGCCTGAGCCCATTGGATATCTATTTCGGATGTTTGGGATACGGAGGCCTTGGCTTCTATGTCTTTCCCTCATGGTAAGCATTGTTCTTCCTCATCAGAAAGGAAAGGAGGAAACATCTGTTCACCAAGAAAGTAATCTTCTATGGTCTTTTTTCCCTTTTCTGGGCATTTTCCCAGCCAGTTACTTGACTTCAGAGATTCCTCTCCATGCCCTGCCTCACCTCCAGATCCTCCCAGCTAGTGCTTGGGGTCTGAGATTCAAATGCTGCTTCCTAGCCTCAGGGCTTTCTGCGGGGGGTAGAGCTGCTATTCAGTGTGAGATTAAGTTCCGGTTCTCAGGTGGGGGCAGGGCCGCCTCCCAGGCTCAGTTCCCTCACGGGGTTTATGCAGAGACCTTCAACAATGGATCTGAACTCCTGCCTGCTTTGGGAGCTCCTGTCCTCTGCTGCCGCCTCCCGAAGGGGCCTGAGTTATGGAGACACCCCGCTCCCCTCTCAGCCAGCCCAGAAGGCTCTCTCACTGACCTGTAGCATCTGTGGGTTGAGGGACTGCCGCAGATTCCGTTTGTGAAGCCTGCTTGGATCTACTCCTCTTGGTTGTGTGGCCAAGGCAGGGCTGGGCTCTGCTCCGGATCCGGTGCGCGATGGACCTTTGATGTCAGTTTTTCAGGGCTCTCTGGAACAGAAATCTCCTCCATTCTGTTGCTGTGCAGCTTCCACTGCTCCAGAATTTGTTGGGAGTTCCTCTTTACAGGTAATTTATGGGCTGTGGGTTCGGAGCTAGCATATGTGAATTTTTCTACTCTGCCATCTTGGCTCCTCCCCCCCAAATGAAGCTTTTACCTCTTGAGGAGAAAGGGAAGTTTATTCTAACCATTTTTGGGTTGGCTCTATAAAAATTTTCAGTTATAAATGTCCTCCATTAGAGCTCCTTTAATGCTTCCTTGTACTATAGAGGTGAGCCTGGTTTTTTGGAAGTCATGTTAAGCACAGAGAAAATTCTAGAAAGTCCTACTAGGATGCTAGAAATACAGAGCACCAGCTGGGTTATGCTCAGAGAGGCTTATCACCATATCAAATGTAGAAGGATGAATTTTTTGCCCACAACAACTCCTGAAAGGCATGGAAAGATTTTGATTTATGTCAGTGAAGAAAATATGGATAACAGCCACAACTAATGTAGTTAGGAAGTCAAAAACATTCATTTTGGACTCAAATGGTTTTAACTGGAAGCAGTGATTAACCTCATTCTCAGTTTTTAGATTTTTTTAAAAACAAGGAAAATTTTAAGTTCATTTTTTTAAATGTAGTATTTAATTTTTTCCCAGTTACACATAAAAACAAATTTTTACATTTGTTTTTAAAACTTTTGAGTTCCAAATTCTCTTCCTTCCCCATACCCTCTCATTTAGAAGGTAAGCAATTCCATATTGGTTATATGTGTGTAGTTTTGCAAAACCTATCCAGAATAGTCATGTTGTGAAAAACACAGACAAAAAAAAAATCAAGAAAAATAAAGAAAGTTAAAAAAACAAGTGTTTTTCAGCCTGTATTCAGACACCACCAGTTCTTTTTCTGGGGATGGATAGTACTTTTCACCCTAAGAGTTCACCTTCAGAGTTGTCTTGGATCGTTGTATTGCTGAGAACAGCTAAATCATTCCCAGCTGATCATCTTACCTTGTACCCAGCACATTTCACTTTGCATCAACTCATGCAAATCTTTCCAGGTTTTTCTGAAAGCATGCTGCTCACCATTTCTTATAGTATAATAGTATTCCATCAGAATTACATACCACAACTTGTTTAGCCATTCCCCAAGTGATAGGTATCCCCTCAGTTTCTAATTCTTTACCCCCAGAAAAGAGCTGCTATAAATACTTTTGTCCATATAGGTTCTTTACCTTTTTGTTTTTTATCTCTTCTGGAATACAGACCTTGAAGAGGTACTGCTAGGTCAAAGGGTATACATGGTTTTATAGTCATTTTGGCACAGTTCCAAATTGCTCTACAGAATGGTTTAATCGTTCATAACTCTGACAACAGCACATTAATGTCCCATTTTTCCCCACATCTCCTCCAACATTTGTCTTTTACCTTTTCTGTCCTATTAGCCAATCTCATTAAGTATGAGGGAGTACTTCAGAATTGTTTTAATTTGCATTTCTCCAATCAATAGTGAGTTAGAATTTCTTTTCATATGGCTATATATAGCTTTAATTACTTTTTCTGAAAATTGATTATATCTTTTGATCACTTATCAACTGGGAGGAATGGCTCCTCACTGGCTTTTTGGACCTCTTTTGTCATTTGATCTAGTCTGTTTTTTAAGGAATTATTTTCTTCAGTATTTTCTGGGTCTCTTTCACCAAGTTGTTGACTTGTTTTTCATAGTTTTCTTGATTCACTCTCATTTCTCTTCCCAATTTTTCCTTTATTTCTCTTACTTGCTTTACAAAATCTTTTCTCAGCTCTTCCATGGCCTGAGACCTATTCATATTTTTCTTGGAGGTTTTGGATGGAGGAGCTTTGACTCTGTCGTCTTCTGAGGATATGTTTTGATTTTCCTTGTCACTAATGTAAGTTTCTATGGTCTGAGTTATTTTTCCATTATTTGTTTATTTCCCCATCCTGTTACTTGACTTTTTAACTCTTTGTTAAAGTAGGACTCTGCTTCCAGTGTGGATGGCAAACTGCCCCAAGCTTTAGGGGTTTTGTGCAGCTTTTTTCAGAAATACTTCTAGAGATCTGTAAGTTTTCACTTCTTCCAGGATAGTAGGATCTAAGGAGAGGTGTTTACTCCCCTTCTGGCTTGTGCGCTGGTCTGTGAGTGACTATGTTCATTTTTTAAAAAGTTTTGTTTCTTTCTACTGGATCTCACTTTAAAAGGGGCAAAGGTGTGATTCTAGTATCAATATAAATTGTGCCAGAGAGGATTATTTAAAAGTCCACTGCTATACTAATGGAGACAACCGCCATATTAGACAAGGAAAACACAGAGTAAAAGAAAAATGACAATAAAATATAAATGTCTACTTGAATGCAAAGGTCTAGGATCCACACAATATGGTTATGATGAGATGACACAAAAATACATGGCACTACTTTAAAAATAATAGTTCAGTGAAACTGAATGAGTAGCAGAAGGGTGATAAATGATACTAAACAACAGACAAATGGGGACCTAACTGTGTCTCTGAATTCTTGTGCCATTTAATAGCCCTAGGAGGCTGTTTATAATTCTGAGTAGAGAAAAAAGGGTCCACTAGCTCAGAAGGACTTAGGAAACTGCGTGAACATTGGATGTTTCTCGCCTTAACTACAAAAGTCATGTTAATATATACCAGCATGGAGGTCTTATATAATCTCCCAGAATCATTCTGAAGCCAATAAAGAACATATATGTCAAGTGTCCCTGGGCTCAAGGTTAAGCTAGGGCTTATCAAGACTTCAGGGGTCATTGATTTTGTGATCATATCAATTAAAATGATCCTGTAATTGGACCAATATCAACTTAAAGGCAGAAGAAGAAGAACCTTAGGATTCTAGGTACTACATTAGACAAGTGCAGAACTTGGCATAGTGCTTTGCACTTAGATATGCAATAAAAATTTTTTTAAGAATAGTGCTATCCTGACACCATGTTTTACCTACCTGGGGCTTACTGGGTTTAGCACTAATTTTAGTCAGGTTAGAAAATCGTATCAAACTCTTTTTAAATTTAATAAAATTATGTTGATATAACAATACAATCACTAAGGTCCTACTCTAACGTCTCATAAAAATAGATATTTAACAAGATCTATCCATTTTCCAATTTTATTTTTATAATATCCTTTATATATGCTAAATGACAAACAGTAAAAATAAATCGTTTTGTGACTTGTAAATTTGTATTACAAAAAAAGAACTACTATGCCCTGATTGAACCCAACTTATCCAGTCAATAACCATCTATAATGTTACTCCCCTACAGAAGATAAGAGGATATAGTAGAATAATGTTAATAAGAGAATGGAAGTATAAGTAAGAATGGATAAGTGTGTCAACCATTAGAGTCTCTTCATCGAGGGATCAAGGCCTGGCATGAGGTCGAACCCCAGATGCTTTTCCTTGTCCTTTAACCAAACCAAAGGGATGCCCCAGCAGGCTGTTGTGATTGTTCAACTGTTAAGTCAGTCATATACATCTTATCTTGTTTTATTAGCTCTAGAGAAAGCCCTGGCTAGATGATATCAACAAGTTAGGAACCCTGTCTACTGATATGTAAGTTGGGACAGTGTGGGCCTTCCTGTTCTAAATTTCAACTCCAAATTTTTAGTTCTAGACTCTAGCCACTTCATTTATCATCACTGATAATCCCCTGTTGGGAAAGCCAGTGGCAACTGGTTTCTTTACATTGTAAATCTAGCCAGTATAGGAAGAAGGAATATCATCAGGAAGAGAGGAATGATGGCATTCAACTGTAAAGCAATCTCTTTTCATAAAAAAACAGAATATTTTCTCCAATCTAAAGATCTGTGAAAAGATGAAACAAATAAATTTAGGAAATTAGAAAGAAACGCATAAAAGTAATGGTTGAAGTTAAATTTTGGTCATTTGAAAATCGTTTTAAGCACAAATAATTGAGAGTTGGCTATGTACAAAAAATTTTAAGCAATAGTTTAGTGATATTTAAGTGTACTACTTCATGTCCCAGTAGGGTTATCATGCATTTACAATAAGGTCACATGACAGGGAAAAGAGCACAAGACTAAGAGGTGGGAGATACATATTATAATCCTGGCCTTGTCATTGTATAGCAATGGAAACTTTGGCACATCATTTAACTCTGATGAGAATCAGTTTCCTAACAAAATGAGTAGGAAAGGATAGAGCTCTTTGGGCTTTGGAGTTATGATATCAAACAAAATAGCCTTCATAGTTATACACATTAACTATTCCCTGTTATAGACAAGTGGTAGAGTAACTTAGAAAGCTACTTACATTCGAAGGTTTGAGTTTATTAATGATGGTTGTTTTGCCACTGTTATCCAGCCCAAGGCACAGCACATGAACTTCCTTCTTCTTCAGGCCAAGCAAGCCTGACAGCTTGTCCAACAATCCCATAATGATTCAAATTTTCACAAACCAGCTGAGAGTGCACAAAAGAACACGAAACTATTATAAAAGGCACCCCAAGTATACACTGGGTACATATGTGGGTCAAGAATATGAAGACTGGAGAGACAATGCAAAAGGCAATGTCACTATAGTTTGTAATCAGTAAACAGAACATAAGCTGATTACAGCAAAGAAGTCTTGTCTGCAAAAGCAGATTGACTGCTTATAAACCTGGGAACACAGGATAATGAATACCCTTGGAGTGGCTAGATAGGTTTCATTTCAGAGATAGTATATTAGACAACAGTATGGGTCAGATCAGGTCAATGCTGCTTTATGGTCTGTAATTTTAAATTATAAATTTGAAGAGGGTCTATCAGTTAACAATGACAACAATTAAAGGGTTAGGATTTAGAACCTATAAAAAAATAAGATGATTGAGACAGTCAATTTACAAAAGAGAAAAAAAGAAGTTGTTAATCATCACTTGAAAAAATGTTCAACCTCACTTTAATAAACAAAGAGATAAAAATTAAAACAAACTTGAGGAATTACCTCACATCCATCAAATTGTTAGAAATAATTAAAAACAACAAAACACAATCCTAGTGGGATTGTGTATAAAGAAACACATTAGCGGTAGACTCTCAAATCAATAGTTTTGATTTTTAAAATATGGCAACATACAATGAAAGTCATGATACCAATAATTCTATTTTGGGGAATATACTCTGAGAATAGGATCTACAACCACAAAATCTGTTTAAAGAATCTTAGAGCAGCATTATTTAAATTAAAAAAACAAAAACTTAAATAAAACTGGAAGCAAACTAAACATTCAATGCGGGAACTGAATGTAAAAATTATGGAGAAGTCTTTATGAAATAATGTACAGTGAAAAAAACAAATCTAAAGGAATAGAGCACACTATGATCATATAAAAGGACACAAGAATAAACAAAAATGGACGCACACATAAAGGATTACAATTACTCATAAAGAGTAATTGAAAAGTCCTAACATTTGACAAACTGAAATTCATTGCACAAATGGTTGTGATGCAATTTTGGGTTGTACTGACATTTACTATGATAACAAATCACTTATAAAACAGATATAATTAGTCTTGAAAACAAAAGGCAGGAGAGTGAATTAACCCTTTGTTTATCAGATAGTATCAGTTATTCTTCATTTTTACTGAGAACCAAAGTAAATAAAGCAGGTTTAAGTTAGGGGACACATCTTGCCTAGAATTGTTAGCAAATTTTTACCAAGAGATGAAGACCGTGTAAGCTCTTTCCATGTGGGGGTATTAAAGTACAAAATACTTAGATATATTCATTTGGGATAATTTAGATACACTTTAGTATATTAGGTCATGTTTCCTCATTATGCACATGCTATTCAAGTTTCCTCTTCAAAGTCAGAGAAAGATAAAAACTAAGATGAAAATGACCATTCAGCTATATTTCAAATTTGGCTAAATTACTTATACTACAATAGGGTCCCATCACATTCATATACTATACTATAACTTGCCTATCCTACAAGTGATGGGCAACCCTTCAGATTCTTGTTGTCACTTCATAAAGAGCTACAGGTATTTGAAAATTTCTTTAGTGAGTGTATATTGCTTAGGACTAATTTCTCCACATTTTCCCTCTAATTCCCTCTCTCCCTCAAATTTCCCTGTTGAGTGAAATGTAGCTCTCTACCCAACTGCGTGTGTGTATGTATTCTTCCCTTCTTTGACCAGTTCAGATGACAATGAGGTTCAAGCGTTAACTGTACCCCAAACTGCTTCCCTCTTTGTTTGTATAGATTTTTACAACACATCTCAATTATTTCTCCTTGCTTTTCCTTCTCTTTCCCTTCCCTTGTGTATTCCTCTTTCCCTCCCTTTCCATTCTTCTTTTAAGATCATCAGATATGAGATATAAAAAGAACCACTTCCAGGATTTCTGTCCAATTAAATTTTCTCTATGACTACTGTTGATGACAGGGTTCAAAGTTGTGCTGTTATTTTTTCAGTCAAGTACAACTCTTTGTGACCCCACTTGAAGTTTTCTTGGCAGAGATACTGCCATTTCCTTCTCCAGCTGATTTTACAGATGAGGAAACTAAGGCAAAGAGGGTTAAGTGATTTGCCCGGAGTCACAACAGCTAGTGTCTGAGGCCAGACTTGAACTCAGGAAGATGTATGTAGCTTCCTGACTCCAGGGCCAGTGCTCTATCCCTTGCACCACTTAGCTGCCCCAGAATTCAAAGAGGATACATATATCATCCCCCTATTTTAGACTGTAAGCAGTTTATCCCTATTAAATCCTTTATAGTTTTTTATTTGAGTTTACTTTTTTGTTTCTCTTAACTTCTTTGTGTTTGAACTTCAAAGTTTCTATTCAGTTTTTTTCATCAGGAATACTAGAAAGTCCTCCTTTTCATTAAATGTCCATTTCTCCCAAGATTATATTCAGTTTTACTGGGTAAGATTATATCATTTGCCTTCCAGAATATTATATTTAAGCTCTTCACTACTCTGAAGTGGTGGCTGCTAAATCACATGTGATTTTGACAGTCCTTATATTTGAGTTCTTTCTTTCTGACTACTTGCAGCACTTTTTTGTTTACCTGGAAGCTCTCGATTTTTAGCTACTACATTCTTGAGGTTTCTTTTAGAAGGTGACTGGTAGACTCTTTTTATTTCCACTCTGCCCTTTGGTTCTAGGAGTTTGTGGCAATTTTCTTTTAAAATTTCTTGATACATGATGTTTAGACTATTTTGGTTCTGGTTTTCAAATAGTTCGAAGAATCTTATGGTTTTTTGTCTCATTGAACTGTTTTCCAAGGCAGTTGTTTTTGCTATGAGATACCTAACATTTTGTTCTAAATGTCTTTTGATTTTGGTATATTCTCTGTTATCTAACTGGTTTTTCCTTGATCATTTTCAAGGAGTACATGCTGCTTTGGCAAGGTTTTATACCTGTATTAAGTTGTTAATTCACTTTCCAATTCTTTTTACCACAGCTCTCATTTCTTTCCCAGTTTTTCGTCTAAAAACCCTGAAGCTTTCTGAAACAACGGCATTAGATTTCACTTAATTTATAAAAACACTGACTGTTTTTTAAACTCTTGCTTCATTTCTTCTACAAATTCTAGTTGAATTTGTGCCCAAACTGTATTTTTCTTTGAGACTTTCCTTGCAGATATTTTAGGGTCATCCTATTCTTTTGAGTTTGTGTATTCAGTCCCTGTTACCATAACAGTTTTGCATGGCAGCATTTTTTTTTTTTTGCTCATTCTTCCAACCTACTTCTGATGTCAGGCTTTATATGAGGGTCAGGTTCTGCTCACTACCCCAGGGAAAGTCTGGACTTAATCGATTGTTGCTCTCTTGAGAGTAGAGAGAATTGTGTTATTCTAGACTCTTAAATTTCAATGCTTTCAAAGTGCAGGGCAAACTCTGATTGTTACCCCACCCTCCACCCCCATCTGAACTTAAAATTCCTTATTTGAATCTGAGTATGAGCAACAATTTACTGCTGCTGCGCTAAGTCAACTGTCAGGTATCTGGAAAGCTCTGCTAGTTCAGTGACAACTGCAGGCATCTTTAAAGTCTAGGATTCCTGCCCTGGTTATTTCTCTAAAGGCTTCAAACTGTACTAGACGCTAGAACTGACGCTCTTCTCTGTCCTCAAGTTCCTTCCTTAGGCTATGCTGGATTTGTGACCCAGAACTGGTACTAGGTAACAAACCTGCCAGTTAATACCAGTTCCCAGGTACAATGTCACAGTATAGTATAGATGTGGAGGTCACTTCTGGCCCTTTTACATGGTCTCTGTGAACTGAGAGTGCTCAGAAGAACTCACACCTGGAGTTTGGTGAAGGAACTCCCTGTACTCCTTCCTGCTATTCTGCCTTCTTGGTTCTACCTCACAAGTGATCTCTGCCTGTATTTACCATGAAAAGTGCCATGCAGAGGAGGCCAAGAGTCTAGAAAAAGTCTCAGCCAGCAAACATTTAATCTTCTAAGAACAGTACCAATTTACAAATATAAACCATTTTGAATTTTAAAAATAAGTTTTATGGGTATCTTTTATGTTTACATCACTTACATTTCTCCACTGTATGTCTCCTTGACCCCTTCCCAGAAATCCATGTCTTATAATAATTGAAAAAGAGAAGGAAAAAAAATGCTCCACAAATTAATCAACATATCAGAAAAGAATGATACTCTTCTGTAGTCTATAAGCCATTTCTTGATCCTGTTATATTTTTGAAAATTATATATAAAATACTACATTGAAATTACTGAAAAGTAAAGTATATGTTGATTTAATTTGGGTGCTCCTATCCAATGCTTTGGAGAATTTTCTCATCCTCTGTCACAGGTGTTGGTACGTAAACTTTTCTCCATAGTAATCCTTTTTATGATGATTGCTGCAAGGTGCAAGGATCAAATAACCCATGAAATTCTCTCTCAGCCTTTGGATACATAAGAAAATCAACTCCACCAATTCCTTTATTTGACTTGCCAAAGAAAACCTAGAGCCTTCTTTCCATTTAGGTATATATATATATATATATATATATATATATATATATATATATATATATATATATATTAATCTCCTAGTTTCATTTGTAGTACTGGTTTCAAACTTTCTAGCAATCTGTTGAATCTGCCTACTCCTTTTTTAGCATGATTCTTTAAATGCATAGAATAAAATATGTAGGAGTACAAAGGAAATGCATAATATTGAAATACAATTCTTAAAATAAGTTTCTTTGGCCATAGCAGGTTAATTGATTGGCTGCTGTGTAAGGAAGTCACATTCCAGGTAAAAACAGTTAAATGAATGGTCACTCAGAGAACACCAGTAAGTCACTATGTGAAACACAAGATGGGGGCATTCACCATAGCAAAAAGAAAAAAAAAAACATCCCTTCCTGGCGTGATAAGGGACCTGTCTGTGCCTGGCTAGTCTATAACTGCTGCAGAAACAAAGGCAGACACGAGTCCCTGGAGAGGCCTGAGCGGCCCATGGCTGGGCCCAGTCAGCACAACAAAAATGACAGGTTACCACATTACCGTCTCACCGAGTCACGAAGAACAGCTTCCGGCGCCGGCGGAGCCCTCCTCCCGGCTCAGCCCAGGCTCAGCCGGAACCTGGCGCGTCTCTGGCTGGGGCACGAGGGACCCCTCCTCAGCTCTCAGGTCCTGCCCGGCCCCATCTACGAGGCCCTGCCCGGCGGCCGGAGGCATTCATCCGCCCGGGTCCAGAGGGTCGGGGACACCCAGGCGCCCACAGAGTCTCCCGGGAGCTGGCGGGGCAGCCGGCGGTCCTGCAGGCGTCCCCTAGGCAACCGCGGCCTCTTCCGGCCCTCAGGCCCCGCCCTCCCCAGGCTCCTCCTTTCTTCTTCCTCTTTCGGGAATTAGCTCTACCCCCCAGCCTGGGCGGAGTTTGAGCGAGAAGGTCGGTCCCCTTTCCCCCGCTAGGGGCTTGGTGGGCGGCTTGGGAGGGAGTGCGCATGCCTGACCAATGAAGCGTGCAGAAAGCCTTTCCGCCTTCGCGTACAGCTGTGGCCCGGAACTGGCGGATATGGGGAATGACGGCATCCGCCTCACAGCCTCACGGGAAATGTAGTCCTTTCCGGACTCCCCGTGAGCCCCGCCCAAAGCCGGATGCCTTTGCTTGGAGCCGCCCGCATCTGTGCGGGTCCTCGCCTGCACGGACTGAAATCGACTAGGGCCTCGGTGCTTTTTCTACCCTAATGCGGCTCCTCCGAGGGCAGGCTGGCCTGAAGCTGGGCCGCAGAGCCCTTAATCACCAAATCCCAAGGCTTTCTTCCCGTGTTCATCTTTCTCATCCTTCTGGACTTGCTTTAAGGGGACGGATCGCTGCGTTCGGGTGTCAGATCTGTCTATACCATCCGTCCTCAGGCAAGCTTCCTTCTCCCTTTGCTGTACTGTATTCCATTGATCTCTCTGCAGTGTATAACCTTGGGGCTCCGAGGGTTTTAAGTCATTTTCCTAGGATCACAGCCAGCATTTATCAGAGACAAGGCTTGAAACCAGACCTCCCTGCCTCGGAAGCCAGCACCGTTTACTGCCATGTGCCGATGACACCCCAGTCTGTTACAGCTACCCTCACCTTTCCTCCAGACTGCGGTCTCACATCTCCAGTTCCGGCTAAACATCACGCACACCTACGTCCAAAAAGGAATTCATCACCTCCAAAACCCCAAATTCCTACTTCTGTTGACATCATCATCATCAGTCACTTCAGCTTAAAGCTTGAGACACTTTTGACTCCTCCCCCTCCTTCACCCTTGCCTCCTACCCAATAAATTGTATCTTTAGAATGTCTTATGTCCGTCTTGTTCTCAGTACTCACGCGAGTATCATCCTACTCCTCGGATCAGATACTGTATCCTAAATGATGTCCCTTCCTTTAGGTTTTTCCCTCTTTAATCTTGACTTTCACACAGCTATCAAAAAAAATCTGAGCATAGTATTCTGTTTCTCAAAAAATTATCAGTGTCTCATTGTTGTCTTTAGGATAAAAATACAATTTCCTTTCCCTTTTTGAGGTTTCTTTGGGGCATCTTCCCACCGTTGTAACTGTATACTGTTCACATCTAATTAAGGAACTAATAAAAATAGTAACATTTTATAATATCTGCCCTCTGCCGGGCATTGTGTTAGGCAGTGAACTTAGATAATTGCTTAAGGTCACCCAATTAAATTTCAGATCTATGCATTTTCCCAATTTATCTTAGTGCCAAATAATATAATAAATTCTGACTTATTTTAAACATCAAAGTAGGAAAAACACTGTTTCACTTAAAATATGACCAAAATTAATTTATTACCCAGATCTGTGTTCCAAATGGTATTACACAGAATCTAGGGTTAGGATTTTAATGTTAACTGCATGCTTCTTGTTCTAAACTTTTCATATTATGAGGTCCACTATTTCCCCAATCCAGGGGCAATCTGATACAACAATTTAATCTACCCCAACTATCATACTTAAAAGCATATTTTAATTTAGTTTAAATCTGGGTTCTACAATCTTAGAAGGAACATTAATTTATCCATAGCTCTCTATGATTTCTTAAAATGAATAGGTGTCATATAATTTAGTAAAATTTCCAATTTTAACACACTAATTTTTTAAAAAAATATTTCAAAATTGACCAGTACTTACTTTTAGTTTATAAGACTCCCTGAATTCTAGTTGAGATATTCCAATCAAAATCAATTGCCTTTGATTGTATCCTGGTTCACAAAAACCTTTTCTCTTTCTGTGATCCAGGAAAGGTTTAAATACAGCTTTGCGACTTTCACTGGCATAGTCCCCAAACCTTCCTCTCTTTGATCAGTGAAATGACCTTTTTTCTCTTAGATCTGAGGGAAAAGGTTCCCACTTTCTTTTTCCTTGTCTGTCCCTCCACATCCCTGAATCTGGCCAGAATTCAGGGAGAGAGAGGGAAAGAGAGAGAGAGAGAGAGAGAGAGAGAGAGAGAGAGAGAGAGAGAGAGAGAGAGAGAGAGAGAGAGAGAGAGAAATAATTTTTACCAACAACTTTTTCTTTCCAGTAGTTTCCAAGCCTTACTTGCAAACCCTCTGTTCACACTTTCAGCTATGACTTCAAAGGAATGAGAAAGCTCATCAATCTTTTTCTAGCTTCTCTCTAGCTACAGCCCTTAGAGGTTTTCCTTTTTCTGGCTGACTGCATTTTAAATCTTACAAAGAAGCAGACTTAGACACTTTCACACAGACACAGAGATGCAGGGGAAAGTACACAAGCTCAGAGAACCTTGTTAGAAATCCCCTCCACAAATCACTTTTTTTGGTCCTCTAGATTGCATTGAGGCCAGGCTCTATTACAGGAAAATATAAGGTAACTCCTTTTAGCTCTTGTAAGTTGGATTTGTTCTCATTTTGCAGGAGACTGCCTAGTGGGGAGTCCTGTGGTTTGGGGGTGGGGATTGTCCTTATAATGCCAAATGCCTACAGATATCCCCGCTATAGCCACTGCTCACCTCTTCAGTAGTGACCCATCGAGAGAGTGGAAGAAAAATGAGCTCAAAAAGAACTTCCTCACAAAGTTCCCAAACAGACCATCCTCTGTCTAGAGAAAATTGCCAGCTGCAAGGGCCCAGGAATGCTAGGTCCCAAAGAATCTTGTCAAGTGTTCCTAGGTACTTGAAGGACCTCCCTGCTAAGAGAAGGGAAAGGGAAAGGTTTACCTTGGATTAGAAGGGGGTCCAAATCAGAGACTGTCCACCTAGGTTTACCAAAAATGTTTTAGTTTCATGGTATATTGTGAGGTCGTCTTGAAAGAATTCACAGACTCAGGCAATCTCCAACTCAAGCAAAGGCATTTATTGAGAATTATAAATCTTGGAAAGTGGACTGAGCTCCAAGAAAGAACCGGCAGTCTAGTGAAAGCAAGATAGAGATTTTTATAAAGCAAAAGATGAAATATATACATATACACACACATAAATGGGGGAGAAAGTGAGGCTAGTGACTTTGAACACCCTCCTTCACTTTAATCATATTCAATTGCAGTTGAGTCCTCTTTGAGAACAAGGACAAACCACAACCTGTGAGTAGTCTGAGCTGCCCCAGTGGGGACCTAGCAGTCCAGTTCCAGTCAGACAGCTGCTCCTTCTCCATTGTGCTGTAAGGAATGATGAAGGGGATAGTTTTAGAAAAACCTTTGCAGATTTATACGAACTGATGCAAAGTGAAGTGAGCAGAAGCCAGGAGAAATTTATACAATGGCAACAGTACTATGAAGATAAACAGCTTTGAGAGACTTAGGAACTCTGACCTACACAGTAGAGTCAACCATAGTTCAGAGGATTTGTGATAAAATATGCTATTTACCTCCAGATAGAAAGGTGATAAATTCAGAGTGTAGATTGAAGCATATTTTTTTAACACTGATAATGCAGGAATTTGTTTTGCTTATTTATACATATTTTTCATGTTTTTCCCCCCTTTTCAGTGAATGATAAAAAGTGAAGTGAGAGGGAGAGGATTAAGATATTAAAAAAATTCAAAAGGTGTAGATCAAGTCCTTCTCTCTAGTATGTAGGGTAGAACCAATTTGGAGGATTTATGGGAAGATATGCATGAAAGTTTCATGGGCTAAGAGGGCATGGATGATCATAGTTGGTATCTTTGGGAGTGGTACCAACACTAATGAAATCACAGATCCATCTGAGGATTTAAATACTCCTGGTGCCTATCACAGTCTATTATACATTGTATTTGCCCTCCTGGCTGGATTTACTTATTTTTTCTTTTGCTTGTTAAAGAAGCCATTGCCTGTTTACTTCTTAAAGAGGTCTATTCACTTCATGGACATTACCTCACTCTAAGTGAGTGCCTGATTAGGCCAAGGTCTCCCAGTACATCCTGGGCCTCCTCCAGTCATCCTGATGAATATCTGGTCATTGGATCCAGATGATTCAGGAGGGGAAGTGAAGCTGGTGATCTGGCACAGCCCTCGCTCACTCAAAACAAAGTCAAGTGCAAGTCATGTCATCATTTCTCTGATGTCATGGTCTTCTTTGAAAATGAAGGATGAATAGAGACAGATGCAGACAGGCCATTAAATGGATTTATTTGTTTAAATTATAACCAGCATCCTTTCTACCTTTCCACCTTTATTTGACTATCCTATTGAGGACTCTACTTCTTATATCCCATTCTACTGATGGCAACTTCTCCTACTCCTCTCAGATTACATAGGTAGGAGAAGGTATGAGCATACTCCTTATTTCCCTCTCCCACTTCTAAGCCATTTTTATATCATCATTCCACAATGGCCTTGTTTCTTTTGTGGTCTATTCCATCCCCTAACATAATCATTAGGAAATTTAGTGCTCATGTTCACAACACCTTTAACAAACTGACCTCTCAATTCTTTACATTCATCAACTTAATTTTCTTTGCCCCCTTGCTCCAGCTACATACCTGCATAGTGATACTTTAGATCTCACTCTTTTGAAATTATACCACCTCTAAAATTAATCTTTTAAAAATTCTACTCTCTAACTGTAGAATTCTATTTTTCTCCTAATCACATTTACAGAAAATTGGAGGTAGCAATATGTGGCAAAAAAAAGTGTATTGGATTTGGAGTCAGAGAATCTGGGGTTCTTCTTATGGCTCTACCTATGTGTACTTGTATGACCTTAGGCAAGGTGCTTAACCCTTTATAGGTCTTAGTTTCCTCATTTGTAAATGATGAGGTTGGATTAAATGACCTTTAAGGTTACTTCATGCTCTAAATTTATTTCCTATGATCCTAGTTTTTGCACTTATAATGACTTTTATCCTTCTTTCTTTCTCCCATTCTATTTTCTAGATCCATTTTCCCTGACCCAGACTTCGCTTGTCTCTATGCCTGGTTTGGATCCCATGGTTTACCATTTTAATGTTTCATTTCTTAATACCCTAGAAATTCTTGCCCTTGTACCCAACCTGTGAATCTTTGTCCTTAGTTAATCTCCACGATCTAATTCCTCCACTCTTGCTCCAGTGCTGCTTAGCGTTACTAGAGAAAATCATGTAAATGAAATCATTCCATACACCAATTAATTCATGTTAAATAATCTCAGCTGTACCCTTGCTGCTGCTCAAGAATCCTCTACCGTTACTGACTTTTTACTTCATCATCTAGTACCTGTTCCAACCCTTCTCTTCTGCCAAGCTCACCTCCAGTCTCCATATTTAAAGCAAAGGATTTACCTATTTATTTCATTAAGAAGACTGAAGCCATCCTACATGATATTCTTGGAGAATCTTCATCCATTTTTCAAACCCTCTTGGTGTCATTAGTTTTTTTTCTCTTTCCCCCATTTATATTTCCAATTTAGACTATCCCTTTGCCCATGCTTTTGATCCCATTCTTTGCAATCTCAGAACTTTTTTCCAGCAATTATCCCCTCCCTTATGTATCTTCAGTTTTCACCTTACCACTGGTTCCTTTCTATCTGCCTGTAAACATGTTTATATCTCCTCAATCATAATAAAGGCTTCCCTTGACCCTACTCCATTCATCCACTGTTCTATCTTCCTGCTCTACTTCATAGGAGAATTCTTGGGGAAAAAAATTGCTCAGTGCTCAAGACTTTTCCTCAGGAAAAAATTTCTTCTCAACCTCTTACAATTGCTTTCTCTCTTAATTCCTTTCCTGATTTAGGGAGGACATAGTTGATATTGTCAAGTTTTCGAAGGACTGTCACTTGGAAGAGAGAAAAGACCTATTTTTTATGGCCCTGGAAGGCAGAACTAGAAACGGTGACTTGAAGTTGTGAAGAGGCAAATTTAGTTTGATATCAGAAAAAAATTCCTAATAATTAAAACTATTGCCAACCTTGGTGACATAGGTCTGTAATCTCTGCTACTGGTGATGCTGAGGCTGGTGGATTGATTGAGTGCATTAATTATGAATTACAGTAAGACTAAAGCTGATTGGGTGTCTGTATTGTCTGGCACCCCTGGGAGCAGGAGGCAAGGTGAGAGGCTACTCGGTTGCCTAATGCGGGACAAAACTTCTAAGATCAGAAATGGAATATCTTGGTTTCTGGAAATCCTTTTCTCATTATGTAGTCCTTGTCAAGTTGTCTAGGTATTTACTACTGGGCTGCAGGAATCAGTGCCTTTGCAATAGCAGTCCATAGGCTTCTCTCTGTTGCGAGGGGTCATGATCACTGAAACTGTTGATATTCTCATGTGAATATCTTTCCATCTATCTGTGGGCACTTCCTCTGTCATTTATCACTATTGTTCTGGTGAGCTCTCCTACTCCCACTAGTCATAAGTGGAAACTTTGATGAACTCCTGTTGTGGTGGTAGAGTGCAAGAGGAGGAATTCAATTTCTCTTCCAAAGCAACTTCCTCTAAAAGACTTGACTGGAATTCCTCTATCACTAGACCAGCCTGGTGCTGGAATATGAGATTCTTTTTAAAATTTTATTTATTTATTTTATTCTTAATTTATGGAATAAAATAAGCATTTCCATAACATAATATAATAAAAAAGATGATTGCACATGGAACTGCCAATCCATACTGTCCTTTATTCATTTGACATTGTACCTGAACAAGTCAGCATCCCAAGTGGATGTTACATTATCCCATTTCTGTCTCTGCTTTTGAACCCATGTTTTCTAGCCTCTCTAAGGATTAGATGTCCCTTTGACTGTATTGGGTCCACCTTCCCTGGATTAGCTCACATGGTTTTATGGTTTACCTATTTAATTTGGGCAAATTGAAAGGGGAATAAACTGGGGAACAGATAGTAGACATAGCACCCACAGCTTAGGTGCATAGGGACAAAAAATTAGATTACGGTAACATATATATGTACATATGATAGGAACACACACACACACACACACACACAGTTGAATTTTCCACCCCAAAATTTGCCTTTTCTCTTGAGTCTCCTATATCTAAGAATGGTGTCACCATTTTTCCAGTCTCCTAAGTTCAGTTATTTTCAGCTCTTCCTCTCTTTCTCATTTTGTAGATAATCACAAATACTGTCAATTCTATGTCTACGATATCTCTCATATTCAGTCTCTCTTTTCTATTTCCACTGTCTTCAGCTATCCAAATTTAAGTCCTTTTTTCTTCTCTTTTATGTTATTATCATAGCTTCCTAATTAATTTCACTGTCTTCAAGTTCATCTTGAGAAGCAGCATTATATATCAGGAAGAACATTGGATTTGGCATTCAAAACCCACCTCAGTCTGTGTGACTTTGGGTAAGTCACTTTACTTGTCTAGACCTCAAATTCCAAATTTGCAAAATTAGGGAGTTAAACTAGAAGGTCTCTAATATTCCTTATTGCTCTAAATTGTGATCCTATGATATCTCTTCCTTCAACCCTATATACTATGGCCAGGTAAATCTTATATGACATTTATCAGGATATTACTCTTTTGCTCAAAAATCATTGATAGATCCCTTCAGTGCCTCTTGAGTAAGGACTAAATTCTAAAGCAGAAAAATATTTATGAACTCCCTACTTTATTTGGAGCATTTTCTTAGGAGTTAAATGGAAATCTAAATTTAAAATTTAAATAACCATGGGATCCTTCTGTCATTGAATTTACATATCTAGTAGGCATATGTGACATGAAAAAACAGCTCTTTTATAATAATACACATATAACATAATATAGATGTGTATATACATACATATACATGCATTTATATAATGAAGGAAATGTGAAATGATATATGAGGTCTAAGGAGGCAAGGTTTTTACTGATAGTATATCAGTGAAAGCTTTCTGGAGAAGGTAAACTTTAAATTGGACTTTAAAAGATGCATAGAAATTGAACAAATGGCATCAAATCCGGGGAATGGAACAAGGAAAGGCAGTGGGGAGAGAAAGCATGGGGTATATATTGGGAATGAGAAGTACTTTAATTTGGCTGGAGTATAGGGTATGTGGGGGGAATAAACTGAGATTAGGCTGAGAAGGTAGTGTGGAGCCATAATTTATAGGGCCCTAAATGCCAGGCAAACAGGTTGGAACTTCACTCACTAGGCAGTGGGAAACTATCGTAGGACTTTGAGCATGAAATAAAGAAAGAAGAAAATAAGTATTTATTTAGCACCTACTGTGAGTCAGGCACTGTACTAAGTTTTTCTTTACAAATAATAGCTTGTTTCATTCCTGGGAAGTGTGTTTTTATTATCCCCATTTTATATGAGGAAACTGAGGCAGAGAGAAGTTAAGTGATTACCTCTTTTTGTAGTAAGATGTGATCCTATGATATCCCTTCCTTTAGCCCTATCTGCTATGATCAGGTAAATCTTAATAGACATCTATCAAGATATTACTCAGGATAATGCATGTGACCATACACACACACACACACACACACACACACACACACACACACAATGAAGTTACATGACCATACATTGGCAAAGAAGTGATACAATGATATACGTATGGGTAAAGAAAGTCATCCTGGCAATAATGTGAAGGATGAATTGGAGGAGAGGAGGGAAGACAAAAACCTGTTATTGCCATAGTTCGGGCAGATCTTAATGAGGGCATATACTTGAGTGTTGACATTGGGACTAGAGATGAAGGGATGGAGAAAGGCTGAAAGAAAGAGACTTGGTAATTGGTATGTTTTAGGCACTTAAATACTTGTTGAACACTGAAAAACAAAGGTCTTTGGGTATGTCAATTAGGGGGTCAGTAATGATCTGAGAGAATTTTAGAGATGGAAGCCAGATTACAAAGAGTTGAGGAGAAGCTAGTTAGTGAAAAAGTAGAGGTATTGTATATAGACAACTTTTTCATGAATTTGGCTCTGAAGAAAAGAAAAGAGAACTGGATTTGAATTGGGGCAAAAGGGAAAACTTTTTCCCAGTTAGGAAGGCTCAGGAATGACTGTAGACAGAAGAAAGGGAAAGACTGGAGATAATAACAATTATAGTTGGCATCTATACAACTTGAAGGTTTGCAGGTCCATGCATCATCTCATTCGAATCTCACAACTCTATAAAGCAGGAACTACTGGTATTGCTAACCCCATTTTATGGATGAGGAAACTGGAAGAGGCTAAGTGACTTGCAAGTGTTGGAGATAGGATTTGAACCTAGTATCCTTCTGCCTCCAAAACTGCACCCTGAAGGGGAGTGGAGATAATATTTGGTGAAGCACAGTCTTAGAAAAGGTGTGAAGACTGGACACTAATAGGAGGATTACTTCAGTGAAGAATGATGAGATAAAACAACCAATGGAGAGGAAATAGCTGATAATATTGAGAAGTCCTGAGGAGCAGAGAGGAGAAACTGAAACATCCAAACTGGTGTCCTCCATCTTCTAAGTGAAGTCTTGTACTCTACCTTTAATATTTTTTTTTACTTTTTTTTAGGATTAGGAAAATTTGAGAGTAGTCAGATGGAAAGGAGTAGTGAGGGAAAATTGAAGATAAGAATCCACTGGTTAAGGGAGGTGGTTGAGGGCTTGAGATAGGCAAATGTTTTGAATGAGTCATCTTGGTGAATAAATAACCTTTGCTGGTCAAAAGGCTCTTCAGTTGAATTCCTATCTTTCTCCCCAACTTTGTACTATAACTGTTCACATACTCTCGTTGTCCAAATGTTTAAAATGCTCTATTCTCAATTCTCATTTCATACTAGCTTTTTGGAATGTAGTAGATTAGTAATAAAAGACAATATTCAGGACTTAAATAGTGTTCTTCTGATAAACCAATGAAACTTTATTATTTAATTTATGCATTACAAGAATTTTTTAAAAAATAATAATAGCTAGTATTTATATAATTCCTTAAGGTTTGTATTATGCTTTGCAAATGGTACCTTATTTTATCCTCACAACTCTGAGAGGTACTATTTTACATATGAGGAAACTGAGGCAGGTAGCGATTGCAGATAGAGATTAAGTGACTTGCCCAGGGATGGCAGATCTTACTCTCTCAACCTTATAATTCTGAGGCATAAAGGATTTTTACAGAACCAATATTAAGAAGCTTTAGACATCTTTTAGACAATGTGCTTTATATGTTTATTTTGGTTATTTTTGCATTTTTGGCACAGCACATAGAAAAGTAAAAATAGCAAACAGAACAGGAACATTTTATAAATTAGGATGCAGGCTCCTTGCAGTTGTTTGATTTGCTCAAAATCTAGCAGATAGTTAATAGCAGACCTGGGATGAAGATACCTAAATTCTAATCTCATTTCTGCCGCTAGCTAATAGTGTGACTGCTGGCAAGTCACTTAACCTCTTAATGCTTTGGTTTCCTCATTAGTAAGGTGAAAGAGCTTCAAACACGTCAGAGTTCCCTTGTAGGTATGTGAATTTTTTTAATCAATTAATTAATTTAATTTAATAAATTTAATTAATTTTTTAAGTTAAAGTTACTACAATAATTGACCTGAATCTCATCTTAGAATCCTTTCTCCAATATATTAGTGCACTATAAAAATAATCTTTTCACCAGATGTTAATTATAACTAATGTAGGATATTGGCTAAACTAGATGTAGCCTAACCAATTATCCCAATTTGCCCAGCAGCATTGTGGTAAGGCCAGGGAAAAGAACGTTGATCTGGTGCTAAGTATTTAAATTATTTTGTATAATGACAGCAATAATGAATTGAGCAGACAGAATTCCTAAGGGTCTGTGACAGGCATGAAATTGTCACAATAAAAAGTATAGGTATCTTGAATATATATCAGTGAAGACAAAACAAAAAGTCACGAAGTCAACCACCAAAACTTGAACTTTTATTCACTAACAAATACCTTATTAAACAGGCTTACTCCATCTGTGAGACCTGATAATGCCTCTTAGGAAATTATAGAAAAATAAAATACAATAATAATTAGTCATTTGTACTTTGTACAAAAATCTTATTATGTTGCTCAGCAGGTAGTTTTGCTAAACCCCATATTTTTTTCGGCAAATAGATGGAAAATGTGATGCAGATCACCATAAGAACTCCCTAGTGTTGAGAGCTGAGCATTCCATGACACTATTAACTTGTAGGCATGTTAGAACATGAAAATTTACATGGAGCATCATACTAATGTAGTGGGTTTTTAAAAGATGAAAACAATACCACCTTCAAATAAATATGAACTACTTCACCGCTGAAGTAAAGTGTATAATAGGTAGGTTCCCCTAGGGATGGTGGTCCAATCATTAATACTTTTTCACTATGATTATCTCTCTACCATATTGTGGTTATAATCAGAAAAGAGAAGGTAGTAGGTGTAGGAACCTGAGTGCAAGGTAAGTATTGAAGCTTTAAATGTTGATGCTGTCCCAAGAAAAAAAGTAGTGTAATTCTTTGTTTGTCTAAATTATGAGGTCTTATTTCCCTGTTGTAAAGTCAGATGGGTACGTTGTTATTATTAATAACTAGTGGTGAACAAAACTCATAGACAAGTTCCCAAAGAGACATGCTTATCATGACCTTTTACGTGGAAGAAAGCAATTTTTAGCAGCAGTCAATAAAATCTAGAGAGGTTTAAACTGGGTATTTTTATATAACTGTGCTCTTCAATATTCAACGAATCAATAAATTTTGTAAGATTTGTGCCATAACCAAAGATTTATGTGTTCCTTGATTTTGATTATATTGCAACTGTAGAAGCTATCTACCATTTAAATTTTGACATGGCTATTTAAATATTATCTAAAGTGTCTCATCAAATACATACTAATATATACACATACATTATTACATCTTATGGCTATGCTAGAACAGCAAAAAATGGAGAGCAATCTTATTTATTCACAATCTAATTTCACAGAAAATACACAAAATAGAAATCCATGTTTAAAGCCAACCACATTGAATTAGAGGCTCTCCTGAGATAAAGCACCAAATACAACTAGAAATTTCACATTCTTCCTATCAGATAGGAACATCAGATAGTGTAATCGCCATATTGCCTCATGGTTCTTTCAAAGGAAGGAAAAGCATGAATGTTTTTAATTTGACCACAATATAGATAAAAGAGTTATTGCTTTTAAAAAAAAAAGGGTATTAGGACATGCCTCTGTGTTTCTCCAACCTCATATCTCAAGATGAAAGTTTTAGTACTTTACAAAATATGTGTTCCAAATGATATAATTTTTAAAATTATAGTAAAAAGACTAAACATACAAGTGTACAATTTGGTCATGTATTTTCATTTTGTAATAAACATAAATATAAAAGGACCCCCCCCCCACCTAACTATACCTATAACGTTCAGTAAGAAGATATCGGTTAACTCCTGCACTGAGAAATAAAGGATCTGTGGTCATATCCTTTTGAAAGAAAAAAAATAAGTGAAACCTCAGAAAGCAATCAGTAAAACAAATCTGGGGTTGATTAAAAAAAAAAAAAACTAAGAAAGATGTCCTTTTAAAATGTATTTTTTTGTAACGTAAGTTTTTTTTGGGTTAAAGCAATTTATAAACAATATATCTTTTGAAAGTCAATCAAGTGATGATGATGGAATACTTTTGTGCAATAAGAAATGATGAGCAGGGTGCTCTCAGAAAAACCTGGAAAGACTTGCATGGGCTGATGCAAAGTAATAGCAGTATTGTAAGATGATCATCTGTGAATGACTTAGTTGTTCCCATCATTACAATAATCCAAGACAACTTTGAAGGACTTATGATGAAAAATGCTGTCTATCTGCAGAGAAAGAATTTATGGTGTCTGAATACTGATTGAAGCATACTTTTTTTACTTCATTTTTTTGAGTTTTTAAAAAATTTCTATGTTCTTTCACAACATGATCATTATGGATATGTTTTGCATGACTATATATACATAACCTATATGGAATTTCCTGCATTCTCAATGAGGGGTGGGGTGGGGAGGGAGCAAGGGAGAGAATTTGGAATTCAAAGTTTCATAAATGAATGCTAAAATTTGTTTTTGCATGTAACTAGGAAAAAACTAATTACTATTTTAAAAAAAGAAAGTCAATCCATATTTTAAAAAATGAGGAATAGTGAAAATTTTGGTCGTGAGTCTCCATGGTTTTTACTCCCACTATCAAAACTGGAAGACAAAATCCATAAAATGAAACAAGGGAATATGTTGATACCCCAGGTCACTGGAAAATCATGACAATTATGCACATAGGAGACATCTGTTTATCCTACATTAGCTCAGAATTTTTTATCAAACATATTTTCCCCTTTAGGAAAGATCTCTCCTGAGAGACCTCTTCAGGTCTGGAAAAAGGGGGCACAAGATAAGTGTGTTTAAAGGACTAGCTTTAAATATGTTGACATTAGCAAAATGAAAAGCAATATTTAAATTAATAAATATTAGATGGTTTGGGTTCTTTAACAAACCAAACATCTGAAGACAGGAGGAAATTGCCTGAAGTGGGAATGTTTTGTTGACATGAAAAAGAAATTTAAAAAATTAGAGATTGAGATACCATTTTAAACATTTAATAAAGTCTAAAGCTTATATATTTCTTAATTTTATGTGAACATGATTAAAAGTAATGTCAGCTGTGTAATTTATAACTGATAATGAACAGACTGTTATTTTGAACATAATTATCCCTGTTTTAGGTAAATTATGTTATCAGTTTCATATTTATCTATCTCTGAACTAAACTAGTATTAAAACATTCACTTTGAAGAGTAATTATGAATTTACTTAACAAGAATGGAGTACTTTGAAAGGAAAACATTAAATGTATTACTGATGTATGCCAAATGCAATATGATGATATGTTTACCATGTAAAAGCAGAATTTAAAGTGAAAAAAAAACAACCCTAATCTTAGTTAAGAACTGTTTGGTCAGAGTATTTTCATACAATTACCTACTTTATCTTTATTTTTCTCAAACATATTTGAACTAATGATAAAACATATATAAAACATTCTTATTCTCATAATACATTTTTATTTAAAAAGTATATCACCAGAGCTTAATGTATTAATGTTAAATGATAATTTTCTCATTAAACCAGTATTTTTCTAGCTATGTAAAGAAATTCCTGATTAATAGTATACTATTTGTGTTTGCAATTGTCTGATTTTTCCCTTTAGTTGAACTTTCGCTTGATTTTCTAGGTTCTTTCCATTATTATTATCCTTCATGTTTCCTACTTGATTTTTCACAAAATGTGGTCATTACACTTAGTGTAAAATAACCAGTAATAATACAGTAATAAAATAATTTTAAATAGCCTGCCCTCTACACACAATAGAATTTAAGCACAATATGTGATTTGAACTTGTTATCTGTGGATCTTGAGATAAACCTATAAATCTTAGGATGCTACAAGTAATAGCAAAGTTATTATTGTTTCGAAGAGTGCAATACAGACCTGCAGTGTAAATCCTGTCCTAGTAGCATGGCATTGTAGATTGTTCCCTTAAAGAAGAAGCTTCTAACACCACTGAATTTCTTTTCATTTTGAAATCCTCTAATGGAAGGGGGACCCTTTCTGAATTTTAAAAATTGGAAGTCTAGAATTTAAGTAGATATCCCTGTACATATTCACATTAACTTGCTAATTGAGAGATTGCATAGATAACACGCACACACACACACACACACACACACACTGTTAACATAGTTCCAGATTTCATGCTTAGGATATATGTGTGTGTATATGGTCTCATTAAAGCAAATCAAAACTTAGATTTACAGCATGTGTATGTATTATATAAAACCAAAGCCAGAGTTGCACTACATGGGCAGGTGTGGATTGGGTATTACTTGCATCATTGGAGGGAGTATCACATCCATGAGATCACAGATCATTTGAAGTATTTGAAACTTCATCTTTCATTCAGTGCTGGAAATGTAAAAACCCGCAAAGATGATTATTTTATTTTTTTTTTGTGAATTCAGTGATAATTTCAAGATACTTTTAGAAGGATATGACAGCAAATAACTTTAATAAAAGCATTTTGGACATCAAACAAGTTGGGTCTAGGAATAATTTAGCATTGCCATAGCTACCAATAAATACATCTTGTAAAACTTCATTTGTTAGCAAATGAGTGTGAATTAACTTAATTATCATGATGTCTCCGAAGACTAAGCAGATTTATTTTAATGACACTCAGAAGTCACTGCAGTCAAATGAATAAAATATACCCACTTGATGAAAAAAAGGTGACAAATTTTTTTGCTATGGTGGTAATGACTAAATTAGAATTCTTTTCCTCAGGAGGAATAACAATGTTGTAGGTAAAAGAAAACGAACATGGTAGAAATGGTAGATAGTGGTATACAGTGTAGTCACTAAAATAGGAGTATGTTTTTAAGTGAAAATTAAACAAAGAGCATAGACTGTTCCCAAAACACATGCATAGAGTTCATTTTGTCAATAACGAAAGGTAGGATAGAACATGTTATAAGCAAGATCCTCTCCAACTTTAGATTGGCAAGTTTGAAGTGTGTGAACCTGGGCAAGTTACCTCTTTTCTCCACATCTTAGTTTCCTTACCTGTAAAATGAAAGAGTAAATGACTAAATGATTCTTAGGTACCTTCCTAAAATCTTATGAAATGATGTAGAATTAGTATCTACAGTTAAAAAAAAAACCCAGCTAGATTCATGATTCAGCATTTCTAATCTCAATATCATTGTGGAAGTTTTCTTTTGGGTGGGGGGGACAGAAGAGTTGTGTATGTGTGTGTGTGTGCACGTGCATGTGTGTGTGTGCGTGTGCATGTGTGTGTGTGTATTCATCAGTGTGGGGAACTTTCCATATATGCTCCCTCTACCAGTGAAGGTGAGCAAGCCATCTGGAATTTATTGCAATAGAGTATTGCTCTCCACATAGTGCTTTGTGGTCACATAGCTAATACATCTACAAGTCAGGATTTAAGCCAAAATATTCCTTAATCTATGGCCAGCTGTCTATCCAGTATACCATACTATCTTAAATATTTTAAATGCAGAATTTCTTATAGTATTAACCTTTCTTCATGTTAATGTCAATACCTTTGGGGGAAAGATACCTATTCCCTTTGACTGAGGTGAATTCATTAAATGAATTTTTATGGTGAGGTGGAGACTAGAGGCTTGAGGTATAGCTCTTTTTTTTTTTTTTTTTTTTTTTGGCTAATTTAAAGAATAATTCAGTCATGTCCTGATCATTTATTTGACTTATCTGTATCTCTTCACAATGTTGTTATGAAGAAAATGTCCATAAAACAGAATTCCAAAAGGAACTGCTTAACAGTTACAGAGAATGGAGAAAAACTAGCCAAACCTCATGTCATAATCTTACCTAGTAGATAACTTTTGATAAGAGTAGCATGATTTGTACAGTTGATATTTTTCTATTTAAATCCTAGGAGAAAGATAGAATAAATAAATGATTTTTTAAAAATGAAATCTACTTCTCCCCTTTCTATTCTTCAGTACAGATCCTTCCATTCTGAGCTGTTAGTCTTTAGTGTCTGCTGTTTTGGAGGATGAATTCAGTAATATGTCACTGTTTAACCTCTTAGATGAGCTCCACACAGCTAAAAGAAAATTGAAGTTTATTTGTTTCTCTAGTGGATTTTGGGGTTCTTATTAGTCATTTTGGATAACTGAGAAGAAAACTTTTGCTACTTTGATTATGTACAACCTTAGTTTCAGTAGAAAAACTTAGAATGTGGTTGAATGGAAAGCAAAGACTTTTATTAGGAACTGGGTACAAACCAACGACACATTTATTAGTATTTTGTCATCCTTATAATTCTAAAGTGGAGATAGTTCTTTCTTTCTATTCTGTTTACTTACAAATCTGCTCTACTAGCTAATGCCTAAATAATTTTTTTTTTTTGGTTTTAGGTAGAATATTTCTAAATATGTTTTAGAATAGTTCAAAAGTTTCAAATAAAAGTTCTCTTAGCCACAGTCCCCTCTCCAAACTTAAGGGTAAATGAACAAAAGGATTTCAGGTGAAGTCCAAGTAAGCTTTCCCTATCATTCTAGTGAAATCCAGGAAAATGTTAGATTGATGGAAATTTATCAAAAATATACTTTGAAGTCTGTTACCCATTTTCAAAACAGAATAATGCTACATTTTACTAATGTTAAGAGAGAGAGTTTTTGTTATCTAAAAAAACCAAGTTCAGTCCATTTGCGAAGATGGGATATTGTACTCATCTTCAGCATTAAGACTTTCTTTCCTTTTGTCTTAGCTGTCTCCATAATGGTTATGGAGATGAGTAGTCACATCTCTCCTTTGTTAAATAAGGAATAGGGAAATGAGGCTATTCCATGCAGACACAGCAGGTCAATACTCATTACTAAATTTTCCAGGATCACTAAAATGAGTTGGACAAGAGATAAGGGAAGAAATGAGTGTCCTTGACCAAGGGCTATGGATCTTTAAGTGAAAGGGAACTTTGGAGGAATCAGTTTAAATTTTTAAAAGACAGTTTACTGTCTCTCCCCTGAGTAAGTAATAGAGAAATTTGACTTACAGAACTCAGTAGGGATAGTTAGGGACTGTACTTTCTCCAGAATCTGAGGCTAAACTTCTTGCACTAGGACTGAGGAAATTTGGGGAAATAGAAGTTTAAAAGTTGGTTCTATGGGAATTTCGGTACATGGAGTTGCCACATCTGCAATACTTGTTACAGGGCAAAGTTTCTGGGTATTTATTCTCTTGCCCAAAGAGAAAGCCATCCTTATAACAGAATGATGTCTATAGCACAGGGACTCCACACTCTATAATGCCCTTAGGTAGAATATTTCTTAATTTAATTATTACCTTTACCAAATACTAGAGATTGAACTGTGATTGAGTTATTGAAAAAGTTGATCACAAAACCAGAAGTCAGGTTTTGGCAATCTCTAATACTCTTATCTCCTTTAGAAATCTCAGTTGCTAGTATCGACAGAGCTAGAAATTGGGTGACAGGGGTTAGGGAAACAAAGCTGTTTTTATTTTTTATGATATACTTCTTTATCTCTTTGTGTCTTCTATTGAGCTCATAGTAAATGTTACCTAAATACATGGAGTGGATCCAGATGTCTCAGGAGGGGGAAAGTGAGTCAGACCAGTAAGCTTTGGATTTTCTCTGCTTAGGAGGTATCATGGGGGAAAAAGTGGGACAGAATAGAGTGAGTAAGTGTACATATTTTCTTCTGTTCCCTCTGTTATCAGGGAAGAATTGCTTATGATCAGTAAGCTAACAGCTACATGTTTTTATTTCCTTCATGTTGAGATTATAACATTGATTAGAAGGTCATAATAAATCTCTTTGGTGGAAACTCTGGAAAATGATCCCAATTCAGTGTGGAACTATCTTTTCAATTTACTTTATTTTCAATTAATGGCACCCCAGAGCTAACATAAATGTGAAGCTAAGTGCTAATGAATTTCGAAGGCTAATGCAGTAGAAAATGGGACAAATCTCTTCTATTTGCCCATGTGTCTATGACATACATAGCCCCTTATAGTGACTATAACCGAATTCAATAAATAAATATCCAAGTGCTCTTTTTCTACTGAGTCCACAATTTTGCTGAATATTGGTTACAATTTGAACATATTATTGACTTTCTCATTTACTTACTTTATCACTATTCATTGTTTTAATATTTTCTACGAAACATGGACTAACTGTGAGATAGTGAGTGGAAAGCAGAATGAAAGTTGGTTTATATAGCATCTTTCAAGGCACAAAAGTCAATAGTGTGAATTAGTCATTACAAAGAAGAGCTTAAAGCCATATGCATATTTCAACTATGTATGTTTCTTCCTCAAGGTCTACTTCTGATTTTTAGGTAGGTTATTCATTTTCATTTTACTGACAAGTCCTATTTTCTGCATGTTTAAATGATTTTGATTTCTGTGCATCAAATATATCCAGATTCAACATGTAAACATATATTTCTCAAATTTCTCTGGTAGTCTTACTATCATTATGACTGTTAGGGTCAAATATCATAAGAGATTATCAATCTTTAGAAGAAATGGTGGACAGTTATGGTCTATACTTTTGGCTAGTTTGCAGAACTACCTTGATCTTTGTCCAAGTTTTGTTCTAAAATTTACAATTAACATTATAAAGATGTATGGATCTGGAAAAAATTGCCATTTCACTCTAAAGCTGGGTTAGAGAAGCATGGGCATTATCAAGTTTTTCTTTACACTAGTTAATTATAAAAAAAATGAGCAAAAGCCAAAAAGATCTAGAATTATCCAAGTTTTAAATAAAAGGGTATTCCACAGAGGTGCTTTACCTTAAAATCATTATATTCTCTGCCTACAGAATTTTTAAACAAATTTGTGGAAATTTATTTTACCTATAGTACACAGAATTTGCTGGACAAGATCATCATTATTTCAGTTTTTGCTTTCAGACAGTTTTTTTGTCTTCTTGTTTTGTAAAAAATAAATATATTTAATTAATAAATTTGTTTATATTATTATTACATCTGTTCTCACTGAATATACATATATATATATATTTGAAGGAAAGTAAGTATGGAAATTATATTACCTCTAAATGTATCAAGATTTGTGTAAATGCATCAAGCAGCCTGCATCTGGTCTACAAGAGATGCCTGAATATGTATGATAGCAAGAATATACACCTAAGTTTTAGACTTATGCTGAACTATTTCAGACAGACAGACAGACACACACACACATACACACAAAACAACTGATTGATCACCCTGGTTTTGCTTTTGTTTTAAGATTATTTTAAGGATTACTTGCAAAAGCCATCTTCTTTCTAGCTGTATTGCCTTGGTAAAGAAAGGGAAATTAAGTTGTGGTTGGCAAAACCAGGAGATAAATTAATAAAAGAAATTCCATTTGAGGAATCTAGCTTGCTAGCATAATCAACAAAGTCTTAGAATGAAAAAAATATATTTATGATTTATCAAAGAAACTGGGGGCTATATCTAGTGAGAATATTTTTCCTAGAAATTGAAGTTTAGGGAGAAATTTCAGAGTACAATGAGGGTACTATCCTCTCTAAGGTAAAATAAAACTGATTTGTAGAAATCGTTATCTTAAAAACTCTGCTTTTTTATTCTAGGAGTGCTTCCTCATTCCATCCCTCATTTACAAGTCCTGTTAGGAGGCTTAACTTTTTGGTGTTCTCTACTTTCTTTAATGCAGTTACTTTTCTAGTTTTACAGGAAAGAAAATTTTGAGCCTTGAATTAGCCTAGTGAACGAAATTATCTTGGTAAGGAAATTGAGCTTTATGTCACTGAGAAATGTATTGCATAAGCTTTTTTAGGTGTCTGTTCAGAAGTAGTCAGAATATGACAAGAATAGCACGTTCTAGTCACCTTCTCCTCATTACTATCTCTCCTGAAGTACACAGGTTGACATTTGTTTGCATATGATCACATGGATAAATCTGGAATGCTCCCTTTAAGGCAGAAAAGCATACTCGTAATATGTAAACTTTTGAAAATGTGATTGACTATGATCATGTGACCTTTCTTTGAATAAATGATAAAAATAAAAAATCTTGCCATGTTAATTAGTGACAATAAGTTTCGTATCATTGTCTATTTCCACGGATCTCAGTATTGGTATATAAAATGATCTTAATTTTTGAGAATATCATTTATATCTCATTCAAGGTATTTAAACAAAGAATAATTACTTCGTTTGCTCCTCTGATAATAATATTTTTCCCCCAAACAAACTTCTAAAGGTAAACCCAAGGCAATATTTTAATTGTATCTTCTGCTATGTGTGTGTCTCTCTGAACCTACATGGAAGCTATTAGTGCCATATGCTCATAACTTTTCCAGGGATGATTTTCATAATGTACTTATTAAAAATCAAAGGGATAATGTCAGTAACAAACTACAACAAACAGTAAATGATATAGCAGTGTTGGATGTGGATTAAAAAAAGAAAGTTAAACTCAGTACCTCAGAGGATTTGGAAGCACTTTTTTTTTCCTCTTCTCCTTTCTCCCCAAATAGCTACAAATAATGAGAATTTACAATATAGGCTATTGATTACTTATGCAAAGAATCCTAGCATGATCAGGTACTAGTTACCAGGAGTTAAACTATTATGAAAAAGGTATGACCCATACAGTTAAATTTAGTTAACCACAAAAAGAAGTCAATTACTTTTTTTTGATCTCTCAGTGAACTCTAAGTACATAAATTATGAAGCCATACATGGGCAAATGGGCTATTGCTTTCTATGACCATTTCCAAAATACGATTATACAAAGTTACATATCCATGCTGAGTTATTTACCAGTGTGTAGCGACAGTCTACAGTTGGCCAGTGTATTGGCAAGTAATTGAAGGAAGAACTATGTAGTATGATTAAAAATCCAAGGTAGAAGCATAAACATAAAATGTTTTCATAGTAAGAACATAATAAGACTGTAGTCTGTGAAGTTGGGAGAATCAGAAGGGAGAAAGTAGAGAGAGTATCTTCCATTTTAGAAATGCTGAGGCACAAAACACAGTTGTTTCTATAGTAATTTCATACATGAAATCCTTTCTCCTGTATGTGCATCATGTGTAATCGTAAAGTCTGTATGCTGCTCACTATTCGTCTCTGGTGTCCAATGAGTACGACCCCAATTCTTCTAATATCACTGCGAGAAAAAGAAAAAAAATTGGGCCTAGTGACCTTAGGTGCACAAGAGGATTAATTCATTTACTAGTCAAAGACTATAACTAATTAAAACAAAATGGAAACTCTTTACCAATAAAAGCCAACAAACAAATGAAGAAATCTTAGTGGCAAGGACACAGTTCAGAATATTCAAATTCAGATACTTATGTAGTATAAAGGCACTTTTTAGAATTAGAGTTCAGATATTTCAAGAAATACCACTGAGGGTAATTATGCAAATCGAATGGCACCATAGGCTATGAAAATTAACAAACCTGGAATCTTGTAGAGTGTAATATACAAAAAATCAATTCATAGTGGTCACTCCTATAATTCCCCCACGTGAAGTCTTTGAATTGTTTAGGATATATGAATTTCTAGATCTTTCCACTGAATCCTTCTTCAATATCACCCCCTGCCCCCTTCCCCCTTATGCTGCATACTATTAAAGCAGTCTGTCTTTTCATGACATTGCCTCATTAATGGACTACTTTTGGGGACCAATCATTCAATCAGTTCCAAATCCACTTAGTAATATTATCAGCCCCTGTAACATCTTATCTACAAGGATAGCATTACAGATTTTGTCATACATTTTGTTAAAATCTAAGCACACTGTATCTATGGCATTTCCCTAATCCATTATTTCCTTTTAGTCAATCACACCCTCCCTCAACTTTCCTATTTTATTTTTGGTCAAAAGATCTCTTGATTAGATTCATAAGACCCCAAGAAAACATGTTTTTAAATTAACTTTTTCAATTAACAAGCATTTTTTCTCCCCCTCCTCATCCCTCAAGAAGAAAAGAAGAACAAAACCCTCAAAAAAATAAATTGTTTTTATTGGCCATTTCTGGTACACTTCATTTCTGGTTAAGACCTCATAATTTTTATATTTTAATTATAGTTTAGAAATACATATTTCCTTTCTCATACACCTTCTTAGTTCAATGTCCAAATCTGTCTTTCTCTTCTGAAGTCCTAATCTCTAATTGGTGGCAGTGATAACAACCCTACTTGCAATTCCTTTAAAATCTTTAGTTTCCTATCTGGGAATTCCTAATCCTTATTTGTGATTTCTAGATACTTTTTTGTGGGATCATTGGAACACACGTGAATCACCAAAAAATAGGTAGTGCCCAGTACATTGAATAAATCTTGGAAAATTCTTCATTACATCCTGAATTCATGTTCCAGGAGAACAGCACGTGTCTCTGTGGTTCATATCAAATCTACAAATGACTGTTCCACATACTCCTCCGGAAGAAATACTTAACTGCCACAACTAACATTGTGTGTGTGTGTGTGTGTGTGTGTGTGATTACTTCTAGTCTTCACAATAGCTGCAGGTCCACAGCCTTCTTTGATCCCAAGACACTATGTCCTTGAGATATTGTCTAGCTCTGACCTCTCTAAAGGAAGCTGCTGCTTGTTAAATAGTTCCAAAGATTCAGTTGTCTTTTTCCTTCCTCTCCTTTTCTGTCATATTCTCCTACCCTTCACATTCCTGATATAGATGAGAATTCCTTCTGTGTCTTCACTCTTTTCTTTGTTGATATCTTCCGTGAAGCCCTTATTTCATTTTCTCAAGGAACATTCCATTCTCCCTAACTTTGTACTCCCTGACTAATTTCCCTGGAGAGTATACATGCTTTCTTATAGCTATTTCACTTTCTTCTCTAGGATGCAAACATAGGCATTACCTGGTACTGGCAGAAATACAAACAGGACACTGTATTATTTGTTTTATTTGTCATATTTACTTGAAACAATAGCAATTAACTGTTAAGATATTGTACGCAATATATATTGAGGTAGTTACTATACTTAAAAAAAAGCAAAGAGTAAAAGTAGAGATGATGAAAAATAATCGATGAGTATGATATACAGGTAAAACTCTCATTTAATGAGATCATACTCTGTGTTTGTGTAGATATATATATTTCTATACATTTATACAATATGATGTGGATAAATAAGAATTTATTAGAATCGATTATTTTGTATGACTAATAATTGATCCAGATGACTATATTAACATTTGTGTTTTCCAGAAAGAAGCTGTTATGGCATAATAATAAGTGTATAATATAATAATAAATGTAATAACCCCTAAAATGAAAAAGTCATGAATAATAATAATTCAGGGAAGTGTGGAGCCTTGGAAAGTTTTACACTTGTTCACACCTTGAGACTTCAGCGTTACCTACACTTTTTAAAATGTTGCAATATATCTAATTTCTAATTGGAAGGTTGCCAGAGGAAGGGAGAGAGATTTGCAAATGTCATCTTGGCCATTGTAATGGCAATTATAGCCATGGTGATGTAGCATGAAACTGTATAGATCTACAACAATGCAAACAAATATGGTAGCAAAAATATTATTACTTACTCAATGCTCATGCTTGAAATCAAATCCAAAGTCGTAAACCCTGCTGCCATAAAGTTGTTCTTATACTGACCCATTTTAATTGAATCCAGCCAATCTCCGACTGAAACAATCAAAGGATATTCTGGGATTTCACCAGGTGAATCTGGCATCCTGTAAAACAAACAAACAAAAAAGCAAATTGTTTGAGTCAGGTCAAGCAAGCTTTGCTTTGTTTATTTAATGTTTACATCTTTTTCTTTAAAGTTAATTGGAATTCAGAAATGAAATCACAGGTCCTGTGCTTGGGAACTGGCACTGCAACATGTTATCTGTGCATACTTGGGGATGTCATTTCCTATTTCTGAGCCTCAGTTTCCTCATCTGTTAAGTAGGGATGATAATACTTGCCTAATTCAAGGAGTTTATGTGAGAATCAAATAATATAAAGTGCTATGTAAATGTGAATTTCCATGATTACTAATAAAAATTGTTCTCTCTAAATTCCATATTTAGTCCTTTTTTCTCAATTACCCTAGTTTGCACAGGTCATATATATATTGTTGTCAACCTACCTTCCATTGTGTAACTTCATATACTCTGAAAAAACTTACATTCCATAAACATTCACTCTCATCATTTCAAACTACATTTATAAACTTATTTAAGTCTATTCTGCCCAATAGGAATATAACTAGTCATGAATTGGTTGTAAAATTATCTGGTATACTCTTTTGTACTCTTCCCTTTGCTATATTCTTTATTCCTTTCCCAAAATAATATTTATCTTCTTTTTTGATGCTAAATTTTAAAATATCTCAGCTAGTTGACAAGCATGGTATTGAACATTCATTGACATCATCTGCCATTCCCTCCTCCTTTACTCCAATTCTGAGTGAAAAGGTGACTCTTCCTACAGTCAAGTTTTTTATGTGTGCTCTTGATTGTACCCTCCCATCTTTTCTCAGAGGTTGCCTCCATAAACAATGACCTCTCCGACCTTCAATCTCTCCTTGTCTACTAGTTCTTTTCCTAAGTTTTACAAATATTCTTAAGTCTCCCTCATTCTTAAAAATGTTCACTAAATCTTATCATCCACTCCAACTTTTGTTTTACATTTCTACATGTATATGTATATACATATATATTTATACATATGCATATATATATATAAAATATTGACCAATAAGAATAGATTAGAGTATATTAGTTTGTACGGATAATAGTTTACACAGAAAAGAACCATATTGATGTAATTTCTAGAAGGTTTGAAATATATTTTTAGAAATCAGCTAGTGGTGAAGGAAGCTTTTTACAGCCATTGCCTTCAATTGGCTTCCTCTCATTTACTTCTCAGCTCTCTACAATCTGGCTCTCGATCTCATCAGTTGTCTGAAAGCAGTCTCTTCAAAGTTACAAATGATGTCTTAATTGCCAAATATGATGACCTTTTTCTTAATCCTTATACTTCTTGATCTTTCTGAAATATTTGATGTTATCAACTACAATTTTCCCCTGAATTCTTTTCTCTCTTTGGTTTTTCATGACACTGTTTTTCTTGATTTTTACTCTATAGTTCCATGTGTTTGTTCATCATTTGTATCATACCCCCTAACTATGAGTGTACCCCAAGATTCTGTTCTGGGACCTCTTGTCTCTCTACACTCTCTCAATGAGTGACTTGATCATTTTCCAAGGGTTTAATTATTCTCTCTTTGCAGACGATTCTCTCTCTCCCTCTCCCTCTCCAATCAGTAATTTTGGACACTTTAAACTGAATGTTCTAAAACATCTCAAACTCAACATGTCCCTACTACTAGGAAATTACACATATCTTAATAAGTATGTTATTGACATATCAAGTGGAATAATACAGACATAAATATTTACAATAGCGATCTAAGAACTGTTCTAATCTGTTATTAAAAAGTGTTGTAAGAAAATCTGGATTTCAGGGTAAACACAAATTTTCCTTCTTTTTTTGCCTCTTGATGAACAGTTTCCAACTGAGCAAGGTAGTTTAGTCACTTTTTCAACTGGCCTGAACGCCTACTCTGTGCAAGGTTCTGTTTGATATTGTATGGAATCAAAAAAATTGTACAAAGTCTCTGCCCTCAAAGAGTAGACAATCTATTACAGATTTCTATTTCCCTTTGGGTTTCAAAAATGACAAAGTTAAAAAAACTGTAGAAGGACTAGAATGGAAACCAGAGAGCTAAAGCAGTGTCCATACCCTCACCCCGCAATAAATGAGGGTCTGTTACTTCTCAAACACGAGGAACCTTCTTGGCTGATGTAATCACTCAACGTGGAGGATGTGAGGGAGCTTACTTCTGAGAGAATCATGATGACATTTAAGAAAGTACCTTGTATAGACTGTTCTATAATGTGTAGAAATTCTATAACTGGTTTTTATCAACTAACCGGGGATGAAAGAGGTTCTTTGATTAATTTTGAAGTCATCTGCAAAGGTCTGTCATTATTAGTAACCTCCTCATTTGCCTCAGTCATTCTTAGGGGAATTTGTCTCTTTTGCTCATGGTGTCTGGTGAGAGACTATGTGGTAAGGGAAAAGGCCTTAGGTCCTTCTCCTTCTCTGAGACTCTGTGGCATCATATGGCCCTTGATCTTAGGCCTCTGTGTTTATCTTTTTCTATTTTAAGTGAGGGGAGTAGATCCTTCATGATCTTGTAAGCTCAGAAAGACTGGAAGGATCCTCATTATTCAGAATTCCAGAGTGCACAGATTTTATAACCAGCACAGACTAGATGTCCAAAACCAGTAGAGACCTTTAGGAATGACCTTCTGAACTCAGCTCGGAAAAACTCATTCACAAGGAGTCATTCAGTGGTGATATCACCTTTGAATTTGAATTTGGTGGGACCAGTGCTTTATAGTAGCTGAGTTGTTTAGAACCTACTTCTCCAGAGACTGGTATAGGGTGGTATAGAGGGGAGAGTATGCCTCTGGATGTGCTGCAAGAAATACTTTATCTTCAAAGTAAATACCCCTTTGTAAAAATTATTTAATGTTATGTGGTTAAATAGAACTGAGATGTTAGTTTCAGGCCTCTAAGAGTGAGAGAAACACCGTAGGTCTCAAGTCAATGGAAGTAGAGAATACCCCAACCCCTAAGGGTTGCACCTTGGAACGCTGAGAAAGGAGATGTAGTTGGCTTGACCCTGAAAGAGAGAGCCAGAATACATTTACTACATTTATATTTAGCATTGCTATTTCTGCTTTTCTTTCAAAATATTTTACCTAACAAGGTAATATACCTAACTAATTATTAGTGTTAATAATTATATTACACAAAATAACAGATTTTTCCACTATAAGCTGGACACATTAGGAGATATCTATGGAATGGTGCATAGGACATATGTTATCACATGATTTCCTCATTCTTAGAACAATTGCTTATGTCCACTTTTTTTCTGACTCACTGAATTACTTGCTATATTACCACCCAACAGAGGTTGATGATTCTTTACCAAAATGTTACTTTATAATTCCATTTGGTTGCAGTATATTTCATCTTAGTTACTCTCAGAGTGACTCCACATTTGACATAAAATACAGATTAATCTTGTACAAAAAGGGGTTTATACAGTATATCCCAGAAAGCAACTTGGGTTATAAAAAGTCTGATATATGATCAGCTCCTCTCCTTTACTGGCTAATGTCAACATAGCATTACACTTTTTGTCTATAATGAAAATAATCTCTACCTGCCAGAAAATTGTGATAAATTTCACAATCCAAAAAAAAAAAAATTGCTTTCATTCTTTCCCTATCCTTTCCCAGGGAGTGTGATGAAATTAGATAATAAGGTTAAGAAAATCTGATTACGTGGTTTCCTCTATGAATATTTGTGCTTCTGCATCCATCAGTAGATATTTATTAATGTTTACTACTATGTGCCAGGCACTATGCTAGATCTGCAGTGATACCTCTGGAAATTACGCAACTCATTATAATTGGTGAGTGCAATGCAATTTGCCAATTTATTGCTTTTAGTACAGAAAGATCACTAAAGAATATATTGCTTACCATCCAACTGAACCCTTTCCTGGAAAAGGAGCCACAAGTTCTTCCCAGAATGATTCAACACAATAATTTCTTTTTTTCCACATAGTTGTATGTTACTCTCCCTCTAGTAAACTGGTTAGTTTTTAGCCTTTATTCTACTTCACTGACAGTAGATTTAATAAGGTCAGGGTCTTCTCATTGTGCAGAGCAACCATGCAATAATTCATCTGTGCTTTATCTTTTAACTAGGTGGGAAATGCCAGTGGCTAGGACCTGATATCATCACCTCCATATGAGTCCTCTGGAATATTATCTAGTAAACAATAAATGTCCTCTCTTATCAATCAGACAGGATGATAAATTCAGTCTGCCACTTACTGAGCATGTAGATGTCTCTGTTATTTGGACAGTGTCAGCCATCCACTAGTGAGAGGTATCTTTATAAAAAGCCTACAGCACAAAAATGTTCCTGATGTAGAATAGTGGACAACTTGAATGTCTGCTGTTTTCCATCAAAAATGAAGAGGGGTTGAAATATTTTTAAAAAATCTTGCCAGCATTGAATTGTTAGGTTTAGGATGCCTATTAAACTGGAATAAGTATTCTGAGGTTAAATGAACAATAAACATATACTCCTATTTTTATCAGGGGACCATTCAGACACAGTATGAACATGCAAAGCTTATTTAGCCAAGAGGCTCTTAACTTAATGGATAGCTGCACTCACAGTAGTACCATTTTGACACTAAAAGGTTTTTCAGATATATTGTCAATAGGTTTCTAAAACTGCTATGAATAAGAGGGAAAGTTTCCATTTTTATGTGTTTTTTGTAGCTCGTCGTTATCATATAATTACAAATTCTAGAAGGAACTTTAAAATGTTAAAAGAAAAGAGCCAGTTACATATATTCTAGCTATTAGTTCTTTTAGGGACTATCTTTTTAAAAGTAAAGCAAACCAAAAATAACCTCCGTAATATAATAACACACATAATGGAATATACATGATATATAGCAGAAAACATTTTGAAAGTACTAGATTGTAAATTCCATGGTGACAGGGATTATGGTTCATATTTTTTACCCTGCAGTGCTGGTACCTAGAAAACTGCTGTGACATCAGCACTCAGAGGCTTAGGATGTATTTGTTGTTATTGATCTCAACATAAAGTTCTCTTTAGTAAAGCCATTTTCATGTTCTAGAGGACAGTCCAAGATAACAGGGCTTTGTTTATCTATTTTCAGTACATTGTGTTAAATGGCAAATCTATTTATTAGTTGATAGCTCCCCATTCATGAAATAGGCAATCATTTAATGAAGAGATTTTATTTAGCTTTAACATCATATATTTCTTGCTTTAACTCAGTTTCCTTGTTTATGTCTGGATTTTTGTGGGCGCAAAGTGGACACTTGGAAAAAGTATTAAGAGTGAGAGTACTTATTCAAAAGGCTCATTGAAGTTAGGGGGAGGCAGCAGAACCTGGACAAGGTCTGGGAGTCTCAGCAGCAGGCATAAATACAGCTGTGACAACATTTCTTCTCATCCATACCATGACATTTAATCATTTCTTACATTATGACCTAGATTCTGCACTCTCTAAATCACCAAGGAATTCACAAAAACCTCTTAATGCACAGGCTCTCTCTCAGGCTGGTCAGAATCCATTGTTATTGACATAAAATGATTGAGTACTGGAGACAAAAAATATTTGCTTTATGTAGGCAAACTAAAAGGAAACAATATGCCTTGTAAACTTGGTAGTAATAGGTACCTTATTTAAACATAATTTGAATTCAAATTTAGGAAAGCAGATTTCAAAAAGTTCTGAAAAATGATAGTTATGCTATCATAGAGAGCTACTCTAGGAAGGCAGGAGCAGTGTGGGGTGACATCCAGTGAATTCTGATTTTAAAAGGGCACTAGAGGATATGAAAGGAAAAGCATGTAATCTGCGACAAACACAAAAGGGAAGTACACATGACCTGAAAGGTCATGATTAAGTCAGTAAAGCTACATCCAGACCAAATTGAAGCTTCTGAAAAATACTGAAAACAACAGAAAAGGCTTTCTTTAGTTAGTTTCAGGGTAATAAAAACCAAGGATTCTCCTGATGGCAAAAAAGCAGTCAGAAAGAAGGCGAACTTCAAATTCTATTCAAACTCTATCAAGCAGACTGAGAGGCAAAATGGAAAAGATAGAGCAAACATGATTAAGAAAGTATTAAAGACTGAGATAGATAAGACAGCACTGCCATGAAAAGCTTGGCTCCCTATGCTTGAATCCTGCCAGTTGCCACAGATGACATTGACCTATGCCTGGTGACAGTTCTTCCCACAGTTTTGGAACAAATCTAGACCTTAAGCAAGGCAATGGTAAGGACCCATGGAGTCATACCTTAGGTGCCTCATTGTTAACTCGGTCCTGTTGCTGGTTCCACTCTGAACTGGTATTGCAGTAGCAGTACTAGTACTTATACACAAGCCTAAGGGAAGGCAGGAGTCTAATGAACTATTTTAGTGGGGTATAAAACATATACCTGCATCTGTTCATGGGTTCCTGTGAGTCCTTGCATCTTACACATTTTCTGCTGGAGTGAAATAAAGGCTGTCCAATATCAGATACCTATGTTATACATGAAGAGCCTTTGTTGGATTTTGGGACCCTCTCAGTCACATTTGAGGAAATCTAGACAGGTATCTTGGGTCCAAGGTCAAGTCAAGTTCAACTCTTATTTTGGAAATTTTCTTGGAGTACTCCAGATCAGGGTAATGAGCCAAAGAGAGTGAGGTCAGTCAGTCACTTAGATTGGTCCATATAAACCCATGATATTTGGGGGAACTTGGGCCACAGCTTACACCTAGAACTTTTTGGTTTAAAAGCAATGTGTTTAAAAACATACCATCTTATTAGATTCTCACAGCCCTGTGAGACAGGCAATATAGGTAGCATGTAAGTATCATAGTAGACACAATACTGAATCTGGTAGTCAGGAAGAACTCCTAAGTTCAAATCTGACCTTAATCACTTACCAACTATATAGGGATTATATCTTAACCCTTGCCTGCCTTAGTTTCCTTATCTGAAAAATGGAAATGATAATAACATCTATCTTATAGGGCTGTTGTGAGGAAAAAATGAGAATATTTGTAAAGCACCTATAGGCAGCTAGGTGGCACGGCGGGTAAGTACTAGATTTGGACTCAGGAAGACCTGTTTGAATTCTGCCTCAGACATGTAGTTAACTGTGTGGCATAGTACATAGAGCACTGAGCCTGGAGTCACAAGATCCATCTTCAAATCTGGTCTCAGACTCCTGCTAGCCAGGTGAGTCTGGCCCAGCCACTTAATTTCTCTCAACCTCAGTTTCCTCATGTGTAAAATAGAGATAATAATAGCCTCCTCCTCATAGGGTTGCTGTAAGGATCAAATGAAATCATATTTGTAAAGTGCTTAAGATACTTCCTGGCACATGGTAGGTGCTTAATAGACATGAGTCTCTCCTACTCTCCTATCTGAATTCCCTTTCCTCCCTGCCCCCACCCCCAGCTGTGTGTGCTGGGCAATTTGCTTCATCTCTCTCAGCTTCAGTTTGCTTATCTGTAAAATGGGGATAATGATAGCCCCTTTTGCACATGGTTGCTGTGAGGATCACATGAAAATATGTATATATATATATATAATATATATATAATGTTCATACATACATATATATTGCTTTGTAACCCTTAAAGCATTACATAAATGTTAGTTATTATTACTATCCTAATTTATAGATAAAAAATGAGTATTAGGTAAAGTGATTTGCCTCTGTCCACACAGCTAGTAAATCCCAGAGAAGGAATTTGAACCTGTCTTCCAGTTTCCAAGTTCAGTTTTCAATGACGTATTCCCATAAAAGCTAAAATATTTGACCAAATTCACTGTTTGTTAGTGATAGAACTGGTAGGAGAATGTAGGTTTCCTGACCCAGTTTTTTAGTCCCCACACCAACTACCTCCTTCCATTATATAACCTAATGTCATTATTAACATTATTATAGCATTCAGAAGCTTGTAAATAATGCTTACTATACCTGACATTGGATAGCTTTTCATAGAACATTGTGTCTTCCATACTTTGAAAGTTGTACAGGGGTGAGTCAAGTCTTGGAATACTTAACCTTTGAAAAGGAGCTAAAGAAACTGTGGTGATTTTTACTGGTAATGGGGAAGGGCTGACAGTTATTTTCAAGTTAGATTTACTAAGGCCACTTTTACAATTCTAAGATTTGTTGATTACTGTAATCCAAGTTTTACATATTTACTTTTTCTTAGTTTTTTTAATGAAAGAAAAACTACAGCCCGCTATAAACTTGATTTGCTACTGAAGCTTGGGAAATTTCATTCAGATACTTTCGTTCCTCCTTTGACAATTTCTGAATTTCATTCCGTGACCAGATTTCCCATGACTCACTAGAAGCTTTGCCTATTAAGGCACTCAGCAGCAATGCTGGGTGTCTGATGTGAGATCAGGTGCTCAGTTGTATTTCACCCTTCAGTAGTCTATCGATAGATGCAATTTGCAAATATTCCTCAGCCAGGAAATAGGAAATTAAAGGTCTAGAACAGTGCAAGTACTGGCAGGAGCTAGTTATTTTGTACATTTTGTGCATGTGGGATTAAATTAGCTGAAGAGCAACCTCAACCTCGTTAGACAGAGAAAAGACAGACAAGATGTTGCAAAACATAGTACTATTTCCAGAGGCTAAAGAACTTCCGTATTAACTATTTATAGCAATGATCAGGAACATTTTGCTTAAATTAGTTAATGTAATATCTAAGTTGGAATAGGCCTAATTGTGCACCCTTCACTAGACATAACACCTACTTAACAGTGTCATGGTAAAAACTTTCTTGGAGAAAACAAAGGAATCTTCACATGACAAAAGAAGGCATTGGTGAGTCAGGTGGTAACTATAGGTATGACTATTATACAGTATATAGGCACTGGAAAATTTTCACTTGCATTCGTCCATCTACAGAAAAAGGGTTTGTAAACAGGAGAGTAAATCTAAATGAACAATTTAGGCAGTATTGGTGTTCACAAAACAAAATGCATATCCTGTGTACAATTATTTATCAACACAAGCAAATAACTGGCATGCGATTGCCATTTGCAATACTTGGAAACCTCTAACTAGCACCCCTTTCCATCTTCCCTATTTCTATCAGGTGTCCTGTCATTTCCCTAGCCTTTTAGTCTTCCAAATCAAAATACTTTTCGATTTCTTCTTTTGCTTTCTTGATTCCTTTCTTTGGGCATTTAAAGCCCTTCACAATCTGATCTGCTTACCTTTCTAGTGTTATTAAGCATTACTTCCCTTTCTTGTACTGCAGTCAGTCCAGCTTGTTGTGAGGAGCAAATGGGACAAAATTTCTATAACACTTTAGTGTAGTGCCTGGAACATAGTAGGTGCTTAATAAATGCCTAATCCTCCTCCCCTCCCCCGCAATCTTTCCCAAGTTAAGCATCTCTAATTCCATCAATTAATGACAAATCTCTAGGTCTGGCTGTTCAACCACTTGTGAATTCATTTAAACTACGCTCATAGCTTTTGATCTAGCCCATAAAGATAACATTCAATTTTTTTTTTTTTGCTGAAATCTCTCTAATAATTACTGGTAAACTCTACATATTACGTTTTCAAGGAATATTACTCTTTTTCTTCTTAAATGTCACTTATTAAACATTTAAGTTTACAAATTAATGTTCACCAAATTAGTGGTGTCAGTGTAGTTGGAGAGTATTGTGCCTTCTTCAAGCAGCACAAGACGACTCTTGAATGGTATGTTGGAATTTGTGACCTTTTCTAAGACCTTGGCTCTCTGGTCAGCTAGGGTAAGCCCTTGCATCTCTCTGCACTGGCTTGGTAATTCATTGAGTGTTGGGGTTTCGTCTGATAGCTTTATGGAATGGGTCAATAAGAATAACCTCAAAGAATTTGTAGGTTGAATCTTCACCCACTAAGTAGGAGTTCAAGATTTAGGGTCTCACGGTGGCAGCTAGCACATTCTGCCACAGACTGAAGACTCCTGGCAAACTTCAACTGATTGATGCCATGATACACAGGTTTGCCACAGGTTGCACCTTTGGGAACTGGGTGCTTTCACCTGCCATGGTGAATACAAATATGGTAGATGACATAACCTTGCTTGGCCTTGTAGCCCAGCCTTCAGGTTTTATCAGGTCTGATGGGCCACAGTGCATGGTGAAGCACATACAGCTGGAGGTACTGCCAGCAGCACACATGCAGCAGGAATTGCATGACATCTGACTGCTTTTTCCATCACAGCTCCTGGATATACTTGTAGGGTACCATCCTGGCTCACACCTAGCCTGCCTGAAAGCTGCTGTTCACCAGACTCAATGAATATTTGTTGACTAAATGACTGAATATAACAGGGATGAGTTGCATCTGTCACTTCAAATTTTTATTACGATTCAGGGATGGATTAATCATTTTAAGAAAGAGGCCCCCCCTCCAGTTTTTTCCCCTAAGTACCTAAATGTGGTTTGGGGAAAGAATGGATTAGGTTATTTAACCTAATATTTTTAACCATCTTTTAAAGTCATGGACCTTCTTTTGCAGTATGATGAAGCCTATGGTACCTTTCCCAGAATGTTTTGTTGCTTACATTCATAATTAAAGTTTACATTAAATTTAAGTTAGAGTATACTAAAAACAAAAATGTAATCTTTTCTCATACAAATTCATAGCCCTCTGAAATCAGTTTGACCTTAGGTTAAGAATTCCTACAGTACTTTCAGCTCTAAGATTATGTCTCTGTGCCTCTAATTACCTGTTACCTATAGGGTCAAATCTAAATTCCTTAGTTTGGCATTTAAAGCCTTCCATGCATACACTTACATATACAACTATCTCTCACTTCCCTGAAAAATAGTCATCTGTTCCAGTCATATTCACCACCATTATCACCAATGACTGACCAGCTCTCATTAATGGATAGATAATATTAAGGACTCCAGGAACAGTAGCACCTCACACCCTTCCTAAACTACTGGCCTTGTTTCCCTCAAAATACCACTTGCACCCCTCTGAGTTATCATTTAGGAAAACAACCCCTTTGGAGAAGAGGCCATCCATCCTTATAAACTGCCAGCCAACCACTGGGGTAGGCAAGTCAATCTAGCTGAAACAGCAAGGTACTCAGAAAGAGGAATATGAAATAGTTTGCAATAGCTGAGTCAAACCACTGCCACTACCTCAACCATGATTCCCAACTACTCACTACCTGCTACCAATGGGCAGGTGTTGCAGCTCTTGTCTGGTCAGGAGTCATAGCTAATGAGGACTCAGAAAAGAAAGTTCTTGACACCAAAACCCTTGGCATTGCCAAATGGTTCAACATTAGAAACAGATATGGTTTTATCAATAAAACAACATTGAAGAAGATCTATTCACCCTCTGTTTTTTTTGTGTGCGTGCATGTGTGTGTGTGTGTGTGTGTGTATGTATGTGTGCCACAAATGGGATCTTTCCATCTGATTTTCTAATTAGCTGAGACTTCCTCTGTGTTTTGTCTTCCACCTTGAAAGCAGGGCCTGTCTTGCTTTCCTATTTGTATCCCCAACATATAAACAGTGCTTTGCACATATTGAATACTTATTAAACAGGTTTTATTCATTTATTAGCTTATTTTCTGCCTTTAAAGAAGACATATTTTAGAGAGACAGCATAGTATTAATGAGAAGATCATTGGTAGAGTTTTGATTAGGAATTATGGAACCTGAGTGACATTCATTTGTAGGGTGGGCTTGGGTTTGGGGGAAGAATAGTGCTCAGAGGAGAGTCTGTCCTGGTCTGTTGAAATCATACAAGGAGAAGGGCTGCTTATGGTGTGACTCCTAGTTCTCTAGTCCCTGGAAGGAGGCAAGGGAAGAGGTTAAGAGTCATGACAGTGGAAGAATTTAGGTTCCAAGTAATAGATGGGATCTTTGTGAGTGGTATTATGATGGATGGACACCACTGGCTGAATGAGCACTATGGTGTATAACTCCTGGAGGGCAGTTCACTGAAGCAAACTCCTAGCAGTTCTAACCTAGCTGTGCTTTTGAGCATCAGACTAGCATCTGTGCTCCTGGTTCTTGGCCATTTCACTGAATTTTTCTGTCTTTATTTCTTCAGCTCTCAGTTGTGGACAACAAGATTTTCCCTGATTATCTCACATGATTGTTATGAGGACCAAATATTAGAATGCACCTTAAAGTATTTGGTAAAGTATAAATCTTTGTACAAATATATAATTTGATCAAGAAGTCTTTTCTTTTTGACTAAGCTTGCCATGCAATGACTATTCCTCACAAGTCACTTTTCTTTGGGATTTATGTGTACACTCTGTGTAGTTAATATGTAATTATCCCTCTTTCACGTCTGTAAGACTCCCCATCCTGTACAATTATTATGTATTTTTTTCCAATAAGTACTTCTCAGTGATTGCCAAATAAGAAAATACTTCAGTTCTCAGAGCTGCCTCCACATGACATGCTAGAACTCTACCACTGACACATGCCTGGCTTTCTGTGTTTTCTTTTTCTTTCTTTTCCTCCCTTCTTGTTTTTGTCCTTGAAGGACATTCTTCAAACAGCTGAACTAGCCAGATTGTAGCATATCCTAGGCTATGTAAATTGTATTTTTGTCACTGATTCTACGTCTGAGGGTGGGTGTTAGACATACTTTGGTAAAGATTCCTTGAAGGCACACTTAATCGAACCCTGAATATCATTCTGTGAACTATAGGAAATGATATCTGAGCTTCTAACATCCTTCATTCATGAAACATGATCAGATAAGAGAAAACTGCTGACACTGTCCCCTCTCCTATCCATCTTTCACACAGTTGTGAAGATAATCTTGGTGCCCTGGTCTGATTACGTGACTTCCCTCTCACAAACAATCGCAGGCTCCCAGGTACTGACCGCATAAAATACAAATGTTGTACCCTGACATTTAAGGTTTTCCATAGTCTGTCCGCAGCTCCCCATTCTGGCCTTATTTCACAGTGCTCCCATCTACACCCTCATCTCCTCTTGTATTTTTCTGCCTTTCCATATGGCCAGAACATAATACATCCTCACCCTTACTTTTCTTTCTTCAAGGCTCAGTTAAATAGTCATATCTTTTATGAAACCTTTCTTGATCTTTTCCAGGTAAAAGTGCTCTTTCCCTCCTAAATTTTTATTAGAATGTTTGGTCTTGAACTCTCCTTTTCCCTAACACATTTTACTTTGCCTCATATTTATTCTCTATATACAGGTCATATCTTGTCATGAGAGTCTGTGAAGCCTGAGAGGGAGGAGATGAAGTTACTTTTCAATCTTTAAACCCTGTAGTACCCAGACATTTACCTTGCAATAGTAATATAGAGTTGTCAAAGAACCTTAAAAGAATTAAAATATTTATTTAGTCCAGCCTTTATCTCATTGGATTGAGCACTGGACTGGGAGTCAAAAAGACCTGGGTTCAAATCTCACTTGAGATATATTAATTGTGAAATCCAGGGTAAGTTACATCTCCCTGAGTTAATCTCCCTTTATGGACAGCTTCCCTATTGGCTACAAACATCCATACAAACCTCCCTGAGTTTTAGTTTCCTCATGTGTAAAGTGAAGGAGTTAGACTGGATGACCTTGTAGTCCTTTCCAGCTCTAAATGTATGTTACTTTGATCCCAGAAAAGTGCCATTCAAGCCTTTGCTGGAAGATTTTAAGTAAAAGCAAACTTCTTTCTCTTGAGTCATCATCCTCCATCATTTGCCTTCATTCCTACATACATACTGCTAAATGAAGCTGGAGAAAACCAAGAAACTGTGTTGATTGGGGCCACCACAAACTCATGCCACATAATCTCACTGCTGCAAGGCAATCCTTTTTTACCTCCCTGATCGTCCCACTCATCATAATGGCCCTTCCACACTTATCTCTCCTCAAACCTCTTCTGATTCCCTTTCTCCTTATTTTCTCAGCTAAAAAACTCCACATTTATTTTACTGGAAAAAAAATGGAGTCTATTTTCTGAGAGCTACATCTTCTCCCCTCTTCTTCATTTCACAACACCCAGATACATTCCACCACTACCTGCTCCTTCACTTCTTCTCACATGATGAGGTGGCCCTTCTCCTTGCTGAGGCACACCTTTCTATGTGAACGAATGATCCCATTCTATCCTGTCTTCTCTAATAGATTGTCCCTTCTATCATACTTACTCTCACTTATCTTTAATCTCCCTTTATGGACAGCTTCCCTATTGGCTACAAACATATCCATGTCTTTCCATCCTCAAAAATCCTTCACTTGATCCATCCATCTTGGCTTGCTACTGTGCCATGCTTCTTTGCCTTTTGGTGACTAAGCTCCTTTGGAAGGGCTTCTACAATAGGTGCCTCCATTTTCTTTCCTCTTAACTCTTTGTAGCCTAGCTCCTGACCACATCATTCAATAAAATCCGTTCTCTCTAAAGTTACTAACGAACTCTTAATTGCCAAATCTGAAGGTATTTTCTCAATCTTCATCCATCTTGACTTACATTTGACATTGCTGACCACTCTCTTCTCCTTGATACTCTCTTCAGGTTTTCATGGCATTGTCACATCCTGGTTACTCTACTTTTTTATCTGATGACTCTTTTTCTGTCTCCTTCATGAAATCTTCATTAAGGCCATGACCCCTAAGGTCATGACTGTCCCCTAGGGCTTGTCCTGGGCCCTCTTCTCTTCTCCCAATCTCATCAAATCCTATGGATTCATTATCATCTATATGCCAATGATTCTCCAACCTACTTACTCAATCCTAACCTGTCTCCCAACCTCCAGACTTGCATCCTAACCACTTATTTGATATCTTAAACTGGATGTCTTGTAGTCACCTTAAAATCAACATATCAAAAATTCCTTTTCTCATTATCTTTCACTCCAAACCTTCCTCTGTTTCAAACATCCCTTTGACTGTTGAGGGCATCACTAAATTCCCAGTCACTCAAGTTCTCAACCTAGGTGTAATCCTCAACTTCTTGTTCTCTTTCAACTCCATAGCCAATTTGTAGCCAAGTCTCATTGATTTTTACCTTTACAACATCTCTGGAATTCACCCCTTCTTTCTTGTCACATTGCATCCCTATTGGTGCAGGCATTCATTATTTTGCACCTGGACTGTTGTGCTAGCCTACTGGTTGGTCTATGTGCCACAAGTCTCTCTCTACCCCAGTGCACCCTCCACTCAGCTGTCAAATTGTTTTTCCTAAAGCAGATGTCTGACCACATCACCTCCCTACTCAGTAAATTCCAGTGGCTCCTTATTACCTCTGTCAAATTTGAAATTTAAAATCCTCTGTTTGGCTTTTAAAGCCGTTTATTAACTGAGCCCTTCCCTTATCTTTTCAGTCTTTTTAACAGTTTGTGCCTTTCGTACTCTGCAATTCAGTGACACTTGTCTCCTTGGTGTTCCTTGAATGAGATTATTTTCCAACTCAATACTAAGGAAGGAGACGATAAGAGGGCTCAGGACAACACCCTAAAGGACATGTATGGCCTTAGGGGACAAGATCTTAATGAAGAACTAGTGAAGGAGACAGAGAAAGAGTGGTCAGATACCATTTACTAGTATAGGACAGTGTCATGAAGACCTGAAGAGAAGAGAGTACCAAGGACATTTTCACTGACCATCCCCTGTTCCCAGAACGCGCTCACTCCTTGTCTCTGCTTCCTGGCTTCCTTGGCTTCTTTCAAGTGCCAACTAAAATTTAATCTTTCACAGGAAGCTTAATCCTGACATCTTCCCTCTGTTGGTTATCTCCAATCTATCCTGTATACATCTTGTTTGTACATATTTGTTTGCATGCCTCCCTCATTAAACAATGAGCTCCTTGACAGCAAGGACTGACTTTTAATCTCTCTTTGTACCCCTAAGGCTTAGCACAGTTCCTGGAACATAGCAGGGACTTAATAAATGCTCATTTACTGACTCACTAATATAATAGAAAGAGTTCCAAGTAGGAGTCATGAGCTCTGAATGCAAATCTTGGCTGTTCTTCTCACTTCACCAGCTGTGTGACTTTGAGCAAGTAACTTCCTCTCAGTTTCATCAATTTCAAAATCAAAGGGTTGGACTAGAACATCTTGAAGATCTCATAAACTTATAATATAACTTCTACCTCTTTGATGCTGGCAGTCAGACTATGTCTATAAGACATTTCTCCTTGAAAGCTTTTGGAATGAGTGGAAAATTACAAATCAAAAATTTAAAAGTCAAGGAGTAATATTACAAATGTTTTATTGATGGGGAACATTGGCCACTCTGGTTAATTCTGTGGTGTTTTGACAACAATTTCTTAAATAGTAAAATCATCCCTACAAAATTCTGTTTGGAAGGATATGTGGTAAATATTCTTTTCTCTTTGAACAGGAAAGTTTACACGTATAAACTGAAAAGTTCTTCCTACAAGACACTATTTAGTTTATTATTTCTTCTGTGATTTAACAGTCATCCTTTTACTCCCTTGAGTTTTCCACATCTCCCCCAAAGTAAGTTAAAAAGTGAAGCGGAAATAAGAAAGCTGGTGAAAGGTTTGGGAATGATAAGCTTAAGAACCAAATTTATCTTTTTTTTTTCTTATTCCAAAGGTATACTAAGGGTAGCAGCAGCACATATGTCTTAGTCAGGAGTTGGGATAGGGCATCAGTCACAAACTCTTCCACTTGACCACCAAGAGATTAGATTCTACGACTGAATAATTGCTCCCAACAGATACATACACACACACTCACACACACCTCTTAACTATATGTAACTATATATAAACTTAACTTGTGAGTGTGTGTGAGTGTGTGTGTGTGTGTGTGTGTGTGTGTGTGTATGTATAAATCTTAATTCCCATCTTTGTAATGGCTACTATATCATTGTGACAGATGCTTTCTAGCCTGTTCTATAGACCTTTCCTCGTGGATATCCTCCATGAACAGTAATCCAAAGAAGTACAGACTTCTGGCCTTTGGGGAACTTCAGGTGACTCCAAAAACTCTGACCTGGCTTGATGTTAGCTTTCGTTCCTATTCTGTTTTGTCTTCATCTCGGCCTCCTCATTAACTCTTTAAAATCCAACTAAGTTGCCTAGTCCTCAATTACCCTTTCTCCATCGGAAAAATTCTTGTAGATACAGTTATCCCTTTCACATCACAACTTTTCCTGTTATGGTTTCAATATGTTGTAGGTTTGCATAAGAAATTAAATGGGAATTTTGGAGGAGTTTAGTGGAAACTGCAGATAACATACAAAGGACAGCAGATGACATAGAAAAAGTCAAGAAACTCAGAAACATATAAAATATGTGTATAGTATTGTGTAATACCAACCCAAATTTTATAATAAGGTACTGTAAATACCCCATAAAAGAAAAAAGAAAAAATTTAAGCTTCTTCTCTGGTATGAAGGGAGGGCTAAAACCACACCCCAAGCCCCTGCAATGTGGAAGTGATAACTGTACTCTGCAGCAATTAATATCCAAGAAACTTTATTAATGGAAAATAGGAAGTAAGGTAACCCAGATGCCATATGAAACAGTTGGCTTATGGTTTTAGTTTTATGTGCCAACCTTCTCTACTATTAATTAAATCAATTTTTAAAATTAAAATTTAATTTACTTTAAATTAAATCAATAAAGCTAAAAAGATGTTTGAGAGTTGATTACTATTGAGTCTATTTGGCCGAGTAAATAGAGTGCTGTGCCTGGAGTCAGGAAAATCTGAGTTAAAATCCAGTCGCAGACACCTCCTAGCTGTAAGATCTTGGGTAAAGTCACTTAACCTGTTTGCCCAGTTACTTCAATTATAATTATATGTTCTTGGTACATAGTAGGCACTTAATAAATGCTTGTGCTCTTTCCCTTTTTGTGTCATTTAATCCTCATAATAACCATCTCATATAGAACTTTTGGGAGGAAACTTATAATTTCACCCATATATGGAAGTCCTGGCAGAGGAAACACCTACTTTTAATATTCACTAGTACCGCTTTTGTTACATGTATTTTCATACAACTGCTCGAGGGCACTGAACCTATTTCAAAGGAAGGAGGACTTGAATCTACATCTTCCTGATTGTGAGACTGGTTCTCTATCTATTATGCTATGTCGTTTCTGGAGTAGGTAGGGCAGATAATATTCTTTACTTTAAACATAAGAAAATTGCAGCACTTCAAGGTTCAGTGTCACAGAGATAATGAAAGGAAGAACAGGGACTAGCCCTCAGGCCTCCAAACTATCCTTAGTGAAAGTGTCCTTTATTTTGGCCTTTAGTTGTACCTTTGCTTTTTAACTGCAAACTTCTTTGGGAAGACAGACTAGAATAATAGTTTCATATCTCTAAGCTATTTCATGCTTGGTCTCACATTGCTGAGGTTGCCAATTAGAGGCTTGGAGCTGAACTCCTGTGTGCTCGGCCCCAAACTGAGATGGATGGCAAGTAGCCTTGAATAACTTTAAACCTTTTGGTCACGAAAAAGTGACATTGATTTTGGACTTGTGACCCAGAGTTGACAGTGTCGACATCCTCTTAATCATTCCCTGTATTGAGAGACCGAGTTTTCAGCTTGTTTAGTTAGGATATTTTGATGCAGTTTTTCAGCTGTGTTTAGATAAAGGAAAATATTTTAAATTCACTAATAATTTAAATAGCACAGTAATGAGTCAACTGATTGGACAGTTTTCTTCTTTCTTACACTACTTTCTAAGATTTTACTTCAGAGAAGAGTAAGTAAATTTTCTAATGGATTTTTAAATGGCATTTCAGTGTCATCATTTTCTTGTCTTGTCATCAATCTTTCCTGGGAAACTAACGGAAACAGAGTGAGACCATTCCATCAGGAAAATACTCCTGCTCCTAGCCAAGTCACAAATTACTCTTGTTTAGCCTTCCATTTCAAACAGATGGACAGTGCATGGAATAGACAGGAAAATTATAAGTGGAGCTTAGATACACATAAATTCCACTATAAATAGTAAACACTAGTAAATAGTGAAAGAATGTATAAATATCAAAGGTCCCCATGGGAAAAAATAGTAAGAAAGCAATTCAAAAAGATTAGATATGGAGAGAAGAAAAGCCAAGTAAACTGCTTTCTTGTGCAAAAAAAAAAAAATCTATTTTTCTTTATAGTCTTAATATGCAATTTCAGCTGATAAATAAAATAGGCTTTATATATCCCAAAGGTTGGTCACTCAATGCTGATAGAGCTGAGTTTCTCATCTCTACCTATTCTTGTCCTGGAAGTAATTACACAGTCAAGGAAAAAGAGCAACTGTTTGCATCTTACACAAGTATGTCCTCCACCAGAGTATGAAGGGTACTGGGATTTCGGATCAGTTTGTCCAAGAAGCTAACAATATCAGTAAATTTCGGTCGGTGATTTCTCTCTTTCTGCCAGCAGTGGAGCATCAGCTGATGGAGAGATGCTGGGCAACCCATTGGAGCGGGGAGTCTGTAGCCTTCCTCAATGGACAGAATTACCTGAACAAAAAAACAACACATCAGTCTATTACATCTCGCTTAATTCCATTCAATAAGCAATTATTAAAAGCCTACTATGTTCAAATCATCCTCTTCTTGATTCTCCCTTTACAACCTGTCTCAGATCTGTCCCCTTCTGTACATTTGCCAGTCTGGGTCACACTCTTACACTCTCTTGCCTAGACTATTAAAACAAACCACTAATTATGCTTTCTATATACTTTCCCCTTTCCAATCCTATCCAATCTATTTTTCATAGATGCCAACATGTCATTCTAAAGCATAGGTCTGACCATATTTTTCTCCTGCTCAAGAATCTTCAGTGGCTCCCTATTGCCTCTAGAACAAAATACAAACTCTTATGTTTGGCATTTAAATCCTTCACAATCTGACTTTAGTCTGACTTCTAGATTTGTTTCACATTACTTCCCATTCATACATTCTATGTTCTAGCCCAACTGGCTTACTTTTTCTCTAACGACATTGCATCAGCAGCCTCCATGCTCTCTGTAACTAAAAAGCACAACCCTTTCACTTCTGCCTCATAGAATCCTTAATTTCTTTCAAGGCTCCATCAGATGTCTCTTCATATGTAGTCTTTCTTGAGACCCATGGGTGCTTAATAAATGGTTGTAAAAGGAGTTGAAGATACTGTATTAGGTACTCAGGAACATGGCACCCTTTATAGAAATCTTCTGCCTCATTGTGCTATGAAGGTGCCTGGCAGTTTCCATCAGCTGGGTAGGCTTTGAGTGCAGCTTTGACTATATGGCTATTGGCTGAGGAGCAATTTGGCTAAGTTCAGAGAGGCCCATTGCCTAGGTATCCATAATGAATATTTTGGCCACAGTAATTCTCAAAGACGACTACATCTAAGCAGGGAGCAATCTGAATTAATTTAAAGGAGACACTGATAAAAATTACAACTCCTGGAACAACTGAAGTAAAGATAAACACAGAAAAGAAGCCAATAAGAAAAAAAACCCAGAAAATGTGAGTTTGTTGTCTGGAATAAAGAAAAAAATCATGACTGTGGTAAGATAAATAGCAGAGTCTGCTGGATTCTGCAAGGGAAAGATTATAATAGTCTTTGTGTTAGATGAGCCTTTGAAGGCCAACTAATCCGTTTCCCTGATCATGCAGATGAGAAAACTGGTGTTCACAGAGGTTAAATAACTTTCAAATTCACACTGGTATTGTCAAGATCCAAATCCATGTCCTCTGATTCCCAGAAATTGGGCTCTTCCTGTTTGCACGAAAAACCAATAGCTGCTAAAAATAGGGACACCACCACGCTGAAGAGTATAGATCAGGTCAAGTTTGGAGAAAATGCTAAAAAAATATATAGTTGTGCGTTAAAGAGAAGTTCCCAAAGCCTATTTTCAGTGACTCTTGCTAGTAAAGATGTCAGCACAAAGTCAATAAGCTCTGTGCAAACCACACATAAAGCCATCTAAGTGAAATTCTACCTCTCCCGAGGCACTGATTTATTTATTTTTTGTCCTTTTATAATAAAATCTATAGGCAGCCTTTCCCAGTCCTCATTCCTTTTCCTTTCTATTCTTTACATCTCCTCTTCATTCATCGCTGGCTTCTCCTCATTTTGACAGTGCATTTTATTATGGTGTTCTCCCATTTCTCCTTGGGCTGGCTGAGACTTGGACTGATGTCATCACCCTGCTGTCATCACTTGAGAACACTCCCACTGATCTACAATCCAATCAGGACATTAACAGGCACTAGAAATGTTTTTCCTGGCTCATGAGAAATCACATGGTTTGTCTCCGGAGAGTCTTCTTTGGATCTGTATTTGCTACATGGGGGCAATAGTAATCCCAAATACAGTCCTTTCTACATAGCTCAAAGGAATTTCTGTATGTTGTATTATTCTCTCCATATCCTTTATCAGAAAGGCAAGAGAGAAGAGGGAAGATAAGGAAACTGAGATACAAAGTATGTCTTCTGAAGAAAGTCGCTCATCAAAAAATACTACAAATAATGACCTGACTGAACTTTCACCGAGAAGAATCAGAAAGACTTTCTACTTCATTCTGCAAACTCCTTTCGCATGAGCCATAGCATTGTGTACATTTAAAATTTTAACAATGACACACATTTGCCATGATTCTAAATCCTTTCTTTAGTTAATACTATCAGATCTGCCCATAAAGTAATCGATTAATAAACATATATTGAGCACCTACCATGTGTCATGTACTGTGCTAAGTGCTGGGGATACAAAAAGCGGCAAAAGGTCTTGCCCTTGAGGAACTTAAAATTCAATGAGGGAGAAAACATGCAAACAAATACACACAAACAGGCTATGTCCAGGAAAAACAGAGAATAATTAAGAGAGGGAAGCTATTGAAATTAAGAGAGGTTGGGAAAGGCTTCCTGTAGAAAATGGAATTTTAGTGCGGACTTAAAAGAAGCCAGGAAGCATGAAGTTAGGGATGAAGAGGGAGAGCATTTTTTTACATGAAATGTAATCAACAGGGCCACTCTCTTGATGATATAGTGGTAGCTTTTTGGATAACAGTAAATAATATATACAATGCAGTGAACAGCACACATTACCCACCCCAGGATCCCTATGTTTTCTTTGCTGAATGTTCCATAAGTAAATATTATTTATGCTTTAAAGCAATTTTCTGACCAGGCTTATAATTGGAGTGAGCACAAGCTTAGAGATATTTTGAAGAATAAAAATGTTAAAATTGTTGCAAAAGGGGAATTTTTTAAATAAAATGTAAGAAAAGGAAGTTAACCATTGTGAAGCATTTTCAATCAACCTATCAATAAACATTTGCTAAATACCTATTATGTGCCAGGTACCATGTTAGTTGCTGGGGATATAACATATAAAATGAAACAGTTGATGTCTTCAAGGAACTTTACCTTCTATCAGGGGAGATAAAATAATAATAATAGCTGGCATTTATATAGTGCTTTAAGATTTGCAAAGTGCTTTACAAACATTATCTTAGGTGTCCTCCCAACAACTCTGTTAGATAGATGCTATTATCATCCCTATTTTACAGATAAGGAAACTGAGGCTGACAGAGATTAAGTGACTTGCCCAGAGTCACACAGCTGGTAGGTATCTGAAGCTGAATTTGAATTCAAGTCTTCCTGCTTTCAGATCTATCTACTGCTCCACTTAGACAATGTGATAATGGACTTCAATATCCTTACTTGGATCCAAATTTAATACTTTAGTTCTTTGATAACTCTATGATCACATTGATGTGGACACTTTCCCCAACTGTGTGGATCACAAGTCCTCATGGCTTCCCCATCCTATGTTTATCTTGTCCATAGCCTTCCATAAATTTCCAGTAGAGGGTCCACCCAATATGCTGAATGACCTCCTATATTTTTTTAGATGATGTTTTTGTTGTTATTGCCCATTAGTTTCCCCAGTTTTCACTACCTTTTTTCAGTCATACATCTCTTTGATGACATTTTATAGTGGTTTATGTGACATAAAAAAAAACTACATCTGTTATTCTATTGGATGGAACTTCTGGTCCTATTAATTGATGCAAATAATAAACCATTCTGCACCTTTTAGTTTTAGATAGTAGCTTGGAGGAAATGAGAGGCTAAATGACTTGACTAATATCCCATAAGAACTTGACTATGTAGTAGATAAAGTGTTATACTTAGAGTCAGGAAGACCTGAGTTCAAGACCCACCTCAGACATTTACTAGTTGTGTGTTCCTGGGCAGTCATTGAACCTCTGTCAGCCTTAGTTTCTTCATTTGCAAAATAGTCGTAATAATAGCACCTAACTCCCAGGGTTTTTATGAGGATAAAATGAAATATTTGTAAAGTACTTTGTAAATCTTAAAGAACTTTATAAATGCTAGCTATCATTTTTGTTGTTGGTGGTGGTCATAGTAGTGGTAGTAGAAGTATATACAAGGGTGGGATACTTGAGCCCAGTTTTTTTTTATTTCAAAGCTGGATCTCTATTCATTATACTATGCTACCTATCAAATATCTTCTATGATAATTTATTAGCAGTGCATTATAGCCTATTCACATTCATCATATGCTATACCATTGCCATTTAGGTGTCCTTCCTTCCTTCCTTCCTTCCTTCCTTCCTTCCTTCCTTCCTTCCTTTCTTTCCTTCTTTCAGTCTTTCTTTCCCAAAACCTTAAACCCGGTGTACTCTGAAGCCCATCTGTCTGTGCTCATCCTGTGTTTTCGAAGAAGACCATGACATCAGAGAAATGATGACATGACTTGCACTTGACTTTGTTTTGAGTGAGGGAGGGTTGTGCAAGGTCACCAGCCTCACCTTACCCTCCTAAGCCATCTGGATCCAGTCAGAAGATATTCGATATTCATCAGGATGACTGGAGAAGGCCCAGGATGTACTGGGAGATCTTGGCCTATTCAGGTAGTCACTTTGAGTGAGATAAAGCCATTCAGTGAATAAACCTCTCTAAGAAGTAATCAGGCAATGGCCCCTTTAAGGGGTAAAAAAAAAAGTAACAAGTCAAACTGGGAGGGAAAGAGCAACAGCTACTATTGCTAATCACTGAATCTAGGTGAATCCAAGGGGTGGGGTGGGATAGGAAGGGTTGGGGATGGGGGGGAGACAGAAGGGATGCAACAAGCTGACTTACTCTGAAGTCCATATATTGCAGAACAATAGGTCTCTGCCCAAACTCCCCTTAATGGCTCTGTTCTAGACCCTCCTGGCTTCAGAGTGATTATCAATAGTAACTGTTGCTCTTTCCCTCCCAGCTTGATTTACTTATTTTTGTCTTTTGCTCATTAAAGGGGCCATTCCCTGATTACTTCTTAAAGAGGCCTATTCACTGAATGGGTGTTGAGTAGCTGAATAGGCCAAAGTCTCTCATTGCAACCTGGGCCTTCTCCAGTCATCCTGATGAATATCTGCTCAATGGATCCAGATGGCTCAGAACAGGAAAGTGAGGTTGGTGACCTCGCACTGTCATCCTTCACTCAAAACAAAGTCAAGTGCAAGCCATGTCATCATTTCTCTGATGTCATGGTCTTCTTCTAAAACAAAGGATGAACATAGGTGACCCTCAACTTGAATTCTTTGGATGGCAAAGTATCCTATGATTTAGTTTAATATTAATAAAATGAAAATCTGGATTATTTTCAAGTTCTTCAAATATGATTTCCTAGACAATTATTAAAAGGTTATATGGAAAACACGTATTATTTAAACACAGGGACTATTGGAAACATCTTTGAAGACTATTTCTCAAGAATAATTTTTCACAGTATTCAACCTCAATTAATACAGATGCATCAAGGCTTAGTCTTTGAAAGTTACTATATTTGTGACTGGACAAATCACTTAACTTCTCTATGCTTAGACAAGAGGATTAACCCAAAGCTGGTCATTTTACGAGCAATTTCTTTACCAGGAATTGTTTATAGGGTATAGATATTAAAAATTACTAATCTTTGATCATACAGGTTACCTTATATTGTGATGAGGCTTAAGTATTAGCCTCTCAAGAGATCATTGTATAACAGTTATACTACTGCATCTTATTTTAAGATGTGTCACTGAGCTGCTGTGAGAATCTTTTTGTGTGAAGGAAATAAATACCTGTTCCATACGTAATTATGCATAGAATACTTTTAAAATCTACCTTTTAAGGAGCAAATGTGAGCCTAAACATAAACTTTAAATAATCTGTCTGGGGCATCAGACTCGGAGATTTATGAGCTGGACAATATTAGGAAAGAGAGTCTAGCTTCCCCTTTCATGAGAGACTTGGACTTTGTGTGTAGGCCAAAGCAGAGGGGCCCTTTTGGGAGAGGGACTTAGGGGCAGTACCTTAGACTCTGGCCTTGGCAATGGTTCTTTAACATTAGAATCGAAGACTGAGAACTTGAAAGTACTTCTGTACGTCTAGTATAACCCTTTCATTTTGCAGATGAAGAAAGTGAAGTTCAGAAATATTACATAATTTGCCCAGAGGCAAATAGCTGCTAAGTCTTATTTTCTCAGTCATGGAAGCCCCAGTTAACAAAGCCATTAAGCAAGACAGTTAAATATTAGAAGTAGTTTGAACAAAGGCCATTTTGGTTTTACCCCTATGATTATTCCATCTCTAGGAAAGTATTGCTTTATAATATACTTCTTGAATTATTGTGGTATTTGGCCTGACGACCTAATTATTTTTAAGTTTATAGAAAGGTAATAATTAGCTGAGAAATGCTTTTTAGCAACTGAGTTATATTATATTTTAATGCTATCATCCTCTGGGTAAAAGCGATATAAGGGGATATCCCTTTTCAAAGATGTAACAAGAAAATTAAAAGCAAAGTGAAAAAATGAAGAGGTATAATTTTCATTAAAAGGTAGAAGGGATTAGCCTCCCACCAGAAATGATTGTATAAAACCAAGTTGCTTATTATAGATAAGCCTTACTTGTCATCTAAACTGCAATCTTTAGCAGCTTAGAAACAACCTAAGCCACAGTAAGCACACATGGCAGATTATACTGTGCTTACTGAATCTAATGAGTTTTTGAATTTTGTTGACGGTTTTGGAATCAGAGCAAGTGATGTGTGCCTTTTATTAAACTAAGCAACCCCAGATGCATCGAACAATAAAACATGCTGAGATATTCCTGGAAGACACATAAGCTACATGGACATTGAGAGTAGAGCATGTGTGGACACTTTATAAAAAACTGTTGTATTGCTTACAGAGAGAGGAGTGCGTGTACTTTATAAAAATAATATTCAAAAGGAAAAGTATGAAATATCAGCAGGGCCTGAAATGTGGACTAGTTCTTGGCCTGGGTACATGTTTAAGACAGATTTCCCATACTTCTTGGTTTCTGGACAAGGAAGTAGGAAAGGCCAAAAAACGTTTTTCCTAATATGATAATTAGTTATTAAATAAAAGAGGGAGAAGTACTCATTTCTCACAGTTTGAGTCTTGTCTTTGATTCATACTGGCTGCATGACCCTTGTTAGAGCACTTCACCTTGCAGCGTACCATGCAATTATTTCAGGCTATAAGTTACAGAGAAGAAATCCACATTGGCAAAGAATTCTCCAAACTGGGAACTTCCATCACTGATGAAATTACAAGTCATATAAAAAAAAGGAAGAGATTTGTATAGATACAGATAGATATAGATATATATGAGATGTTTTCAATGGGCAAAAATCAGACTTCTCACTTTCCTATCCCAACTGTCTCCATCTAATTGAGAAGCAAAGAAAAACAGAATTCCTGTTACGAACACATATAATCAAATAAAAGAAATTTCCGTATTGGCAATGCTCCAAAACAAATATAAAAATCACTTTCCACTCTGAATCCTTCACCCTTTTATCAGGAGGTGGGTAGCATGTTTCATCATTAGTCATCTGGAATTGTATTTGGTCGCTATGGTGATGAGCTCCTAAGTCTTTCAAAGGTATTTGTCTTTACCATATGGTGAAACAATATTGTCATTGTTTTAATTGTTTTCCTGGTTGTGTTCACTTCATTTCAAATCAATTCACACAAGTCTTGCCAGGTAGCTCTGAGACCATCCCTTTCAAAATTTCTTAAAGCACAACAGTATCTCATCACATTTATATAGCATAACTCATTCAACCATTCTCCAATTGATGAGCTCCCCTACAAATTCCCATTCTTTGCCACCTCAAAAGGAGCCATTGCTCTTATCCCATATGCCTCCTTGTTTGGATAGATGTATACTTGAGTACCCTAATTATGCGAGATAGTTTCCCCTAACCTTCCTTTTTCTCTCCTAATGCCCCCAGTGTACTCCTCTTCCTCTGTACCCTTACAGTACCCTTCTAATTTTGCCCTTGACCTATGACTCAGAACTAGGTGTTAAACAACAGAGTAGCCGATTGGTCACTCTTCTTGTTAAACTGTCCTGGTATGTGCCTGGTGGTACTGGGTATGGGTCTGAGATCTCCTCTTGACCTGGTGCACAACTCTCCCTGGGTAAAGGAGTGCTCCTTTCATAGAGTGCTCCTGACCAGACCCCATCCCCAGTATTGGCAAAGTTCTGAGTCTATTTTTCCATGCTGACCTGGGCCTGAAAAGTAACTCACTGTGGCCTTGTACAGATATTCCAATCAGCATTCAGTCTGGGGTTTTTAAAAAAATCTATCAAGAGGAGATTTTTTTTTTTTAAGGAAGCCCCTACCATCTGAAGACAATACTTTTTAAGTGAATAAGGTACTCAATAAAGTGAATACATTCACTAAAAGAATATGTAATTGTTGAATGACATTCAGAAAAATACTAGTTTAAACTCAAATCAACACCTGCCTATCCAAAAGCAGAAAGAGCTCATGGATTCAAACAGAACTAAAAGAAAGGGAGGGGTATGGAAGAAAACACAGGATTTTAGAGTCACAGCTACCTGGGTTCCAATCTTAGGATTTCCAACTATTTCCACTGAGAATTGCAGGCATTGCAATTCTCAGGTTTCTGTTGCCTTTTCTGAAGGAATTTGAGTAGATGAGCTCTAAGGTCTTGTCTAGATCTGGATTTGTGATTTTTCAATGTGTTACTTTTGTTCCGTATTCTTCCAAAGAAAGAGGTAAATGTGTAATTCATTTTTATATGAAGAATTGATTGATATGTAGCCATGCATTTATAGAAAGAGCAAAGTTCAAACTCCTTTAAATGGGATTCCAGGCCCTCTATAATCTGGAAGACCTTTCTCCTCTTATTTGGTATGACTTCTTTCCATCATCTTTGGGGTATTTTAGGTTCCTTAAAGGGTGCCCTGTGCTTTCGCTTACACTTCTCTGTGCCTAGAATGTCTTTCCTCCATCTTCAGTTGAATTCCTAATCTTTTTTCCTTTCTTCCTTCCTCTCTCACATCCTTTATTTCCTTTTTCTCTCTTCCTTCCTTCCTCCCTCCCTTCCTTCCTTTCTTCCTTCACTTTCTTGAAATTTAATTTTTTAAAAAAAATGAAGCTCCATCATTTCTTTCTCCTCCCTTCCCCTTCCCTCCTTCTTTCCTCCATTCTGAAACAAAAAGTCTTAAAAACAAAACTCCTGGTATAATTGTGTAGTCAAATAGAACAAATGAATTGGCCATCACCCAGAAAACCAAACCATAACAAAAACATCGAAACCAAACCAAAACCCCCAAATTTCTCAACCTGTACTCTGAGTGTAGATCCTCTTGGCAAGCAGACTCCCAAAGATTTGAGATTTTCTGTAATGATTTTAAATGGAACTTTTCTATCTCTTTCTGTTTGATTTTTGTGGATAATATACAGAAATGCTGATGATTTGTGTGGGGTTTATTTTATACCCTGCAACTTTGTTAAAGTTAATTGTTCCAAAAGTTTTTTAGTTGAGTCTCATCATATCATCTGCCAAAAAGTGAGGATTTTGTTTTCTCTTTGCCTATGCTTATCAGGAGGTGTTGCCCATCCTTTGAAGTCTTACTCAAATGATGCCTCCTTCTCTAGGAATTCACTGACTTTTCCTATTAGTAAAGACCTTCTCTCCCCTCTCCTTGCCATGCTACCCACCTTAAATCACATACAGTTATTCTGTATCTTTCCCATGCACTTATTTTATAATCTTTTGCATTATAACTATCTATAATACAAAATACAATCCCGCCCCCCAACAGGGCTAAAAGGTTCTGAAAGTCAGAGATTATTGCATCATCATTTTTGTATCACACTTACTTTACGTTGTATTTGTTTCCTTGTTATCTCCTTCAATAGGGCAGCTAGGTGGCACAATGGATAGAGTGCTGGGCCAGGAGTCATTAAGACCTGAGTTCAAATGTGACCACAGACACTTAGTGGATAAAGTGTCAGATCTGGAATCAGGAAGACTCATCTTCACCAGTTCAAATCTGGCCCCAGACACTTACCAGCTGTGTGACCCTGGATAAATCACTTAACCCTGTTTGCCTTTGTTTCCGTGTTTGTAAATTGAGCCGGAGAAGGAAATAGCAAACAAGTCGTTGTCAATTTGCCAAGAAAATCTTAAATGTTGTTATGAAGAGTTGGACGTGACCGAAATGACTGAACAACGTATCTCCCCAGTTAGACTGTGAGCTCCTTGAGGGCAGGCACTTTTACCTTCCTCTTTTTTGTATCCTCAGGGCTTAGCATAGTGCCTGCAACATAGTAGGTGTTTAATAAATGTTTATTGACCAACTACTGACAATCACTTCCAAACACAGATTTGAACCCCGTATGTGCTTAATAAATGCTTGTTGAGTATGAGTACTGTATTAGCAAAATTTCAAAAGATAATAAAATTGAAAAGGACCATCTGAGTTAGAAAATTATGGTTGCAAATGTGAGAAAATGTTATTAAACATTTTCTCCTGTCTGGAAAAAGAATAAATTTAGGTACCTGAAAATGTTGAAAAATCATTTCTTCCAGTTTCCCACAAAATTCAAGGATTAGCTTCTGAAATGTACTAAAGAGTATTGCTCTGCCTTGTTTATAGTGATTGATTGCATGACATTCTCATTTTTATTATTCTGGTTGATATAACAGAGGGACTTAAAGGGATAGTCTAATTTTTTTCTTGTTCAGTTATTTCAGTTATGTCTGACTCTTTGTGATCCTATTTGGAGTTTTCTTGACAAAGACTGGAATTATTTGCATTTCCTTCTTCAGTTCATTTTACAGATGAGGAAACTGAGAAAAAGAGGGTAAAGTGACTTGCCAAGGGTCACATAGCTAATAAGTGTGAGGTCGAATTTGAACTTTCTGACTTCAGGTCTGACACTTTATTCATTGAACCGCCTAGTTACAATGATAGTTTAATTATATTGCACTTAATTAAAATTTCAGTTGTCTTTATTGTACCAATAGTAGAGTCAACTGGGAAACATGGTGAAGAGTAGGTCCTTAAGCTGCAAACCCTGAGTTGCTTTGATAGTGAAACTAAGAGAAATGCTTCCTTAGTCATATGGAAAGTAGAATTAATGACGATGATTACGGCTAGCAATTATTTGTATTTTAAATGATCGTTTCAGGTAATATTGCCTAATCAATTGAAATTTAAAAACATATAAGAAGAGTCCCAAATTTGCAAGAGTTGGACACTCTCTGAATCATAAACTCTTACTTCATTCCTGTTTGTGAAAGTGGATTTTACACGTCCTACGTTGTTAGCTCAAACACTGACCCATACTCCAAAAAGGTTGCAGGATTACTGGTGAGACAAGCAGGAAATGCAATGAAATGCAAAAGTTTTTCCCCCATTTTTCATGCTTGAGGAAGGGAATAAATTCGGGTCCCCCTAAAAATCCTTAGAAAAGAAAACCCCAAAATAGGAGTTCTCATTCTATCCTGAAATGAGTCTGAGAAAATGAAAGTGAATCTTGTATTGCTGTCAGAAGGAACCTGAAAGGAGAAAAGAAAGAAATTGAGGTAGAAGGTTCTTTTTTTTTCCAGTCAACCTTCAAAAATAGATCCACTTTCTGGGAAACAGAAATAGCTAAGCAACATACGCCTAAATGAGCTACACTAGGACGCAGACAGTATTTGAAATAGCTTCAAACTGAACAGCTTTATAATAATATCAGGTCAGGAAAACACAAGACTCAGGTCTTGTATCCAGATTATTAGCTTGAGCTAAATCTATTCTTATTCTAGTAGGGCTGGTGTGTTTTTGAACATCAGCTGTCTTGGGATTTGACTAATGTTGCCTGACGTTCATTTTTGGCTTAATTGCACTCTGTTAGGTATAATACCTCATGGAGTGCTTCTGGAGGGGCCGTCAACATCACCTCATGGAAAGAGGTGCAGTTTCTGAGAAGTAGCATGCTGGGAAATGGTTTAAAAACTGGTTCTCCAGAAAAAAAATAGGTATTACACACTTTTAAGCATAATCTATATTTCCATGTCACTTTCCTAAGTCCAAACAATCAATAAAACAATGGCTCAAGCTCTGATAACACTTGCTGATTTCTGAGACGTAAATGCTCAAACTGAAAATTTAACCATTGTCTCTTCTTGTGAGATGGTATGAGCTGACTCTAGCTGCTTCCTGTCTGTGAGGGTCTATGTAGGGCATTAGCGCCATAGTACATGAGAAGCCACATGGATTGCTGGAAGTGGAGTCAGCTAGCTACCTGATTTGAGTTCTGCCTCTGGCTCTTTCATGATCCATGACCATGGACACATCATTTCTCTGAGATGAGTGCAGCTGTCTAAGGATTATCTATGAAATTTGAGATGGATTTTTGCAAACTAAATCCTTGACATTATCATACTAGGTTATCATATGTATGATATGTTAGTTATATTATTATATTAACTAATTATAAATATTACTTTGAAAGTGTACACATGTAAAAAAAAAACCCTAAATACTTAAGAGTTATTGAGATTTTCTTTTTAGTAGGGTAGGAGGAAGCAGATAATATGATTTTATTGGTATAGAGAATTTCTGAAGAGAACACTTTTTCTATCAATACGGATTAGTAGCTGTTGAGGAATTTATAGTATAAGGGAGTTATCTTTGACACTAAGAGGTTAAATTGTTTGTCTAGGATCACACCAATGGTATATATGTGCCAGAAATAAGCACTGAATCTAGAACTTCTTGACTTTGAACTCTCTACTCACTCTCTGCACCATGTTGCTTCTATGAGAAAATTACATGTTAAAAGATAGCATGGAACCCTTTAGCATACATATGAAACAATAGCCAAGGAGAGATTTAACTTGTCTTTCTTTACAATCTAACACTACATCATTGACTAATGAAATATTTAAAGGATTATAAAAAGGATATACATATTGCTGACCAATTTTTATATCAAGAATTCAAATATTAAAAAGATATAAATTTCTTATGAACTATCCATTAAAATTTGTGTTCTCTTTAAACAAGATTAACTGCTAGTTATAAGTTCCATTGGGTTCCACTCCTGAAACCATTAAGTCATGCAATGCATAGAATATTGAACTCAAGTTCTCCAGGAACACCCGAGTTCAGATCCTGATTCACTCTTGCTAGGTATATGACCCTGGGCAGATCATTGTTTGTCTCAGTTTCTTATCAGTAAAATGGGGATAATAAAAACATCTACTTCCAGGGTTGCTGCAAGGATCAAATGAGATATTTGTAAATCATGTTGCAACCCTAAATATAAATGCTGGCCAATATTAATAATAAGAAAAAAAATGCTTCTCTTTTGATGCCATAGAGTCTATGCAAAATACCAAGATGAGACACTCAAAATGATTCTATATAATGTAGTCTGTGTGGGCTATATTAAAAATTAGAAAAAAATTTTTGTAATGTAGGAAACAAAGGAAGTTTCATTTCCACAAGGTAAAAACTTCCTAAAGAGAAAGTTGACCTGTGGCCTAGTAGAGTCAGGTGAAGAATATCAGACACTAATGCCCAGGCCTGATGAGTTTGAGGAAAGGCTTATCAGAAAGGAGAATCCAACTGCGTTTGTTAATGGGATTGTAGAAGATTGTGACCCTAAAGAGAATGGATCAACCCATTATCTGATGGGAGGATCTATCCTGCATGAACTTGATAAAAAAGGCTTCACTTCCATAGCTCACTCTCTCACTCAGCCTTTCGGAAGAAGTGTGGAATTCACTTTGGCCAAGGTATTCAGTTCCTCTGAACTTCATTTTAATAAATTTTACTTGATACGTTTTTGGTGAGTCAAGTTTGTCGCTTACAGTAAGATTGGAAAAGTTTTATGAAAATGATTTTTCAATATTAATATCTTAGTACTATTTGATAGAGCAATATTTGAAAGTCTCTTTAAAAATGTATATTTCTATAATTCATTGTAGAGACCAACGAACCAGAAGTGAGATAAAGAATCCTAAACCTGGCTGCAGGGCAGCTAGATGGAGTGGTGGATAGAGTGCCATGCCTGGAGTTGGGAAGACTCATTTTCTTGAGTTCAAAACCAGCCTTAGATACATGTGACCCTGAGTAAGTCACTTAACTCTCTTTATCTTAGTTTCCTGTCTATAAAACAAGTTGTAGAAGGAAATGACAAACCACTCCAGTATTTTTGCCAAGAAAATCTCAAATGACATCATAAAGTTGGACACAACTGAAAAAATGACTAAATAACAAAAATCTTGACTATAAAACCATAATTGGGACAAGATAACTAGGGTATTCTTCCAGGGAACACAGATTTGAAGTGCACTTATATCACTTGTGGTCCTTTAAAAGCACAGAAACAACTAAGTTAGGTAACCTAGTTATCTGGAATAATTAATTAAAATTATTATATTCTCCCCTCTCCCTGTTTGTGTTGGCCCTGACTGGGTTATAGTCTTGGCAGCAACACCTCAGGTCAGTTCCTACCCAGCCCAGGCAGTTAATTACTCTCACTCAGTCAGTCAAAAAGTATGTGTCTACTATGTGTCAAAAATTATGCCATCCCCTGCTCTCAGGAGGCTTCCACTCTTTCAAGGGAGATTGGTTTCTTGCTGCTTCTTTGTGGGTGAAAATTGCTGGATATAAGCTCTACTTGTTCCTACTCCTGAGTTCCTGTGTGATCTTAAGTGAATTTACTTCAGTTTTTTTTAGCCTATTTACTCACCAATAAAATGGGAACAAGAGCTCCTGGCTTGCTTCCTTTCTGGTGTTATAAGTGGGATGATATATGTGAAAGCACATTTTTAGAGCTTTATATAAATGAAAAGTATTACTACTGGTACATTCTTAAGTATCTCTTTTTTTTCTCAATTAGATTATAATCTCCTTGGGTGGCAAAACAGAGTTTTCTTCTTCTTTTGTCTGCCTCTTTCTGCTCCACATTCAAAGCTCAATGAATGCTTGCTGAATGAGTATGCAGAGCTTACCTGCTGATACTTGTGTGTTAAGCCTTTTATGCTGCAGGTTCCATACATGCAGATTGTCCCTGCCCTGCCATTTCCCTTTCCTAATAGATAATATCTTTGACCTTTCTTAAAACAAATTCTACAAACTCAGAAAAACTTGTTGTTTTTCAGAATAGATTAATGTCTATAAAACTAACTCAGATCTCCATAATTTATTTCAAGGCTCAAAACACTTTAATTTGTATTTTACTTTTAAAAATTGGCCAAAGTGTAGTGAAAGAGTAAAACATTCAATATCCAAACAATATGGTTGAATGTTCATTGGTTAAAATATTTCTCTACTTTATATAAGATCAAAAAGAAAAAGTTATGTATAAGGCAAAACATATAGCTACATAAGCAAATAAAGCAGGGATAGATAGAAAATAGTCGGTTTGGATAGAGCAGCTGGGGAAATTTTGATTAAACCATTTCTATTTCCAAACAGGAATTCTGATTACAGGATCTGTCACAGATATGCTACCTCCTCTTAATATGTTAAGCTAAGCAGACTTTACTGTAAATGCAAAGAAACGATTTCTCCAAGGTGCTCTTTTTTTTCCTTATAGCCCTACTCATTTCAAAGACCTCAGATTTTTGTTGTGCTCCTGGCTTGTTTATGGACTATTTTCAGATTCAGGCTTGAATATATTTGGGTGACCCTAGCAAGTACTGTGAAAAGCTAAGAGCCTGAATCTTGTCTGGAATCTACCTCCTATTTCATCCTCATAGACATACTGGAAATACAGTTAATCAGTTGGACAGTCAGTCAATAATCAGTAAATTAGCCAGTCAACAGGCACTAATTAAACACCTACTATGCCTGGTGCTAAGTGCTGAGGGACCCAAGGAAAGGCAAAAAAAAGTGCCTGCCTTCAAAAAGGTTATATTTGAATGGAGTACATGCAAGATGAATACAGTTTGAATGGAAGGTAGTGTGAGAGAGGGTGATACTATCAGGTAGTGGAGATGAATGATCCTTGAGAATACTCTATCCCTGTCTACCTGAATCCCACTTGGGTTCAGAAAATACCCTCTATGGCATTGGGAGAAAAACATAGAGTAAATTTTCTCTGAATTGACTGCACTGAGTGGGCAAGTGAACTGTGTGGAGTTTTAGGAGATTGCGGAAAGAATACTTTCCACTCTGGGATCAGAATTGAAGGAGTTCCAGTAGAAACCTCTGTGACTTTGGGAAAGCTCTTTCAACTTTTTGGTGCCTCACTTGCCTTCACTGTAAAATAGGGATTATAAAGCTCGTGGTCCCTCACAGCTTTGTTTAAATGCTCGAATAAGATAAAATAAGTAAAGTGCTTTGAAAAATTTTAAACACCGTATAAATACCAGCTGTTCAGTTATTGTTCACTACCATCGTGTTCTCATCTTTTTTTCTGTGAAGTTATGATAGGCCTAATTGACCTATCAATAAACATTTATTAAATGGTTACTATGTGCCAGGTACTGTGCACAAATATGAAAAAGACAGTCCCTTGTCCTCAAGCAACTTACAGTCTAATGAGGGGATTCAACATACAAAAAGGCTTTCAGACTTTTCAAGAATTGAGGGAAGACATCCAAATACAAACCATCATTCTGTTGTTATTTTATTTTATTTTTTTGTATTTAATGCTCTATAGACTATTGCACAGATACATAGAATTATTGCTCTTTAAAATTGAGTAAGAATATGGGGATGTAAGCTCATATTGACTATATCTTTGAGACAACTTCAACTGCAGACAGGAAAACAGGGAAAAAATGTACCCTGTCTTATACCCATAGAGTTTTAATTTCTTTAGTTAGGTCTCTATTTTTGCCTCTTGGTATCTGTGATTTTAAAGTTATCTCCCTGTTAGATCCTAAGCTTCATGAGAGCAGGAATCTTGGTTCATCTAAGTTTTATGAACCTGCATAATATGGCAATAGGCAAGGCAAGGTGTAGCAAAGTGACAAGGGCACAAGGTAAGTCTGAGTCTCAGCACTGCAATTTATTGTCTGTGTAAGTCTTTTAACCTCTTAGATGTTTCATGTCCCCAGCTAGAATGTAAACCCCTTGTGGGAAGGGACTATTTTTGCTTTTCTAATTCTATCCTGGTGCTTGGCACAGTCTTGGCAGAAAGCAAATGTTAAATATAGTGAATACTTTTTTATTCATTCATCGGATATTATTTGAATGTTGAATGAATAAACTATATCTCAGTTTCATTATCCACAATTATCCAGAAGCAACTTAGTATAGTGGATTGGAAATTAGACCTGGAGTCAAGATAACCACCACTGGAATGTGTTCTTTACTGGCATACTGCTTAGGCTGTTCTCTAAGCACCTAGTGGAGAGATTTCCTACCCTGATGAAATCGCATATTCTTAACCTATTGACATAATAGTAAATCAAAGCAATGCAAGAGCACTAACTTAGAGTGAGAAGATGTTGATGCAAATCTAGGTTCTGCCAATTATTTCCCTTCTTTGAGTCTCATTTTCCTCACTACATAATGAGAGGATTGTACCAGATGACCTCTCAGGTCCCTCCTAGGACAAAATTCATGATCCTATGATAATGCTTTGTTTTATAGGATTATTGTATGGATAAATTAGATGAAAATAAAGTAGATTAAAAGATGTATATGTATAACCATCATATATATAACATTAATGCTAGTATTATATTATTATTATGTATTAATATTTTGCCTATTAAGAGTCATCGTTTTCTTTGAGGGAAAGTTTTATGCAGTGTTTTTAAGGAAACCTTAATCTTTTGCAGTTTCAAGTCACCCCATGAATGAAATATGAATGAAAAATAAGCATTTATTTTTTCTTTCATTTTTTGTTGTATGTAATTCAGGGTATTGTATAGTATGATCATTTGGGATTAGGATAACTCTCGTAGAATTCATAGATCTGGAAAAAGTCACCCACTTGAAACAAGGCACAAATCCAATGGCAATGACTAGAATATTACTACCTTACTCTAATTATCCTACTGAAAAAACCTGGGACTGAGTTCCATCATGACAATTGATCCTAGTGAAGAAAGATACTCCCTTCCCCCTGCCCCCACCTTGATGATAAAAACTTTAAACTGACAAGGTAAATTTAAGTTTACATATCTGTAGCACTTACATCTTGGTTGGACATTTCCCAGTAAGGTCTTTCTCCATAAGACATCACCTCCCACATGACAATGCCATAGCTCCATGCATCACTAGCTGATGAGAACTTCCTGTAGGCAATAGCTTCTGGGGCTGTCCATCTTATGGGGATTTTTCCACCCTGGAAAATATGTTGTATATTATTCAGTTGACTCACAGCAGAGAACGCTAGCTCCATTTCAAACTTGGGATTACTGTCATCAAAGATCATTCTGACAAAAAATATTCTGAACACTCAATAATGGCTTGGCAATTTAAATGGAAAATAGAAAGAAAATGGAATATTTTTAAACTGTTAAGCGAGTTTTCCTAAGGTGTTTATTCAGTGAAACAGCATTGTTGGAAAGAAGTCACAGTTCAGAAGAAAGAAAACATTTTATTCATTAGAGTTATTGGATGTTATTTCAGATTCATATAATTAAACAGAACACTTTCACCTTCTGATGGAAATTCCAGATTCAGAACATTAAAACCAAATATTACTCTATAGTGATTAAACATTTCATTGCATTTGTAAATAATAATAATATAAAAAGAACTTCTAGCTGAGGCGAGTGGTTAAATATTGAATTGAGAAGCACTTTGCTAAATCAGCGTTAAATAGAGTAGAACTGAATTTCTTTCCTTTTCTTTCCATCTGTAATCACTTCAGTTATCTCTTAATCTTTTCCTATAAATCCCTTGACATGGTACAAATGCATCCAAAATAGACAGTTTTTGTGTGAGAGTGCTTTAAATTACTCAATACTTTTGCTTTTTTAACATTCTAACAGCTGAGCTCACTGAAAAGAGAAAATTAAAGTTCAACCTACACAGCTTAGCTATTTTCTGAGTCTTCAGTAGTTTGGTTTTATAAGATCTAAATAATATTTTATGTATTACATTTAATTTTTAATAACATCTGCAGCATTTTGTTAATAACATCATAGAAATTTTTTGGAATGACTATATCAAGAGTAGAATCATTTGTTCATTTCATTTGGCATTTTTGAAACCTTTCCCCTTCCCTACTGGGAACACAGGGTTTTTTTTCAAAGCAAGATACATTGAGCTATACTTAATAATAGCTCCACTAGATGGCGAAAGAGACCAGTCAGCAGGTTTGTGAACTCTTAACAGCAACAACTTTTCAGATTTATAGTTAAATACAATCATATTTGACAGAGAATCCATAGCAGAGGTAGATTCTGATGAAGAAACTTTTCTGTTGGTCATTACCATCGGCATCCCAATCATCTTTGTCGGAAAGTCTGTTTTGTTAAGTTCTTTGTACACAGTATATTGGGAATCAGAAGGGGAAAAGGTTCCTTCCTTTCCAAGAAAGTTAATAAGGAAATTGTAAGTAAAATACACAATTGCTACTTTTTAATAATTTATTAGGCAGCTTTGTGGATAGAACTCTATGCTTGTAGGCAGGAAATACTGATACTGGTTGTGTGACCCTGGATAAAGTCACTGAACCTCTCTCAATGAGCCTCAGTTTCCTCATCTGTAAAATGAGGATAATAAAGGTACCTACTTCCGTGGGTTGTTGTGAGGCTAAACTGAGATAATATTTGTAAAACACTTTTAAACTTTAAAGCCAGACATAAATGATACCTAGCTAGCATTATTAGTGGGGAAAATGATTAATATTTAATAGGAAAAATAATGAGCTGCAAGGCAAAATTGGGGGCTAATTAAACACACATTTATTAGTCATTACTATTTACTGGTGCTATAGTGCTAGTATTGAAAGGATTTGCATATTAAGTGAAAAGCACAGAACAGTCAAACTGGAAGGTACTCTAGAGGACATTAAGCTGAACCCTGTCATTATTCAGATGAAACAATTGAGGTTCCAAGAATTGAAATGATTTGCCCAAGGTCAGAGAGCAAATCAATGGCACACTTGGGATTGGAAGCTATGTCTGCTCATCTTCTCCCAATGTTAATTTCATTGAGACTCAATCCCCAGTCAAAAGTTCTATAAAGAATAAATCATTATTACAATCTTTAATATTCCAACATATATTAAGCACTTTTAGTCACTCATAAGAGCAAAGTTGTAATTTGATGAAATAAAATGGGATGCCTACACAGAACAGTACAGAATTAATATCAACAAGTATTTATTACTGCCGACCATGCGCTAGGCAGTACAAACACAAAGAATGAAGTAATAATCCCCATATTCCAGATGAGAAACAAGAGACAAATACATTGTGAAAACTAAAATTCAGAGTACTTGGCCATGGTAGCCAAAAGAAACATCATTTTAGGATTTATCTTAATCAAAAGATTGGAGTGGGATTTTTAAAAAAATGTAATCAGATTTGCATGGACTCCCATACAGCTGAATTTTCTTTCATGGACATAGGAGTGATAATTGCATGCAAGAAACATGTAAGATAGAATGTAAACTACTTGAGGAGAAATACATTAGTTTTTGTCTGTAGCTTAATGAATATTTCTTGAGTTGAAGGAAAGTAAATTGAATTGTTGAATATTTTTGGATCTATGGATACAGATTTATAAAAGGATTCTGATCCTAACAAAATGGAGCGAAGCTGAATGCACAGAATAAAGTGCAACTTTTCCTGCTCCTCTCCCTCCCCCCACCCCTTTTCTAACAGTGATTGGGGCTAGGAGGTCTTTGGATGAGGAGGACTAGCTAGTCTCTGTCTCTGTCTCCGATCTTAATGTAGAGCAGCATCCTTTTAACAGATCCCAGCTTTGGGTGTTTTCACAGGTGTGACTTTCCAGGTAGTCAGCACGCTCACTCTACCACTAATGGGGAATGGGATTCTTTTAATCCTGGGAATGGAAGTTGTCCAAGGGCTGACTCCACTCACTTTTCGCACCTCCTCCTACCAGAAAACTGCTGTTTCATTCTGTATCCAAGATATTCAGGATTTACCTATTCCTTGCTTTGGAGGTAGTAATATACATCAAAAAATCTTTTAGACAAGTAATTTCTCTTTCTCCGTCCTCTTTCTCTCTTTTCTTTCTTCCTCCTTGTCTTCTTCACCTTTGCCTTCTTCGTCTTCTTCTTCTCCTCCTCCTCCTCCTCCTTTCCCTTCCCCTCCTCCTGTCTTTTTCTCAGAGTGATGAAAAAGATGGGGAAGCAGGAGAATCAGATTTCATCAGCTATGTTCCAATTCTTTGGGGAAAGAAGAGCTACACTTTGATTCCCAATAGGAACTGGAGTGGTAGTATTTTATCAATCACTGGAAGTCCCTAAAGCCCCTCACAATTTGGTTATCCGTAAATGTTAGCGTAAGGTGGTCAAGATCTCCACTTTCTATTGTATTCTTCATCTTGTTTAATGGTTGTAGATAAATAGTCATATGGTTCTGCATTTCAAACTTGGAAATTTTATTTCCAAATTCTGCAGGCCAAACTTGAAGATCTAATTTCTAAAGGGACGTTAGAACAATAATTTCTTCTTGCCATTTATTTTACTTGCCATAGTGGACACACCATATGCAGGAGTGTGGTGGTAAATGTTTAACAACTGACTCTCCAGAAAAAAACATATGCATGATACCCTTATAAATTTAATCTCTATTATTTATACTTCTGCCATCAGTTTTTAATGTCTCAACAACAAACAAAATAATAAATCAATTCCTGATTTGTAGTGTTTGCCAATTTCCAAATTGTAAGTATACTCAAAATTTAATAATTGGCTCTGTAGCTGATTCAGCTACTGCATGTCACTGAATATGTGGATGTTTGTATCATCAGGAGGCATAAGTTGCCCCTTTGCTGAGTCAATACTGGTTTCTCTCAAAAGAGGCTTAAATAAGAGAATGATTTTTTTTTTGTAAATGCATACCATTTGTTCTTTATGCACTGTCATTTATCACAAAAAGGAAGACATTCTTATTACCTTTCAAGTTGATTTAAAACAGTATCTTATCCCTTCCCTCCCCCACTCCCACAGAAACTCCAAATGTTTTCTTTGGCATAGCCACTACGACAAAACTGCTTTTGAAAAGTTAATTGACCTTGAAATATCATGTTACAATTCAAGCTAAGAAAGTAAAAAACTAGAAGTTATAAAATATAATGTATGCTCATTAGTGTGAGATTCCCCTCCCCAATCTCTTTCAGCTCCCACAGGTTGAGTCTCCTATTTGTAGGGTATCCCAGCTCAAAGTAAAGACATTAACTTATATAGCATTATAAGAACAATAATAACAAAATATCCTCCCCCTCATAAAACTAGGGCTCACTTTCCCACAACTCCCACAACTTTTGCTTGTCCTTTTCTTTCCAATGACATCGTGGGTTATATCTTGACTCAAGCATGAATTGAATTTAAGTGAGGCATAGCTGCACAAAGTCGTCAGCCTCACTGTCTCTTCCAGAGTCATTAAATTCCAGTGGCAAAGTCAAGATGACTGATGATGATTCAGGATACTGTGGATGACCTTGGCATCTTCAAAGTCTGGCCAAGCTGTAAGCACTCCATAGCACTTGTTTTCACTGCCTTTCCTGCAATTACGCATAGCATAAATGGGAAGAATGGGAATGAACATACACAGGTTATATGGATAAAGAGATACACACGGGCTAATCAGATGATTCACACATTTAGAGCCCCAAAGGCATGTCCCTTCTTACAGTATTGCCCTCTGCTTTCCCCTAGGCACAGTGTGCCTGATGGGCAGGCTGTTCGGCTGGCTCCCTGAATCTGTTCCTTCTGCCCTCATGGCAGGGCTGAATTTTCTCTTAATTGCAAGAAATCATACTCCTCAAAGTTGTCTCTTCTCTTGATCCTTGGGTCAGCTTTCCACCTCTGCCTTCTGGCTTCCTCCATCACTCAGCTCCAATCCACTTTTCTGCACGAGGACTTTTCCTAGTCCCTTTCTTCCCCCTCCCCCCCATTATTAACTCCTTTCCTTTGACATTACCTTTATTTATGCCTTATTTAATTTTTTGTATTTTGTCTTGGCAAGGTTGGCAAGCCTATAATTCCCTCATGAGAGTGTGGGCTCTTTGAGGCCAATGACCTCACCCTGCCTTTCCTCCTGCCTCTCTAGCATTTAGTGCCTGATAAGTGCTTGTTGAATGATTCACTGACTGGATTTGGGTGAATAGGTTCACTGCAAAATTCCTTGGGGAGGGAGGAAGAAAAAGGGGCAAGGGAGTCTCCTATGAGAAACAAGGAGCTATTTCCTGTCAAAGACTGGGTTCTTCTTAGGGATCTTTTTTTTCTCCTACCAGGTATCACATTCCTCTGGGCTGTGACCCACCTTCACTGACATCTTAGAGAGAGTCTCAGTTTTTAAAGGGCTACAGAGCATGTTCAGTTCCATCACTTCTGAATAGAGAACTTCTTCATAAAAGGTATAAGACACATAAGCCCTTATTTATATCTCTTTAAAGACCTTAAAATCTCACTGTCTCTGTTTTTGAGTCATTTTCAGTCATGTATGACCCTATTTAAGGTTTTCTTAGCAAAGATGCTGGAGTGCTTTGCCATTTCCTTCTCCAGTTCATTTTACAGATGAAGAAATGAAGGCAAATAGGATTAAGTCACTTGTCCAGAATAACACAACTAGCAAATGTCTGAGGATGGATTTGAAGTTGGGAAGATGAGATTTCCTGATTCCTCACCTGGAGTCATTGTCTCTATTACTAGCCCCTTATTTCTATGACTTCATTAACTGAACTGGGAGGAAATCAATGGATCACAGGCATCTGGATCACTGCCTCCTTTCTCCACTAAAATGAAGTAGGAGTGATTTAGAAAGTGGTAAAGTGGTAAAGACATCTTAAAAGCAACTATTTAAAGGATAGTAAAAAAGGTTTTAAAATCTATTCTGGAGCTAGGAAGATCAAAGAAGGCCCAGGACCAAAAAAAAATTGTGATGATACCAGATGATAGAAAGAGGCAGCATCAGCAGTCACTTCTTACTTTGCTTCTAATTTCTGTACTAAGGAAAGCGATCCTTAGACTCCAAAGGAGGGAGCAAAAATGATTAATGGGAAATTAAAACTCAAAAGTGGCAAGGGGGCATCTAGGTGTCCTCAGTGAGCTCGAGCTTGGTCTGCATCTCCCTGCGTCACCTTGGATAATTCATAGGACCTCTTCTGGAACCAAGGAAACTCGTTTTCTTGTGTATAAAATGAGAGCTTCGGACTACAGGATGACTAACATTGCTTCTATCTCTAAGACAGAATGAATTCATAGAAACACAGATTCCAGAAGAGATGTAGACTAGAGATCAAGTTCCTTTATTTTATAGATGAAAAATATGGTCACACAGGAAATAAGTAGCATAGCAAGAATATGCATTGTTGCCAAATTGTAGTAATGAATGAATAACACCATCTAGCATTTGCTTTTAAGGTTTATAAAATGCTTCACAGATGTTATTTCATTTGAACTACACAATAATCTTGTGAGGCAGGGTAATGTTACCATTCCCATTGTACAGATGAATAAACTGAGTCTGAGAGAGGTTAAGTGACTTGCCCAGGGTCAAATGGGTAGTAAATGACGGAGGCAGGATTCAAACTCAGCTCATTAATACCATCAGGCAGTCTAAAAATTTAGCTGATTGAGTACAAGGTGGGGAACCTAGAGCCTCAAGGCCACATGTGGCCTACTAGGTCCTTGTGTGAGACTTTTTGACTAAGTCTAAGTTTTACAGAGCAAATCCTTTTATTAAGAGGATTTGATCTGTGAAGTTTGGATTCAGTCAAAGGGATGCACTTGATGTCCTAGAGGGCCACATGTGACTTTAACTGTAGGTTCCCCACCCTAGATGATGGTCTCAAAATATAGTCCAGAAATCCTTTCAGTTGGGTCTTCAAGGTCAAAACAATTTTCATAGTAATACTCAGACATTTTAATTTCTAATATAGTACATATTGATAATTATAATCCACATGGGGCAGCAAAGTGGAATGGTGGATGGAGTTCTTGGCCTAGAGTTGAGAAGACCTGAGTTCAAATTCAGCTCAGATGCCTACTAGCTGTATGATCTGGGCAAATAATTTAATCTTGCTTGCCTTGGTTTCTTCATCTATAAAATGAGTTGGAGAAGGTAATGGCAAACCATTCTAGTATCTTTGCCAAGAAAACCCCAGATGGGGTCCCAAGAGTTGGACATGACTGAAATGCCTGAACAACAAATAACTCATATAAATAAAAGCTCTTTGGGGAAAGATGTCTTCAATAATTTTTAAGTATGTAAAGGGGGCCCAAGACCAAAAAGTTAGAGAACTGCTACACTAGACATATTTTCTGCTCTTTAAAAATCTTTTAGCCACGAAAAGCCTTTCATAACCATCTTTTCCTCTGCTTTGGTCAAATTCATATTCCTTTTTATCCATTTACTAAATTTGTAATTAGCATCCTGCCAATTTTGTTTGCCTGTAACAGAACAATGTTAATAGCACTCTTCAGAGTCATATAACTTAGGGTCCTTTTCACCTTTGAAGAGTAACAGTTTTGAAATACTCTTGCTAATAATTCAATGGCAGGTACTACTGTGTGAACGAAGTTTCAACCTCTTTCAAAGAGAATTTAAGTGATATATCACTTAGTGAGTGTATGGCACTATTCTAGAGGACATCTGTTTAAATGAGATTTTTCACCTCCCCATCTTACCTGCTAGAAAATGTAGGACACTCTGCTACTGTCATGCAATTGAATTAAAAATACACATTATGTGAGGATTGCCCTGCTTCTGAGTACAGATAGCTAAACACTGAATATGGAACAGACAGCCTTTCCAAAGCAGCTTCCTATCACTCATTACAGCCTTAAACAAAATAAAATCTACTCTACGAAAAAGCCCAGTGAGACAGCTGACACTAATAAGAGTTAAAAATATCATACTGCAGACAGCGGTATATTTCCCTTTCATCTCTCCCATTCCCCTCCCCACTCTCCTTTCCTGTACCCACTCTTCTTCCCTCCCTCCTCTGCAAATGACTTTTTACTTGGTCTTTATACCTTCTTCCCCTTCCAGGGGACTTTTTTTAATGGCTCCATCTTTCTGAGACATTCACTTATGCCCTCTCTGACAAAGGGCCATAGAAATTAGCAGGGAAAAAATGATAACAACAGAATATTTCATTCATAGAGAGAAAAGCCCAGCTGATTCTTTAAACCACCAAGAGCTATGAAATATAATAACATCTTTCAATACAAAAAATGTGACATCCCAATGACCTCAAAGAATTAAGCAGCACTATATAGTGAGAACTGTATTTCCTCAGCAGGTAGAAAAAACTCAATAGTGACAACAATGGTAATAGAAACACTTGAATCACTGAATTAAATTCCATTTCCAACCCAATTAGCATTTGTTAGATGCCTAATACATACAATGTCCTGGGCTTATCATGGGGGATATGAAGAAGTCTATGCCATCAAGGGTCGTTCATTCCACTGCAGCAGTAAGCAAGCAAGTAAGTATGCATATATTACAGGGTGCTTTAAAAATTGTAGTGCAGTTTTAAGATTTGATAAAAATTCCTTGAGGGAGGGGTCCTCAATTTTTAGAACATAAAGGTTCCTGCCAAGAACTCAGGCAGAGTGCTAACACCCAAAGGATCAGGAAAGGCTTCTTATAAGGGGTAACAGTAAGCACCCCAACATACACAGGGGGAATCTGCTATCACATGTTCTTATATCTGCATTCATAAAAGGAAAGCAACTTTCAAGGGGTCTTAATCCTTAATCACTTCAATCAAGCACAGGTATCAGAGAAAATTCCAAATCAAAATTTCAGAGAAAATACAGGAAAATCAAATGTCAACAGACATGCTTCCAAAATGTTTGACCATTAGATACATACACAGTTACCAGAGAGGGAACTTCTGAGTTTTAGGCAGGGTGTGGGGTGTGGGAGTGTGATGGGATAGGGGGTAGGTGGGGAGGGGTGAGGGTATTTTTGAGGGGGGATCCTTAGAGGCTTTCTAGAATCTCTCTGGCCAAAGAAACACTTCCAGTCAGTAAGCCCCAAAGTAAAATCTCACCCTCAGAGTATTTATATACTTTTTAGAACCAGAGGGTATAACCCTCTGACCCAATGCCTCAATAGAAAAAACTTAGGGTGCTTAGGACCCTCCTACAAAATAGCTCCCCTAATCAATCTTCCCACAATGGGCAGTCCCATAGATGTGGGTGGGAAAGAGCTTCTTTAACCACATCATTCAATCAGAGGTACTTTTAGTAAACAAAAGCAGCTAAAGATCCTATTTTACTTGCCATTACAAGATAACATGTAGAAGTCCTGAAGCAAAGTAGAGGCTCTAAGAATAAGGTAGAACATTGTAGCATAAGGGATGGCAAGGTAACAAGGCAGAAAATGGAATTCAGAGTTTAGGGAATCATAACATCATAGCATGTTACATTGGGAAAGAAACTTGTAATTCATTTATCCCTTCATTCAGTCCCATGACAAAACTGAGGTATGTTGAGGTGAAAGGGGCAAGCCAGGGTCACACAACCAGTAAGTGATGGATGCAGGCCTAGAATCCAGGGCTCCTAACTCAATTCAAAGAGTAACAGTGCTGGTTAAAATTTGCATTCACCATCCACAGTGACAGAAATGATTATTTCTTTCTTAACCAATTATTCAATTAGAATTAAAGGGCTTTCCATTTCCTTATCCAGAAATCAACTATTGTAGGAAATCTTGGGAAAAACTTACCCAACCAGGCTGAGAGAATTGATGAATTCCTATTCATTATGTTTGGTCAGACAGGTCTGGGGTAGAAGTATATTTCCTCTTTTAAATGGATATTGATAAGTCTCTTTGATTAAGACTTGGGTGATCCAAATCATATATTCTCAAGCCCTCATTAAAATGAGCCCACATCTTATTATAATATTCATTTTCTCACTTATGGTTAACCAGTTAGAATTGACTGTCTCCATCAGGAACACCCACTTTTCCAAGGGCATATAAGTTGTGAGCCTGCTACTATGAGAGTCTTTGGCATTTGAGAGTGCAGTTGATCTCTTCTATTAATAACATGCTAGCATTATTAATAAAATGACTAATTACCCAGAAATTATGTCTCTCAAACTTTTTAAACATCACAATCGTCATGTATGCCTAGATTTAGATTCCTTGCTGGAGAATTCAACAAATCTCTGAGGTGAGGAAGGAGGTAGTTTCCAACACTTTTTTCTATAAAGGGATTTATATCATCCTTAGGGGGAAATATGTTAGTTGGACACACACATGGATATGGTGAGGGTTGAAGAGATACAGCATAGGTCCCTGCAATATAGCGTAGTTGGACTTAGATGTACTCTGGAGTGTACTGTCTTGCCTGAACACAGTGGTATTAAAGCTTTGAAGACGAGAAAAATGAGGGAGCGTGACAAGTGATGTTCTGATAAGATTACGATAAGACTGTTGAGTTGTAGATAATAGTGTCTCTCCTTTCACAGCATACTTTCTTAACTTTGTTCCACTCTCTGATTATATGGCAAATATCAGAACCTCATCATTAGGAGGTAGGGAGAGAGCAAGATGTGATAGTGGGGGCCTGTGTGTTCCATTTTAGGACATATAAACCCCAGAACTTACAAAACACATAAAACACAGATTATTTATCTGCTGGATTCTTGGACTAACCAAAGAACTCCTTTAAATAGCAGTTCCCCTGAGAAGCCAGGTGGGGGTAAGGTAACAAAGTTGAAGAGGTAGAAGGAAAGAAGAAAACTCTGAATTTATGTCAATGAGAAAATAAGAAGGGCAATGTGATGTACTGGCAAAAGCACTGAAGATGACATAAAACTTCTGCCTCAGTTTGACAGCACCTTCCTCTACGGGTTGTTGTGAGGACCAAATGACATAGTATTAGTAAAGTGCATAGCACAGTGCCTGGCACATAGAAAACACTAAAGAAATGTTAGTTATTATTACAGAAGATCCTTTCAAATGCTGGACATGTGATCTTGGGCATATCATTTAACTCTTTGGGACCTCAGTTCCTTCATTTGTAAACTGAGAGGGTCAGATGAGATGACCTATACGGACATTTCCATCATCTCTAGAGCTCAAGATGCTTTTGATTTTTTTTTAAATGCAATTTTAGGGACATAACAATGGTGTAAAGTGAGGCATCTTTTTAGTCAAAGTAGTTTCCTAATCTTAATAATTTTAACTCTCATTTGCAAACCAGGAATCAAATTAGAATGGTCTGGTGTATAGAGAAGTGATGTTTGTGAGTTAGGGAGATCATTCAAGTTTTATTTCCAATAGATACTGGCTGTATGACTCTAGGGAAGTCCGCCATCTCCATGTCTTTGCTCTGGATATCCCACACACCTGGAATAAATTCCTTTCTTATTTCTAACTCAAAGATTCTCTCTCTTTAAGATGCAGCTCAAGTACCATTTTATAAATTAAGCCTTTCCTGATCTGCTCAACATCCCAAATGACTTCGCATTTAACCACTTAGTATTTCTTTGTATTTATTAAATTTATATTTACATATGTACTTGTCTGCTCCATTAGCATGGAAACTTCTTGGGAGTAGAGTTCATTCTTAATACTTGCATTCCAGTGCCTAGCATCCTGGTTGCTATCCTCAAGGCATTTTCCAGCTTGCCATTGTCTTGAAAGGAACCTAGTCCTCCAGATGCTGTTAGACAATAGCAGAAAATAGTGATATGGTCATTTCCCTTTTCTGTATGGTACATTTCTATTGATAAAAACACATTGGTTTTTTTGACCATTATGTCACATTTTAATTCACTGAACTTATAATCCTTTGAAATTCACTGATTTTTTATACAAGAACTATTTCCTAGCTATGCATCTATCATCAGGCATTTAGGTTTAAAAATTAATTTCATAACTCTGTAATTTCACATTTATCTTTATTAAAGTTCATTTTCTAAGATAAGGTCCATCACCCTAGAATGTTAAAATCTTTTTGGATTCTAATTATGTCATTCAACATGCTAGCTATGCCTCCAAGCTACCAGTCATCTAGAAATATGATGGTCATCCTATCTATACTTTCATTCATTCATAAGTATTTATGAAAGACAAAAATGAAATAGTCCCTGCCTCAAAGGAGCTTACATTCTACTGGGTAGAAATAACATACCAGAAAAGTTAAGTAGAAAATATCTACAAATAAAATCTGAAATGTGAAATAATTTCAAGAGGGGAGGGAACTAGCAATTTAGTAGATGAGAATTGTGCAAATGGCTCTTTATCTGAACCTTTAAAGACTTTTTTTCGACTGAGTAGGCTGAGGTAAAAAGGGATACATTATAGGCAAGTTAGATAGTACTGAAAAGGCTAGAGATAGGATGTACTGCTGTGTGTTCTAACAGCAAATAGGTTAGTATGGTTGGATTATAGAGTACACAAAGGAAAAAAGATGCTCAATGTCCTGAAAGATTGGCTAAAGCCAGATTGTGAAGGGTTTTAAGTGACAAACAGAAGAATTTTCTACTAAAGGCACTAGGGAGCCATTGAAAGTTTTGGACAGAGTCGCAATATGGTCATATTCCTGCTTTATGAATATAAATTTGTCATCAGTGTGGATGATGGAATAACAACTGAAAGAAAAGACACTGGTGACAGAGAGATAGTGTAATAGGCCAGGTAAGGAGGGGCAGAGCGAAGATGGTGGATTAGAAGGAGAGACCTGTTCTAGCTCTCTCCCCATAGCCTAGGGGACATCCAACTGGAGATGTCTAATAGCCAGTTGGTGATGTGGGACAGGAGCTCAGGAGCAAGACTAGCATTGATATATAGATTATTGATTTCTGTTAAATTTAACTACCAGAACAGGGCTCAGGACTCATTCCTATGAAGTCCATTAGAAATATCCCTATAGGTTGATCTCTATCTATTAATCACTGTGCTTTAAGTTTAATCATTCAAGTAGTTCTAATTCTCTTAGGCTAATTATCATCTAGTCCACCTATCTCCTATCTCTATTTTATCTACAATGATATTGTGAAAATTTTTGTGAAAAGCCCCAGTGGAATCCAGAGAAGCTGTCTGGAAATCCTGACTTACTAGTTTAGCAGAATCTATATATATGAAAGAGTAGGTTAATTTGACATGGGTTATTTTTAATGAATCACTATGGGACCTCAATGATCTTATATTTCATAAGTATTCTAGAATTTTGCCAGGAGCGATCAAGTTTCCTGGTCTACGGATTAAAGAACCTATTCTCTTTCTGCTTTTGAAAGTTTGAACAGTATTTGCTTGTATGTTGTCTTTTCAAGTCATTGAAAACAGATCCTCAATCATATTAAAAGTTTTTCTTTCCAGAAACATGGTTTATATTTAACAAGGGACTGATGATTTAAATTAATTAGGGACAATGTGTCCTATTACTTATTATCTCCTCACTAATCTTGAATTTCAATTTTTTGTGAGTCATTTTTCCTACAGGAAGAATATGTCCTGGTCTGAAGATCATTTTCTTGATTCAGAAATATTTCAACATGACAATGAATCTGTGATGTTATTCATATATTCTTCCAAAAGTGATCACAACTCATCCATACTTTTTCATCCTTTGTGTTTTCCTAAAGTATGGATGGGACCATGCCATTATCCTAATCACTGAATTCAACTGACTTCCTATTACCTGCAGTATCAAACACAGCTAGGTTTCTAGTAGCATGAAATGAATACCAATTAGTATGAAAAGAATACTGTAAAGTGATCAAATTATTCAAATCCACACTATTCAAAGTTATAATTACATGTAAAATATGAAACTTGGTTCCAGTCCAATGGAAATATGTAGTGCAAATTTGAATAATGTGTCCGCTCAGTTGGACCTATCATTCCTACTAATCAGAAACTGGCTATACAAACTTCTCTGGCATTTAAAGCCCTTTACATCTTGGCTCCCACTTACCTTTCTGGGTATATTACACATTGCTCCCCTTCATACATTCTACGGTCCAGCCAATGTCCCCTTTGCTGTCTTCTCTAAATAACAATCCATCTATCTCCATTCCTTTTCACTGGTTTCCTTCCACCCCCTCCACAATGCCTGGAATGTACTCCTTCTTCCTAAAATCATTAGCTTCCTTCAATTTTTTCATTCAGTTATTTTTCAGTTATGTCCAACTCTTTGTGACCCCATTTGGGGTTTTCTTGGCAAAGTGGTTTGCCATTTCCTTTTCCAGGTCATTTTTACAGATCAGGAAACTGAGGCCAACAGGATTAAGTGACTTGCACAGGTTTACACAGCTAGTGTCTGAGGCTGGATATGAACTCATGAAAATGAGCTTTCTTGACTCCTACTCCAAGCCCAGCACTCCATCCACTGTGCCATCCAGCTCTTCCATTTTCTTCAAAGCATATTTCAAATGCTATATTCTTAATGAAGCCTTTCTTGGTCACTCCCAGCTACTAGTGCCATCCTCCTCAATTACCTTATATTTCTTTTGCATATACTTATGAAAAGTACATTACCCTTAAAAGATACCTGTCTATTCAAATGGAGCAGTTTAGTAATGAGAGGGGCAGAAAAAATATTCTTATGTGAAAGAAAATAGTTACGTAAACTGTCAAATGATATTACTATTATAGATGAACATTTCGATACATAAAACAAATAGGAACTTTGTTTTAATGTAAAACTAGTAAAATATATGTATGAAAACATCATTCAGATGGATCTGAGCAGTTTTGGACAGAAAATGAGCTATAATGTAAAATAAAGATTTAAATCACCTTATGAATAATTTAGAAAGATATCTCATTTGTATGTGAGCAATTTGATGATTTAAAGGGGAAGCAGAGAAAGAATTTTTATTAATTAGAAACTAAAAAAATGACTTGAAAGAAACACTTTTGAAAAATATAAGATGTGTTGGAGGACTCAAAGAATTTATAGCTATTGGAGATTATGGCACTTGAGTTCATTTGGATGTAACTCTTTATGCCTAAAAAGAGTAAAAACAACGAAAAAAGAAATCATAAACATTTGGAGATTAAAGTATCATTTAAAAAGGACTATTGATTTCATGGGAGAAACTTGGAGAGTTGTTACCTCTTAGAGGTAACTTAGAGTTAAGAAGCCCTCATTTCAGCCACTGAAGAGCCACTGAACTTGACAGAGGAACTTGAGGAGAAGAATAGAAGACAGTGAGGGACTGAAAAGCTGCTCTGTTGGCTATGTGGCAGGTAGAAGCAGTCAATTCACAGAAGGCATCAGCTGAGAGATTTCTGATTGGTGGGAGAGAAAATTCACTTCACTGGCCAAGAGTTTCAGTGACAAAAATTTTCCTAATGCTTGAGTTAATTGAGTAAGCATTACCTAGTTGAAGGTTCAGGACCATAACGACTAGTTGCTCTATGTTGCATCTGTAGTATGAGAAGGAAGGAAAAAAGAGGAGGGTTTGCAGCTATTTTCTATCCAGATGAGCTAGCTAGGTTTGTTTTAGTTGGCCTAAAGAATTAACTTGAACTGAGTTGTGGTGAACCCTGTTTTGACTGGACAATACAACATGTAGATGAGTGAATAAAACTAGCTGATCTGGTCAGTAGAGCACAGAGAAAGCCAATTTAATGAACTGCCTTAAAAAGAACTGCTATTCACATTAAGAAGTAATGCTTTCCAAATGTCCCTTTAAAAGGCAATTCTAAATTGAAAGAACTTATAAATACTATATTAGAGTATCAAAGAGAGGAGTGTATGCCCAATTGAAGACTGGTAAGGACCAACAGATGAACAGAGAATGGAAAAGCAGTTCCATATGGTTCCTAAATGGATTAATGATGTCAAAGCCTGCAAGTGTAGGGTTGTGCTTTATTCCAAGCACATGGTCTTTGTAAATGTATGACTAAACTTCTCCAAGATACTGAATGCATTGGTGGGATAGGATGACCCAGGTTTTTATGTGTGGATTTTCATGTATTTTAATTTTCATACTCTTGTTTTGATATGCGAGTATGATGTTATTTCTCTTGCTTTATTATGAAGTAAATGGTTATGTTCAGGATCTAAAAGTGTTATTGGGGTTGGCTGATTTATGTAAATAGGAGTGCAGTTTTAGGGTTCAAGAGCTAGAATGGAAGGAGCAGTGTATTTCCCTTCAAATGGAGTTACTCATAGGGCCTTGAGAGAATCTGAGTGAAATATGTGACAGTGGTCTGATTATCTCTGGGAATCTAGACCTGGCATGATAAGAAAAGGCTAGAGGGAGTGAGCCAGTCCAGAGACTGAGTAGATGTTCATATGTCCATTGCAAACTTTGACACTCTGGCTCTCTCATGTCATCAAAGACATCCAGACTGTTATGTTGTGGAGGTGATGACAACACCAGTGGTCTTAAATATGGTGCTTGTTGGTGCTTGCTTGCTTCTTATACATGTCCTCTCAGAAATCCTTCATAGAGAATTAACCCAATGCCCTGAAGGTTTTCTTCTAGGTGCTATTATTATCCATATTTTACCGATATACAAACTGATGCTAAGGGAGATTAAGTAACCTGGACTAGGTCACATGGTTGGTAAGTGCCAAGTCCGGACTTGAGATTTTTCTGATCCCAGTTTAGCCTTTTATCTAACATGCTATACTCCTTCCCAGGTACAGGAAATAAAAGCAAAAAGGAGAGTGTATTGTTAATTAGAGAGTTAAAGATCTTCCCCACCCATTGATGGGCCTGCCCATTAAGGGGAGTTTGATTAGGGGAGGCCCACACCTTTTGTTAATTTCTAATGAGGCACTGGCTCACAAGGGTTGTGATGCCCTCTGACTCTGAAAAGTTTTTAAATACTCTAAGGTGAGGTTTGTTTTTGGGACTTACTCATTGGAAGTGTTTGTTTGACCAGATATGACTCTGGGCAGCCACTAAGGGGTCCCTCCCCCAACTCCTCCCCACTGGATGTTGGTGTGTTGGTATTTCTGTCTCTGGTAACTACATATTGATAACATTTAATATCATTTTTGGACTTTTAATAAGGACCAAAGCCTGAACTAATCAATAAGACTGCTTTGTTTTGCTCTAAAAATGCCCTTTTCTGTGTCAGCGACTTGAAAGACCTGTTTATGACAGGTTGCCTATGCCCAGAGTGGTGGGATTTTTTCTTATCTTGATATGCAGAGACCGAGGAAAACAGACACCCCAGAATCTTAATTTCCAGCTGACTCTATCTTGTCAAAGGTCTTGTCTCACTGTGTTTACAGCCTATACAACTAAGAAAATTCCTTTCCCATTTCTTTCTCAAAGTGTATTTAAGCCTTATTATTCTTGAACCAGTCAGATGTTTCCTTCTGGCTCCATGATCATGTAACAGTTAGCTTTAAGGGAGTAAGCAATAATGAATTTAGCCTGTTTGTCTCTTTAAACCAAACTTTCAGGTCGACTATGTATGTTCAGACATTTGGATCTATCTGTTCTTCTGTGATGTATGTATTGCTTACGGTCAGAAGTTGAAAGCCCTGTCTGTTAGTCTTTGTTTCTCTGTTTGTATTTTCTCTAAAGTTCAGGGTGCTGACTTTTTCCCTTGAGTTAAGTGAATGATATATGTGCTTGATTAAAGTGATGGTTGAATTGCTTTCCTTTTAGAAAAGCAGATCTAGGAACCTGTACAGCAGGCTCTCCAGTATATGCTGAGGTCCTTGCTGTTATAGAGAGGAATGATTTATTTTTGTATTTTGTTGCTATTCCATTTATCGGAAGGAGTATGATTTTCTTCTCTCTCCTCCCTTCCCCATCCAGTTAAAGATCTTTTTTCTATGTCAAACATTCATTATAAGCATCAGTTTATTTTGGTTTTTGGCATTCTTGACATAATTCTTATAGGACTATGCCACTCTTTTGGTACTTATTGTTAACTATTTGCTTTAGTTTCCATCTTTTTTTTTAAGAATTCAAATGGGTGGTAAATTCCTTGTAGATATGCCTCAGGGTCTTTAAATAATTCACTTTTTTTTCTCCTTAATTAGAATCATTTATGGTTAAGTCATTAGAGTTTCAGCCTTTAGGGTATCCTATCTCTTTAAAAGAAGTTTTAATGTTTTTATAGAAATCTTGTTTTTATATCACTTTTATTTCCAAATTTATTTTCTCCTCTCCTACTCAGCAAGTCGTTCCTTTAACAAAGAATAAGAGTGTGAAAAACATAAGTTCCAAGAAACTAATTAAATCAGCCAAGTATGACTGTATATACGATGTACCATATGCATAGTCCACCACCTCTGCAAAGAAAGGAGATAAATTTTCTAATCTCTTCCTTCAGTACAAGCTTGGTGATTATAACATCGCATTTAGTTCCCTTTGACTGTTATTATTGCTTTTTCTATTTGCATTGTTTTAGTTATTGTGTAAATTGTTTTCCTGATTCAGCTTCTTTCACTCAGAATCATTTCATATGCATTCTCAAGCTTCTTCATATTTACAGTTTTTTATGGAGCTGTAATATTTCATTATATTCACACATCACAATTTGTTTGGCAGTTCCCTGACTGATCAGCCCCTCCTTCTTTAACCATCCTTCTCTGTAGCCTGTTAGGTCATGAAATTCTACTTATCCTTTGTCTGAATTCTTGAAATTTGTCCTCCTAAAACCTAGGTTGCATGTCAGACTATGCCCAGCTTCCATTTCTTTACATATCATGAACTCTAAAATGACAAAATCATGTCTTCCCAAGGTTCCTATCACTTCTACTTTGGCATCTGGTGCTTTCTTTTATTTTCATTTAACTTTTTCATATGTGTGTGTCTTGACCTCTAATTAGACCATAAATATCATGCCCTTTTGGAAATGAGCTGATGTGTATAGGTGTTCATGGCTAGGGAGAGGCAGTGCCTCTGGGTGGAAGAAGGGTATATGGCCAGAATTAAAATTCATACAAATGTTAAGCTAAAAGGCCAGGCCAAACTAGCTGCCAGGGCATTTTAATAGTGTCCAAATCTGAGGGATTGAGGACAGGGAATAAGCACTGATTATGCATATACTACATTCTAAGCACTTTACAAATATTATCTCATTTCTTATTCTCATTCTGCAGTTGAGAAAACTGAGGTAGACAGAGGTTAAATGACTTGTCCAGGGCCACAGAGCTAATAAAATTCTGAGACTGGATTTAAACTCAGTTCTTCCTGACTCCAGTCGTAGTACCTTCTTTATTATATCACCTAGGTATCTGCAGACGTAGGAGGCAGGCCATTTATTGTAGGTGGAGAATCTGACTGAGAGGTTAATACCTCCTAGGGAAAGATAGAGATTGTGTTTTCAAACTTTCTTTGTGGACATTGGGTGTGTTTCATGGCCCTGCCTTAGGCCAACACTAATTGGATAATCACAGACAGTTAAGATCTTTTGTGTGTGTGTGTGTGTGTGTGGGGTATGGGGGGGGCAGGAGGACTGTGGTCTTGGACCATAAGCTTTGAAGTCAGAATCTGCACATTTTTTTTTTGTTTGTTTCCCCTGCGGCAGCTAGTTCATTGTCATGCACTTAGTGAGAACTCAATAAATATATATTGAAAGAAACAGAAAAATTTCAAGCACTGAACACCAGTGGGATGGATTGCAGATCTAATACATACCTTTCAGTTTTTCCTTGTATGCCATTATGTACTTTGTTGATAGTAGGCTACTGAGAGGGAAAGGAAAAAGTGTCAATTTTCTTAGTTTATGCAGAAAGCTGAACCTGTTAAGTATTGGAGGAGCTAGAAGCTCAGAGAGGGATGGCTTCATTATGTTACTATTGCAAGAAGCCTACTCCTGAAAAATCTAGGAGGAAATGTCATTTAGGGCATAAATGTCAACCTCTCAGTATGTGAGATGATTGCTTGAATGTGTGAAAAGTTGTCCAGTTTGATTTTTTTGTCTTTATTTTTCTCCTCTCTTTTAGCCCTAATTTCATTTTAGTTTGCAAGATCGACAACCTTTCCTTCTGTTGATAGGTAATGTCAATCCACTCCTTCTTTGCCTAAGAAATTTTTCAAGTTCTTCAGCCTCTCCTCTTTTTACATAGGCTAAGTACCTAAAGAGGCAAAAAAACCCCACTGTTCTCTTTTACTGCAAAATGGCTTGAATGAAATATGTGCAAGCACTGTGCATTTTCCCCTAGCAGGCTGAAAGATCTAATTTTAGTTGGATAATATATTCACTGTTTTATGGCAGATTCTCCTAGTGAATAATATTTTGGCCAGAGGAATTTTTTTTTAGAATGAGCTTTTGGTTTATTTTGTTTTCAGATGTTTTGTGAACTGAGGACTGGGTCTGTTTTGATGACTGAGGGACCTAAGTGGAGAATTCTCTGGCACATCATGCCTGATAATCAGAAGGAGTTAGGCTACAAGTAGACCAAAGAAGCAAGGAATAATCCTTTTATATTTATCTTCAGCTGATTGTGATTATATAAGCATAGATCCAGAATTGGAAAATAAACTCAGATGTCATTTAATCCAACTCTTTTCCTTCTCACTTCCCATTTTACATGTGAGGTAATGGAGCAGCAAGAAAGTTGTGTTGAGAAATTGAGGCAAATAAAATTAAGTGACATGCTCGGGGTGACACAGCTCGGAAGTATCTAAAGCAAGATTGAAACTCATGAAGATGAGACTTCCTGACTACTGACTCCAAGTCTGGCATTATATCCACTGTACCACTTAGCTGCCCCGTGACTGGTAGAGGAGGGATTTGAACCAAAGTCTAAACCTACAAATGACAGGACTGACTAAATCATTGTTTGCTACCTGGCTGTGGGGAACATTAACAGTTGAGTCAGAGTTTCTGGTAGTCTTATATACTTCCTGTTCCCTTTAAATTTACCTCTGTACCATGCTCTTCTGAAACTGGAGGTCTGTGTCAATGGCCATGACCATCTGATGGAGATAGCTACATATTATTTCATACAACTTTTGTGGCTGAGGAACACCAAATTCTCATACATTGTGATCTAATTAGTTTGGACCCCACTGATTGGGAATTTGTCACAGACAAGTTTAGAAAGAAATTTACCTTTCCTTAACAAAGTTTTATTTAGAGATCAAGGAAGTTAACAGTGTATGCAAAATTGCAAAGGGAATGTTTTAAATACTTGTGAGAAATATTTTTTTCAAGAACCATCAAGCACATTAGAAATACTATTTAGACATAATTAATGCACTAATTACAAAACATTTTCATTCATTAAATAAATCCCAGGGGACTTCAGCAAGATAATACTTTCACAGAAACTAAAGATTTCAGAGCTTTAAGATATTTTCCTTATTGGCCTCTTTTTACGGATGAGAACACTGAGATCCAAAGAGATTGATGAGAATGCTCCTCATCACGCACACAGCTAATGAGTGGCAACTGCATGCCTAAAACCTAGGTTTTTTAAGTTACTCTCCTACATAATACTGTTTCCCTTTGCTAGTCTAGTTTGAGTTATGGCACATACTTAAAAAATGAGGCAACCTGGCCCAAAAAACAAAGGATGGGCCTGCTTTTGGTACTATCCAATGTTCTTATTTTGTCCTTTAGTTGTCTCAGTTGTGTCTGACTTTTGCGGACCCCATTTTGGGGTTTTCTTGCCAGAGATATTGGAGTGGTTTGCCATTTCCTTCTCCAACTCATTTTACAGATAAAGAAACTGAGGCAAACTTAAGTGACTTACTCAGGGTCACATAGCTGGTAAATATCTGAGACTGAATCTGAACTCTGATTTTCCTGACTCAAGGCCTAGTGCTGTATTTCTTTGATTATGTCTTCTAATTAGGTATATTTTTGTTTTACTTTGTCTGAGACCATGATTGCTTGTTGTTGTAGAGTTGTGTGGTCATGTCTGACTCCATGTGACCCCATGGATTTGGTCTATGGGCTTTTCTTGGCTAAGATCCTGGAATGGTTTGCCAATTTCTTCTCCCCATTTTAATGTGTCCCCATTTTAAAGATAAGAAATTGAAACAAATAGGGGTTAAATGACTTGCCCAGGGTGGCACAGCCAGTTAAGTGTTCGAGGCTGGGTTCAAATTCACATATTCCTGAAATGGGGCCTGGTATCCTATCCACTGCACCTCCTGGCCTCCCCTATCTATCCATGGCTAGGCCACTTGCCACTTAAATTCTTAGTGCCCCAGGCAACTCTTCAAAATTCTAAGTTAGAAGCAACTTGCTGATGTGTAGTAGAGGGAATTTCTACATCAGGGATACTTTGATGAAATCACAGGTCCAGAGTTAAAAAAAATGTACCTGGAAGGAATACAACTGTTTCGATTCAATATGACAAACATTTAATAATCTCCTCTTAGGTGAAGAGTAATATGAGAACTAGAAATGGATTTAGAGACCTAGGTTTGCATCCTGGTTCTGTTACAAGTTGTCAACTCAAAGGCAAATCCTATCAGTATCTTTTGTTCCATGTACCCCTCTGAATGCAGAGTGGAGGGCTCTTCCCACATGTACATTTAGGGTGAGAACTGAGACCATCCATTTCTTTGTTTCCCACTGGGCTACATTCCTTTGGACTTCTTCGTGTCCCCCGCCCCTTCTACACTTAATAAGTATTCATGGACCGATGGAGTTAACCATTTTAGAACTCAGACTCCCTAATTAGATTTTGGATAAATATAAGCTCCTTTTGGACTGTGACTAGCGCCTTGAAAACAACAGATCCTTAAGAAATGGATTTAAAAAGCAAACTGAAGTTGTAGAATGAAGGGGATGAGGTGTACAAGATGCTCTGTAAAGTTCTTTCTAGTTTTTTGTTTCTTTTTTTACCCCTTTTGAGATTGGACCTCCCTGTTTTGCCCAGCTGAAATTATAGGAAGTAATCACTGGCCTAATGTTTTCTGTTGATTGGCATCATAGGAGCTTTGACCTGGTTTGTTTTTAATTTGGGATGGAGCAACTCACCCTCCTCAGATAGTCCGGTTGCCCAAACCACTACTATCTGCCCTTCAGCTCTTGGAGGACTCATCATATTGATACCAAAATTAGCAGCTCAGGACTCCTGAGCTCAAGATATTAACCACCTTCAGCCTACTCCATAGGAAGAACTTCATAGCCTGAGCCACCACACCCAAAGCAATTCTAAATCTTTTGATTCCTTTTGATTGGCCTAAGTGCTAGAGGATATACGTAAAAGCATATATGCATACACGCATACATACATTATGCACATTATATATATATATATATACATATATATGTGTGTGTGTATATATATATATATATATATATATATATATATATATATATGTATTTTTAAATTAAGACATGGTCCTTACCCACACAGAACTCTTTCTTTAAAAAAATTTTTCTTTTAAAAACACAGTATGGAATAACATTCCCTTCAAATAAAGTCAAACGGATGAACTATTACTTACTTAATGTTTTGAGGTATCTACCTGCAGGAGAAGAAGACAAACACATATTCCTCTTATTTCCTAACTTTATGATTTCTGGGTGTGAGTAAGGAAAGCTATTTAGGAGGTAGGGTCTACATGACCAAAATTTCATTTTTCTCCCTACCAACAAATTTGCTCAGAATTTCAGAGGAGCTGAATGTTTTATTTCAAAAGGCAACTCAAAAACAAAACTGGATCCAAGGTCAAGGTGCTGAAACAGTTCAAGGAAATGAAAAGAAGAGTTATAATTTCTATTTGTTTCATTCATTATGCAAGCACTGAAAGGCTTCTTTCTTTATGTTTTGACTGTGCTTTGGATATGAAGGTTTTTCTTCTGAATATTACACTTTGGTTGTTTATATTCTTGAGTGCACCAGTGACTTATAAAAACAATGCTATGTGGGAAGCTTTATGCTGTAGCAAGTCTCCATGCATCGAATTCTGCTTGTAATATTATGGTTGTAGGTAAACATCCCTCATGGCATTAAACTTTTCATATCTTCTGGTCACCAGAATGGAATTTAAAGCAGAGCCCAGAGAATTCCTGAAGAAACATCCTTTTGGAGGAGAGGGCTTGAAATATTCCACCTGGTATATGATTTTCTCTAACATCCTCATTTGCTGGAGAACTTTCATTTGAAGATAGATTTATCTGTGTTTTTTCACATGAAACATGAGCATGGCTTCTCAATTAGCCTCTAGTGGACATTTGTCAGTTGTCCAAACAACAACGTGGTGCAGCAGTTTCACTTTTCTGACAGACTGTTCTGGGAAGACAATGCCCTGGAATCCTGAGGAAGTTTCATGTCAGAGTTGTAGTGTATTAGTACAGCTGTCAGAAAAGCAGTCCAAGGGCCTGCCTGTTTTCTTTCCCACTTCAGCCAATGCTGTCAATCTTTCACTTTCATGAGCACGAAAATGAATCCAAAAACAAGACTTGGAGGAAAAAGGATGTTATTATTTTGGTTATTTCAGGAGAAAGGGACATCTTATTTCAAGTGCTGCTGCTCAATAACTGTTGTTATTGATTCAGAAAATTTGAGTGTTATTCTTCCCTTGGTTAGGTCTTTTTAAAATTACATTGAACTATTCAATCAAGAAATAAGAATTTATTAAGTGCCAAGACACTGTGCTAGACTGTGGAGACACAAGTAAAAAAATGAGTCAGTATCTGCCCTTAGGGGTCTTACATTTAACTATACAGGTTGGGCATTTATCAACAAGTAGTAGTCAAAGAAGAGCTAGCTAACTAGCTCATTGGATAGAGCACTGGGTCTGGAGTCAGGAAGATCCCAGATACTAGCTGTGTAACCCTAGGCAAGTGACTTAACTTCTGTTTGCCTTCTCTACTAAAGAAGGAAATGGCAAATCACTCCAGGACTTTTGCCAAGTAAATCCAGTATAGACAATATGGTCCATGGGGTCATGAAGAACTGGACACAACTGAACAACAGTGGCCAATGAAGGACAGGGATTTTGAGGAGAGTCCTAGGGAAGTAGATTGTCATTTCCAGAAGCAAAGGTAATATTGATCTGATTATTATTCTCTGAGCTAAAGATAGAAGGGGATGGAATGAAGATACATGAAATGGCAGCGAGACTTAAGGCCTGGTGTTCTGGAGGATGGCTCGAGGGGGTGAAACAGGCTCTGGGGCCAGTTTGCTTTCAAAGATGGAGGCAAGGATCGACTCTCTCAGATTTCTCATCTGGACAGCTCCACTGAATCTCAAAGTGGGATTAACTCCTGCCTCAGGGTGAGGTGGGGCTGGAGGCAAGGAATGGAAGTAGGGAGCGCTCTTTGCCACGTTTTCTTCTTAGTGCCACCTCCCACCTCCCTTTCCTGATTTCCGTAATTGCTAGTGCTCTTTTCTCAAATGATCATATATAAGTTGTTGGTGTCGAGTTGTTTCAATCATGTTTGACTCTGTATAGATATGCATATATGATATATATTATATATAATATATATAACATGTAGTATAATGTATAGGTAGTATAATGTATGCAATACATTATACAATAAATTATAATGTAATAGACTAGCTATGCATTATATTGTATTATGTATTAGATAATAAATGTTATAGATTGCATATTCTTAAATGTTATATATATTTATATTACATATCAATGTACAACATACTATTATAATTATGTATTTTTGAATACTGTAATTTCATAGAAATTATATTTGTTAATATGATTAGTACATCATTAGTAATATTATTATGTTAACATAAACATACAATTTATCATAAATATATTTGATAATATATGATACATATAATGGATTTACAATATATAATTACACATCATAAGCATGGGATGTATAAACATAATATTTAATAATAAATATTTTATACTTACTAATACATAATAATATATTACAAACACAATTTATATATAAGCATATTTGATGATATATAATTAGAGTATTTAATAGCATAACATAACATATAATATTATATATGTATATAAAACATGCATACAAGTATACATACATATAAATGTATATATTTATCTGTTCACATGCTATGTTCCCCTTGAGGTCAGAGAATGTTTTTCATTTTTTTTTTTTTACCTCAAGTGCTTAGCAAAATGAACCTGTACTTTTGGGTTTAGAGTAGGAGAGAGGATCCATATCTGTGGTTCATTTCTATTGGTTCTAACTCCTGGTGTGGAAACTTCCTCCACCTATCCTGATAGACAACTCTTCTGTAACCAGTCATCTCAGAGAGTTAACTTCAGGCTCTGGGAAGTTCAATGACTTGCCCTTGGCTACAAAGCCCTTGTGTGGCAGAAGCAAGAGGATGGATACCTATGTCTTTGTGACTCCAAGGGAAGCCTCTATCCGTCCTATCATGCTTTTTCTTGTCTTTCATATAATAAGCATTTAATAAATGTTTATTGGATTGCAGTCATTTACTTTCTCTTCTGAGAAGCTATATGAGTAGATGAGATATTTGGGGAAGTCAAAGGGTCAGTGGTGGTTTAATCATTGGAAAAAGTACTAGAGACATATACTGTTGCACCCCACCCGCCCAAATATTCTACCTCTTTTGTGGACTCATGTATTAAAGAGAACCTCCGGTGAAGCAAACATGCTTCTGTTCTGAATGAGCATCTTATTTTGCTGGGTGATTGAATTAAAAAATCATTCATATTCTCTCAATACTAAAATGTCACCCACATTTCATCAGATAAGAAACTTTCTATAAAGTAATAAAAAAAATTCTCATTAGTGTTTCCTTTGTACCAAATCATTTTAACATTTGAGAAAAATTTCTTCCCATTTTCTAATGCATTGATCTTCACAAAGGTTGAAAGATAATAAAGTATCTGATAAAAATGCATAGCTTTGACCCTCAAAATCCATGTAAGTGAAAGTGTAGTGACTATTTCAGAATACTTAAATCTGTCCTACAATCCTATTTTCTTGACAGGACGATTTAAAGGGCTTTATAAAACAGTCAGGTTGTGCTAGAGTAGACGATATGATCAGGTCATAAGGATTCTAGTGTGTTTGTATATTTAATTGGAATAGTAGAATTGGACCATAAAAAAATGTCACATTTTTACAAGGTATCATGAGGGGTTGGCTACTTCTGAGAATATTTAGTTTAGAATTCACATGCCTAATTACATACCCAACTTTGCTACTGACTTACTGTATGAATTTGGGAAAATCATTGACTATCTTTGTATCTTACTTTCTCCAGTTATGCTTTTGACATGATATTTGTATAGAAGGGGGAAGGGGGAACTGGAAGTAAATAACAAAAGGATCATGAAGTCACAGAAATATAATCCCATTATCTAGGATTAGATAAACACATCAGAAGTCATCTAGTCTGACCCCTTCATTTTACAGATGAGGTAAATTAGACCCAGGGGAGGTGACAGATTTTTTAAGGATCTGATGTAGGATTTGAACCCAGGTTCCCTTACTCTAGAACCAGTGTTCTTTCTACCATAACACCCTACTTCCTCCTATGTTTGTTTGTAGATAACATATTTTATCAGTTAGACAGTCAGTAAGCATTTATTAAATTCCTACAATGTGGCTGGCACTCTATTGTGCTGGGGATATAAAGAAAGTTTGTAAAAACAGTCTTGCCCTCAAGGAGTTCACAGTCCAATGCGGGGATAACATGTAAGTAACTATGATAAACAAACTATGTACAGAATAAATTGGAAATAACAGAAGGAAAGCATCCAATAATGAAAGCCTTCTTATAAAAGGTATGATTTTAGCTAAGATTTAAAGGAAGTCTGGGAGGGTAGAAGGTAAAAATGAGGAGGAGGAACTTTACAAACCACCTTTAAGTAATGAGTGTAGGTGGCACAGTGGATAGAGTACTGGGCCTGGGGTCAGGAAAACTTGAATTCAAATCTGGCTTCAGATACTTACTAGCTATACGGCCCTGGCAAGTCACTTAACCTTGTTTGCCTCAGTTTCCTTGTCTGTAAAATGAGTTGGAAAAGGCAAATCACTCCAGTATCTTTGCCAAGAAAACCCCAAGTGGGGTAACAGAGTCAGACATAACAACAACAGTAACACAAATAAATTTCAACTTATAACACTCAAGGAAGTAGCTGTAGTATAATCAATCACATTCAAAATGAGATCAATCATATATTACATTCAAAAAGTTAAAATTAAGTTCTCTTAGGTGATGAAAAATACTTTTTGATAAAGTATTATACTAAAATGAAAAGTGCTAAACCCTTACTGAACTCTTAGTTGAACTTGTAATTGTATATTTCATATTATATAACACCAGATTCTCCAAATCCCTATGCCTTTTATTTGTTGACTTTAAACAAATACAATGCTTACTGACTCTATTCAGGGTATTTTTACTACATGTTTTGTGAACATAAGGATGAATAAGATACATTATAAGCTCTTGCCCTGAAGGAGCTTATAATCTAGTAGACAAGGCAGTTTATGTTCAGGAAAAACTATATTACAAATCAGTGCGTGAATAAGGAAGTGAGCATGGTGTACTAGAAAGTTAAAGGAGACCTGACTCTGTTTCTGGCTTGGGATGTGACCTTTGGCAAGCCAGGTAACTCCTTATTTATTTCAGCAGTAAAACTAGGGCACTAAAATAGACAATCTCTAAGCATCCTATACTAGTAGAATTTCAAGTGTGAGCCCAAGTGCCATATTATTATTTTTATCAGCATTAGTGGTGGAGACAGCAAAGTGGTGCAATGGCTAGAATATTGGACCTGAGATCAGAATTCAAATTTTACCTCAAGATACTTACTAGCAGTATGACCTGGGAAAAATCATTTAACTTTTTTAATGCATTTCATCTCTAAAATGGGGATTATAAGAGCACCTAACCCTTAGGGCTATTTTGAGGATAAGTTAACACATGTGGAGAGCTTTGCAAACCCTAAAGTGCTATATTAAATACTAGGTTTTATTATTATTGTTATTTGTAATGTAACTTAAATACCATAGAAGTTCAGATGAGAGCTATTATGTTTGACTATAGTTAAAAGGAACTGACACATGAATTTGGAATTGAAAGATTAGATAAGGTTTTAATAGAAATACATGAAAGAAGAGGGAATTCCAGGTAGAGGGAATAATATGAACAAAAGTGTTGGAGCAAGAAAGAGCAAGGGATATTCAGGAAATTGAAATCTGGTTTGCCTAGAGTATAGGTACAAAGTGGGAGATGACACTAGAAGCAAAAGCTGGGTCAATTTTTTGGAGGGCTTTGAATGTGAGACTGAGGAGTCTGTACTTTGCATGGTAAGCAATGGGGCATCACTGAAGGAGTGATACAAACCAAAAGAGCAGTGATACAACCAAAATTGTTCCTTAGAATGATCAATAGACTTGATTGGAGTGATAAGAAGCTGGAGGGAAGTTATAAGTTAAGTTAGTGCTTGAACCATCTAGGCATGTTGATGGTGAGAGCTAGGGTGATGGTAGTATGAGTAGGAAATGGAAGGGAAGAGAAGGAAATAACCATTGATAAAGCACCTACCCTGTAGCAGTTTTAAAGAAAGATGTCTTACAGGAGGTGCGATAAGAAGTTGGCATTGAAAGATTAAGTAGGATTTTAATAGAAAGATATGGAGGTAGAGGGAATTCCAGGTAGAGGGAATAATATGAGAGGAGATATGGGAGTCAGACCAAGAACTTTTACAAATATTATTTCATTTTATCAAACAAATTGGAACAGACAGATCAGATTTTTTTTAATATAAATTTATTTATTTAGCTTTTTACATTCATTTTCACAAAATTTTGGGTTCCAAATTTTCTCCCCATTTATCCCCTCCCCCCATCCCAATACATCAAGCATTCTAATTTTCCCTATCACCACTCTGCCCTCTCTTCTATCATCCCTCCCTTCTCTTGTCCCCATCTTCTCTTTTGTCCTGTAGGGCCAGATGACTTTCTATTCCCCATTGACTGTATTTCTTATTTCCTAGTAGCAACAATACTCAACAGTTGTTCCTAAAACTTTGAGTTCCAAATTCTTCCCATCCCTCCCTCCCCACACATTCCCTTTGGGAAGGCAGGCAATTCAATATAGGCCATATCTGTGTAGTTTTGCAAATGACTTCGATAATAGTCGTGTTGTGTAAGACTAACTGTATATCCCTCCATCCTATTCTGCCCCCCATTGTTTCTATTCTGTCTTTTGATCCTGTCCCTCCCCAAGAGTGTTGACTTCAAATTGCTCCCTCCTCCCATTGCCCTCCCTTCCATCATCCCCCCCCCCACTTATATCCTTCTCCTCCACTTTCCTGTATTGTAAGATAGGTTTTCATACCAAAATGAGTGTGCATTTTATTCCTTCCTTTAGTCGAATGTGATGAGGGTAAACTTCTTGTTTTTTTCTCAGCTCTCCTCTTTTTCCCTCCACTAAAAAGTCTCCTGCTTTCCTCTTGAATGAGATATAAGTTACCCCATTCCATTTCACCCTCTCTCCTCCCACTATATTTCTCTCTCACCGTTTACCTTAACTTCTTTTAAGATATGGTCCCATCCTATTCAATTCACTCTGTGCTCTCTGTCTCTGTGTGTGCATGCATTTGTGTATGTGTGTGCATGCGTGTGTGTGTATATGTGTGTGTGTGGTCCCACCAACTACCCAGATACTGAAAAGTTTTAAGAGTTACAAATATTGTCTTTCCATGTAGGAATGTAAACAGTTCATTTTTGGTAAGTCCCTTATGACTTCTCTTTGCTGTTTACTTTTTCATGCTTCTTCTCATTCTTGTGTCTGAAAGTCAAATTTTCTTTTCAGCTCTGGTCTTTTCATCAAGAATGCTTGAAAGTCCTCTGTTTCATTGAAAGACCATATTTTACTCTGAAGTATTATACTCAGTTTAGCTGGGTAGGTGATTCTTGGTTTGAGTCCTAGTTCCTTTGACTTCTGGAATATCCTATTCCACGCCCTTTGATCCCTTAATGTAGAAGCTGCTAGATCTTGTGTTATCCTGATTGTATTTCCACAATACTGGAATTGTTTCTTTCTAGCTGCTTGCAAGATTTTCTCCTTGACCTGGGAACTCTGGAATTTGGCCACAATGTTCCTAGGAGTTTCTCTTTTTGGATCTCTTTCAGGTGGTGATCAATGGATTCCTTCAATACTTATTTTGCCCTCTGATTCTAGAATCTCAGGGCAGTTTTCCTTGATAATTTCATGAAAGATGATGTCTAGGCTCTTCTTTTGATCATGGCTTTCAGGTAGTCCCATAATTTTTAAATTGTCTCTCCTGGATCTATTTTCTAGGTTAGTTGTTTTTCCCATGAGATCTTTCACATTCTCTTCCATTTTTTCATTCTTTTGGTTTTGTTTTGTGATTTCTTGGTTTCTCAGAAAGTCATTAGCTTCCATCTGTTCCATTCTAATTTTGAGAGAACTATTTTCTTCAGTGAGCTTGTGAACCTCTTTTTCCATTTGACTAATTCTGCTTTTGAAAGCATTCTTCTCCTCATTGGCTTTTTGAACCTCTTTTGCCAATTGAGTTAGCCTATTTTTCAAGGTGTTATTTTCTTCAGTATTTTTTTGGGTCTCCTTTAGCAAGGTATTGACCTATTTTTCATGCTTTTCTTGCATCTCTCTCATTTTTCTTCCCAGTTTTTCCTCCACCTGTCTAACTTGATTTTCAAAATCCTTTTTGAGCTCTTCCATGGCCTGAACCCACCAGACATCCACCTCGGATGTCTGGGATACAGAGGCCCCAACCTCCACGTCTTTCCCTGATGGTAAGAATTGTTCCTCATCATCAGAATTCAAAGGCGGGAACATCTGTCCCCCAAGAAAGTACCTTTCTATGGTCTTATTTTTCTTCCCTTTTCTGGGCATTTTCCCAGCCAGTTACTTGACTTCTGAGATTCCTCTCCACCCCTGCCTAGATCTACCCAGCTAGTGCTTGGGGTCTGAGATTCAAATGCTGCTCCCCAACCTCAGGGCTTTCAGTGGTGGGCGTTGCTGCTATTCAATGTGAGCTTAAGTTCTGGTGTTTGGGTGGGGGCAGGGCCACCTCCCAGGCTCAGTTCCCTCAGGGGGTTTATGCAGAGACCTTCAACAATGGAGCTCCTTCCTGCTCTGGGTGTCCCGGGCTGCTGCTGCCTCTGCTGCTGCCTCTGCCTCTGCCTCCCAAGGGGGCCCAAGCCACGGAGACACCCCGCTCCCCTCTCAGCCGGCCCAGACGTCTCTCTCACTGACCTGGAGCATCTGTGGGCAGAGGGACCTTCGCAGCCGCTGGAGATTCCATCCCTGAAGCCTGCTCAGATCTGCTCCTCTCCGGACCGCAGGGCCAAGGCAGCGCAGGGGTGGGCTCTGCTGTCTGGTGCGCAACGGACCCCTGGGGATGGCTTTCCAGGGCTCTCTGGAATGGAAATCTCCTCCCCTGAGTTTCTGTGCAGCTTGCACTGATCCAGAATTTGTGCGGAGTTCTTTTTACAGAAAATATATGGGCTGTGGGTTCGGAGCTAGCATACGTGAGTCTTTCTACTCCACCATCTTGGCTCCTCCCCTCCAGATTAGATATTTTGAAGAAAGTAATGATGATACTGAGTAGATATTGATTAGATACAGAAGAAAAAACTAAAGGGAGATGGATATATCTGAGTTAACTGAAGTTTTTAGCTCTGGATACTGGATGGATGATGGGACCAAAACCAGAAATAGGAACACATAAAGAAAACCTTGTTTTAGAGTGATAATAATGTCTGAATTTAAGACTGTTGTATTGGAGATTCCAGTGTCATGGAGTAGGACTTGCCAAACTCCATATAAAAGGTAGATTTCCTGTTGATAGGGAAGTGTTCCTGTTTGGAGATGACATGGGGTTACACATCAAGTCCCAGATCACTGCACAATAGCCTCAACGAAGTCCCATGGTTACTCATAAGACAGGCCTAGCAATCAGTGCAGAAAAAACCCAACTTGGCATATGGAGAATGTATATTGTACAGATTAGGACATTCATTTGGATAAAAGCCCACTGAGTTAATCCTTCAGTCTATGTATCTTGTACTGGTGGGTAGGCACTACAGATGGACTGCAAAATGGGCTTAGAATCAAACACTGTAATAGAAGAGCAGGATGTTTTTAATTTGGGAAATTACAGAGTACTTTCAATGTTCCCAAGCTGTTTTCTGATACCCAAACACATCTTTTGAACATCATCATTTCCTTAAGGATATCATATGGCTGTGAATCATAGTACACCATAATCTTTGTTGAATCCGAACTCTGAGTGACTCAAAGTGCAATGGAAACACATTGCACTTTGAGATGCAAGGAAGAGATGTGAGGAAACTGCAACAAATTTTCAAGTTTATAAGAAGTGGAAAAGAAAAACACCATTAAGGAAATGTGTGATCAGAAAAGAAGGTAGGTTGGTTACGTGCTAAGAGTGATGGATAGCAGGCTGCTTAAGAGTCACACTCAGACCAACGGGATGTTAAAAGACCTGTAGGAAGATGTTGGATAGATTCTCTGAGGAGAGAAAGAAATGGACAAGAAATATATGGGATGATAAGGAATAGATGGTCTGGAATTTACAACTGGAGGAAGAAGTACTCACATCAATGAGATCGCAGAACCAATGTAGTATATTGAAGTAATAAAAGGCTATGTAGCAGCAAAAAATGGAACATTATAAATAGCAATAAAAATGGCAGGTAACATAAAAGACAATAGGAAGATGCATTGGGTGGGCATAAGTAGGCTATAACACATATTACAGCGGTATCTTGGCAGAGTGAGAACTGTGTTGGTCTTATATTTAGAGGACCTGGTTCAAATCCTGGCTCAGCCACTTTCTAGTTGCATGACCTTGGGTCAATTACTTCACCTCTTTAAGTCTATTTCTTTATTTATATTTAGTGAGGATGTATTTCACAGGTTGTTTTTTTTAATGTGTGTTTGTGTATAAATAAGGTGTTTTATATATCATAAAATACTACAGAAATGTGAGTTGCTAATTAAAATGTGTGTGTGTTAGAAGTGGTATAAAATACATAAATGAACATTAAAAAGAGATGGTTTGGCTACTTATGTAAGAAAAAGGGGTAAACATGATAAACATTAAGTGCTGCACTTGCATCTATGATATATTTTTTAAAAATCAGAGAAAGCCCTCCAACTTGTTGGGAACACTTCTATGAAGAACAGTGAAAAAAAATGTACTAGGGAAGAACATATAAGTGAGTTGCTATCTGTATAGGTGGAATATTTGCATTATGGCAGGATATCTGGAAAAATGTAAAGCTGAAGTTAGAGAAAGGGTCAGATTTGAGATGCAGATTTAGTAGCTACCATCATAGAGGTTACAACTGAAGCAGTGGAAATGGATAAAATCCCTGAGGAAGCAGGTTAAGGACTGGAAGAGACAAAGCAACTACGGAAATGCACAAAATAAGAGAAGTCAGAAAGATGATAGTAAAGGGGAAAGGAGAGTTTTCAGAAGGAATTAAAAGCTATTAAGCACTATATAGAGGTCAAGGAAGGTATGAACTTTTTGAGAATGTTGGGATTTCAACCATCTTTAAAAAGCAGAGCAAAAGTGGGGAGAAATAAAGGATGATGTAGACAGAATGAATGAAGAGCCATGGTATGGGGAAGTTGTTGGTTGTTGTCCATTCTCAAAGAAGACCAAAATGACATCACCATGATAAAGTGAAATTTCAGTGTGTCCGACCATGGCTGATCAGACCAATACGAGCTTGGAATGCTTTACCACAGGTTGGGCACAGATAGTATATATGAATATTTGGGGTGGATACTCTAAATTTGCACATTCTATGTTTCCTTTGTGTTGTCTCAATTCTACTTTGCTCGTAGAGCACAGCATCCTTTCTGATGTGGGCACAGCATATTAAGTAGTCCTTTGCCAGTGTCTCCCATATTGCACAGTCAAATTCAAAGTTCTTGAGAGAAACCTTGAGAGTGTCTTTGTATCATTTCTTCTGATCATCATGTCACTGCCTGCCCCATGTGAGTTCTCCTTAAAATAGTCTTTTTGGTAAGCTTACATTTTTCGTTTGATCAACATGGCCAACCCATTGAAGCTGTGCTCTCTGAAGCATAGTTTGAATGCTTGGCAGGTTAGCTTGATTAAGGACTACAGTGTCTGGTACCTTATCCTGCCAGGTGATCTTGAGAATCTTCCTAAGACAGTTCAAATGGAAGCGATTCAGTTTCCTGGCATGGCGCTGGTAGGCTGTCCAGCTTTCACAGGCATACAGCAATGAGGTCAGCACAATGGCTCTGTAGACCTTAAGTTTGTTAGTCAATCTACTACCTCTTTTCTCCCAAACTTTTCTTTGGAGCCTCTCAAATACTGAGCTAGCTCTGGCAATGAGTGCATTAACCTCATTGTCAATTCATTGTTGAAATGCCAGGAGCAGAACAGAGGTCTGTCCACAATGTTTGTGGATCTGACCAAAGCCTGTGACACTGTTAGTCATGAGGGCTTATGGAAAATTATGTCAAAATTTGGTTACCCAGAGAAATTCATCAAAATTGCATGTCAATTTCATGATGGAATTTTTGCCTGGGTTCTGGGTGGTGGACAATGCTCTTGTGCCTTCCCGGTCACCAGTGGAGTGAATCAGGGCTGTGTGCTTGCTCTTGTGCTTTTTAGAATGATGCTTTCAGCCATATTGTCAAATGCTTTCAATGAGGATGAATACAGCATCAAGATCAATTACCATGCTGATGGTAAGTTCTTCAGTTTGAAAAGGCTACAAACCAAGACCAAAGTGGAGGGAGTGTTGGTGCATGATTTTCTGTTTGCAGATGATTGGGCACAGTACAACAACTGTAAAACCAATGGAACTAGTTAACTCAGGTGTCTGATATTGAGCCCCAAACAGTTGATTAATTGACTTTTATATTTCAATTGATTGTTTTGTAGACATATTCACAGAAAGATAAAAGAAAAGAAAGTTTTGATAGAAATAGGAACATAGGGTAACAGATATATTTGTAAAATCACAGGATCTTGGGACTGGAAGGAATCTCAGAGGTCATTTAACCTAACTGGGACATGCTTAAAGGTATTTGGAGATTACTTCATCATGGTGTTGACATAATCTAAGGCATTTCTTTTATCATTTTGTTATTTTGCTCAAAGGCCTTAAATATTTCCTAGGACTTAACTATTAAGTGATTTAGGATTTATCTGTTAGAACTTAAACCACTAAGTGATTTTAGAGGTTATCTATTCCAGATCTTTCATTTTATTAATAAAAAACTGAGAGTTAAAAGGGATTTGATTTCCCTGAAGTAACAGTTAGTCAGTCAGTCAACAAACATTTAATAGCACTTAATAGTGCTTCCTATGTACCAGATAACTGCTAGTCATACAAAAACAAAAGTTTTCCTGACCTCAAGGAGCTCACATTCCAATGGGGGAGGCAAAATGCAAAATAAATATGTACATACATGATATATACAATGTAAATGGAAGGTAATCTCAGAGGAAATGCACAGTGGTAGTATAAGGAAGGGGGATCTGGAAAGGGATTTGAAGGAGCCAAGAGACAGAACCGAGGCATTATATAGACAGTCTATGCCAAAACACAGAGTATAGAGATGGTGTGTGTATGTGTGTGTGTGTGTGTGTGTGTGTGTGTGGTCACATGTGGAGAGTTGAAAAGTAAATCAATAGTTAGATGATAGAGTGTGGGAGAGAAGTAAAGTATAAGAAGACAGGAACAGTGTCAAAGGGTTGTAAAGGGTGTTAAATACCAGTAGAGGATTTTATATTTGACCCTGGAAACAACAGAGGAGCTACTGAAATTTGTTGAGTAGGGGGTGATATGGTTAGAACCATGTAATAGGAAAGCCAGTTTGGCAGCTAAACAGAGAGTGGATTGAAGTAGGGAGAGACTTAAGACAGGAGATCAATTAGAAGACTATAGTAATAGTCCAGGAAAGAAGAGCTGAAAGCTGAAAGAGTGGTGGTTGCTTGTGTGTGGAGGAAGGGACATATGCTAGAGGGCAATAGCTAGTGCTTGAACTGAGTTCTTTCCACTACTTAATCCTTACCAAACTCAAATGTTATATTTCAATTAAACTGAATTGTTTATTCCCTATAAATGACCTTTTATTTTCTTGAATTATCTTTCATGGCAGCCTACTGAGATCCCATTTATCTTTTAAGACCTAGATGAAATTATTCCATGAAGCCTTCTGTGATTCTCACCCTTTCCTTCCTTTGATTTCTTTTAGCTTTGTTGTTATTTAGTCATTTATAGTCATTTCCAACTCTTTGTTACCCCCATTTGGGGTTTTCTTGGCAAAGATACTGGTTTGCCATTTCCTTCTCCAGCTTATTTTACAGATGAGGAAACTGAAGCAACAGACTTAAGTGACTTGTCCAGGGTCACATAGCTGGTAAATATCTGAAGCCAGATTTGAACTCAGGAAGATGAGTCTTCCTGATTCTAGGCCTGGCACTGTATCCACTGTGATACCTAGATTAGTACTTTTGATGGGGTACAGACTCTGGGAACCTCTTTGAACTCCCCTTGAATCTTCCCACTTAATCTGGCCTTTCATACCCAAATCTGTTGCCCTTAACCTAGCCTGACCCATCCTTTGATTACTTCCTACCTAAGCTCTCCATTGTTTGATACCTCCCAATTGCCTCCATTTGTTTCTCATCCTTGATTACATCACTAGTTACCCCAGTGTCATCAAGATCCTTCTTAGACCCTCCTCCCAGACTACTAGACCACCTCTAGATCTTTCTCAAGGACTTTCTGTATCTAAGTTCCATGTTGCCTCCATGAAGGTGCTCAGATTTGATCCAGCTCTGACCCTGTCTAGCTAAGATTCTATCTGGCCCTCTTGTTAATACAAGCATCACAAAAGGTGAGGCTTCTTAGGAGTCAATCCAATATGGCGAACCTTTAATAAACTTTGTTTTACTTTGACTGGAAAAAAGCTTGAGTCAAATTCATTCAGCAGGACCTGGTGTGTCGGTATTTTGGGGTCCCGAGCACTCCAAACCTCATTATGGTTCCCAGATCTCAACATTTGGATTCTATCTTATACACTTACCATGTTCTACTTTTAGTAGTGTTTGTATATGTTTGTGTGTGTATATGGACATGTGTTTGTGCATCATATCTCTTCTGTTAACTCTTTTTCATGGGAGAAGCACATGTCCTTTTCATCTTTCTATCTTCTTCAGAGCACAGTGCCACAGACTTAAATGTTCAGTGACTGAAGAAAAGACTGATATAGAACTAATAATCTAACCAATAGATCCGAGGAAATATGCTCAAATAGGCATCCCTGAATTTATACACATAAATCAAGTGAAGTAAAATACTATATGACATGAAAAATTTATTGAGTTTAAAGATATTTCACCTTGAAGGATGTGAATGGTTCAGACGGCTCTGGACTCTCTTAGACTTGGGTTTAAATGATGAAAAATCTAGACTCTTGTCATTTCTCTCTGGTTTGCTTTTGCTCCCACCCATTTAGGAAACTGGCAATTTAAAAAAAAATTAATTTTTGGTTTTCAAATTTAGTTCCACAAGCTTTTGAGTTTTATATTTTCTCTACCTCTCTTTCCTCTCCAAGGAGGCATGCAGTCTGATATAAGCTCTACATGTACATTCATACTAAACATTTTCACATTAGTCATGTTGTAAAGAAGAATTAGAACCAATGGGATGAAACACGAGAGAGAAGAAACAAAACCAAACGAAAAACAGAGTAAGTAACGTGCTTCAATCGGCATTCAGACCGTAGTTTTTCTCTGGATGTGGATAGCAGAAAAATTGGAACTTCTAAAGTTAAACTTAGAGCTGGGCACTGTTTACAATTGCTCATCATGCTTGCAGCCTCAGGCAAGGAATTAAACCACAAGCAATAGAAATAATGGCTCACATCCTTGGCAATTACAATCTTTATTCCTCTGTAGAATTTACTGAATAGTAAATTCTAGTAGCCAAAGTCATGGCTATAGTAGGAAAAGCGTGGGTCTGCTTTTAGTAGCCTGAAGTTCTATCACCAATAGTTCCTAAATTGGCTTACCTTAGGCACAATTCATCACTATGACCTGCTCCTGGCAGGTCCCATTTGCATAGCCCTGGTCTTACACAGTCCTCCATTGATCAAAGTCCTGACACAAACAGCTTTTACTATGGACATACACCAACTCATTGGAATTGGAGCACTTATTTTCCAAATGAGCACTTGGACTTTGATCTTACAGAACTAAGGAAAAATAGATGTTTCCCACTTTAATCTCTTGCTCTAATATTCCTGGCCTAGGCATCTTGGGAAGTGTGTTTATCATCCCTTGCGTATGTCTATTACAAATACATATTGTTTACTCTGAATCCTGCCCTATGACTAGAGACCATCTTGCTATTTGCATCATAGGTCACTGGATGGTTATTTTGGGTGGTTTCTATGTTGTTCACAATATATTTAACACAATGATCTTCATTTACATAATCATTCACTTCCAGTGTCATTTTTTTGTATGGTTGCCTTGCATAAACAAAGTTATAAAGCAGACTATTAAACAAAAAACAAGGTAATATATAAGCGGAGCTCAGATTGTATCCTAAATAAATGAACTGCCATGCAATCACCAAGTCTCCATGACATTTCTGTCTGGTTCAGTGTCATTTGGGCATAGTATATCTATCATTACAATGTGTCACATGGAGATTGCAGAATAATAAGATAGCCATCAGTCTCATGATGGATGATTTGTTAGAAAGATGTAGTTAGGCTTCTTGCAGATAACTAAATAGAACCAAATCTCTGTCATATTTGAATGAAGGGAAGAGAATGACTTTTGGTTTATACTTAACACTCAAAGTTACCTACAGCAATAATGTTTAAATTGATAGTATTTTTTTAAGTATCCCACCTCCTGGAGCCATCTTTCTTTAACTTGTTTTCAGCATCATGGGTCATTGTCACAACACTATCTATGAGTTTCCGTGCCAGGCTATTCCTGGACCTATTAATCAACTGCATATGCTTCTGGTTTTCCACAATGGTGTCATTTTTTGAGTAATATGATATCAGATTATCTTTCACTGATGATGTATTTCACTAAATCATCATCTGAGTGATGATAACATAATGACAATAGCATATTAGCATAATTTATCATTGTTTGTACCTTTGCTCTAGGGATGCTTTTGTAACGTGTAATACCATGGCTGTCATCCTGATGATATATTACAGTAAGACTTCCTTAAAAACAAGTGTTTTGATGGAATAGCATTCATATTAGATGGTACTGCCCTGGGATAAATAGCCCTAAGAAGTTGAGTTCATTTACTTTAGGTTTGTAATGAAGTTCAAAGGCACAACAAATAGTAAAAGATAGTTTGAGGGCAACAGGTGAAAGGTTCAGTTCCAGAGTAGTATCTCCAGACATAATAAATAATGTTTAGCTCCAAATGGGTAAAGACAGGTTTTTTATTCCGGGTAAAATTTAAAAACTCACATCTCTGACAGAACACCAAGGTAGCTTCTGCAGTGTAGTGTGCCAGCCTATTTGAGGAAATGACACCCTGAGTCATGCAGTGGAGGAAGGTCTGTCTGTGGCAGCAGTACTGAAATGATTTCTGAGGACAGATGAAAAGCATTTTCCATTAGAAAATATCCCACTACATAGCCTCCTATGTCACCTGGTTAGCAAAAATTCCTAATTCACCACGGACCTAACGTATTTCAGGTTAGCCAACATTAATGCAAAGGTCATGTGTTGCTGGTGGCATTCAATTATTTCAATTCCTATCTAATCAGATCACACTACTCATGCAAATAAATGTCAGTTTGACTGCCTACAATTACATCAGTCTGCTCAGATTCTTCTCACTCAGATTGTCACAGTCCTAAGACTTTAATTTTAGGCAGCATTGCTTCAGGGGGATAGCCTACGAAAGATCAATTGTCATTTCTTCCTTCCTAGGAAATACTAGACAAAGTATAGAAACCATAGCTCCTTTATCCTCACTCATTTTTGCTGTTATTTTGTGCTCTTGAAACTATCCAAATAATTGCCCTTCAGAAGGTGAGGAAGCATATTCTTATTCCCTCTCCTTCCTGATTAGATTGCTTTTCTTTAAACAGATGCACTAAGAGAGCTGCTAGATTCCCCGTGCCACTGCTTTCTGGCTCCAGATATGCCTTCTTCTCTCCATATTGCTGTTGATGTTCCTCTGTATTTTTGCTAGCTAATTTAAATGATAAGGAGCCCGTGCTGGCAGACACTATGCTGCTCCGTATGGTCTATGTAGGGCAGAACATTTTGTGGGTGCTCAATCTTCTTTATAAATGTGGATCTCCCTGAGCCAGACAGCAAGTTTCCTCATTTATTCTCTTTTGTGTCATCAGACCACCGTAAAGCCTGGACAAAGGCCACTTACCTGCAATGCATGTTGCTATTTCTGTCATTGCCACAGCTGCAATTTAAAACACTGGAGTGGACCTTAAAAAATGTCCAGTGCTGCTGTTGTTGCTTTTATTAATGTCTGGAACACAATGCAAAGGTCTCTCAATTCTAAAGGGCAGTAATGGTATAATGTATGATTTAATAGACATACCATTATTATATATCTCAGTGAAGATGATGGCCACTTCTTTTTAAAGTGAAAAATCAACAGGGAAAAAATTGAAGTTACTGGCAACTAACCAGTCATTTGAATATGAATAAGAAATATAAGATGTGAGAAGCCTTTTCTCCTTTTCCACTACTTTCAGAGCATGCTACCAAATCACAAATAAGCCTGTCAAAGACAAACATTTCAGTGTTTACTACCAGGCCTTACCAAATTATTCAGAAAAGCAGCAGTGAGATTCAGTAGAAAGGGCATAGTTATCTAAGAATTTATCCACCGGAGGGTTAAGGTGTTCAGGATGAGAATGGTTTTTTTTAGATTTACAATATTCATGGCAAATGTCCCATAAAAAAGCTAGAGTCAGATAAAATGAACAAACAAACTTGATTTTGAATTACCCTTTCAGGCTGTACAATTATTTAAAAGCCCTGATCAAATAGTGATTGTTTCTGAGAAATGAACTATATATGATAGAAATGCTTTTTCATACTTTTCCTTCAGAAAATATTTACATAAATTATAGATCTATGTTATTAAAACATCAATAGTTTCTATAATAGTTAAAATATCTTCTGAAGTAATACAATGGAATAGGAAAAGAAAGAAGAAAATAATTTCCTTGGGAGGCTTGTACCTGGAAGCACTATACAACCTGACTGGAGGTAGGTGAATGAAAGTATCCACCAAATGTAGAGACTCTGATAACAGAATCCACATATGCAGGTTGTATTTCTCTACCCTGGGAATGAAGAAATACTTGAATTCATGATGGAGATGACTCTCATGGGAACCTTGCTCCTAGCTGGTGGAATGTCACTCTATTAGAGTCCTGTACTCCCTTATGATGAAACTCAGCTTGACAAGCCTCTGAAAGGAACTTGGCCAAGGGGCGAGACATGAATCTGTCATCTCTGTTTTCTATGCTCTCAATGTGACAGTTTTCCTACTTTGTCTTTAAAGTAGTGCAGAAAATGGGTGTTGTTGTTATATATGGGTCCATGAAGAGGTTCCCATAGAATGAAGGTAACAATACTTAAGCTTAGTGAAAATTTAAGGGATTTTTGTATACAAGGACTTCTTTCCTCTAGGCTCAGCTGAAATGTTGTTTGGGCCCTTCCAAATTCATAGACTATTATCATCATTAAATTGCAACACTGCATGTTTTAGTGCAGTTACAAGAATAAACTGCTCTGCTAAGTTGGGAATTGGGATCATAGCAGTGTAAAAATCAAGTATGTAATTTTTTTTTTCCAAATTCAAAGAAGAATTTGAGGGAAAAATCTAAACTGAAGCCTGGAACGGTCTCTTAGCTTGTGTATGAAGTGACTTACTCTATCTGATTTCTAACTCCAACTCAGGCAAAACCAAAATATATAAAATGAATGAAAAAAGTTGTTTCATTTGGAGTTATCATAGCTGGAGTTCATCTAAATTAATCCTCACATTTTAAAGATGAAGAAATTGGAACCCAAAGAGAATAAGTGAATTACTTTTACAACACTTCACAGCCTGGCCCCAATCTAGTTTTCCAGCTTTATGAAACATTTTATTCTCCTTTCTGCTCTTTGTAGTCTATTGAACTTGGACTTCTTGTTTCTAACACAACACTCCATCTCCCATCTGTGTTATTTTTTTACATTTTTTTATCCCCGAATGTACTCCTTCCTTCCTCTTAAAATCTTTTGTTTCCTTCAATACTCAGCTCAGTTTCTACCTAAAGTCTTTTCTAATCTCCCCAGCTATTATTGTCCCCCACCTCCAAATTATTGTTTATTTATTTTAAATATATATTTTCTATACTTATCTATGTAGATGTTGCCCTTCCTTTGTATCCTTATTGCCTAGCAAAGGGCCTAGCACATAGCACGTAAGTTAACAAAAGTGCATTAACTGATTGATAGATGGAGCTACAACGGGGTATAAGGAAAAAAAAGGGATAGGGTAGATGAGTACCAAAACATCAGAGAGATTACAACATTTCTAAATAAATATTGTAGGCAAAAAGAAATTTGAGCCTGATTCTCAACGAGAGGATGAAACCTCAGCAGGATCTTCTGGAATTGAGAACATCTTACCGGAATGGAATGTAGCAAGTGGTAAAGCTAGGATTTGAACTCTAGTCATCTGACTTCAGATTCATTGGTAAAGTTCAGTGCTCTTTCTTCTCAGAAAGTAGGTATCAAAACAGTCATCTCTAAATTTCTAGCTAAAATCTGATTTTGTTTTCATTCATTTTATCCTTTTCACTTATTAGTTTAGGCATGCTCATGTAATATATTTTTTCAGGAATTCTTCAAATGCCTGTCTTTGATTCAATGTCCATTTTTTTTCATTAATGATTAAATTCAGATTTGCAAAATATGTTATTCTGGGTCTTTCTCTCAATTGCTTGCCAAACTGGTTATCTGTCATTTGAATTGTTGAATATAGTCTTTTTGTGTTCTGGATTTCGCATTGTAGAGTTCCCTACTCATCCTCTTCAGTGGGGGCAGGTGATCTGTGGATCCTTTTTTTTCACTTCTATTTCTTTATTTTCTGAGTTCTGGTTTTCTATTATTTCTTGCATTATGATGTTCAGGTTTTTTCGACTTGTTTGTTTTTGACAATAAGCTATAAATTGTCTCTATAATCCTGTCTTTGAAATCAATGGCTTTTGTTTTTGTGGAGTTGATGTGGTGTTTTAACATTATTGCCTTTCTTCAAGATTGTCCTTCACTCCAGCATATTTGCCTTTCCAGTCTGTTTTTTTTTTTCTCTATTGCTTAATTGGACACTCACCATGGTAGATTAAAGGGTTTTTTTATGCTGTTAATAGTTTCTGCTATGCAGGCCACAAATTTTGCTATTTTCTTGTAATTTTTCTCATGATTCTGATTTCCCTCTTGAGTCATTCTGTAATATCCTCCTTTGTAGAGGGCCAGTTCTGATGGAGTCCAGAATGTGAGGTACTGTCCAGGTTTTACTTGAGACTTGTACTAGCATGAGGACTGACATTCTCAGGATTGGCTCACTATCCCAATCCTGATATGCAAGGATGAGAGCATCCTGACCCTGAATGTGCACCTCAAGGTTGTTATGCAGAAGGAATTAAGATAAGGAAGTAAAAGATGTAAGCTAAAAAAGTTCTTATGGGAATAATCTTGCTTTCTTGCTTAAGAGATTATATAAATCTTGAACCTCAGATCAATAAACCAGTCATGTACAGATTGTACAGGTTCTCCTAGCCTCTGCTGCTATTGTCTCTTTCTTTTCTATCACCACTGCACCTCTGATCAGCCAGTTGCTGGCACTGCTTGAGGTTCCATATTCTGTTGTGCATCAGGCTCAAAGTTCTTGGGACTTGCAATATTTATTTAAGAGATTTGTTGTCTCTCTGATGTTTTGATACTCATCTACCCTTTTAATCTTATTCCTTTTCTGTTGATTTATATGTAAATGCTATGTATTTTAACTGAATTTTCTTTTTGAGTCCTTTGATTGTTTTAGCTTTCTCCTCTTATATCTCTTTATTGTACATTTTTTGTGATTCTTTCCATTTCAGTGGTGGGTTTATTACCAGGGCTGAAACACAAGGCTATTTCAACATTCTATCATGTTGGAGGATTTACTTTTCACTAGCCTCAGTTCCTGCCCCCAACCAGCTTTTGGGAGACAGGACTGGACTTAGTTGGTTTCAAGTTCCTTTTCCTTCAGTCCCTGTATAACCATACTTTCTGGACCTCTACCTTAATTCCCTTTTGTTCTTTAGTTCTCTGGATGAGATGAATAAGTTTCTGTTTCATTTTGTGGTACTGGGGGAAGTTGGAGTGGGTGTTCTGGATTGTGGTTCCCCAACCTAGAGGTCACTCCACTTAGAAGGAATCATGGTTCTCCCTCCCCCCATATTGTCTTTCCTTCTCATGTAGATAGGCAGAATTGACATCCCTTGCTAATTGCAACAGGACATGGGGAGGGACAGAAGGCGGTTATGAAGGCAGATATGGTGCAAGTGAGTTCCAAACGACAAGTCTGTGGGTTAGTTTGTGCAACTTGCTGAAGCATGTAGGATGGTGGGGCAGGGTTAATTAATGAGTGTGTCATCAATTAGTATTCTCTCCTGTTCACTCATAAAGCTGTTCCTTCTTATTTTCTTGTTTTCCTGTTTAAGTCATAGTTGTTCTACTTCTGATACACAATTATTCTTTTTCTTTTTGAGACTTAGTAGGGACTAGAAATATTACCTATTCTTGTTGACTTTACTCTTTAATCTGTTTCCTGGGAGCTGAAAATTAATCAACTATATGGATACTGAAATGAATGCAAAGCATTTTCCTCATCTCTACTGGGAACACCAAGCTTTACATATTATGCAATGAACTTTCTTTGGTTTCCTAAGGTTCCATCACCTGAAGATAGATCATTTGACAAACTTAACCAGCTTCATATAATAACTATTGTTGTGGGTTTAATTTGCACAAAACTACCTTTTTTCATTTTCTGGTCATTTAAAGTGATTAAGTGTGGTAAAAATTAGAAGAAAAATTCTAGGGTTCACAGAGACAAATACCATTTGATTAGAAATCAAAGAAATTAAAATTAAAGGTTTATAATTTCATTTCATTGTTGTAAATGAATAGTAAAATGCTGAAATAACTCCTTTTAATAGGTCAGACAATAGATTTTTTTAAAGCATCCTTTACTCTTAGTAAGACAAGTTTAAAATAAAAACACACTAAGCTTTAGATGTAGTTAATAAGTGAAACAAAATGTTTCAAATAATAAGATAAATTCATTTAAAAATGGGTGATTCCAATCAACTCTAGTGGTATACAGTTGAAGCAGGAGGCAATGTGACATTGGAAATAAGACTGCTAGTCTTGGAATCAGAAAGACCCAGGTCTTCAAGTTCAAGTTTTGCCTCTGATGTATAAATGTATATAGCTGATACATACATATACCTATACATATACATATATGCGCTCACACACACACACACACACATACCTGTATGACCACAGGTCAAGACATTTAACCTCTCAGTGCCCAAAGAAACTCTATAGCTTAGAGATGAGTTACAAATTTGCATTAGGGATAAGAATTTCACACAGAGAGTACTCTACTCAATGGAAAAATCATGTATCTAGACAAAAACAAGTTAAAGTGAATGCTATTATTTGATTTAAGTTGATAAGTTTAAAAAGAAACAAGGGAGAAAAGATTACATATAGCACAGTGTAGAAGTGGCATACTACTACATACTACATATAGGAGGCTACTATTGAAGATTTCTATTAAAAAATGCCAGTGCTAATGGATCATATTCCATAGAGCTTGGTGAAAGCAAAGAAACTAAAGTATATTTTCAATATTTTGAGTAAATTTTTTGCTTGTTTCCTTCAAGTGTGAAACATTACCTAGTCATCATCTACATGTTTTTATTGAATATCTATTGCATAAGGGACTATAGGGAGGGCACATTCCTTGCTCTGGAGAGACGTACGTATATTCATATGCATACATATATAAAAATGTACATATGCATAATTCAGGATCCTTTTCCTGTAGATCCTTTCCTTTTCAGTCAGTAAGGCTAAAGAGAATATACTTAGAAACTTGTCAAACTGTTGAGCTTCCTGACAACTTTTTTTTTGTCTCAGTATGAACTGCCTGCAAGATTTCTGAACACATGAAAATATCCATGGTGCTCAGTTGCACTTCTGCAAAAATAGATTACTTGTGTGTAGAGATGGTCATGGAGAATGAAAGATCCAGGATGATACAAATCAGTCAAGATTCATTGACTGACATATAACTAGAACATTATCTTTAGGGTTTTTTTTGTTTGCTTTTTTAGCAAATGATGAGGCAAAATACAATATTTGAAGAAAAACAAAGAGAAAGAAAAGCAAAACATGATAGGATATAATGCTAGCAATTAAAGTAGCAAAATGGACTTATGGGATCTGAAGAGCTGTTACAAATGAAAGGACTTTCATTTGTCTCATGCCCCATAAGGTACCAAAGGCCTGATGCAAAAATCACTTAGAGGTGAAGGTTCCCTGCAAAGTCATCCACAAACAACTCTACTCCCAAGAAAGCACATCATGGAACTGTCCACGGAATTTTCCCCTTGATTTGTTAGAAAGATTTCTGCACTGTCATAAGGAAACAATCTGTCAATAACATAAGCTAGGAAAGGAACTGAGATTGGCCTACTATAAGGCAGGAAAATTAAAAAACAAAAAAAAAAGGATATAAAGACCAGGAAACTGGTGTTTTGTGATGGTCACAAACTAATCTCTTCACAACAACTGTGAATGATTTCAGTGCAAGCCCCTGAAGTCTTATCTATGCACAAAGCCATGCTGCGGTGTGTCACTACAGACAAATGTGCACACAAAAGCCAGAAGAGATATTGCAAGTCAGCTGTAAACATATCAGTGCTGCAGAAGAAGGAAAGCAAAAGGACTGATGAATCAGAAAGGGTTTAAACAAATCTTCATGGATGGAAAATACGACTTGAGAACTAGAATAAAGTATGCCTGCACAAACTGTCCTGTGGTTTGCAGCATTTTAAAATTGTATGTATAATGGGATTTTCTACACATATACATCTATAGGGCAGGTGGCATAGTTTTGTGGAGATAGTGAGCTGGCCTTGAAGTCATGATGATTTGGGATGAAGTTCAGACTCTAACACATACTGGCTTTGTGACCCTGGGCAAGTCCTTTAACCTTTTAGTGCCCCAGGCAATTTTCTAATATTTTAATAATTTAACAGCTGTTGATTTGCAGTGGTAGCAGGAGTTTTCTCACCAGTGAAATCACAGTTCTAAAAGAAACATGTTTATGTAATAGGATTGGGATAGGAACTTAGTAATTTCATTGCTATGGAGAGCTTATAGATGAGGAAATCCCTTTTATTAATGTAGGGGGAACTCTCTATAACTAACATTCTTAGAGAGTAGGACAGTGGTCCCATACACCTGTCAGTAAAAGAAAAAAATTTGAGCATACATCTAATGATACATGCATGACAACTTAAAAATTATATGCATTATAAAACTTGCACAAAAATGGAAATTGAAAAGATGAGATAAAGAGGAAATAACATTAGTCAATAGTGTTTCCCTGGAGTATATTGAGTAAGGGACTGACATGGGCAGCCACACATTTTAGGGAAACCACTTTCACAAATGTATGGAGAATAGAATGGAGAAGAAAGAGACTTAAAGCAAGGAGACCAATTAGGAGGCCATGGTGGAAAAGCAGCTAGGTGGCAAGTGTATAGAATATAAATACCTGCAATCAGGAATGAGTTCAAATCTTACCTCAGACATTTACCACGTTGCCCTGGGCAAGTCACTTACCATCTGTCTGTCTCAATTTCCTCATCTTTAAAATGAGAATAATAGTAGCACCTACCTTCCAGGGTTGTTTTGAGGATCAAATGAGATATTTGTAAAGTGCTTTGCAAACCTTAAAGTTCTGTATAAAGACTAGCATTATTATTAATTTTCTGAGAGGTGATGAGAGACTGAATTGGGGTAGTGGTGATGTGAATTGAGAGAAGAGGATGGATGCAAGAGATGGATACAATATTGTGGAGGTAGACCTGAGAAGATCTGGCAAATGAATGGATATGTGGGATGAGGGAAAGAAAAGAGTTAAGCAAAGTGCCAAGATTACCAACTTTGGAAGGATGGTGATTCTCTTAAAAAAATAGGGAAGTTCTGAAGAGGAGTAGATTTTTGAGGAAGGTAGTAAGTTCTGCTTTGAATATGTTGGGTTTGAGAAGTTCATGATACATTGAGCTCAAAATGTTCAATATCCCATTGGTGATGGACTGAACTGGAGTTATGAGAAACATTGGAGCTGGATTTCTACATTTGAAAGTCATCTACTTCAAGAAAATAATTAAACCTATGGGAAGTCATCAAAGTGAGAGACTAAACTCTGGTGGAAAAGATGAGTTCCCAGGACAGAACCTTGAGGAATATTGACACTTAGGAAGTTGGATACTGATGATTATTTATCAAAGAATTCTGAAAACCAGTCAGAGGGAGGAGAAACAACAGGAGTGGTGTATGTCAACCTAGTATTGAGGAAGAGACTGTGGTCAACAGTGCCAAATGCTGCAGAGAGTATTGAGGATGAGAATTTTAGAAAGGCCACAGAGTGGTCAATTAAGAGATCTTTGGTAACTTTGAGGAGAGCAATTTCCTCACACATCCTTAGTGCTACGTGCACGTAACAGCATTAGAGGCTACATTGCTAAAGGAAGTGAGATAATTTGGTTTGAGACACATTTCAGTGGAACAAGTCCCATCTCAAATCTGGCTTGAGCTTATCTGGGAGGAGTCCAGGAGGTATTGGATGGAAAATTCTGTTACCACCTCTGGTTAAAAGTTTAAACAAAAGTAGGAGGACAAATTTCATTTTTGTGAAAGTATTTCTTTAAAACGATAATTTATAGAAAAAACTAACAATAGTTATACTTCAAGAAGTCTAAATCTAGAAGTCTAGAGACATTCAAGGTACTTCAAGAATTTATACAATTGTATCTAATTTAAATTTGAATGCTAAAATATATAAAATGAGAATATTTTCACAATGATTCAATTTATTTTTGACCAAATGTATGGAAAATGAAATATCATAAAACATTAAGAGAAAGATTGTCCCTAGGATCAAATATAGACTTCTCTGTTTATATTTTAAAGTCTTTCGCAATCTGACTCCAATCTATCTTTCCAACTTTAATTCATTATTGCCTTTCTTACACTCCATGCTCCAGCCAGATTGGCCTTGTTTGTCACGAACACTCCATCTCTCATGTCCAAGCATTGCACTAGCTGTGTTCCATGCCCAAATGATACTTCCATCTCATCTCCACCTTTTAGAATCTCTTGTTATTACAAAACTCTGCTCCTGACATCTTCTATATGAACCCTTGGCTGATTCTACCAGCTGCTAGTCCCCTCCCCACCTCCCACCATTTTCAGTTTATCTGGTATTTATTTTGTATCTACTTATTTATGATATTGTTTCCCCTGATTGAATGTAAATCCTTTTAAAACAGAGATTATTTCATTTTTATTTTTGCATTCCCAGAGTGTAGCACAGGCCTATCATATAGTAGGAATTGAAATGCTAATTAACTGATTGATATTAAGCTTTAGGTCTTCTAAAACATCAACACTTCTTTTAAAAAAATTGTTGTCTATCCATGCTTTCCTTATTGAGAAGGTTAACTTTTTGAATGTGAATGAAAGACTTTACATTTATCTCCATTTAATTTACTCTTGCTACATTTGACCTATTGTTTCAGGCTGTCAAAGTCTTTTGGGATCCTTTCTGTTATACAACATGTTGCTGTCCATATAAGTTTTGTGTGGTCTACACCTTTTGCAAATATATCATTTTTAACTTTATTCAAGTCACTGAAGAGCTAAATAGAATAGAGATCAAGGAAGATCATTGGATGGGTTTAGTACAGACTTCCCTTCAAGCGGATATCATTAACAATTATGTCTTTTATCATTTTGCCTATGTCATATGGTCATATGACTGTCACATAGTCTTTTGATTGGACTGATCAGTTTCGAATCTACCTAACTCGAAGTTCATCTAGTCCATTTCACCTCATGTTATCTACAAAGACAGTTTTTATCAATGTCAGGTACTTGATGACATCTAGATATATTGTATCTATAACATTTCTATGATCTAACTAACCCTGTCAAAAAAGGAAATGAATTTAGTCTACAATGACTTCTTTCTAAAGATGTCTTACTAGCTTTTAATGATCATTACTTCCCTTTGTAAATTCTCACAAACCATTTAATGACACATTTTGGAGTTTGCTAGAATTTGAAGTAAAAATCATTAATTTATAGTTTGCAGCTTCAACTTGCTTCCTCTGCTTTTGAAAATTGGGACGCTTGTGTGACTTCAATACAGAGACACGTGTTCTTCAGAATTGATTTTGTGTGCTATGAATGGCTACTTGATTTCCTTACCATTTCTTCATTCAATGTACTTGGAATTTGCTCCTTTTCATCACAGTGCTGGCTGTTGTCCCTGCTTTATAGGTAGCTCATAAATGCATTTGTTAAAATTTTTGATAGTGCTTGAGTTGCATTGGTCATGAAGACTAGAGAACTTGTGGATCCTACTTGGCCATCACTCTCCGAGAATGCTTTAGTAAAAAGGTGACAACCAAGGGAAAATTTCTTTGTATCATTAATTCAATATTCTTTAAAATAGTACTTATCGAATACCTGATCTATACAGAGTAGTGTTCTAGGCACAGTGGGGGATGCACAGATAAATGAGAGATGAGCCTACTACTAAGTTTCCCTGCTATAATCAGTCAGTCCATAATTATTTATCAATTACTTGCCATGTACCTAGGCAAAGGCACTGAGGACCAGAAGACAGGCCAAAACTTCTTCCTACTCTCAAAGACCTTGCAGTCTAATGTTGTAAGACAGCACCTCTGGAATAGCAGGGAACAATCTCTCCGCTGCTGGAGAACTATCTCCTCCCTCCCTTGCCATCCTACAGTCCTAGGATCCTAGCCTCAGTTAGGAAAAGAAATAAAAATAGATGCATCTTTTCCCCGCATTCCCCCTGGGATCCCAGTACATCTAACTGTTGATAATTTCCATGAGTCTTGCCTATCAAGAAACTTCAGAGCTTGCTGCTGCTGTAGGAAATACAATATTCAAAAATAAGTTTTTTACAATAAGCCAGGAAACTCTAAATTAAATGGTGGTTATTATTGCCACTATGTTTTCAAACTTGAAGCAATATTCTTCAGCCTTATTTATGACTTAAAAAACTTATCCAAATATAAGAGGCTACTCCTTACCTCAGAGGAGGACTGAACAATATATAGTTCATAATGGTCCAAATAAAAGAAGTTAGAGGACATTGTCTAATTGTCCCTCAGAGGACAATTAGTTCATATATGGTCCATAATTCTCCAAACAAAAGAAGATATTTAATACTTTGGAGGGTAATAAGTCTGAGTCAATAAACATTTATTTAGCACCTACTATGTGCTAGGTACTATTCTAGGCACCAGCAATACAAAGAAAGGCATAAGACAGTCTCTGTCTTCAAGGATTTCACAATATAATTGGAGAAGACAACACAGGCAGAGATTTGACCTTGTATGGTAGAGTAGGCCTGCACAACATGTAGCCCAAGGGTCACTTGTGGCCTGCCAAAGGATATGGGTGGGTAAAATGTAGAAGATATAAAGGGAAGGAGATATGTAATGAACGCTTTGTCCATGCTCCACTTAACCTGCCTTCCATTAGTCCCTATTTTGTCTGTTAGCTACCTTGGCAGGTAGGTTACCACTGTATACGCTCTCCTGTTTGTTATGTGACCCCATGGCAACCAACCTTTATCAATCATTTCTAGTCTGAGAAGAGGGAGAGTCATATCTTTTCTCTGTGTTTTAAGTCAATACTGGTATTGAACAGGGACAAAGTGAATGCAATCGCATGCCAATGCAGCTAATGTCTGCTATGTGACAAGTGGCAACAACATGAGGGATTCTTCCCCTCCGCCATTGTGTAACTACCCTCCAAGTTATATGAGTGTCTGGTGCTTTCTCCAAGGTCAGTATTTTTTTGCCTGTGAGTAGTTGCTAAGGAGATTTTTTGATTCTAACATTAAAGTTTTTGTGGTGACTTTGTAAAATGGGAAAAAGAAGGAAATGAAAAATTAGAACATAGAATGTTTAATCTAGAGTGGACAAATAGATACTTGTTTACTTACACAAAAGAAAAAATATTGTTCATTCTTTGCCAAGAAGTAATAGCTGTTCCAAAGGAATACAGTCTTCATCTCCATTTTGAATCAAAACATCTTGACTTATGCAGATTGGGCAACAATGAAAAACAAATTAAAGTGCCCAAATTGTTGAGAAATCTCAGTGGGGAAGAATGGTTTTTCAAGAAAGTAAACTCAGAAAATGAGGTGGCTATTAAGGTTAGTTATAGAATTTCTAAAGAAATTGATTTCAAACATGACTCCAGAGTACAACAAACTGATTGCTGACAAGGAGTGTCATACAGCCCATTAGCTAAATGTAAACAGTAAGAAAACCAAAATATATTAGCAAAGTAATTATTTTTAACGTTCATGTGATTTCATGACAAATAAAAATCAATTATAAATGTGATTGAAATTTTCCCTTTTAAAATATGGTTTATTTACAAAGTAGTTTAATCATTAATTATACCTTTACTTGGAAAGTGAGCCATTAAACACCTGTGTGCAGCCTGAAGTTTAGCCTGTTTTAATTTTGACCCCTACCTACGGCCAAGATGTGCAGGTCTGTGGTATAGGACTGGGGAAGAGGTCTCCAATGTCCATCTTCCACTCACTCCAATCAGAAGGAGAGAGGGAGCTAAGGGAATGGACTGTTGAGGAGCTGAGAGTTCCAGTAAATTTCATTTTGTACAATGAGTTTCTGGAGATCATGAAGTCCAGAACAGGATCTGTTTAGGAAATGATGGTCCACAGTGGACCAAATATAGAAAATTCTGAATATTTTAGAGGGTGATGAGTTATCCCTTTTGTAGTCATTACTTCTGCACTCATGTTCATGATTTTTTTATGTTTTTTATTTTCTAGAATTTTCCTCAACAGTGATTATGAGGAACTATCTTTGTTAAATGAATATTACTGCATATATTACAAGCTGCTCTGGTAACATCAGGAGAATACAGACAGTAGATATTGCATTAAGGAATGGAAAGTTTCTTCTTAATGAAAAAAAGTAGTAAAGTGTTCATGGTAGCACCGTATCAATGAAGGCTCAGGAAGATCTGAGTTCAAATACAGTATCAGGAATTATTTGCTGTGGGCAAGTCACTTAACCCTCTGTTTGCCTCAGTTTTCTCAGCTATAAAACTGTGATAATGATAGTTACTTCCCAGGGATGTTGTGAGGAAAATGAGATAATTTTTGGAAAGAGCTTACCACAATGCCTGGAACATAGTAGGTGCTATATAAATGCTAACTGCTATTACTACTACTACTACTACTACTAAATATATGCAATCAAGAGAGTTACTTGAATTTTTAATACTTATTTTAAAGTATTAAAAGTCTTCCTTAAAAAAAGAAGTGACATTGCTAATTGCTGCATCATGAAACTGCCTTTTTAAATGAAAATTTCTGCATTTACTAAAGATGGTAGAGAAAGAGAAAAATTCTATGAAGTTTCTCTTTTATACGAATTTACAAAAATGACAAAAAAGAGCTCTAAGGAAGGCTATCTATTGTTTTTCTGATTAGTTTCAAAATATGGCCAGCAAGTTGCTAATGTTTTCTCCATTTTGAATGTAACTCGGTGTCGTCATCTTTGAGTTTATAAATTCTTACAGGCCAACTCCTCATTGTACTGGAGAAAGCATTTTGTTTTGAACAAAACAGCAATGATATACAAGCTGTCCACAGAGTACACAGATGACAGATGAAGAGGAAAATGATTTCTCTGAGAGTTTTTCCAATGTCCTTCACTACAAAAAAATAACCATTATGGTATGTACTTGGTACATTGTAGGCTTCTCTGTTATCACCCACATTCCTCGAACATGTGTTGTTGAGCTAAATGTACCCTTTATTGAACACCAATGATTCTACCCAACATTTAATAGGGCAATTGTTACTTCTGAAAAAAAGGCTTTTCAGGATGAGTATTATAGAGTCACAGCCTACAGAAGAAATTGAGAAGCTCCTTGTTAAACCCTGTTAAAAATGGTGTTTGGGAGTGGAGGTACTGCCTGTACATTTTATGAGAGTAAATAGATGGCATAGTAAAGAGAGTTAACAGGATTTTGTGGGTGGACTAGACATACCTCATTAAACCTAGGACTCTATCTGTTTTCCTGGACTCAAGCACATTTTCTAGTTATATACACACATATATTTGTACATGTATATGCATATGTGTGTATACATGCATATATATACAATACATATATTTGTATGTGTATATACATATATAATATGCCAGTATGCTTATATTTGCACGTGTGTGTATGTCTGTGTATATGTCCATCAACACAGAGTTCCCATTGTGGAAATTCCCATCGTGTACATAGAGAACTGACCATAGCTTGTAGTCTTAAAGACTTACTTGGGACACTTAAAGGTTAAGGGACTTCCCCATGGTCACATAATTAAGATATGTCAGAGTAAGGGCTTTTCAAGTTTTCCTGTCTTTAAGGATGTCTGTCTGTCCACTTATACCATGCTGCCTCTCAGTAGATAGATGGACAAAGTATTTGAATGTTCAAAATACTAAGATACTATACAATATTAAGAACTCATTATGTACTCATTTGGCTATTTGGTATGAGTAATAAAATCTGGCTTTGTCTTAATTGAGGGCAGTTAGATGGTGTAGCAGATAAAGCACCAGACCTTGGGCAAGTCACTTAACCCTGTTTGTCTCAGTTTCCTCATCTGTAAAATGAGCTGCAGGAGGATATAACAACTTCTCCAGTATCTTTGCCAAGAAAACCCCCAAAAGATTCAAGAGTCAGACATGACTGAAACAGCTGGAGCTCAATCTTCCCGTTGCTTCCTCCTCCCTCCTCACTCTAAGATCACCCAGAAGCAAAGCTGGTATTGAACCATCAAAGTCTTCCCCTTGCTGAAGTAGAAAGCTGCCCTTGTGATCCTGTCACTAAGGTGAGGTTTTGTTTTGGGGACTCACTCATTGGAAGTGTTTGTGTGACCAGACAGGACTCTGGGCAGCCACTAAGGAGTCCCTCCCCCAACCCCTCCTCACTGGATTTTGCTGTGTTGGTGCTTCTCTCTCTGGTAAGTCACTCTCAAGCTAGAAGGGTCTAGAGGAGCCCTCAGGCTGGGCCCCAATGGAGTCCCAGTTTCAGAGTGCAGCAGGTTTAAGGTTTTGGGAGAGGACAAGACAGGGGACAGGAGAGAGGAGAGGAGAAAGGAGAGGAGAGGGGAGGGGACAGGAGAGGAGAGTAGAGGAGAGGGAAATAGGAAAGGAGCCAGTAAAATCCAAGTCAAGTGGGCATCTTTTGGCCATCCAAATTTACCTTCCTTTGGAGAGGAGAAGGAAGGGGAGGGGGAGGCAGACAGGAGAGGAGGAGGTGAGTGACCCAGCTAGCATCCAGCCAGCTGCATCTACTTACAGGATTATCAGTAGTAACTGTTGCTGTTTCCCACTCAGCCTGATGTCTTTATTTTTCTTGACCTCATTAAAGGGGCCATGCCCTGGCTACTTCTTAAACAGGCCTGTTCAAAGAATGGGCATTGCCTCACCCTAAGTGAGTGCCTGCAAAGACCTTGGCCTAAATGGCCCACGGTGTCCCAGGGCAGCCTGGGTCAGCTCCAGTCTTCCTGAGGAATGTCAGGTCTCTGGATTCAGATGGCTCTGGAGGAGAAGTGAGGCTGTTGACCTGCACAACCCTCTCTCACTGAAAACAAAGTCAAGTGCAAATCATCATTTCTCTGATGGCATGGTTTTCTTCGGCAACGAAGGACAAACACAATATCTGGTAACTCATTCACAGGATTGTTCCCACAGTGAGACCATCACCATCTTCATTTTTAGAGCAGTATAAGTGGTACCAGGGGCTTTTCAGATTTCCCAGCATCTCCCAGGAAAAATTCCTCTTTCCTTTCACAGATCCTTAACCTAGTTGTCCTAACCTAGTTACTGATCTGTTGATATTGAATCAAGGGTACTCTTTCATGGTAACTGTCTGACAAGACCCAAAGCACTGAAAGATACTCTGCTGTAATGGGTCATCTGCTCTGGTTATTCCATTGTGTAAATTCTGTGTGTTCTGCCTCAGGCTAGGGGCTTTCAGTCAATGGCTTAAGATGAGGATCTTTTATTCATGTTTTATGGAGAACAGGGTTTTATTGTGTTCTAAAGGTTTGTTTTTATTTAATTTTAAAAAATTGAGTGTGTTTTAAAGTTCTACTGTACTTAAAGAATTACAATGTTAAGAGTTGTCAAGGATTGTAGAGGTCATCTTGTCTAATCAAATCTATAGATAGGAAAAATAAGATGGAGAAGTCGATGGATTTGCTTAAGGTAAAAGACTCAGATTCAGATCTCTTGACTTTAAGACCATTGTGTGTGTGTGTGTGTGTGTGTGTGTGTGTGTGTGTGTGTGTGAGTGTGTGTCTGTGTGTGTGTGTGTGTCTGTGTGTGTGTGTGAGTGTGTGTGTGTCTGTGTGTGTGTGTGTGTCTGTGTGTGTGTGTGAGTGTGTGTGTGTGTCTGTGTGTGTGTGAGTGTGTCTGTGTGTGTGTGTGTGTATCTGTGTGTACACCTGTGCAATCTTGCATATTTATGACCACCAGCAGGTTGATAGTCTATGATGAGTTTCACAGATTCTCATCTGAGATGGAGTAATTATGGAACTGTACTTGGTAAAAGGTAGGAATACAGTAAAAGGGCCACCACTTAACTATGATAGATCTTTGGATGACCTGTAGTATTTTAGTTTGGGAATTTAAAAGTTCGGGGGTCTTAGTGTTTCATTGGAAGGTTGCTTGTATGCTAAGGATAATCACACAGGTGAGATCTAAGCTAGCCTTCCTTGCCATTAAACGCTGCCTTTACACAAAGGAGCTTTGTGGCACAGTGGGTCTGGAGTCAGGAAGACCTGAGTTCAAATACAACCTCAGACAGTTACTTAGCTATGTGACCTTGTGCGACACTAGCTTGTGTGAGCAAGTCACTTAACTCTGCCTCCGTCATACATAAAATGAGATCGGAGAAGGAAATGGCAAACCACTCCAGTGTCTTTGCCAAGAAAACCCCGAAAGGGGTCATGAAAAATTGGGCGCAAACCAACAATAAGTGATAAATGCCATCCATTTTCATATGGAATGTGTAGTATTGAGCATGTCCTATAAAGTCTGGGGTTTAAAGAAGTCTGCTGGGAAGTCCCAGGAGCCAGAGACTGCATTACTCTAATGATGAGCTCTATTAGACATCTATTTCAGATCACTGCGTAAAGCTAAAACCAATATCCATTTCAGCATCTAGTTACTAAATTTCCTTAATTAAGTCATCCAATTAATAGACTGGAATCATCATCATCTAAAGTGGTGCTGATAAGTAGAGTTCATTGTATTGTACTTTACTAAGCTCAAATTCAAGTTCCATAATTGTGCCTTTCTGATTTCTTTCAAGACATAAGGACCATTGCATAAGCAGGGAACTGTAGAGGCCACTAATATCTAAAAGAAACATCCATATTCAGCTTCTGTAATTTCAGAACAAACATTATGAATAGACAGTACATTGAATTACATTAACTAAATTTCTGTTTGGATCCAAATGGGAAAGTTACCTGAAATTTAAAGTAATGAGAAGCTCCCACACGCTTTTCAAAAAAAGTTTAATTATGTTTAAATAGGAAGGAAGGAACAGTTAAAATGGAGAAGCACGTGGAAGTCTTTCTGGCCTGTGTATATTAGGAAGATTTAGCACGGAGAGCAGGTATAAATCAATGTAGCATTATGAAAATCATTTAGATGTATAGTCAGTATAGAGACAATAAAGTGCACTTGGTTGGAAGGCAGTTTCCAGGCACTTAGGAAAGAAATGCTGCATTGTTAATATGCTTCCATTATAATTGACAAAGCTACTATTTCCAACAAAATGAATCGCCCCTTAATTATCTAGGCTTTTTCCTTTTCTTAATACAGCATTGGTGCTAGCACTGACACACATCTGTTTTACTGTACAATTATGCTATTTCAAATATATCCATCTTCATATAATCAAGTTATCCTTTATTTTGATTTTAAACATCCTTTATGAATGCACTAATACCATGCTACCCCCCACATTAATCACCCGTTAGGTTGAAGAAATTGTAAGTATGGGGGAAATATATCTTTACAAATAGCATGTATGGTCATCGTCTCTCTTTGTATATGACAGGTCACATAGGGACAGGGAATCAGAATCCTAAATAGGTGAGTGTGATGGGGCATGGCTCCGTGTGTGTGTGTGTGTGTGTGTGTGTGTGTATGTGTGTGTGTGTGTGTGTGTGTATGTAGAGGCTGTTCCTGGAGGAAAACAGCATGAAATGTGAAGTGCACTTTCTTTACCTTTCCCCTTCATGACTGTACCATACCCCAAGCCTGCCATCGTCAGGGTTCCTCCTGTCATAGCGCAAGCTTCTCCTTGAGGCCAACCTCTTTCCTCATCCCTGCCTCCCTAGGTGACTAATTACCTTCTGTCTCAGCTTGATTGCACGCACAATCACATTTTTGTCTGTGTCATTGCCACCATCCCATACTGCCCTTTGATTCTACCCCCAACCCAATTCAACAGCTTTTTAGCCTAGGTAAAAGAATTCTCAATGGTTATTTCTTTGATGGGAAGCAGTGTAAAATTTTGATGTATATCCATCAGTAATATGCTACAATATGGGGTTCCTTTCTTCTCAGCAGGCACTGTACAGAAGAATCGTGGAAGAGTTATCTTTATTGCTATGTCATATCTTCTTGGAGATTCTCTGTTATATATTTTGACCTTTATTTCTATTTCCAGTTATTCATTTCTTTTTGTGTATGTGTGTGGGTTAATCTCCCCTTCAAGAATCTTAGCCTCATCCATCAATGAGTATTTAGTAAGTGCCTACCGTGTTTCCTAATCACTAAATATGAGGAGTGAAAGAGTGTCTATTCATAAAGAGCTTATATTCTTAGAGGAAGGAGCTGACATTCTTATGTCTTCCCTCACTTCTAGTGGTGTGTATGTGTGTGTTTATGTGTGTTTTACTGTTAGAAGTTGTTAAAGATAAGTTTTTCATTCAAAGTAGTTTTCTGAGTGAGCTCATTCCCATTTTGATGAATAGTATTTTTTCATGTTTGTCTTTGAGTTAAAAATTTCCCCTTTATGATCAATGCATACTTCAAATTCTATGTACTTTTAATAATCTTATACTCCTATTTTTAAAAAAGAACCTGTGGGAATCTGAGTTTCTGGGTACAGTCTATCAGAATACAAGGTTCATCGACAAAGTTAAAAGATCCCAAAGTTGAAGAGACACTTAGAATATATGCAAAAGAAATATATGTCAATGGGAAGCAGCTTAAGAATGCAATTCCTTGGACATTCTCATTCTCAGCACACTTTTATTTATCTCAGAAAATGTTTTTACTCCCGCTTTACCATTACAGTCACGTGAAAAAGAAGAAATCTTCAAAGACAATATTTGGTCAATATTCAATATGGAAACCTATTCCAGAAAATCTGCGTATAAGAAAAAAAAACTAAATCAATTCATCCAACATTGTTCAGTGTCTTAAGTCGTATTCTGAAAACGGGAGAGTACTTAGTCTGTTTTCACAGGACCCCAGGATGTTACTTTTATGAAAGGATAGCAATAATGCAACTTTTCTAGGTATTAAGGAAGATTCAGGCAATCAGTTTTTCAAAGTGCCTTCCCCTGCCTAAGAGTTTTATGGTGAAAAGTATAGTAGAAATGCCAGGTGGTTATAGTGAAAGCAACTTGTAAATACATTCATAAAAATTATGTATGAGTGAGAAAATGCCACTACCATATTGTAGTTCAGTTTCCCTTTAAACTTCATTACTTACACATGATTGATTGGCTCACCTTAGCCTTCATGGGATGTAGGAGGGAGAGAGAAACTGGCAGATTAGAAAGCAATAGAACTGTACAATTTTTGGAGCAAGTACCTACACTGTGTTCCTTTGTATGAGCTCCATCATTCCCTCCACTGATCATGCTGGCTTTCCTCTGAACTGAAGGCACATTTACCTCCTCCCCAGAAGGAAAGATGAAACAAGAATAAATTCAGGACCTACTGTTAATGATACCCCATCAGCTCTCCTCACTGAGCAATCGAATGGTTAGATAGTTTCAGAGGTAGGAATAGTTTGACAAAGACTATATGAATTGTGACTAAATTCTGAGTAAAAGGGAAAGGAGTAAGGTATTAGAAGTATAAAGGCAAACATTATGCTTCAGAAAGGAGGATTTTTTAAACTTGGAGTTTAACAGTATTATTTTGTAGAATCATAAAAGCATTTGGGGGTGATTTAATGGGGAAGAACTAGAACCTGAAAATGGATTTGAAAAGGACTTATTACATTATTTTATCCCTCTGGCCAGTGATGGAACAATGAGATTTTGGGCCTAAATTTAATTGGGACTTAACTAGATTCTTTGAAATTTTTTCATTTTTTTTAATCAAAAAAGCACAAAGTCCTCATCCTTTCAGTAACAGCGAAGGGCTGCAGACTCCTTTATGGTGCAGTGTGTTCTACATCAGGCCCAAGGCAGCCACTGTGGTATAGTCAGGAAGAACCAGACTGATCTTAAATCTAAACAGCTCTGTGGTGTGCATTAAGGGGGAGAGGAGGAAAGTGAAGTCCTTTGGGTAGAAAATGATCAGAATCCTAGTTTGTGTTCTTTTGATGTAAAAAAAATCTATGTCTGGATTTCATCCTCTGCCTGAGGCCTTTTACAGATGTCTGTTAACAAATCTTGCTATGCAAAGGGCAGGGTTGTAAGTTTTTCAGTTTTTAAAGATCTATATAATTTAGTATTACCCCCTGTCACCCACAAATGAAGGTATTTTTAAACACCATGCAAGTAAAACCAAGGTTCTCATGAGCCTGGAGAAGAGATACAAGAAATATGAAAGAATAACAGGTTGTGGGTTAAACATATAATATCTGGTTTCTGTGACTTTCAAGGATCATATCATCCAATTAAACATATTGTGATTCACCATCTATGATGCTCTTTTACATTCACTGGAAGGCAGGCCTATGTAACAGAAACAAATGGACAGTGGAGTTAGGAGGGCCCTGTTCTGATATTACACAACCATAGGCAAGACACTTAATCCCCTTAATACTCAGATTCCCTGTTTATAAAAGGGAAATAACTACTTTTTCTATGAGTTTAGTGTAAGGAAAACACTTTGTGAACCTTAAGAACATATATAAATATGAATTGGAATTGTTCAAGCAAAAACGTGGTAGGCCACTAGGTATTGTAACTACTTCATATTTGTTTCCCTCAACCACCATTCCTTTATACGGATGCATAGGAAGTCCAATGGTTACATCTTTCATTTTTTTCTTTTCACTTTTATCATTGTGGAGGAATGGGACAAAATAGAGGGATAAATGTGCTAGTACACGAGTCAGTCAACCTGCTTAAGGATCACATAGTTCTCTTAGACTCAGAATTCTCTCCATTCAGAAAGAAGATTCCTGTTAAAACATGCCATTTCTGATAAGATATACATTTCAGGCAAGATGAGGGTCTTTGTGACATTATTTCCTGCAAGTTCCGACAAGAACCTGTAACAGTAAGTGCCCCAACATACACAAGGGAACCTGCTACCACAGGTTCTTAGATCTGCATTCGTAAAAGGAAAGGCTGCTTTTGAGGGGTTAACAATCACTTTAATCAAGTACATGTATCAATTCTTTAGTCGAGCACATATATCACTCACCTAGCTCAGGGGAGTCAACACCCTAAACCTCAAAGAAAATACAGAGAAATAAAAAGTCAATAGATATGTCTGACCATAATTCAACAGACAGATACAGCTGTCTAACTAGATACCAGAGAGGTAAGCACGACATGTGGGCTCTCAAAGCCAAGGATGGGAGTGGGGTAGGGGGGGGGCTCCCTAGTATCTTCCCAGAATCCTCATCAGGCACTCAAATCTTCTTACCAGAACTAAGCTCCAAAATAAAACCGCACCCTCAGAGTCTTTATACACTTTTGAGAGCCAGAGGGCATCACATCCCTTGAGAACCAGTGCTTTATGAACAGAAGGTGTGGACTTTCTTACAAATCTTCTTAGGCCCCACAATGGATGGGAAAGGTCCTCCCCAGTCACATTCAAATAGAGGTGTTATACTTCTTGATTATACTAAAACAAAACCAGCAAAAGATCCTTGCCATTACAGAACCCTACAGGAAATTTAAGAAGACATAGTCAGTTTAATTCCAGGTCTTTTAAAGGCTGTTAAATTTTGCTTTTTTTCTAACCCTTCCTTATACCTGAGTAATCCGAACTTCATTTATAGGGAAGGGAATAAGTATTTATTAAGCGCCTACTATGTTCCAGACATGGTACTAAGTGCTTTACAAATATTTTGGTTTTTGATTCTCACAACAACCCTGTGAGGTAGGGGCTTTCATTATCTGAAACAGGGGCTAAGTGACTTGCCCAGGGTCACACACCTGGTGAAGTATCTAAAGCTAGATTTGAATTCGGGTCTTTCTAACTCCAGGTCCATTGCTCTATCTACTGTGCCACATAACTATAGGGGGACTGAGTGGGGCACAGGTGAGTGGCAGTAATCCATTAGAGCAGTGGATCACAAGGTGTGGTCTCTGTGCCCCTAGAAGTTCCCCAGACCCTTTTAGTGGTTCTCACAAACTATTTTTATAATAATGCGGTTTTAACTACTAATATGGTAAATAGATAGATATAACCCACATAAACAAATACTCTTGGGTGGGGGTCCTCACTGATTTTTAAGAGTGGAAAGAAGTCCTGAGAGAAAAAATTTTGAGAACTGCTGACCCAAACACCACAGTCCATTAGTGATTAGCAAATATTTCTTTCAAGATAGAAAATAAAAAATGGGGATAAAGCTTAAAAGGATAGAATATGACTGAAAGGAGAGTTGATATTTTATTGCCACATACTATAAATTAAGCAGGATTTTCTTTTTCTGACAACAGCATTTAATCTTGCGTATTTCCTTTTTTTTCGTATATATTTTATTTCTTCCTCCAATTAATGTCAAAACAATTTTAGAACATTTTTTTAAAGTTCTGAGTTCTAAATTCTATATCTAACTTCCTCTCTCCCTCCTCCTTCCCTGAGATAGTAAACAATCAGATATAGGTTATACATGTGCAATTATGTAAAACATTTGCAATTACTCATTTTGTAAAAGAAGACTTGAATAATAGAAAAATGAATGATGTTTCAGTTTGTATTCAAACAATTTCAGTTTGATGTGGATACAATATTAAGGACTGACTTTGTGAAGCCCCTGGTTTATTTTCTAACCTGTGCCCTAAAATCTCCCCTTGCTAAAAACCTTCCCGTTATGCTGGACCTTATAATTCCTTGTCTGCATCCTTCATCCAGGGTGGGCCTTATAATTCCCTGTCCCCACCCCTCATCCTGGGGAATGGAATTTCCTTATCTTGTGTCATTCATAGTCCTCTCTCTGTGTCTTTATCTTGCAAGACTCACCCTAGATCTCCAACCCCCCTTAAGGAGATCCTAAAATCGTCCTATATAAGTCTGGTCCTTTTTCTATATCACTGCCTTTGTTTAGCTCCATGCTCAATCTCAGACCCACTGCCTTTGCATCAACAAAGCTCTCAGTGGCTACAGAGAAGGTCTAAGTGAGTTCATTGTCATTTTGAACCAGCTCTCCCATCTCTCTCTTCAACAAGTTCTTTCTCTGGAGGTGGATAAGTATGCTCTATCATTACTCCTTTTGAATTGTCTTGGATCATTGTATAAATTCAGCAAGGCATTAAGGCTTGGAATAAACATGGTTAATAATTAAAGTGAAAACATTTTAAAGACATCAGATGCCCCCAGAATAATTCTGAGGAGATGAAATTATTGTCTTAATCCTAAACATTAAGAGTCTGGACTACTGGGGTCCACACATCTAGAGTCACATAGGGGAGAAGTACTGAAGCATTCATCCATATAGGAATGACAGATATGAACACTTTAGCTTCCTGTTACCCAGGGCGCATTCTTTCTTCCTTGCCACAGACATAACATGTTGCCCTTTTGCAACATAACCTCTACTTTCCTCTTCTGAAGCTGCATTTGATGTCCATTTTAACCAGATTTAACACATTTAGAAATAAGGGAACTCACACGTTGTGATTTGTTCCTAAATCTGTAACCCACATAGAGATTGTTTGCCTTCCCCATTGGGCCCACATATAGGGCCTAAAATCTATACAAGTTATATAGCCATTATAAACTTGGAAAAACAAAGCATTCTCAAACCTTTTATACATTACTAACCACTTTTCATCCCACGCCTCAAATAACCTATTGTACTCCTATTTCCCTTGCAGAAAGAGGACAAAAGTGGAGAAAATTATAAAGCTGTTGGCCTCACAAAGGATAGAGGAAGATGAGTTAAAATCTGGTCTCAGTCATTTGTTGGCTATATGACCCTGGGCAAGTCAGTTAGCCTCTGTTTGCCTCAGTTTCCTTAATTATAAAATGGGGATAATAATAGTACATAATAGTAGATAGGGTTAGCTATATGACTCAGTGGAGAGTCTGAGTCATGAAGGCCTGAGGTCATGAAGACCTCAGTTCAAATCTGGCTTCAGACACTTACGAGCTATGTGACCCTGGGCAAGTCACTTGCCTCAGTTTCCTCATCTGTAAAATGAGCTGGAGAAGAAAATGGCAAAGCCCTATAGTATCTTTGCTAAGAAGACCCCAAATTGGGTCACGAAGGGTCAAACATGACTGAAATGACTGACCCGCAAGAGCAATAACACCTATTGTGCAGGGTTGCTGTGATCTCAAATGAGATCATATTTGTAAAAAGGGCTTAGCATAATCCTTGGTACACAGTAGGCGCTATATAAATGCTTATTTCCTTCCTCTCCCCTCCCCCCCAAAAGAGAGTGAATCACTTTAATCAATCATTTTTTAGTCCTTACTATGTGCCAGGCACTTGGTATACAAAGACAAAAGTAAATAGTCCCTGACCTCAAGGAGTTTCCATACTACGATGGTAGATACTGTGTACATTCATAGCTATATACATAACATATAAAAACTAGAAATTATCTAATCTCTAAGATTAAGATTTGGTGACAGAGAGTACCAGCAGCTGGGTATAGAGATCATTGGGTTATTTCTTTTGGAGCTCTGTGATGGAGGAAATCAAGAATTCTATATTCTCTAGTCGGATTTGTGTGAGTAGGTATCACGTTTATGGTTCAGTGGAAAGTGTGCTAAATTTAAAATCAGAGGACCTGGGTTCAGATTCTCCATACTAGCTGTGTGACCTTAGACATTTCACCTCACTTCTCTAGGTCTCAACTTCTTCATTTGTAAAATGAATAGATTAGACCAGATGGCCTTGAAGATCCCTTTTAGAGTGAAACCTTCACTTAGATCCTCTGATTCAGCCTACTTTGTTGAATTTTATTTGTGCCTATCTTTGGATCGCTATATCTGTGACAATATCAGCCTGGATCTGTGGTATCTTGGATGTTACTTAGAAATTTGTATTGTGCTTTGGAAGTTTCTTTTAAAAATGTTATATATTTTTAGCACATGTTATTAAGGCAAAGCAGTATTTTTTTGTATATAAAGAAATAAAATCACATCGGATATTTCTATAATAATCAGTTCTCTGTGGTACTATTGGGCAGACCACATTGTACAATTAAACTTGCAAATAAACCCCAAGTGACATTACTAGAATAGAATCATAGAGCTGGAAGGGGCCTTAGAGGTCATTTGACTGAACTTCCTACCAGATTCAAGAATTTATAATAGATGGTCATCTAATCTATTTTTGAACACTTCTTAATTTTATTTGACACCTTACATAAATTATTTTCTTTTGGAGGGTATTAGTTTCCTCATCCATGTATAACAGCAATTCATGGGCAATTTATCCAGCCTCTCACCTGACCCTACCGCCATCATTCAGGAGAACAAGTGGAGACTGGATCCTGGCAGGTATCATTACCAGCGCTATAGCTCCTGCCTTCTCAGCAGCAACAACTATGTTAGAGTCAAAAAATAAAATCTTTTCCAGTAAAGTCCTTGGGATTGACAGATGGTTCAATATAAAAAATGGGTATTTTTGTCAATAGAAATGACACTAAACAAGATGTGTTTGTACACTAGCCTTATCTCTACTGAGTATTCCAGTCAAATTGGATTACTTGCCATTTGGATCATTTGGTTTTACCATCTATCGTGCTGAGACACTCTCTAGATCAATCAGTCAATTTAGCATTGAATAAATGCCTCCTATATGCTAGGAACTGTGAAGCCCTAGGGATACAAAGGTAAAACAAAAAAACATTTTTTTTTCTCTCAAGAAACATATAGTCTAGTGGGAAGGACAATATAAAACAACTCTATATAAATATGATATATACTGGATGGAACTTGAAGGAAGCCAGAAAAACCAGGAGGTAGAGATGAGGAGGGAGAGAGTTTCAGGCATGGGGAGAGGGTACAGGAAGAGAAAATGCTCAGAGTTGGGAGATGCAGAGCCATGTAGAAGCAAGGAGAGTGCCACTGGATTAAGGAGTAGGTGGTCAGTGCTGTTGGTGGAGTAAGATACAAGAAGACTAGAAAAGGAAGAAGAGGTCAGGTTATAAAATACTTTAAAAGTCAGAGGATTTTATATTTGAACCTGAAGGCAAGAGGGAACCACTGGAATATATTGAATGGAGAATAGTGGTGATACGTTTGAGGAAGATCAACTTGACCGCTAAGGATAGTGGACTGGAGTGAGGAAAGACCTGAGACAGGGAAATCAACCATCAGGTGACTGCAGTATCAGAAGACAGGAGATGTATAAGAGAGAAGTTATGAGGGTAGAAAGGATAGGACTTAACAACTGGTTGTGGGTGAAAGACCCCTTGGCATTGTCATTTGACCTGTCAGTATCCCCTAAGTCTCATGGAACCCTTTCAATTTGCCTTGCAGCTGAACTCTGCTCTCAGTGTCGTTCCCCTCCCTAGAATATGAGCTTTTTGAGAGAAAGGATTGTCTCACTTTTCTGGGCATACCTGTAATGCCTAGCACAATGCTTTGCACATAGTAAGAGCTTAATGAATATTTTTTCATTTATTTATTCATCCATCTGTGGAGATCAAGATACACATTTTATTTAGATTTAGATAAATTCTGAGATTTCCTAGTGGCCAAAATGGGTAGGATCAAAGAGAAACCAAGAGGACCTTCTAGATTAGACCTCTAATCTAATTTGTATATATATTGTTTGTACATAGTTTTTGCATGTTGTCTCCTCCATTAGACTGTGAGATCTTTGAGGATAAAGACTATCTTTCACCTTTCTTTGTATCACAGTACTTAGCACAGTGTCTAGAACATGATGGATACTTAAAAAATGCTTGTTGACTTGATTTGAAAGATGATTTTTAAGTCACTCTTCAAAGGTTGGTCCATATGAGTCCATAGCATCACATGTGGGACCATTGGTTATATCACTATAAATGAAAACAGAATACAAAAGCAGCTTGTAGTTAAAAAGAAGGATGGCTCCTAGGTTTTGTTTGGAGGGGCAAAGTAATGAAGCTGTTTTTATAAAGAAACCTCAAAATTTTTTCTTAAAGGTGCATATTTTAGAAATCAATATTTTTCCGATGAGAGTCAGAGTAATACAGTAGATTGACAGCTTGCTTTAGCATAACCCTGGACAAGTCATAACTTTTTAGAGCCCCATGGAATTCTCTGAGATGATAAGTTATAGAATAGTTGCTGATATACATTGGTGTAGAATTTTATACACTGTTGAAATTGCAAGTCTAGACAAAATAAATTAGTTTCAGCAATGCCAAATATAATTTAAAAAAGTTAGAAAAGGAGGTGGTCCAATCAAGTCATGACAATTAAGGATAATAATCTGTGTTCTCCATTGAAACCCATGTAATATCAAGAGATATATTAAAGTTTTCTAGCATTTTGAATGGACCCTTATGGAGAGTTTTATAAGAGGGCATGGGCAAAAGTGGCACAGGACAAGAAGGACTAGAAGTCCAGTGATCTACACCATGGAGGAAGTACTTATGTTGATATCATAGCTCCACCAAAGTACCTGTTAGATGCTTTCTAATTTCCTACTCATTTATTTTAGTTTTCAAAATCTGCTTAATCTTGTTCTATCCTTTGGAATTTTAAGGTTAAACTCTTCAACAGAGAATAGTCAATAATAGGTGAAGGCTCAGTGATTTCCTTAAAGTTGTGAACTCCTGGTGTGGGAACTCCATCCACCAACACTGATTACAAATTGAAAAACTTCTACAACTAAATAAATAAGTGTTAGGGAGTTACAAGGGGTACACAGAGGCTAAATGACATGCACAGACTCACATAACTAGCATTAGAGACAAAATTTAAAGCCATGTCTTTCTGACTCCAAGTCCAGTATTCTATGCTCTATAAGATGCTATCTAACTCTAATATTGAAAAACAGAATCAAAATAGAAGATGGGTGGTTCTACTTTTACAACTCCCCACTTCAAGTCCCATGAATATTCTTGCTTTGTTTTTCTTTTTTTAAATATAATTTCAAAATTATTTTTATTACTCATGGCATTTTTGGCATTTAAAGTCTTACTTATCAGTGAATCAATAAGCTTTGTTAAGCACCTACTTAATTTTCTGGCGCTGTACAAGGTGTGGTTGACACAAAGTCACATAAATAGTTTTCAAGGGCTTCATGGGGAAAAAAAAAATTACATTTTTATTTTGACTAATCTTTAACTGATATTTAGCATTTCCTTCAATGATTTGAAAACATTCTGAGGTAGGGTTCATAGATTTTGCCAGACTACCAAACTGGATCCATGACACAAAATAGGTTAAAGACCTTTGTTTAAGAATGAGATCCGTGAGATCATTCCTATTATTTCTTTGAATCATTTGAAGTCATATTATCTTAGAATCATAGACTTAGAGTCCAACCTCTTCACTTTACAAGTGAAGAAATTAAGGTCCAATGGGGTTGTGACTTTTCCTAGGTGACACAGTTATTAAATATTTGAGGTTGGATTCAAATTGGGATCTTTTGAACTTTGAATTTAGAAATTTCTCCAGTATATTTTGCTGCCTCTGGGAGCTATTCTTCTGAAATCTAGGTTCACATCTATGTCCAACGTCCTCTTCTTTGGCTATTACACATTCTAAGATGTCCAGTATTTAGTAAAACTAGAACCAAAACCAAATTTATTTACAAGTGCCAAGGACTGGCAGATTTGCTTCTCAGTGAAATGACTGGAAGAGTGAAAAGTAAAGGGGCTTAACCTTATAGATAATCAACACTTGAATATGTTTGTTCATTATGATTTAATCTTCATGAAGTCGCTATCGTGGGCATCATCAGCATAAGCATTGAATTAGATAAACAAATAAGCAAAAAACAAAAGGTCTGTGTTTTTGTGGAATATAAACACAAAGAAAAGAGGATTCTTTGAGAAATGCTATGAAATGAAAGCAGTCAGTTGGCATTGTGGTAAAATCTGAGCTCAGATACTTACTAATTGTGTGACCCTGGGCAAGTCATTTAACCCTGTTTGCTTCAGGCTCCTCGTCTGTAAAATGAGCTGGAGAAACAAATGGTGAACCATTCCAGTATCTTGCCAAGAAGGCCCCAAATGGGGCCACAAAGAGTTCGACTTGATTGAAAAACAATTGAGCTATGAAATGACAAAAATGTTTCACTTTTCATTTGGAACATATATATATTCCAATATATATATATTTTAAACTTTGATCCTTTTTGATAGAGAAATAAGATAGAAGACAATAAAGTAGGTGTTAAGAAAATAGTAGGAGCTAAATGAAAAAGTGGGCTAATGAAATAGAAATAATGAATCTGGGAACAGAAAAATGATTTATAATGATAAAAGCAGGGTTTAAATGAGGAAAGATCTTAGGTATTTTTCCTTGCCTTTTTCAAAGTAGATAGGCATGGAGATGAGATATCATAAAATTGACTATATGGTAAAAAGACAGAGAAGAGGGGTCTGATGAAGTTTGTTTTGTTTATGGAAAGCAGAAGGCAAAACTAAAATTGGAGGGAAGATTTTAGTTCCAGGAGCCAAGATGGAAGAGTAAGCAGAAAGCCACTGTCACTTTCCCTTATTGACCTATAAAAGCTCAGAAAATATTGCCTCAGGAAAAATCCTGGAATAGCAGAGCCAGCAGGAAGATGGAGTACAGTAGTCTTTTAGCTTGGGAGACTTGGGGGATTAATAGGAAAGGTCATTGCCACTCTATGGGAAGGGAAATACAGTCCAAGTTGGGCAGTGTCCCAGCAAGCCAGCAGCAAGCTCCACCTCAGCAAACTATCAGGAAATTCTGAGCCCGAGGAAGTGCCAACATCAGGACCCTGATGTGCCTTGGCACAGCCAAGGCAACTGGAAGACTCAAGCTAAGAGAAATACCATGTGCACCAGTGGACAGGCATCCTCCAGCAGCTGAAACTCCATGTGATCCAGCACAGCCTTGGGTGAGCAGGCATCCTCCAGCAAACAGACCCTTTACTCCCCCTGCTTCAGTGTAGCCCTGGGGAAATGAAGAAAAACTACCTGGCCTCAGCACATGCTAGCCCCCACTACTAGGACCCTAGCTTAGTACCAGATAAGCTGTCAGACCCCTACAACCTCCATCTGCCGGCATCCGAGGCCCCAGCACACAAAGCCACTGATAGTTTCCAGGTTCCCATCACAAGAAGCTTGGGACAGTGTACCCTGTGCTCTAGCAGGACAGTTCAACTTCAAAAGTCAGGAAATAGGCAAACATCATGAACAAAAAGCAGAAACAGACTCTGACCATAGATTCTTTCTATGGGGACAGTGAAGATCAAAATACAAATTCAGAAGAGGACAACATTGTTGATATCACTGCACCTGAAACCTCAAAGGAGAATATGAACTGTATCTCAAGCCAAAAGGCCTCCTTGGAATAACTCAAGAAGGAAATTAAAAGTCAAATAAGAGAGGTAGAAGAAAAATTGGGAAAAGAAATGAGAGGTATGCAAGAAGGAGAGTCAGCACCTTGGAAAAGGAAGGAAAAAAATTGACTATAGAAAACAAATCCCTAAAAAATACAATTGGCCAAATGGAAAAAAAAGAGTATGCTGAAAAAAATAACTCCTTAAAAAGTAGAATTGGCCAAATGGAAAAGATGGTACAAAAGTTAACTAAAGAAAACAATTTGTTAAAAATTAGAATTGGGCAAGTGAAAACTAATGACTTTATGAGACTTAAACTCATTTAATTTAAGTCAAACAAAATCAAAAGAATGAAAAAATTGAACATGTAAAATACTTCATTGGGAAAAAAAAAACAGCTGACCTAGAAAATAGATCCAGGAAACATAATTTGAGAATTATTGATCTTCCTGAAAGCTATGATCAAAAAAAGAGTCTGGACAATATCTTTCAAGAAATTACTAAAGAAAACTTCCCTGAGGTTCAAGAACCAGAGGGTAAAATAGTCACCTCCTGAAAGAGATCTCAAACCGAAAACACTGAGAAATATTGTAGTCAAATTCCACAATTATCAAGTCAAGGAGAAAATTCTGCAAACAACCAGAAAGAAACAATTTAAATATCATGGAACCACAGTAAGGATTATGCAGGACCTTGCTGCTTCTATATTAAAGAATCAGAGGGCTTGGAATATGATATTCCAGAAGACAAAGGAGATTGAATTACAACTAAGGATCAACTATTCAGCAAAATTGAGCATAGTCTTTCAGGGGAGGACACAGACATTCAATGAAATAAGAGATTTCCAAACTTTCTTGAGGAAAAAACCAGAATGGAATCTAAAATTTAATCTTCAAATGCAAGAAGGATGAAAAGGTAAACAGGAAAGAAAAAGAGCCCATATTATTCAATAAGGTTAAACCATTTACATCCCTACATGGGAAGATGGTAGTTGAGAACTATGTCTTTAATATGACATTTAGAACACATATATACATAGATCGAGGTGGATGTGATGATAAAAAAATAATTAAGATAAAAAAAGATTGTACTAGGAAAAGAGGAAAGGAGGAGGCAGAAAAGGGTAACTTATATCACATGAAATGGTGTAAACACTTATTATAGTAGAGAGAAAGAAGGGAGGGAGATGAACATTGTTTGAACCTTGCTCTCATCAGATTTGGCTCAATGAAGGACTCTTACACATGTTCAATTGGGTATAGAAATCTATCTTACCCTACAGGAAGTAGGAAGGGAAAGGAGGGAGAAAAAGGCATGGGTCCATAGAAGGGAGGGAAGAAGTAGTAGGGGACAAGGGAAAGAAAAGGGAGGGGGCTGATAGAAGGGAGGGAAAATTGAGGGAGGCAGTGGTCAGAAGCAAAATCAGGTAAAGAGGAAAAGGGAGAAAGGAGAGAGAGAAAAACATATGCAGGGTGAAAAGAAAGACAGTGATCATAACTGAGAATGTGAATGGGATGAACTCTCCCATAAAACAGAAGTACGTAGCAGAGGGGACTAAAAACTATAATTCTACAATATGTTGTTTACAGGAAACACATTTGAAACAGAGAGATACACACAATAAAGTTAAAAGGCTGGAGCAGAACATACTATGTTTCAACTGAAGTAAAAAAAGCAGGGGGTAGCAATTCTGATCTCAGACAAAGCAAAAGCAAAATAGATCTAACTAAAAGGGATAAGGAGGGAAACTACATCTGATAAAGATATCATAGATAATGAAGTTATGCCACTAGTAAATGTATATGTACCAAGTAATATAGTGCCAAAATTGATAGAGGAGAAGTTAAGAGAGTTACAGGAAGTAATAGTAAAACTATACTCGTGGGGGACCATAACTTCCCCTTCTTAGAACTGTATCTAGTTCTAAGTTATAAGTAGTTAGTTCTAAGTTCTAACTACAAAATAAACAAGAAAAAATTAAGGAGGTGAATAGAATTTTTGAAAAGTTAAGATATGGTAGACTTTTGGAGAAAAGTGAATGGGGATAGAAAAGAACATATCTTTTTCTCAGTAGTACTTTGCACCTACACAAAAATTGACCATGTACTAGGGTATAAAAACCTCTCAGATCAATGCCAAAAGGCAGAAATATTAAATGCATTCTTTTCAGATCATGATGCAATAAAATTACATGCAATAAAGGGTCACAGAAAGATTGACTAAAACTTAATTAGAAACTAAATCATTTAATTCTAAAGAATGATTGAGTCAAACAACAAATTCTAGAAGTAAACAATAACTTCATCTGAGAGAATGACAATAATGAGACAACATACCAAAACTTATGGGATGCAGTCAAAAGCAAATTTAGGGGAAATATTAGATCTCTCAATGTTTACACGAATAAAATAGGTAAAGAGAAGATAAATGAATTTCCCATGCAACTAAAAAAGCTAAAAAAAGAACAAATTAAAAATCCCCAGTTAAATACCATATTAGAAATTCTCAAAACCAAAGGAGAGATTAATAAAACTGAAATTAAGAAAGCTATTGAACTAATAAATAAAACTAAGAGGTGGTTTTATGAAAAAACAACATAAACTCAGTAAACTTTTGGTCAAGTTGATTAAAAAAAAGAAAGCCCAGTTACTATCAAAAATGAAAAAGTTGAGTTCACCACCAATGAAGAGGAATGAAAAGGAAATTAAAACAATTATGAGCTCTTCTGCCCATAAATTTTGCCAATAAATTTGACAGTCTTACTAAAATATTTTATATATTTATAAAATATATATTTTATATAAATATTTTTTATATTTACAATAATATTTATATTTACAAAAATATAAATTGCCAAGATTAACAGAAGAAGATATAAAATATTTAAATAACCCCCTCAGAAAAAAAGCATTGAATAAACAATGAGCTTCGTAGGAAAACATTTCCAGGCCCCAATGGATTTACAAGTGAATTCTATCAAACATTTAAAGAACAATTATTATGCTGTACTATGTAAACTACCTGCCCAAATAAACTGAGGAATATTATGAACACAACTGCAAAATATTTTTCACACAAATCAAATCAGATCTAAATAATTGGAAAAATAACCAATTCCTCATGAGTAGGCATATAATAAAAATGATGGTTCTACCTAAATTGATTGAGTTATTCAATGCCATACCAATCAGATTTCCAAACACTATTTTATGGAGATCGAAAAAATAATACATAATTCATATGGAAGAAGAAAAAGTCCATAATATCAAGAGAATTAATAAAAAGGAATACAAGGGAAGGTGGTCTAGCCTTACCAGATCTTAAATTTTATTATAAAGCACCAGTCATCAAAACTACCTAGTACTGGCTAAGGAAAAGAGTAGTGCATCAGTGGAATAGGTTAGGTGCACAAGACACTATAGTCATTGACTGTAGTCATCTACTATTTGATAAACCTAAAGAGTCCAGGTTCTGGGATAAGAACTCACTATTTGACAAAAACTACTGGGAAAACTAGAAAATAGTATGGCAGAAACTAGGCATAGACCACCATCCTACACCATCCTACACCTACATTTACATCCTAAAGTAAAAATGGCTACACAATTTAGATAAAGACTGATACTATAAGCAAATTAGGAGAGCAAGAAAGAGTTTGCCTATCAGATTTATGGAGAATGGAGTATTTCATGACCAAACAAAAGATAGACAACATTATGAAAAGCAAAATGGATAATTTTGATTACATTAAATTTAAAAATTTTTGCACAAACAAAGCCAATGCAATGAAGATTAGAAAGAAAGTAGAAGCCTGGGAAACAATTTTTACAACCAGTGTCTCTGATAAAGGCCTCATTTCTAAAATATATAGAGAACTGAGTCAAATTTACATGAATACAAGACATTCCCCAATTGACAAATGGCCAAAGGATATGAACAGCCAGTTTTCAGATGAAGAAATTAAAGCTATCTACAGTCATATAAAAGAATGCTTTAAATCACTATTGATTAGAGAAATGCGAATCAAAACAACTCTGAAGTACCACATCACACCTATCAGATTGACTAACATGACCAAACAGGAAAATCATGAATGTTGTAGAAGATGTAAAACTGGAACATTAATGTATTGTTGGTAGAGTTGTGAACTGATGCAACCATTTTTTGAGAGTAAATTGGGACCTATGGCCAAGGGGCTACAAAACTGTGTTTACCCTTTGACCTAGCAATACTACTTTTAGGTTTATATCACAAAGAGATCATAAAAACCGGAAAAGGATCCACATGTACAAAAATATTTATAGAAGCTCCTTTTGTGGTGGCCAAGAATTGAAAATTGAGGGGATGCACATCAACTGGGGAATGGCTGAACAAGTTGTGTTTTATAAATGTAATGGAATGTTCTTGTTCCATAAGAAATGATGAGCAGGTGGACTTCAGAAAAACACAGAAAGACTCACAGGAACTGAAAGACTCACAGGAACTGATGCTGAGTGAAATGAGCAAAACTGGGAGAACATGATACACAGTTAACAGCCCTATTGTATAATGACCGACTTCGATAAACTTGACTCTTCTCAGCAATGCAAGGATCTAAAACAACGTCAAAAGACTCACAATGGAAAATGCTATCCACATCCAGAAAAAGAACTATGGAATCTAAATGCATATAAAAAACATACTATATGCTCTCTCTTATTATTGCTACTTTGTTTCTTCTTTCTCATGGCTTCTCCCATTACTTCCAGTTCTTGGGAAGTAATCATGACTGATGTGAAAATATGTTTACAATGAATCCATATGTATAGTCTATATAATATTACACACTGTCTTGGGGAAAGGGAGAAAATTTAGAACTCAAAATCTTATAGAAGTGAATGCTGAAAACTAAAAATAAGTAAAGTTTTGGAAAAATCAATCTTAATATGAGGAAAATCAGTTAATATTTTAGAAAGTATAGAACAGTTTAACATTGCAATGAAGTAAAAAAATAAAGGGAAAGCAAAGAAATGTTTGGGTATTTCTGTAAGTCAAATTTAATGGTTATTAATTCTTTAGGAATTTTCTTACCAATGTTAAATGCAAGTAAGACCATACAATTATTACATATATAGCTCTCAAAGATATTATCATTCACTAGAAGATGAAAGTGAGTATCATATTTTTCCCTTAATGTCCATGTTCTTAGAGAACAGAGGTAATATAGTGCATAGAATACTGAACTTGGAGTTAGAAAGACCTCAGTTCAAATCCTGCCTCAGATACTTACTAGTTGTGTGTCTGAGCAAATCATTTAGCCTTACTCAGCCTTTAAAAATATGGAAAATGGAGAAAATATTGTATAGATTATTGTGACAAATGAGAAAATATCTGTAAAACACTTTGAAAACCTTAAAATATTATTTCAGGGCTGGTTTTATTATTGAATTTATAGTTCACCTCTGTACAGTTGTATTCTGCTATTCAGTACAGACATTCATATGTTAAAAAGATGACTCAGTTATTTTTAACTTCTACTTCTTCGTTTCTCTGTTCAATTCCCTTTTGACAGAGGCAGGTAGTAAAGTAAATGGAGTTTTGATGGACACTATTCCTGAGCGGTTTGTTTTTTTTAATTTGTTCCTGGGAAAGCATCAAGTATATATCTAAACTAGCCACTAAGATTCAATGAATCAGTCACTATAGAGAGTACTAAGTGCCTTCTGTTTACCTGATTATTTACTGTCCAGTGCACTGCATCATGTATCAGTTTATTCTCTAAAGTCGACTTCTACCAAAGAAGAAATAAACAATGAAACAATAAAAAAAATAATTTTCAAAACAATTGCTGGTTCAAAACGAAAATTGGGAAAAAATGTAAAACTAAACTACAGCCCCTATTTGAGAGTTTCCTAACATCTTTACTTAAATGCAGTGAAATAACCAATTGCTGTTAGCTCGTTGGAATGGGAGAAATTTTCTGTCACATTCATTCACTTGAACATTTTCATCTAGATATGAAACAGGGCAATGTGCTGTAGTATAAAAATTAGTCTAACATTAGTCAAATTAAATGGAACAAAAGGTAAAAAAGCCAATTAAGAAATGAAGCATATCTTGTTTTAACTCACAATTTAAAAAAATCAGTCACCACTTTTAACATCTGTTACATATAATTAATTTCCACTTTGAATAAGAATATGTACCCATGAGGGCTGCCTTAAAATACAAAAGTGACAAATTATGGAACAAAAGATTAATAAAATGAGATTAATTGTGAATTTTAAAAAATGCTTCTATGAAAGTCATTTTAATGCTCATTCAGATAACTTGCAATTAAAGCATGAGATCTGGCCTACATTTAAGGATATCTTGTCACTTTTACAATAGTGTGATATTAGACAATGCTAGCATTCAAGGAGTGATTGCAAGCTTCCTATAAATAACTTTATATATGTTTGCCACAATTTTGATGCTAATTATCGTCTGGTGATATGATGGATCTGATTAATAAATCAAAAGTGAATCTCAATTACGAATTCATGCAATCAAATTTCATATGCAAGCCAAAATAAGTCTATGAGATGGATATTTTTTGGGAAATATAGTATAGTTCTAAGGTTATCTTGTTTGAGAAATAATCAATATTTTGTATTATAGATAAGAGGTTTTCTAGATTTTATGTAAAACACAAACTCCTTGGGGTGAAGGTGAGAAGAAAGGTGAGGGATTCTAGGTGGTTTGGTTGTTAGAGTACTGGACCTGGTACCAAGAAGACTGAGGTCAAATTTGGCCTCAGACCCTTATTTGCCATGTAGTCTTGGACAAGTCACTTAACCTCTGTTTGCCTCAGTTTCTCCATGTGTAAAATCAGGATAATAGTAGCACCTACCTCCCAAGGAGTTGTGAAGATCATGCAAGTTAAACATTATAAGGTACTTAGTACAGTGCTTGGCACATAGTAAGCCTTACATATTTATTTAAATTTAGCTATTATTGTTACATAAGGTTAGCTATTATATAGTTAGTAGAGGCAGAGCTTGAAGATATGTTAGATATCATCTTATCCAAACCCTTTTTCCATATGAGGAAACTGAGGTCCATAGATGTCAAATGATTTGTCCAAAGTCATATATCTAGCAGTAGCAGAGCCAGACACTGAAGCTAGGACCATAGTCTTCACATCCCATATTTTTTTTCCTATTGTACCTCTTTTGGTCCTGTGTTGGAATGAAATAAGTAATCTACAGGCCATTTGTTAACAGAGGGAGTTTTACTTAGCTAAAGCGTAGAAAGGATATTCATCAATTATACTGTAGCACTTAGCTAGGGCCAATTCTTCCTCCTTTGTTCTCTATGGAAAACATTTGGTCAACAGGACAGGGAATGGTCATCCTCCCTCTTGGGACATCAGTTAGGTTTGAAGGTCCCTGGGTCCTGAGAGTGCTTTTTCCCTTCTTTTAGTGACTAAGTCACTAAAGCTAAGTCACTATGCCCAAAGTCACTAGGACAGCTGTTTAAAGAGTGACTGAACTTAGTAGAATTCCAGAACTAACATTGTTATTTTTCAGGGAAAAACTAGTCTAACCTATGTTGTGGGTGAGGGTAGGGAGGAAGAGGGTAGGTAGATAGTGGTTCTAGGATTTGAATCTGTCTTCCTGAGTTAAAAGCAGGTCCACTGACTATTATACCCTGTTGTTTCCCAATTGATGTGAGTCATCTAAATGTGATATGTCATTCTTTTGATTGCCAGGGTTGGTGTCTATTAAACATTTTTTTATTATTTATGTAAAATATTGCAAGTAATTGGGATTAAATTGGTGTGAGTACTTTATCAAGTGACATATATTGCAACTCTGTGAGTTGCTGTAGAGGAAAGCCATCCAATAACTAAGCCTCTGGTGATCGGAGTCTTTGGATGATGGTACAAACTCTTTCTAGTCTGAAAGAATAACTTGGTTAGGATATCCCTGTTCATTTGATTTCTTCTGCAGCCCAGTTGATGACATCACAAAAGGGGAAAGTAAAAGAGACAACAAAAGTCTTAATGTATTAAAGTAAGAAGATGTATCTATACTCTCTTAGCACTTTATGAAGCACGCAGAAATTCTCTTTGATGGAATCAGAGAACAACTGACCATTCATCATCAAAAGATTGGTCATGCTCTAGGTAGCTTTTCAAAAGTTACTTGAGACTCCAAAGTTAGTCAAGGAAGGAAGCACCTACAAGGAGTATGACCCCCAGCAATGTAGAGGTAGAGGTGAGCCAAAAAAATCTAGCTCTTCAAAGGAGAGAATTCTTTTCCCTTCCCCTTGGGCTGGTACCAGAGAAGTGGGATAGGGGAGACAAGGATACTTCTCTATCCTTCCCCATTACTTTGTCACTGACATGGGGTTTTGCAATTGGTACTACTTCTCTAGTGGGAAACAGGACACTCAGCAAGGAGTGGGCCACACAATGGGGACATCTTTGAGAAAATTGATCCCTGGTAGCAGAGAAGGGAATCTGCTATTGATTTAAGAGAAAGTTAGCTTTGGTAGTTGAGATTTGAGTGGGCAAGACTGTTTATGGGCTCCAGCTCCATCACCTGTCTAGCAAACATCATACCCCAGGAGAGGGCAACATGAGGAAATGAAAAAAAAGGATATCAAGACCCTATAACACCAAAAGTGCTTTGTCAATGAGTGCTGCCAACGTTTGTGCCTCACAGTGTTCTGTGTGTTTGATTCTTCCCACTTATGCAATTGTGTATTTATGTACCCCAGGCTTATAGGGGTGATGTTTTATAGATACTGATTTTATGATGCCATCTCATTAAATGCCTTTGCTTTGTTCTAATTATGTCTGCTATCAGAATGGACTACTTTAGTAGTAGAAATCCCTCTGAGGGATCCAATCTGTGAGTGTGAAGGGGAGGTACTAGCTCTTAAAGTGGGTTCTATCATGGTTGCAAACTTTGAAGTGAACCCAGCATGATTTCCAATATATAATGAAATATTGAAGTTAGATGTTAATGGAAGGATAAATATCATAAGCTAAATTTATGTTTCCTGTCAATTTAGATACGTTTGGAATAGGAATTTCAAGAATATAAACATTTATTCAAAAAAAAATCTAAATGTTTCTGTAAATGTATAACTTTCTTCCTAAGACTTCTCTGACTCTTTTAGCTCAAGCTAGGCTGACCATAAAAGTCAGAGAAATCCTCACCCTTCATGGATACTAAATCAGCTTCAATTATTTATTTTTCTTTTTACATGTAAATGTTTTTTCCCCTTTAGTTTTGACAATGTGATTTAGATTCTGCCTTGATGAACGAAGCTAGTGGACAGAATATGAATCGAATTGTTTTGACATACATCACTTCTAAAAATAATATTTAAGTATTTTCAATTAAAATATGTACCCTACTTATTCTCCAAAAATGTACCTGCTCTTTGCATTAAAATTTTTCTTACTTTTATTTGTTATTAAATAAAATTAATGTGTAAGTACAATCTTTTTCATTCCCCTCTCTAGCAAGATATCCCTTGAAAAAGAGATTTTTAAAAGAATGAGAAAAATTGCCAAATTCATCAAAATTAAACAATACACTGACATTGTTTGACAGCATATATTAATGTATATATAATTATTTATACATGCATGCATATATATACATATACACACACACACACACACACATATATATATCTATATATATATATAGTTCCCCCAACTCTGCAATGAAGGGAGGGGAGTCCATATTCTTAAATCTTCTCTGTGACGAAGTTTCGTCATTATAGTTTTCCTGATATTCACTTTTATTATCTCAGGCAGTATGTTCAATATTGTAGCAAATCTCCTGGCATCTTTTATAGCTTAATATTCTTAATTGCATCCCTTGACCTCTTATTCAGTTAATTATCATTTAATGGATTGTTGGCTACCATCTGTTCCTTTCATTTCTAAATGTTCTGTATATTTAAGAGGTTCTGTATAGGCCATTAAATCTAAGTTATGTTCTCAAGACTGAGTAATCTCTCATTAAATCAAATTTCATTTCCTTATCTTATGGTTGTCTGAAGGCACTCTTGTTACATTTCCATGATCTTGGCAATGTGCTCATTAAGGCAGATTATAGTATCCCTAAATATTCTAAATTGTCTGAGGAATACCGTATGATCATGTTCATCCTTTGTTGCCAAAGAAGACTATGCCATTAGAGAAATGATGACATGACTTTCACTTGACTTTGTTTTGAGTAAGGGAGGCCTGTGCAGGTCACCAGCCTCACTTCTCCTCCAGAGCCATCTGAATCCAGTGACTAGATATTCATCAGGATGACTGGAGATGACCCAGGATGCACTGGGAGACCTTGGGCCCTTTAGGCCAAGATCTTTGCAGGTACTCATTTAGGGTGAGGCAATACCCATTCGTTGAATAGGACTGTTTAAGAAGTAGCCTGGGCATGGCCCCTTTAATGAGACCAAGAATAGAATGCCATAAAACATATCTGAGAAAAGTCTACAGTTTAACTTGTATCCATATAGCTTTTCATCTCACTTCTTCACTTACTGCTTCTGACCATTGGTGGCTTTAAGCATACATTGCTTATCATTATTCCAACAATCTATTTTCATTATTCTACCTTCCTTCTCCTAAATGTTGATGTGATAATTCACTGTAATTTGGAAGAGGTTCCAGTTTCTTGAAGGGTATATGGACAGAGCACAAACACTGGAAGGCTCTATCAAAGTAGAAAGAATTCAAATCTGTTGCTTGTTGCTGTTGAGACATTTTTCAGTCATTTCCAATTCATTGTGGCCCCATGTGGGATTTTCTTGGCAGAGATGTTGGAGTTGTTTGCCATTTCAAATTTCTCCAGCTCATCTTACAGATGAGGAAACTGAGGCAAATAGGGTTAAGTGACTTGCCCAGGGTCACATAGATAATAAATGTCCAAGGTCAGATTTGAACTTGGAAAGATAAGATTCTGATTCCAGACCCAGTTCTTTATCCATGGTGACACATAGGTGCCTACCTTGGATGTAGTGACTGTCTATTTTTATCTGAGAAGCAGCATAGCTAAGTTCATTGAGGCCCATCACCATAATGTTGGCCACTTACAAAATTATCTGCATCAAGGGTCGTAATCTGCAATTAATGGAAAGAGAAGTCATTTCTGTGCTAGTAGGACTATTTTGAAGTGTGGGAAATGCTGTATCTTTAGGTTCTACTCAGTTTTCAATTCTCATTGAAATAAGCATTTTAAAACAAACAAGCAAACCAACAAACCTGACTGTTTTCCCCCTTGGAAAATGTCTAGTGTTCAATGTACAGTTGGGAGGCTGCTCAGTTAATTAGTAAAATTTAGTCGCTTGTTATTAAGTAATAGCTATTAATGAACTGTTATTATTATATAAGTTAATGGGTATTAACTAATTGATTAGTTATTAATGTTCCATTTTAAATCATATTTTGATATTAATAAGGTCTGAAAAATTTCCATGCCCTTGGTATTTTCCTTTTAAAAATCTTCAGATATTGATTTGTCAACACTATCGCAGTAATCATCCCTCAAGCATAGACCTCATCTACATATACTTAGTCCTAGCCAAATGCTTTTCTTATCTTTGTTTATTTTAGTGACATTTCTACCTTCTTAGAGTTTTAATTTTTGACTGCCACCTCCCTCAGTCTTCCCTTCCTTCTTTCAGCCCCACTCCCATTTACTCCCCTTTACCCTTACTACTTCTTCTGTCCCTTTTAGCCTCCTCTTTCTTTTCTTTTTACCCTCCCTTCCTACTGCCTATAGAGCTAGTTAGATTTCTATACTTAACTGAGTTTGTTGTTCTCTCCTTGAACTAAATCAGATAAGTGTAAATATCAAACAATGATCATCTCCCTCCCCTCTTTCCCTCTACTGTAATATAATTTTGTGCCTCTTCCTGGGATGTAATTTACTATTTTCTGCCTCCTCCTTTCCACATCTCCTGTTACAATCCCTTTGCACCCTTAAACCACATTTTTATCATCAAATCATTTACTTTATACCTGCTCCCTCTATGTATAACCCTTTTGTATATCATGATAAATATATAATTCTCAAGATTAACAAGTATCATCTTTCCTTGTAGGGATGTAAACAGTATGGCCATATTGAATAGCAAGTTTTTTTCCCTGTTTCCCTTTTTATACCTCTCTTGAGATTTGTGTTTGAAGATTGAATTTTCTATTGAGCTCTGACCTTTTCATCAGGAAGTTCTGGAAATTTCTTATTTCATTGAATATCCATCTCCTTGCCTTAAATATTATGCTCAATTTTGCTGGGTAATTGGTCCTTGGTTTTTGTCCCAGCTCCTTTGCCTTATGGGATATCATATTCCAATTCCTTCGATCTTTTAATGTAGAAGCTGCAAAGTCCTGTGTGATCCTTACTGTAGCTCCTTGATATTTTAATGGTTTTTTTCTGGTTGCCTGTAATATTTTCTACTTCACTTGATAGTTCTGGAATTTGGCAACAATATTCCTTGGTGTTTTCAGTTTGAAATCCCTTTCAGGAGATGAACGGTGGATTCTTTTGATAAGTATTTCACCCTCTGATTCTAGGACTTCTGGGCAGTTTTCCTTGATGATTTCTTGGAAGATATTGTCCAGGCTCTTTTTTTTCATCATGATTTTCTGGTAGACCAATAATTCTTAGATTTTTCTCCTGGATCTTTTTTCCAATTCAGTTGTTTTTCCAATTAGATTTTTTACATTCTCTTCCATTTTTTCATTCTTTTGCTTCTGTTTGACTGATTCTTGATGTCTCATAGAATCATTAGCTTCTACTTGCCCAGTTCTCATTATTCTCAAATTGTTTTCTTCAGTTAACTTTTGCATCTCCTTTTCTGTCTGTCCAATTTTTCCTTTTAAGGATTTATTTTCTTCTGTTAGTTTTTGTACTTCCTTTTCCATTCGTCCAATTTTCCTTTTTAAGGAGCTGTTTTCTTCAATGAATTCTTTTTTCATATTTTTAAAATCATTGGCATTTTTTCTTCCATTTCTCTAATCTGGCTTTTAAAATCCTTCTTCAACTCTTTCAAGAATGCTCTTTGTGCTTGTGATCAGTTCATATTCCCTTATGAAGTTTCAGATGGGGGTACATTCTCAATGCTGACCTTCTTGGTATTTGTGATTTGGTCCTTGTCCCCATAGAAAGATTCCATGGTCTTTTCTTTTCTGCTTTGCTTCTTACTCATGATGATGATGGTTATCCATTTCCTGGCTTTTAAAGTAGATCTCTGCTTCTATGGCACAAGAAACTCTGTCCCACAGTTCTTATGCCTTGAACTTGAGACTTTGCGTATTGTGGCCCTCTAGATTTTTCAGCTAGAAGCTAAAATGCTGCAGTTTACCTGGTTCTGAGCTGGCTGATGTGAGAAAGCAAAGACCAGATGAAGTCTTTCTGGGTTTCCCCAGAGTTGTACTGGAGCTAGCTGTATTTAGTGTGGATGAGGGGTAGTTTGGCTACAGGAGGTCTCTTCTGCTGAGTTAGAGTACAGACAAGCTCAGTAGTTGATGACCCATCTGCACTAGTGTCTTTCTGATTCTCTTGGGGTACTGAGGTACGCTTAGGGTCCTGGTGTTGATGGTTGCACGATCCACCTGCCTGGGGCTCAGGATCCCCTCCTGCTTTGCTGAGGTGGGGCAGTCTGGGACAGCTCCAGTCCTGTGTTTGCCTCTTTTAGCCACAGCCAGAGGGCTCCTCCTTGCAATTTTCCTAGCTTCACATGCTAAGAGATTGTTTGCCTCTTCTGCTGATCCCACTGTTCCAGGGATTTTCTGGGGAAATATTTTATGGGTCTTTCAAGATCAACAAGGGGATGGTGAGAGCATTTACTGATCACTCCATCATCTTGGCTCCTGGAAGTTCAAGTAGGGGACTTACAGATATTTAATCTGTGAGCTGATAGTCTCAGGAACAGCCACTGCAGATACACGGGGCTCTGTGGCTCTCACTTGCTCAGTTCCACTGGACTCTCATTCTGGGTTGATATGCCCAAAATTCCACAGTGCAGCTGCTGCCTCAGAGTGCCCAGGGCTTCCTGCTCAACCCTGCTGTAACAGGGACATGCTGGTACTGACATTTCCACCTTCTTTATAAACCCAGCTGAAACTGTGATGTTAGAGTTAAAGAGCAATAGTGCCATTGTTTTAATAAAAAAACAATTTATAATGATTTCTTGAAAATATTTTCATTTTTTCTTTTGGGTCCCTCCATTTTTGACTTTGAATGCCATTGGAATAACTGCTCAGGTAGTTATCTTGTTAGATTTTCTTCTGACTTTATCCTCTGCTGCTTCCTTCTGATTTATAAGCAGACACAGTTTATCATTTTCCATTAGCCTTCCTTTAAAATTTTCCAAATGACTTTTAATTCATTGTATTGCTTTTGTCTGTCATCAATATCTGTTTGGTGACTAAATCATATACTTAATATATTTTAAATAATATATATGTATTTACATATATGTTTATAGTCTGACCTGGAGTCAGGAGGGTAATTTCAAAACTGACTTAAGATGTGTACAGTCTAGCTATGTGACTTTGGACAAGTCATTTAACTTCTGCCTCTCTCAGTTTCCTCATTGATAAAAGAGCACTTGCCTCCTTAGCTTGTTTGGAGAGATACTATAAAATGTTTTGCAAGCCTTAAGGTGCAATATAAATGATAGCTACTTTCTATTATTATGAGTAGTTTTGTGCTGGATTTGAATTTACATTTAATTTTTATAGTTATTGCTACTGATGCCATTTCCATTGTCCATTTCTAATTTTTCTATTTTCAAATAGTTATTTAAATAATTCAGGTTTAAGTTGTTTCAGTTGAGTACCCTATATTTTCTTCATTATTACTTAATTTTTTTTTACCAGTTCCGATTTTAATTATGAAAAGTCAATAGTCTAACAAGATAGAGATGGTCAACTCAGGAATAACTTCCACACCAGTAACATATAAATCTATTTTGTTCTTTATGATATGTGCTATGTACATGCCTATCAATTCTATTTTTTGAAGAAAATGTCTTAAGTTTTAGTATTCTGCATTATCTCAAGCCACATATTTCTCTCCATCTTCCTTTTCCCTATCTTTGTTCTAAAGTTACCAATGATCACATAGTGTGTTGATTTAATTCGGAAAGTTTTATCAAACTGGAAATCTTCTTTTGTTATAGACAACTATCTATCAAATATACTTTATTGCCATATTACATACATTTTCTTTCCTCAAAATGAAAACATTGAGTGGTTTTCCCCCCACTTGTTTCAAAGGCTTTAAGGAAGCAATGTGGAGCTGTAGAAAATTTTAAAAAAAGTAATGAAATAGGAATTATTACACTTGGGGTCTAGTCCCTGATGTGTCACTTAAGAGTCAACTTATTTAAATTCATTGGGCTTCTTATTTTTCAGAGATTATGTTGTTCACCCTGCCCATTTCATGGGGACTTTGTGATGATGAAATTAGATTATGTATGTGAAAGCTATTTGAAAACTACAACCCTCTAAAAAAACCAAGTTAAATGGAATAATATATGCAAAGAAAGACATTCTGAATTCAGTGCTCACTATTGATTATTGTTTGGGTCTCGACTTATTCATTTATGGAATTTCTTGATATAAAAAAGCAAAGAATGTTTTCATGATGACACTCATAGTTTGGTCATTTCAGCACCATGGACAGTATAGGCTATTAAAGTTTGACACTAACCCTGGGCAGTTGTATGGAATACTTCATTCACATTAAGCTCTTTCATAATAGTAATTTATTTTTGATTTTTTTGTTGATTAGGTCAGAGATATTAGGTGATTTTCTTGGTTTTTTTGCTATCAATATTAATATTAAGCAATTCTCAGTAAACACCAATATAGCCATTCCAATTTCATTGTAACTACCGCTTCTCCTCTAATTTTGTGCTTTTGCTGAAGGAAAAAAACATCAGTAGCAAAAAAATAAGCCATGTATTCACCATCAATGTCACTTCCATTTCCTGAATTGTTTCAATGAGTCGATCAGTAAACAAGCATTTAGTGATCACTTAGTAAGCACTGAACACTGCACTAAGCACTAAGGACACAAAGAAAGACAAAAATAATGTCCATACCACACCCCCTCCGCTCACTTTTTATTGAGGGAAATAACCTACAAGTACTATGTACATACAGGGTACCTACATTTGATTACTTTAAATACAATGTAAATGGAAGATAATGTTAGGGGAAGGCAGCAGCAATGTGAGAGACCAGGAAAGGTTCTGATGAAGTGTTACTCTAGGTCTACTATATACAGATACTTAAACAGCTGGGGTCACTGAACAGCGGAATCACTATGAGGCAGTTTCTAATTGATCTTTCCTAGCAAATTAGTTTATGCTAAATTGAATAGGGCACGGGGAACAGTCCTTTATTAAACAGCATCCAAATAGCTGTCACCACTAATGTGACGGTAATAATAATAGCTAACATTTACATAGCACTTACAATGTGCCAAGTACTTTACTATTATGTCATTTGATTCTCACAACAACTTTGGGAGATAGGTACTATTATTATCCTAATTTTCAGATGAGTCACACAGGGTCACACAATCAGTAAGAGTCTGAGGCAGGATTTCAACTTAGGTCTTCCCAGACTCTAGGGCTGCCATGTTATTCACATACTACTGAACTGCTTCTATCTCAATCTGATATAATGTAATTATAATTTATTAAGTATGTACTAAATGTGAGGTACTGTTCTAGGTCCTTGGGGTACAAAGATAAAATTAAAAAATAATCCATGCACATAAGGTACTTGTATTTTAACGGGAGTAGGAAACATGTAAGCAATTATATAAATTATAAACTCCTTAACAGTAGGGAAATTTTTGCATCCCTAGTGCTTAGTACAGTTCCTGGCAAATAGGAGGTACTTTAATGTTTATTGATAAATTCATGACATTTCAGGAAAAAAGAAAAAATTGCTAATAAAGAATTTTATTGACTGCCCCCTATTCTTTTTATTTTATTTTATTTATTTTCAGTGTTCTACAATCACTGCCATATAACTTAAATTTTTTTCCCCTTCCTCCTCTTCCTTTCCCCTTTCTCCCCCCTCCCTCCTCAAGATAGCATACAATTTTATATAGGTTCTACACATACATTCCTATAAAATACATTTTCACCTTAGTCATGTTGCATAGAAGAATTAAAATGAATGGGAGAAATCATAAAACAAACCAAAACGTAATACAGAAGAAAATTATTTGTTACATTCTGCGTTTGAATTCCATAGTTCTTTCTTTGGATGTGGAAGGCATTTTGCCTTAAAAGACCATTGGGAAGTTTTTAAGTCCTTGCACTGTAATGAAGTTCTAAGTCAGCCAGAAAAAAAAATCCTCACACGCTATTCTTGTTGCCGTGTACAAAATTGTCCTGGTCTGCTCCTTTCACTAGGCACCAGATCATATATGTCTTTCCAAACCTCTCTGAAGTCTTCCTGTTCATCATTTCTTATAGCACAATAGTATTCCATTACATTCATATATCATAATTTATTCAGTCATTCCCCAATTGATGGGCATCCCCTTGATTTCTAGTTTTGGACTGTCCCCTATTCTTTTTTGGCTACCATAACCAATGTTTTAGTCTGAACCTTTGGGGGATCTTTGATACTGGCACTAGTTATGAATACTCTCAAACAATTTTCTTGGGATTCATACCAGGTATATGGATCTGCTTAATAGTCTTGAGTATGTCCAGGCATCATGGACCTTTTCTCACTGTGATCCTCAGGTTTCCTGTGATCCCCTTAGTCCTGCTATAAGCCCATGACAGAATCTGGTTGTTGCTTGCTGGTGAGAACACAAGTTTTGCAAACACAAACTTTGAAAAATCTCGATGTGTCTTAGATGTAGACCGTTTGGACTTGATATGCTCTTTTATGAGAAATATTTTCTTACCTCTTCCTTATGCTAGTATATTCTTTTGTCCTTGAAGCACTTAGTGAAATATTTGTGAAAAGTTTTGAACAATGTTGCTTTTTCTTCTGTATATTCCTGTTGTCAGTTTTTGGATGTTTCTAGCATTTGATAACAATTCATCATATTTCTACTGGGCTGTAGACAGTTTTAGGCTGATGATTAGTGATTACCAGTGATATCAAAGGAAGAGAGATTGTTATTAAATACAGTGAGAGAATGTCCTTATGATTGTGGTGATTTTCATTTGCCTTTTTATCATTATTTTGTTACTACCAAATGATTAAATAGACAAAGTGTACAACACTGCACTAGCTTCTGGGAAGGTTTTAAGGAAGATTATCTTCAGAATTCTAGGGAGAGAGAATGGCCAAAGGAAAAAATTATTTGTAACTTGCAATTTAAAAATCTTCAAATAATCATGATAATAACTAGCTTTGAGGTTTCCAAAAACCTTTTTTTTAAATATTATTTTAACCTCAGAGTAACATTATCATCACCATTCTACAGATAAGGAAGCTGAGGCAAACAGTTAAATTCACACAGCCAAGAAAATCACAATAATTCACATTTCTAGAGCATTTTGAGGCTTGAAGAATGCTTCCAATGTACCAGAAAAGTAGTTTAACACAACTGTTTTGGTTTCAATTTTACAAAGGAGAAAATTGAAGCTCTGGTAAGTTTAATATCTTTCCTAGCCAGGGTAGCTGTTGTCTAAGGTCATATCCAAACCCAAGCATCCTCTATTTCAGAAACTTATTTCTTTATCTTTGCTTTACTATTTAGATCAGCAAATTTGATTGATGCAGAGTAAGTATGGTCAATGTCTTTAAAGTGAGAACAGTTCTTTTTGGAGATTAATTTTGTACTAGTTAGGCATCGCTTTTCTGTTGATGAACTTAATATGATTTATCCATCTATCTATATCCTATTGGTGTTCACTCTTCCAGAGGAAAAATAATAAGAATTGAAATTGATATAGCATATTAGTGTTTGCAAAACTTTATATGTAACCAGGTGGTGCAGGGAAAAGAGTGCTAGACTTGAAGTCAGGAAGATCAGAGCACAAATATTGCCTTGGATGCTTCATAACTGTATGACTCTGGCTGTGTCACTTTACCTTTATCTTCTTCAGTTTCCTCGTCTGTGAAATGAGAATGATAATAGCACTTATCTCCCACAGCTGTTGTGAGTATTGTATGATAGTATTTGTTAAGCACTGTGTAAACCTTAAGACACAAGTAAATGCTAGTTATTTATTATTATATCTGATCCTTAAAAAGAGTCCTTTGAAACAGTTCTAGCTTACAAATGAGTAAGCTGAGACTCAGAGAAGTCAAGTAACTTGCCTATCATCAACTAATAAGACTCTAGCTGTCTTGTCTCCAAGTAGAGTTTTTGTACTATACTATATTGCTTTTTGATATTTCTACCAAATAAGAAATTCCATCTTGGTTTTTCATTATCTGATAATGGCTTTTTAGCATTTCTTTCCTTGATATCAAACTTATTAAGTCTAGGAGACCTTATCTAGTAGGATATTGCTTCTTTGACTATTGTCAACAACGAAAAAGAAAATAAGTGCCTAAAAATTAAAAAGGAATTGTACTGTAATGGTCCTTTGTGTTTTAGGATTTCTTCTAGTCCTAAGGTCTCATTCTTTTCTTCCTTGTTGAACAAAAACCTAGGACATGATACCAACAGTAAGAGGATTGTTTTTGTTCACCCTCCGCAATGAAGAAACCTCTTCCTTTTATTGTCATACCTATCTAGTTAAGATACCTTTTGTATTACAATAAAAATTCTGTTAATTGCATTCCATCTTCTATCTTTATCTAAGACTTCATTTACCGTTTTTGCTTTCTTATTCATTTTGGGTGGGGTTTAAATTTTTTTAAATCAAAATTTTCATTTCTAAATTTTCCCCTTCTTTCCTTCTCTCCAATATCCAGTAAGAGGGCAAGAAATACAATATCCATTGCAAAACATATTTTGACGTTGTTGAATTATGTTTAACTCTGATCCCTTTTGGGGTTTACTTGACCAAGATACTGGAGTAGTGTTCCATTTTCTTCTCCAGCTCATTTTACAGAAAAAGAAACTGATCCAAATAAGGTTAAGTGACTTGCCCAGGGTCATATAGCTAGAAAGGGTCTAAGGGCAGGTGTGAACTTAGGAAGATGAATGCTTCTGACTCCATGCCTAGTACTCTATATGCTGCAGCAACTTAGTTGCCTATTTCTATCTTAGCCATGTTGTAAACCCTCCCATCCAAAAAACTCCCCCCAAAATAATGCAAAACCCCCAAATACCAAAACAATCAGAAAAATAAAGGGAAAAATATTCTCCAGTTTTTACCCAGAGTTCAGCATTTCTCTCCAGAGGTAAATTGCTTTTTTCCCCCTCGTGCACGAGTCCTTTGGAACTGTTGTGTAATCACGGTATTGATCAGAATAGATCCTTCTTTCACAGTTGATTTCTGTTACAAAATTGCTATCACTATGTACATTTTCCTGATTCTGCTTATTTTGCATCGGTTCATGTATATTTTCTCAGGTTTTTCTGAAATCATCCTGTTTATTAATTCTTATAGCACAATAGTATTCCATCACAATCATATATTATAACCTTTTCCACCCTTGCCCCATTGATGAGCATCCCCTTAGCTTCTAATTCTTGGATGCCACAAAATTCTGTTATAAATATTTTTGTATGGATCTTTTTCTTCAATCTCTTTGGATACAGACCTATTGTCAGTACTGCTGGATCAAAAGGTAGATACAGTTTTATAACATTTTGGGCATAGTTCCAAATTGTTCTCCAGAATGGTTGGATCAGTTCATAGTTCACCAACCATGCATTGGTGTACCTATTTTTCCACATCCCCTTCAGTATTTGCTATTTTCCTTTTCTGTCATCTTAACCAATCTGATTGGTTTGAGGTGTTATCTCAGGCTTATTTTAATTTGAATTTCTCTAATGATTAGTGATTTAGAGCATTTTTATGACTATTGACAATCTTGATTTCTTCTTCTGAATTTCTCCCCAAATCATAATAATTTTCAGTTATTTCTTGTGTTTTATTAAAAACAAACATTTAATAATCCTAAACTCATTTTATGCAAGTTTCAGAGGCTTTGGGGCAGTACTGTGTAGTAATATGTTTTATGTACACAAGGTCAATATCACCAACATCTATTTTATCCTCAAGGTCTATTATTGCCCATGTAAAAAGATGTTGTAATTGAAATGATTTTGGGCACCAGATTTTATGCTCTTTTGATGTAATCTATGTGGACAACCATAACTGAGATTTAGGATTTATCAGTCTGTGATCCATGACATCAATTCTGAGAAGAGAAAACTTATATTGCTTCATCTCCATTGTTAGCATTTTACTTTTTGCCACATGGTATGAAATTTTTGTCTTTTAAACCTATAATCTTTTTGCTCAATAATCATTAGAAAACTGATAATAGCTATTCTTCTGTTGAATCAGCCTTGATAATTCCCCCTGCCCCCTTCTACTATTACATTTACCTTTCCAATGTGGGATGACTCCTTTTTCATTATCACTCCTGGATCTTATTTCTTTATTGTCATCATTCTGTACTTTGAACAATTCTTATTGATTACTATCAATCAAAGAATCTGCTAAGTGAGAATTGCTACTTAGGGAGAGTGATGTAATTAACATGTGGCATAGCTTCTCTCTGATGATGAATTTTTTCTTATCCAGTCTGAATCTTATTATGGTTCTTTCTTCCTGGGTAGCCCTACTTAAAACTTTTCCATTGTGTGTGTACTTAGCTGCATCTTAGCCACATTAGTTGCCCACTTTTCCAGGGAAATAATGTCAACTTTATGAGTAATAAGAATCAATGCTTCGGGATTTGTAAAGTGCTATATATATGTTATCTTTTAGATTCTCAAAATAGTCCTGTGATGTAGGTATAAGCATTACTATCTCAATTTAAGAGAAGGAAACCAAGGCTGAGAGATGTTAAATGACTCCCTCAGAGTCAGCTAGTCTGAGGTGACAATTGAATGCAAGTTTTCCTGACTTCAAGACTTCTGCCAAGCTTCCTCTCAATCTTTTGTTGTTCCAGAATGTAATTAAAACTTCAGATTTCATATATTAAGAAGCACTGATATGTTTCTTCCTTCTTTCCTTGGTGTCAAGACTGTACAAAGATATAGGTGTCTCATTAAAGCTTTCAACAAAGAGATAGCTATTTCTAAAATCTTATGTCTTGTGACTTGCAGCTGTCAGATCCTTTTCATTTTTAGCTAGGCTGAACTTGAATAAAAACTATATGATCAGTCATTCTATAGCTTGGCTGATTCTCAACTAGATTAGACTTCCAGCAGAATGCACTTAACTCTATATTGCTTAGTACCCGAGTCACACCCACGTTATCTGTGTTTTGATAGAAGCAGGATTCTGTGATAGAATTTCAAAGGATAAAGTTTTGTCCTTGAAATTCAACAAATCAGAACTCTCTCAGCACAAACGAACGCTCCCTGTGGCTTGGAAGGAATTTTATCCTGTGTGAAAAGTACTAGTTTTCTTCTTTCCTATTTTGAAATAGTTAGGAAGAACCATGTTTACTTATGATAAAATATTCTCTATTTTGAAAAATAGGACTTTATTTAAATGATTCCATTTGCTATACTTTCTTAAATACAATAATTACATTACAAAATGAGACTCAGTTGAAATAGGAAGATTGGATTCATTCAATAAATTCAAGTTTAATAAAATAGCAATATTGATTATTTTAAAGCAAAGCTGTCTCTAAATCATAATTCTTTTACAAAAAGATAGTCAGGTTTTTCATATATTTCCATGCCAGTTCTGCTTATACACTTTCATCTGCCTCATGCTTTCTCTTTTCCATTGTGCATCGACTTCTGTATAATCAAAATTGTGTGATTCTGATATATGAAAGCTGATGGCATTCTACTGCCACAGTTCCCAGAACTGGTACTATCTTGGCTAGGCAACACAGTAGACAGCATGCTGGTCTTGTAGTCAGACATTTGAATTCAGTAACACCCAAGTAACCTCAGTTCAAATTTGGCCTCAAACATTTATGAAGTGTGTTACACACACTAGGCAAGTCACTTAACCTCTGTTTGTCTCACTTTTCTCAACTGTAATATGGGGATAATGATAACACTTCCCCTGCATTCCCCTCCTCCAATTGTGAATATCAAATGAGATCACATCTGCAAAGTGCTTAGCACTGCACCTAGCGTATTACAGTAGTCTTTTAATAAGTTTTTCTTTCTCTTCCCTTCCCACTTCTCTTTTTCTGTGATATAACACTGATTACTCAAACCACAACACTAACTCATAGAGTTACATACACTTCTTCACAAACTAAATTCTTCTCTCAACATGGTACAAGGCTAGAGTCCTGCAACACCTAAAATCTTTTTTAACGTTTGTGATTTGACTTCTACCAATTTCTCATATCAGAAGACTATCCCACCTGTTTCTTTATAGGCCATGGGCTTATAATTGTGGATAGTTTTGTGCTCTTTTAGACTCCTAGTTAGGTTCCACATCCCTCCTTAGATCTTATTGCCCTTCTTTCTAAGGTTCACTTTCACCTACCCTCTCTCTCTCTCTTGCTCTCTATCTCTCTCCATATTGTCACATACATATGCATTATATATTTTATACATGTGTATATTATATATATATATTTGCAAAATATATATATATATATGTGTGTGTGTATGTGTGTGTATGTGGGCGCACACACATATTATACATATTGTTTTCTCCAATTAAAATGCAAGCTTCTTGAGAGTAAGGTACCTTTTTTTCCTTCTTATCCTTGGAATTTAACAGCACTTGACCCATAATGAGTGTTTAATAAATATTTATTGATTAAACTATTGCTTCCTACACTATTACAAGATAATATGAAAAATTCGGAGATGTTTTACCAGCTAAGGCTAAACACCTTTCCAGTCATCTCTTAATTATTTGTGCTGATGGATAACAGTGACAGAATAATAGATAATCCAAAATTTTGAACTTTGCCCTTCATATTTATTTTAAATGGCTTGCTCTACATTCTGGAAATTTACATATAAAAACAATGAAGCCACTCTTTGTAGACCTTGCTGGGACCTAGCTGATAGTCTTACTTATCCCCTCTGTCTCCTTATCTGCAATCTATTCTGGAAATAGAACAAAATACTGATAGATATTATCCTCTTGTAGCTCGAGATTAGTTTAAAGGGTTTCTCTGAGTGCAAAGTAAATAAGAAGAATTAAAATCTTGATTCAATTATAATTGTACAATTTTGTGCTATCAATAATAAATGCTCTGCTTTTTAACAAAGCAAGTGATTTAGTAGAATTGCTGGAAGTATAAAGAAGAAAGTAAGATTTTCTATGGGAAAGCCAAAATGAAGATAATGAAGACCTGATTGACATGCTGCTATTTGATGATTGCATTTATGATTTTCTATTTATGAGAAAAGAAGTAATTTGTTATCAAAGGTAATGTAAAAAACCCCAAGTATTATCTAATCCTTATAATATCCATGAATGAAAGAATTGCTTTTCATCATAAATGTGACTGCCGTATAGTACCTTTCTAATGTTTTACAAAGGCACGTGGAACCAAATTTTCATTAGTTTTAGGCAAAGTAATTTCACATTCCTAATGTAAGCATAAACAGATGATAGGTAAAATATAATTATAGCAAAACAATAGACAAGTTTATGAATTTTGTTGGAAAGTTGGAAATAACACTAAAGCACACTTTAAATGATGTAATATGTTTCATTCTCTTGATTCACACAATCCTCAGCCAGTTCATGCTCTTATCATTTCTTGTCTTTACAATATAATATAATATGATGTGGTATAATTTACTGATGGTTTGTTAATAAAATTAATATAAATAAAATTAGTCAATTAGGTGAACTAATACAAAATTAAAATCAAATGAAATTAATGCTTATATTAATGATATAAGCTTCTTAATTGGTTTTCTTACAGTCCTTCCCCTCTCCAATTCATTCTCCACTCAGAGGTCGAATTGGTATATCTAAAATACAAATGATCATATCACTATCAAACTCAAAATTTTTCATTGGTATGACTCTGCTTAAAGGATAAAACAAATTTCAAAATGCTCAGTGTGAAATTTATAGTCTTTGACAATGACAGTCCCACCTACTTCTAAAATACTACTTCATATTATTCCTCTTGGGGTATTCCCCGTTCAATTTAAACTGGTTTGCCTCCTATCTTTTTCTCCATATATGAAGCAGCCAGGTGGTATAGGGGATAGAGTTTTGGACCTTGAGCCAGGAAGAGCTGAGCTCAAATCTGGCCTCAGATATTTGCTAACTTGACCTCTGACTGCTTCAGTTTCCTCATATTTAAAAAGGGGAAAATGATAAGAGATGCCCTTCCTCTCTTCTTCATGATTGCTGTGAGGATCAAATGAATTGATATTGTAATGCTTAAAGTGCTGTATGCATGACATCATCATCGTCATAAGACATTTTATCTCCCCCCCACCGCCATGTCCTGTTTTTCAAGCTCCCTTCCATATTTTGAGTACACTTCCTCTTCACTTTCACTTTTTTGAATCCCTAGTTCCTTCAAAACATAGCTCAGGGGCCATCCTCAACTGTAGACATTTCCAAATCTCTTCATTTCTTAGAGCTTAGTTTCTTCTGAAATTACTTCATGTAACTGTACTTCCATTCCACCAGAATTTAAACTCTCTGAGGTCAGGTACTATTTTGTTTTTGTATGCTAGAGCCTAGCATAGTGTCTTGAATATATTAGGGACTTAATACATACCTGTCAGATTAAATTTAAATGCATTAAAGGGCTTTTGTATTTAAATGAAAGGTACTGAATCATAATTGAAGAAATATTATTACAAGCAAAGAATCTTGCCTTTGGAAGGTAACTAATCATCTCTAATTTTTGTTTTGTGTAAGTTGATTTTTATCATATTGAATTTGTTTACAATGATTTGCTCATATTATAAGGTCCTGACATTTTCCTTCAATTATTAATTCCAAAGAGAAACATAAGCAAGTATGAAACTAAAACACATTCATATCAAGCTCAGAGAGATTCACACTAAATCTCTGCAAAATGTTAATGTTCATTGTGGAGTTTACATGATGACTTTGAGATGGAATATTTATGAAGTTATATTATATTTGTTTGGTCATTCTAATATTAAATTTTGTGACTCAGAGCCATTCTTAATGGAGTGTAGGACCTTGAAAAAAATTATACTGTGTCTTACACTTTCAATTTGTATGTGAGTGAATTTCCGTTAAAAAGAATATCAAGATCAGCCTTGTGGAAGAAAAACAATTCATTCAAAAACATTCAGCCTAAAAGTGTGTGTGTGTGTGTGTGTGTGTAGACAGAAGAATGCTATGCCCTTTTGTTCTGCATTATTGTGGTTTCTAGCTCAAGTTTTTTTTTTGTTAAGTTATTATTAAAGTCAGAGTTGTAACTAACAAAATTTTCACATGGGACAAGTGACTGGGATGAAAAAAGTTAGATGTGTTTTTTGAAGGAATGGTGGCTTATCTACCTTACTTTCTCCCCCCCCCCCCAAACCCTCTTTGGCTAGGTTGTCATTATCAGCATTTCTACATAATGCCAACAAAGTCCAGCAGTAAGATACAGAAAAAGAAATTCCATTTAATATAATTACAGATAATATAGCATACTTGGGAGTTGACCTGCCAAGACAAGTTCAAGAACTATATGAATCCTTACAATTACAAAATTACAAAATGTTTTTCACACAAATGAAGTCAGATCTAAACAAAGGAAAAAATATTAATTGTTCATGGGTAGGTCAAGCCAGCATAAAAATGACAATTCTACCTAAATTGATCTACTTATTCAGTGCTATAACAATGAAACTTCCAAAATATTATTTTATAGAGTTAGAAAAAGTAAGAAAATTTATTTGGAAGAACAAAAAATTTCAAGTGTATCAATGAAAAAAGTGTGAAGGAAGGTGGCATAGCTGCACCAGATTTCAAACTGTATTAAAAAAGTGGTAATCATCTAAACAATCTGGTACTGACTAAGAAATAGAGAGATGCAACAGTGGAATAGAACAGACACAGTACTCTGTAGTAACTGACTAGAGTAATTTGGTGCTTGATAAACCACAAGATCCAGGCTGTGGGGACAAAAACATTATTTGACAAAAATTGCTGGGAAAACTGGAAAATGGATAATACTGATATACTTAATTAAAAAGGTTTTACGGAAAGAAAACCAATGCAACCAAAAATTAGAAGGAAAGCAGGAAACTTGGAAATTTTTTTATGCCAAATGTTTCTGAAAAAAGTCTCATTTTACAGATACATAAAGAATTGAGTCAGATTTTTAAGAATACAAGTCAGTGACCAAGTGATAAATGGTAAAAGAATATGAACAAGAAATTCAGAACAAGTCAAAGCTATCTATTGTTATATGAAAAAATGCTTAAATCATTATAATTAGAGAAATTAAATTAAAAAAGCCTGAGTATCACCTCACACATCAGATTGGTAAATGACAGAAAAGGAAAATAGAAATACTGGAGATGTGAGAAATAGAGACACAATGCATGGTTGGTGTAACTGATCTGATCATTCTGGAGACATTTGGAACTTGCCCAGTGATAAATATGTCATACCCTTTGATCCAGCAACGACTACTAGGTCTGTATCCAAAGAGATTGAAAAAAGAAAAGGATCATACAAATATTTATAGCAGATTTTGTGGCATCCAAGAATTAGAATGAAAGGGGATGCTCATCAATGGGGAATGGGTGGAAAAGTTGGTATATATGATTGTATGGAATACTATTGTGCATAAGAATATGAAACAGAATGATTTCATGAACTGATGCAGAGTGGAATGAGCATAATGAGAAGAACATTGTGTGTAATAGCAGCAATATATAGGGTGAACAGCTGAATGACTTAGTTATTCTCAGCAATACAATGCTGTAAGAGAGTCTAAGACTTGTGGTAAAAAATGCCACCTGCCTCCAGGGAAAGGATGATGGCATCCAAATATAAACTTCCTTCCTTCCTTCCTTCCTTCCTTCCTTCCTTCCTTCCTTCCTTCCTTCCTTCCTTCCTTCCTTCCTTCCTTCCTTCCTTCCTTCCCTCCCTCCCTCCCTCCCTCCCTCCTTCCTTCCTTCCTTCCTTCCTTCCTTCCTTCCTTCCTTCCTTCCTTCCTTCCCTCCTTCCTTCCTTCCTTCCCTCCTTCCTTCCCTCCTTCCTTCCCTCCTTCCTTCCTTCCCTCCCTCCCTCCCTCCCTCCTTCCTTCCTTCCTTCCTTCCTTCCTTCCTTCCTTCCTTCCCTCCTCCTTCCTTCCTTCCTTCCTTCCTCCTCCCTCCCTCCCTCCCTTCTTCCTTCCTTCCTTCCTCCCTCCCTCCTTCCTTCCTTCTTTCCTTCCTTCCTTCCTTCCTTCTTTCCTTCCTCCCTCCCTCTCTCCCTCCCTCCCTTCTTCCTTCCTTCCTTCCTCCCTCCCTCCTTCCTTCCTTCCTTCCTTCCTTCCTTCCTTCCTTCCTCCCTCCTTCCTTCCTTCCTTCCCTCCCTCCTTCCTTCCTTCCTTCCTTCCTTCCTTCCTTCCTTCCTTCCTTCCTTCCTTCCTTCCTTCCTCCCTCCCTCCCTCCTTCCTTCCTTCCTTCCCTCCCTCTTTCCTTCCTTCCTTCCTTCCTTCTTTCCTTCCTCCCTCCCTCTCTCCCTCCCTCCCTTCTTCCTTCCTTCCTTCCTCCCTCCCTCCTTCCTTCCTTCCTTCCTTCCTTCCTTCCTTCCCTCCTTCCTTCCTTCCTTCCCTCCCTCCTTCCTTCCTTCCTTCCTTCCTTCCTTCCTCCCTCCCTCCCTCCTTCCTTCCTTCCTTCCCTCCCTCTTTCCTTCCTTCCTTCCTTCCTTCCTTCCTTCCCTCCCTCTTTCCTTCCTTCCTTCCTTCCTTCCTTCCCTCCCTCCTTCCTTCCTTCCTTCCCTCCTTCCTTCCCTCCTTCCTTCCTTCCCTCCTTCCTTCCTTCCTTCCTTCCTTCCTTCCTTCCTTCCTTCCTTCCTTCCTTTCCTTCCTTCCTTCCTTCCTTCCTTCCTTCCTCCCTCCCTCCCTCCCTACCTCCCTCCTTCCTTCCTTCCTTCCCTCCTTCCTTCCTTTCCTTCCTTCCTTCCTTCCTTCCTTCCTTCCTTCCTTCCTTCCTTCCTCCCTCCCTCCCTCCCTCCCTCCCTCCCTCCCTACCTCCCTCCTTCCTTCCTTCCCTCCTTCCTTCCTTCCTTCCTTCCCTCCTTCCTTCCCTCCCTCCTTCCTTCCCTCCTTCCCTCCTTCCCTCCCTCCCTCCTTCCTTCCTTCCCTCCCTCCTTCCTTCCCTCCCTCCTTCCTTCCCTCCTTCCTTCCTTCCTTCCTCCCTCCCTCCCTCCCTCCCTCCTTCTTCAGTATAATGGAAATGTCCATAAATGAGTGACAGAAATCTCTCCCTGGTGCAGATATATAAGCTTCCCAGGTACAGCCTTTAGACTACTAGGAACATTGATTGGAGCTGGAAGTGCACTTCGTCAAGTACAACACCATCTTGTAGCAATACTAGGTGATCAGCTGTATTCTGGATGTAAGAGACAGGCAAAGGTGATACCCTGTGGAGTTTTGTTCTTCCATGTAAATCTCTGGCCTCTAGGCCCCTTAGCACAGGTTGAGCACCATACTGTGACCTATTGTGGCTTCTTCCTACTCGCTTCTTTTCTGTCTATAGCCCCAAGTCTGGACATCAACAGCTATCCTTGCTGCTGCCGTAGGGTCAGAGTTGGATGGTGGAAGAAGAGCACCTGTGCTATGTAGGACAGAAGAAGTTCCATGGTCCTCCTTCCCTACCTCTCTCCCCTCTACTGAGCTGGAAAGGGATCAAGGGTGCTTCCTCTAAATAATGGACCTGAGGTAGTTTCCTCCCTGCCTCATCCTAGTTATGGCTCTGGTCTCAATCACCTCCTTTCTCACAATGTTGGGAGTAATAATCTCTCTGAAAACTGCCCAACCAGCTTTTTCATCATTTCTCAAAAATCAGGCCTTGGGGAAAATCACTGTATCCTGAGACTCAGCCCTCGCTGACCAGTCTCTTCCAAGTATTCTTAACCATACCGAATATACTTTCTGTTGTATGACTATTCCCTCATTTAATGAAAAATAAGCAATCAAACAAAAACCCATTCTGTTCCAGGTCCCTAAACACTGCTTTTCTTTAAAGATACCATTGTACTACTGAAACAAAAGTGATAACTTCAACCTTACTGTAATTATAGGTGAACTCTACTGAGCTCATAGGTGCTTCCTAAAGCTAGAACTATTCATTTGACAGAATGAGTCTATTCTCTTATTTTATGTGAAATACCTGGTTTTTGTACAAAAATCAAAGTTTCCTTGGGAAATGAACAAATTTATGCTATATGGTGATAAATATAATGTAGATCCACACGTAAATCAGTTTTTAACGCAATTTTGTATTATGGGTGTATTAACCGCCAGCATATGCTAAGATGGGTTCCTTGAGACAAAGGTTTAAGGATCCAAGGTTGTCTTTGGGTTGGATTTCAATAAACTTGACTTCAAGTTTGCCTTCTGACTGAACTACTTCTCTGGCAAATAAACACAGAGCATGTCTCTTTGAACAAAGCTGTGATCCAGTGAAGTCAAGGGTTGACTTGCTTTTTGGTTACTCCTTTAATTATGATAACGTATGATATTGAAAATAACAAAACAGAGTCACTATGTTTCTGACTCTTTGTGACCCATTTGGGGTTTTCTTAGCAAAGATGCTGGAGAGGTTTGCCATTTTTTTCTTCAACTCATTTTACAGTTGAGGAAACTGAGGCAAGCAGGGTTAAGTGACTTGCATAGGGTCACACAACCAGTAAGCACTGGAGGCCAGATTTGAACTCAGTCTTCCTGACTCCTGACTCAGTAATCTATCCACTGCACTACCTAGCTGCCCCAGTAAAAATACTGGTACAATACAAAACAATAGAACCTTAGACTGTAGAATTCTAAGGAGCCACGTAAGAGAATACACTGTATAACAGAACAGACTACCTAGCATCTATCTAGACTGAAAAAATCTCAAACATCATACTGTATTTAAACACTTTTGCTTTAGCTAGGCTATTTAAGCTAAATGTTCTTATTAGTTAAATTAATCAAACATCTAAATGAAAAGGAGTTAAAATTCATTAACTGTATAAATAATCTACATTTTACTAGCCAGTCACATGTTGTTTAATAAAGATTTCCTCTTCTCTCCCTATTTACTTTGTGTTATCTTTCACAAATACAGTTTGTACATTTTCTAGGCTTATTATTAATGTGATTGACAGAAAAAGCTTATCCATTCTATCAGTCCTCCCAAAGTTGTCTTTCTGCTTGCACATTTGCAAATACCAAAAGGTGAAAAGTCACACACCTTGAAACCTAAAGGTCATTGTGCTTTTCTTTCATTTGAAAATGAAGCTGAGCAGTATTTTTTAAACAAATATTTTTATAAACACTGTATTTTCTAGTTTTTATGAAGTCTTTTATTCAAAGGAAAAGATCAATTGATACATGCATTATGTATCTTATACATTAAACTCTGAGAGATTAATTTACTTTCTTCAGAACTATGCCTCTTTGCTATAGAAATTAGTGAAAATATCACTGATAAATTTAATGGAGTACATTTTAAAACAAACAAATTAAGGGCACAAAATTCTATGTTTAAGATACTGTATTTTGATTCAATCTTTTAACAATTGAATACCAAATTTCCAAAAATAAAAACTCACAGGAAATGTAATATATATTGACAAAGGAATGAAGATGCATCTTTTTCATTAACATTGGATGCAAGGTGGAGAGAACTGAGAATCAAATTGACTTGGCAGGCCTTGCTAAGTTATTTTTCAATGCAGCTGACTGACATATGAGTGTGACAATTCACCAAAAATTGTATTAAAAAAATTGTATTAAAATTAAAAAATTGTATTTTTTAATAATTTGTAATTTAATAATTTGTAATTTAACAATTTGTAATTGTAAAATTAAAAAAATTGTATTAAAAAATTGTATAAAAAATTGTATTAAAAAAAGAAAAATTGTATTAAAAAAAGAAAATATTTCATTACCTTTTTTGTAAATGAGATGGTATCCACAACAACTAAATAACACAAAAGACTGTTGGAATTTAGTGGACTTGGACTCAATGGTATAGAAAAATGTATGTGATGACTCTGGAAACTAGATTACACCATGGAAAAAAGGGTATTATCCGACAGATTAGCCTGCTGTACCTAAGTTTTTCCTGATGATCAAATAGAGATCATTTATAACAACAACCTCGTTTTTGGCAAGTCTAGCTCTGTATTTAAAATAGACATGTATTATCATGTACTTTCAAAACTTTGCATGAAATATGTTATAAAGGTGAAAGTTACATATAATAAGAGAACCTCACTGTAATACCAATAGCAAGTATATAAAATCCAATAAAGCAAGGTCTAGCTTGGGTGACATTCAGGGGCTTCTAATTTTTGAAATAAAGCAAACAATTGTATAACAATTTATTGTACATGTATATAACAATTTTTTTAGTGTACAAAGCAATTCTGTAGCATGAATCTCAAAGATGTTATACCTAGAACTAACTGCCTTTTACATTTTTTTGAGTATCTCTAGAATTTATCATAGTGCCTGGCTCATAGTAGGCACTTAGTAAATGTTTATTGAGTGGCTAACTAGGTGAAAGAAAGAAAAGAGGAATTTAATACTTGGTTGACAATTTAATAATACTAAGAAGTCCCTTCATTTTCATGCTAAGTAAGAGAATATAGAATTACCATAATAGCACAGATTATACAGATGTCTGTAGTTATGAAGCCTTGGAAAGAAAAGAGAGCAAAATATACAAACATAAAATGTATCAAATTATATGACAAACTTACGGTTGTTGTATACGCAGCTTCTGGGTCATCTTCTAGTACTCGAGAGAGCCCGAAATCAGATACTTTGCAGACTAAGTTGCTATTGACGAGTATATTTCGAGCTGCAAGATCTCGATGTACATAACCCATATCAGAAAGGTATTTCATACCAGATGCAATCCCTCGAAGCATACCAACAAGTTGGATAACTGTGAAGTGGCCATCATGTTTCTGAAAAGATATATAGGTTAAAAGTAATTTATAGGAACTATTGTATTAAAGATCATTTATAAATTATATGGCACTTCCAAGAGAGTATTTTTAGATATATCTCACTGAAAAAAAAGGAAAGGGGAGAATCCATTAGGATAAAGGTTCTTCTTCATTTCATTACTATTGAAGAGGGAATGATAACACTTAAAATCAGGAAAAAAATTAGTTGCAGATGACCAAAGAAATCATCCCAAAAGATAACAGAGAAACCAGCAAAAGAAGAAAGTGAATTTCAAGAAGGTAATTTTTAATAGGTGAGTCATGGTGAAAAGGATATAATTAAGATGACAATATAATAGAAAAAAGACCCTTTAGGGAACTAATTCTCTTTAAATAGTTATGGGCTCTAAAACATCATTATGTAGGAAAGAAGGTAAATATAGCAGGATGTCAAGTTAGTTAAACCCAGAACTATACAAAGACCAGAAAGGCAAAAGGAAATTACATAAAAAAACCTGCCTATAAAAACTTAGACTAGGTCACAAAGGAGAAATAAAAAGTAATAGTGTGATTGTGTGTGGGCAAGGGCTCAGGCAAGCTAAACTGAAAAGGGATATATAGCTTGTCAACTTCAAGAGACTTAAAAGTTTACAGAGCAACATGCTTCATTACCTAAGCCAAATTAGTAGAGAAGAAAAGTTTATAAGAGAACACTCTTGCAAAAGAAGAAAATGTACTTTTAAGAGAAACAACATGGAGTCATTGATTGAGAGTTAGCCAAGAATACCTCCATTTAAGTCATGCCTCTAACACATCCTTGCTGTATGACTCTGGTCAAATAAATTAAAGCAATACTTTAAGACTATAAATTGCAAAGAAGGCACTGAATGGTATTGGCAGAAGGCATTTATTTAACTGAGAGTTTCTGTGGCAAAGAAATCACAGATTCCATCCTTATTCCTCCACCTTGGAGGCAACATGTAATGGAAAGGAGGCAACATGTAATGGAAAGAACGCTAGACTTGGAATAAACCAGCCTGGATTTGAGATATGGTTCCATGTATTTGTGTAATCCTAGGAAAGTTAATCCAACATTTTGGATCCTTAGTTCATTTATCTAAAAAATGAGGATAGCTGTATTTTCCTTCCCTGCTTCAGGGATTTATTGTGAGGATCAAATTAGGTAAGGAATATATATATCTATATATATGGTTTTGTACCAGGATAATTAATGAAAGTTATAGAAAAAACAAACCATTTGTCATGACAAATAATGTATTTTAACCAAATGAATTAGAAGGATTGAATGCACAGAAAATCTGGTTGAGGACTAAAAGGGGGGAACTAATGTTATAATTTATGTTCTGAAATTAATTTAGATCAATCAATACACATTTATAAGACAATTCCTGTGTTCTAGGCAATGTGATAGATGTTTAGGGACACAAAAACAAAAAAAGAGAGGCAGTCCTGATTCTATTGAGAAAGACTATAGCTACATCATTATCGTAAGGTTACTGTTGTTATTTTTCTGGGGAAGGAAAGCTCTAGAAGGCTTCACATAGAAGGGAAGGTAAATAAGGTAGATAAATATCAGCTCCCTAAATATCTCTATGCAAGTTTGATAGTCAATATAAATTTTTTAATACAACACTTAAATAAATAAAATAAAACATTTAAAAATAGTGCATTATGAAATTGATCTTTGGAACACGAGAAAACCTGCCTTTAAGACCTTCTGTGCTGGTTTTACAACCCATGGTTTCAGACTGACTAGCTGATTAAAAGCAAAGAGCTCTACAACAGCTCAGACACATGATAAAGAGCAACTTCAGTATCTGGGAGATCTATAGCAGCTTTCAAAGGGACATTAATTACAAGGAGGGAGTACCTGAGATACCAATAGAATCTGACTACACAGTTGTCGTATAAACTTTGTGTGCTTCATGCAACAATGATGAATGCATCGGTTTAATGAATAAACCTATTGTTGTAAATGAATAAGGAAACTAGGCACTTAACTATCTGACCTCCCTACAATCATTATGATAACAGCTCTCAACTCAAGGGGATACTAAGGAAATGAATACCCTTGTAAAAAAAGGGAGATGTTTTCCAGCAAGGTGATTCATTTAGATCTCTACCGTATAATTAATGTAGAAAAGATAACCCAGAGAGGGAAAACTTTGGTGTTATTAGCTTTTTACGTTTCTAATACATTTTCTGAGGCAGAGCACTATGAGACAAATCTATCTCTTCTATAAAATACAATTCTTACCTGCTTCTGAATTATGAATCCCCAAATCTTTGAATGGAATAGAAAGCATAAATTCTTTTGGGAAAGAAGGTAAGTGTAAAGGACTAGTGGTGTTGCCTATTAAAAATACTGTTGTGTGGCATCATGGCTGATGGAACATATGCTGTTTGGTTGATTTCAATCAACTTTTGCAAGTTAAAAAATAACAACAATTATGAATTCAAACACCTATTTATTAAATATCCACGGGTTAGAATTAAGAGGGGTTGGGGAAGGCTTTTTGTAAAAGTTGGGATTTTAGTTAAGACTTAAAGAAAGCCAAGGAAGTCAGTGTATAATTAGTTCAGTTTGTTGTTTTCAAAGCTGCTCTGTTTGTATTTCTTTCTGGCCTTCCTTCTGTTAATGCTTATGTTAAAACTGTGTCTTGTCCTGGTCCTCCTGATCAGGATCCCTACCCAGTCCTACTCAGTGTACTAAGTAACTTTACAAGTAGCTGGTATAAAGGGTTAATGGAAGGAAATAAGATTGCAGAGGGGAATCTGAAAGTCCCAAAGATCAAAGGAGTATAATTTACAAATTGTATCATATATTAATCAAAATTCGCCTCCTGGAAATATGTGCTGAATCAGTAGAAGTCATCCAGGTGTTGCTGTCAAGGTTCCGGTTGTATGATATGTAAATTCCAGACAGAATCCAGGCCTCCACAGCTTCAAAAAAAAGGGGTTGATAACTTTTGAGATGATGACTTAAAAATTTTACTAGTAACTTTGAGGTGATGTGCATAGTTAATGAACCAACTCTGGGGTGGTACAGATAAAGGTTAGTCTGTTTTTCCCAAAACAGTATAAAAATGAGACCTCAGACTCCTGCTCCCTGAGTCCTCTTCTCTCTCCATTGGGTCCATGTTGCCCAGTGCTTCCAACTCTAGTTCATGGTTACATGACTGATCATTTTCTGCCTCTCCCCTTCCCCATCCTCTTTCTCACACTCCTGCCTCCCTTCATCATTCCATCCCTCTGTCCCACTATCCACTTCTGGACCCTCTTTGCCACTTGTCTCTGTACCTTATGTGGTTATCCAAGTATGATTGCCCCCCTGTTTCCTGCTGCCAATGATGGTCTTTCCTGGCAAGTACTCAAAGAACTGAATACTTACCTGTCCCCATTTCATAATTTCATGAGTTAAAGATCATTTCATATCTATACTTAAAAAATGACTCAGTGACTTTTTCTTTCTTTTTTCTCCTGCTCCATTACTTTCATCATTGAATACCACACCTAATTATTCTTCAAAGCTCTTTTTGTTTCATCAGTGGGCTTTGACAGAAAGAGTGGTGGAAAGGTCTGGTGGAAGTCTAGACAAAATGGAATGAGTCTGGAGGATGAGTAGGACTGAGCTGGATAGGGAGGATGAGGTCATGGGATTGGAGAGGTAGTAGGGGAAGTCAGGTGGCATTTGGGCTCTTTAGGATGACAGGCTTTAGGGGAGCATTGAAAGATAAACTGCAAGGGCCTTTTAAAAATAGGGGAGGAGTGGTTCTGAGAAGGTAGAATTTGTTCATGGAAGTTGCAATGCTGAGGAGAAAGGAATGCCGATGTTAAGACTTCCATAATCTTGGATCCTTAGGCAAGTTCCCTCTAACCTGATAGACTGGGCCTACTCAGATATTATTCTTGTGAGGGTGGGCTGGGTGTAAATTTGGCTGGTGACTGTTCTCCTTAAACTAAAGTCCTCAGGAAAATATGAATGTATCCACAGAGATGCTATGTCGGGGCATGTGGCTTTTTATCACACACTCATACGGCAGTCAGTAGCCTCTAACCTAAACTCTGAAAAATTAATTGGCAACAAAAACTAAGTATAGCAACATAATAAGGTAGCTTAAGAACACATACAGAACTGTCACTGGTCATTTTGGTCCAGGTGAGCTGAATTTCTATCTGCAATGAGGTGGGCTGAAAGCTCCAATTCTATCTTTTATTCTCATAATTATCATTTAACATCATGGGTGATGCTGTCATCCCAGGAGGAAAACCCACAAGGTCCCTCTTTTTCTGGTTTATTCTTTTTCATTCTTTCTCTCCCTCAGAGAAAGTAACTTTCTAGATTATTCATCTGGGGCAACAAAAGCATTTCCCAACCTCCTCCCTTTTGGATAGTTGTCTGAGAGAAGACCTAGGATAATTTGAAGAACCCATGCAGGATGCCTCCTTTGAACCCTAACACATAGTGTGAAGGTTTTGACATGAGTGGCTGATGCATCCACCAGACTCTGGAGAAGAGAGGAAGCACGTAATGTTGACTCACTATAACCTTGTATAGCAACGTGTTACAATATAAAGAGAAAAGAACATAGAATTCTGAACTTGAAATTTGAATTTGTACCTGAGTTTGAATTCCGTTTCTGCCACTTACTGGGTGTGGGACTTTGTGAGATTATGAATGTTAAGCACTTTTAAAGTGCTACATAAATGCAAGTTATTATTTATTATTATTATTGATTACTTTCCAGTCCCCAGACCTCAAATTCCTGAGCCTTTCACTGCACTCTTGCTGAGTTCAAACAGTTGAGAGCACAATGCAAGGTTTTCCTGGTAAATGTTCAACTAAGTTGGGGAGGGAGAATGTATGTACATACTTCTAAATTTAAATTTAACCTGCATTATTAATATTTTTTTCTGTTATTTCAGAGAGCTTTGTTACTTCCATTTAGGGTTTTCTTGGCAAAGATGGTAGAGAGGTTTGCTATTTCTCCGACTCATTTTCTCACATTACCATAAAAGGTTACAGTGAGTCAATATTCCTTGCCTCCTCTCTTCTCCAAAGTATGGTGGCATCCTGCATGGGATCTTCTGATTATCCTAATATCCTGAGTAAACTGAGGCAAACAGGGTTATTAAGTGACTTGCCTAGTGTCACACAGGAGTAAGTATCTGAGGCTGGAAATGAACTCAGGTCTTGGTGATTCCGGGCCTGGCACCATGTTAGCTATCCTGTTAATAATACTCTAAGTCTAGAAAATTAACAAAACAGTAAATTAAACTCTGAACTGTAGTGATTTCCAATTTCTGAAGTTTAATAATGGGGCTCTTAGTAGGCCAATTTAAGTTGGCTCTCGTACATCTCTGGGCGCTTCCTTTGGGGGAATCAGTATGGGACAACAGAAAGAACACTGAACTTTTGGGGTCAGAGAATCTCTATTTGAGTCCTGGCTCTGTTAATATGTGTCTGTTTAACATCACTTCTCTGGGTCTTCGTTTCCTCATATGTAGAATGAAAGGGATTGGGCTAGGTAAGTGAGGTCACGCTTAAAGTAAACTTTATTTACTTATGGATCTCTGCAGGTCACAACCTGACTTAGAAAACCACATGCTAACATCATCTATGTTTTAATGTATTTTTAATTATTTTTCAAAAACATTTCCCAATTGCATTTAATCTGGTTGCACTTGGCTTAATGAGGCAATGTTAGACCCCTCTAGAATAGGTGACCCTATGATCTTCCACTGGTTCAGTGTCTTTTAGTGGGCTAGTTGGGTGGGGGAGGCAGAGCTCTTGAAAAGTGCTATGCCGGGTTTTACCCTAGAGCTTCATTTAGAGGCATAGCAAGTGTGGGTACAGCAAAAGACTTGACTTGTTAAGAGAGGACCTAATAAGCTTCTGAGGCTCAGGCTATGATTTCTCTGATCATCAAGCAAATGAGGACATGTTCACTCATCCTGTGCAGACAGTATGTCAGAAGCATTATCTTTGCATATAAAAATATGATCCAGTTTTTTCCACAAAGAGACTACCACATTTTTTCCCTCAACAAAAGTTCTATCCTTTCCAGCATAGACACTATTTAGGATCTCAACAAAACCTTCTCTAATTTGGCTATAGAGAGTATCAGTTCACATTTACATCTTATAACTATCAATTATCTGATTTTGCTCTATTGATTGTGCAAAACAGACTATGAATCCATCTGCAGTGATAGGGGACAGCTTTTTTCCAATTTTTGTTTGTTTAATGTAGCACTCGTAGCCTGGTAACCAATAATATCTGTTGTACAGCATCAGTATTCAATAAATATTAATTCACACGGAATTGAATTGTTTATGTGGGGAAAAGGAAAAATGTGAGAACTCTGAGATTTAATATCTTAGGACTTTTTACTGAAGATTAAACAGAAGGAAATTATGAAAAATATTTTTATGACATATGGTTTCTTCCCAGGAAAGCAAATTTAGGAGAGAAAGAGTGAGTATCACCAACATGTTTACATAATCCATCTTGCAGCTCTCTGGCTCCGAATTCTGCCTGCCTTCATTCTTCTCTCTTTTCTCTCTCCTTGGCCTCAGAGGGGAAGGAGACTCCTTCTGTAAGAGTTTAACCTCTAACTGTCAGACGGGGAGTGTCTTGATTACAAGGCTGGATTTGAAAGCTATACATAATAATGACTGCTGTATCCCAAAGCAACAGAGCTGGAAATAAACCCCAGAGTGCATCACATCACATATCTAAGCTGGCTGTCAAGTCAAAAAAACATTGGGATAATCTGGCTCTCTCCCTGGCTGGTTGTTTCCCAGCATCTGCTTTTGCTGCTCGTATGTCTGTATTTTATGGTAGCTTCAGGGATCAATGCCAGGATTCTGGGACTATGCCCAGGGAATAAATACTAGTTTCTGCCACTTGCTAATATATGCTTATAAATAAATTCATATGCCATGGCAACCCTATTTTTCTTTACTAAAGAAGTAAGATGCTAAAGACTTTTAATGAGGGCTGAGATATATTCTTTAAATATTTATTGTGGAAAGATATTTTGACTATTAGAAATGTATGAAAGAAATTATGAGTGAAAAAATAGCAATAACTGTAGCTTCAGTTACAAAAACAGTGCTAGCTATAGAACTTTTGATAATTGATTAAACAAATGTTTGTTAAATACTTATTGTGTGCTATAAATAATTACAGGCCCTGGGGTTACAAAGATTAAAAATTATATGGAGGTTGGAGAGGATAGTACAAGATCTGGAAATGACTAATAGTGTAGTGTATGGCTACAAAATCTCCCCATCCCTTGGAGCTGGCACCATTCCAAAGCAGTGAGCTTCCTCCTTTTCCAGCTATTTCTGAAAGCAGTTTCAGGTTAATTTGAATAATCCAGCCCAGCTGTTCTGAATGGGTGTTCCAGGGCAGGGGATGGAAAGACAATTAGAGAGAGTGGAGCCTAAAGTGAGAGATTACTGTCATAAGTGGCAGATGAACTGCTTGGATGATAATGGAGAGAAGCAAACAATATTGGCTTATTCATTCCTACTTGGGATTGAAGACAAGAGACTTGTTTAAATGGTGCAAGAATGGAATGTTCCCTCAGAGGTCGGAAAAATATTTAGTATGAAAAGTACACTTGTGGGTGTACAAAATAAGGTTTTTAAAAGAATGGAAATGTTTTGGCCCTGAGGTATGTATTTGTGTTGCAAACACAACTAGACAAGGCATGTTCTCCAGAGAGTTCATACATGAAATAGAATGAATACCAAATGCCTCTTCCATAATGCAGTTTTTCAGATATTTGAAGATTGTTATCATGTTCTAAGTCTTTTCTTGTCTAAGCTAAACATAATCAGTTTATCTCAACTAATCCTCATATGACATGATTGCATGCTCTTAATATACTAGTTACCTTTATTCCAGCTTAACGGTGCATCTGCCAGTGTGATCCCAAATTGGAGACAATTACAGATGTGATCTGATTGGGACATTGTATGGTATGTCTATCAGTTCCCTTCACCTGGATATTACAATTTGATTGCAGCCTAATACCTGTTCTTTCCCACATTAATTTTTTTTATTAATCAATTCATATTTAGTTTTCAACATTCATTTCCACATGATTTAGACATCCAAATTTTCTCTCCATCTCTGCCCTTCCCCATCCCAAGAGAGCAGGCATTCTGATTACTCCTCCCAATCTGTCTATACCCCCTACCCTCACTTTCCCTTATCCCCTTCCCTTCTATTTTTCTGTAGGGCATGATAGATTTTAATACCCCATTGCTTGTATATCTTATTTCCCAGCTGCATGTAAAAACAATTTTTAACATTTGTTTTTAAAACTCTGAGTTCCACATTCTTTCCCTTCCTCCCTCCTCACCCACTCTCATTGAGAAGACAAACAATTCAATATAGGTTATACATTTGTAGTCATGAAAAACATTTCCATACAAGGCATGTTGTGAAAAGCTAAGTACATTTCCCTCTATTCTGTCCCACCCTCCATTTATTCTATTCTCTCCTTTGAGCTTGTCCTTACTCTAAAGTGTTTGCTTCTGATTACCCCCCTTACCATTTACCCTCCCTTCTATCATCACTCCTCTCTTAGCCCCTTCCCCTGACTTCCCTGTAGTGTAAGATAGATTTTCATTCCCAATTGAGTGTGCATGCTATTCTCTCCTTAATACAAATCTGAGGAGAGTAAGGTTCACTCACTCCCTCTCACTCCCCTCCATTGTAAAAGCTTCTTCTTGTTTCTTTTGTGTTAGATAATTTACCCCACTCTACCTCTCCCTTTTTCCTTCTCCCAGTACATTCCTCTTTCATCCCTTATTTTTTTAAGATATTATCTAATATCATATTTTAGATATTATCCCTTCATATTCAGCTCACCCTGTGTCCTCTCTCTCTGCACATATATATATATATATATATATATATATATATATATATATATATATATATATAAATATATATAGAAAGATGCAGATAGATATAGATACCTACATCTATCTACATCTATCTATCTATCTATCTATCTATCTATCTATCTATCTATCTATCTATCTCTTGCATCTCTCTCTATATATATTCCCTCCAACCATCCTAATACTGAGAAAGGTCTCATGAGTAACAAATACTATCTTTCCATGTGGGAATATAAACAGTTCAACTTTAATAAGTCCCTTATGATTTCTCTTTTCTGTTTACCTTTTCATTCTTCTCTTGAGTCTTGTATTTGAAAGTTAAATTTTGTATTCAGCTCTGGTCTTTTCAACAAGAATACTTGAAGTCCTCTATTTCATTGAATGTCTATCTTTTCCCCTGAAGTATTATAATGAGTGTTGCTGCATAGGTGATTCTTGGTTTTAATCCATTGAACTCTGGAATATCATAGTCCTAGTCCTCTGAACCCTTAGGGTAGAAGCTGCTAAATCTTGTGTTTTTCTGATTATGTTTCCATAATTTTTAAATTGTTTCTTTCTAACTGCTTGCAATATTTTCTCTTTGATGTGGAAACTCTGGAATTTGATGACAATATTCTTTGGCTTTTTCCTTTGGGGATCTCTTTCAGGTGGTGATTGCTGGATTCTTTCCGTTTCTATTTTACCCTCTATTTCTAGAATATCAGGGAAGTTTTCCTTGGTAATTTCTTGAAAGATGATGTCTAGGCTCTCTTTTTAGTCACAGCTTCCAGATAGTCCAATCATTTTAAAATTATCTCTCCTGGATCTATTTTAGGTCAGTTGTTTTTCCAATGAGGTATTTCACATTGTCTTCTATTTTTTCATTCTTTTGGTTTTCTTTGAAAATCTTATAGAATCATTATCTTCCATTTGCTCTATACTAATTTTTAAGGAATTTTTTTTTTCAGTGAGCTTTTGTATCTCCCTTTTCATTTGGCCAATTCTGCTTTTTAAGACATTCTTCCTCTCACTGGCTTTTTGGACCTCTTTTGCTATTTGGGTTAGTCTATTTTTTTTAAGGCATTATTTTCTTCAGTATATTTTGGGCCTCTAGCAGGCTGTTGATTCATTTTTCATGATTTTCTTGCATCACTCTAATTTCTCTTCCCATTTTTCTTCTACTTTTCTTACTTGATTTTGAAAAATCCTTTATGAGCTCTTTCATGGCCAGAAATCAATTCATTCTTTTCTTGGAGGTGTTAGATGTAAGAGCTTTGCTTTTGTTGTCTTATTCTGATTGTATGTTTTGATTGCCTTTGTCACCAAACTAAGTTTCTTTAGTCTGAGATTTTTTACACTGTTTGCACATTTTTCCAACCAATTACTTAACTTTTAAACTCTTTGTTAAGGTAAAACTCTGCTTCTAATGTGGGGGATAGTCCCTTTATGCAATTGTTTTCAGAAATACTTCTAGGGACCTGCAAATTTTCTGTTCTTTTAAGGTAGTATGTTCAAAGGTGAGGTGTTTGCTCCTCTTATGGCTTGGGCTCTGCTATGTGAGTGACCATAAACACTCTTTTCTTCCTTGGAAGTGTAAGAAAGATTCTCACTCCACTGCATCACAAGCTCCACCACATCTCAGTGCTCTTTTTTTTGCCCCAGGAATGCCACGTAGGACTGAGACTCAGATTCAAGCATGGGAAAATCAAGAGAATTCTGCCTCAGTGCCAGCAAAGATATCCCTGTCATCACCTTCTTACCAGCTGCTCAATTCCCCCACGGTCTGTGGATGGAGAACTTTCTCTGAGACTAGGATTAGACCTGGTTCCTCTCTCTCACCCTGGGGTTGAGGCTGGACCATGCTCCTTTCTCACCCAGGTCCAAAAGACCTTTCTAAGTTGTCTTTGGAGTTTGTGGGTTGAGAAGTTTGGAAACCACCACAGCTGCCAGTGATTCAGTCCCCTGATGCCTTCTCTACCCCATCTGTTCTGGCACAGCCCACGTAGGACTGCATTCTTTTCTCAGACTGGTGTAACAGACCTTTCCTGTCAATTTTCCAGGTTTTCTTGGGCTGAGGATTTGCTTCACTCTGTCATTTTTCGGGATATGCTACTCTAGAATTTGTTTAGAGGCTTTTTTTTACAGATATTTGGAGGGATTTTGAGGAGAGTTCAAGCAAGTCCCTGCTTTTACTCTGCCATCTTGGTTCCACCCTCTCTACCATGCTTTCTTTTGGAGCCTCCTAATGCTAAGCTAATTCTGATAATGCCTGTATCAAACTACCATCTACATTGACACCCCTGGAAAGTAAACTGCTAAGGTAAGTGAACTTATCCACAGCATTCAAAATTTCTCCATTTACTGTCACCAAAAATTCCATGTATGCATGATGTGGAGCTGGTTAGTGGAGAACCTCTGTTTTCTGTGTGTTGATTGTCAGGCTAAAATTAGCACAAGTGGTAGGTAGAGAATTGATCTATACTCTGTTGCATTTCAGCCTTGGAGTCTGCAGATCTATAGAACCTTTGTGTTAACTTCAGTATTGTATATCTGTGAAACCTGCACAGTCTATCAGTACCAGTGGCACACCTTCCACTTGAATTGTGTCAGGAAGATCCTGAAGATTTCATGGCAAGATAAGGTACCAGATGCTGAGGTTTTCTCTTAAAATTTTTTTTATTAGATTTGAATAATAAAACTTAAATAAAGAATAAGGAAAGAACAAGAAACATATTATGAGTGTAAATATTAAAACAAATATAAAATAAGTTAACAAAAAATGTCATGTGCATTGTAGAATGTGAGGGGATTCAAAATATATAGCAATAAATATACTTTTCAAGAAACTTTATGTATTAAATACTATGCTTTGTGAAAACTGTCCATCTTTGCTTCTGTGTCAGTTTTCTTTTGTCTCTGCTGTACACTTTTTACTTTGTTCTCTCCTCCACCTCTTTCTCTCCCCTCCACCTCCCTTGAGGCTACAGTTAACTTTGGATATATTTTTATATAAATATTGATATGTAAACATAGTTTCCCAAGAAATTTGTTTTGATGTTTGTGTGGTATCTTTTTTCCTATCTCTTTTGCCTTTTCTACTTTACTTCTACCTGCTACCTTGCCTTCCTATTACTTAACCTCCCCCCTCCCCCCTCCCTGGGATCCCTCCCTTATCCTCCATTTCTATAAATTTAAACACCCTTCTATCCTCCCCTTTGAACTATTCTCTCACCCCATCCTGATGGATATCATGCCACTGGAACCAGATGACTCAGGAGAAGAAGGTGAAGTTGGTTACCTTGCACAGCCCTTCCTCACTCAAATCAGTCAACTGCAAGTCATGTCATCATCTTGATGTCATGGCCATCTTTGAGAACTAAGGACAAACACAACAACAATGTTTTCACCTCCCCTCTAAAGATTCCTTCCTTGTCCTCTCCTCTCCCTCTATCCTCTTAGCATTTTTTCTTCTAAATTTAGAACTATTAAAAGAAATTTTATACATACACACATACATACATGCACACATATATTGTTCCCTCTTGAGTCCATTCCCTATGAAAGTAGATTTCCAGAAGAAATAGCCCTCTTTCCCTATATAATTTCCTTGTATTGGTTCTTCCTCTTGCATCTCATCTGTGTAAGATAATTACTCTTTTCAGCTGTTCCTTAATGGTTTTACATTTTTTTTTTTAGCTTTTATTTAGTATTTTATTTTTCCCCAGTTACATGTAAAAACAATTTTTGCCATTTGTTTTTGAAACTTTGAATTGCAAATTCTCTCCCTTTGGTTTGCTTTTTGAAATCATATCATGCTTAGGTCTACCCCAATCCTTTTTATGAACTACCCAATTGCTAATCTTAGTGATCTTAGATATATGTTTTATCTTTTACATACTGAGCCCCTTGTAATTGATTTTTGGTATGTATCTTATGTTTTTCTTGCCTCTTATATGTCAAATCTTCTATTAAATTCAGCTTTTTTTTTAAAAGCCTGACAATTCATTAAATAGCTTTTTCCATTCAGGATTATGTTTAGCTTTGTTAGGTATGTTATTTTTGTCTGGGAACTCTAGCTCTTTTGCTCTTCAATATGTACTGTTCGAAGACCTGTAGTCTTTTAGTGTTGTTGCTGCTAGGTGTGGGAGTTTAATTGTGACAACACTATATATTTTTTTCTTGTTGCTCATAATATCTTACCCTTGAGCTGAGGGTTTCAGAATTTGACTATAATATTCCTGTGGATTTTTCTTGTAGGATCTCTTTCAGGTGGTGATTGGTGGATTATTTCTGTTTCCACTTTCCTCTCTTGCTCTAAAGCTTCATGACAATTTTCTTTTATTACTGTATCAAGATTATTTTTTTGATCATAGCTTTCAGGTAGTCTGATTATTCTTATGTTTTCTCTTGATCTGTTCTCTAGATCAGTTGTTTTTCTTATGAAATGTTTCATATTCTCTTCTATTTTTCATCTTTGTATTTTGTTTTATTATTTATTAGCCTTTTATAAATTTGCTGGCTTTTCTTTATCTGATCTGATTTTCAAGGAATCATTTTCTTCCTTAAGATTATGGATCTTCTTTTCTAATTGGTTGACTTCTTTTCATAATCTTCTTGTTTTCTTTGGATCGCTCTCATTTATTTATTTATTTTTAGTTTTCCCTCAGTCTCCCTCATTTCATTTTTAAAGTCTTCTTTAAGTTCTTCTATAAATTCTTTTTGGTCTGGTGATGATTTGACATTGCTCTTTAGGATAGAAGAGGGTTTCTTTCCTTCAGTATTTTCTTCTGAAGATGAACCCCGGTCTTCTCTATTCCCATAATAACTCTCTATGATTGGATTCTTTCTCCTTTGCTTGGTGCCTCAGGCCTCAGATTTTCCTTCAGTTCTCTCTCACCTTAAACCCAAACCAAGACCTCCAGTTTCCTGTAAGTGCCCATAGCCTGCAGCATCCTTGCTCCACTGATTCAGCCCTCTCCTGGTGTCTGCTGCAGTGGATCTGGTGTTCCTTCCCTCTGTCTTCCTGCCTCAGATACCCAAGTCCCCTTTCTGTCCCAGTAATAAAAGTTTCTGTCTCTGGGGCCAAGGCAGCCTCTTAACCCAGATCACCACTAGAGCTTTCTGCTTGTTGTTTCAGTGGTTCTCAGTCTGGAGGTGTCCCCGGAGGATCCTGTTCTGTTCCTTCTCTCATTTATTTTTACTTCTCCATGTTTGTCGTGAGGTACTGTTTTATCTCTTTTGTGGAGAAAAATCTTGAGAGCTTGGAATTTTCTGACCTATGTTGCCATCTTCCCAGAATCCTTTGAAGTTTTCTCTAGAGCTGAACTTCCTAGAATTCAAGCTTTTCTACAGAGAGTACAATTCTAATGGACTGACCACTAGGTTCAAATGTCAAATGCTCAATTACCTGAAAGATTATTTCACATGGAACTCAAACAAGGAAAGTACTTGTACAGTGGTCAGAAGAAGTGGTAGAAAGACATTCTCAAGTCTCTCTGAAGAACTGTAGTATGGATTGTGAGACATGGGAGACAGTGGCTCAGGAGTGCCCAACAAGATGTGTCCCCCTCAAAGAAAGCACTGAATACCATGAGCAAGGCAGAATTGCAGTAGCACAAGGAAAATGTGAACTGTGTAAATTCAGACATCTCCATCCCAAATGTCCAAATGGATCACTTGTACATGACCTATGGTATAGCCTTCTGAACTCATATGAACTCTTCAGCTATAGATGAATATACCATACCCTGACCGAGGGGTGGAGAACCTGTGGCCTCAAGATCCTCAAGTGTGGCTCTTTGACTGAATTCAAACTTTATGGAACAAATCCCATTAATAAAAGAATTTGTTCTGTAAAACTTGGACTCAGTCAAAAAGCCACACTCACACTAGAAGACCACATGTAGCCTCAAGGCCACAGATTTCCCATTCCTGTGACCTGACCCCCAAATTGTGATGTTATCAGTCCTATTAAAAAATAAAGGACAAATAACAGCTATAGTTCAATTAACATAGCCTAAGATCTCATTAACACATCTGGTTGTTGAATCACACTGATTTGGAGTTTATAAAAACTCCCGTACATTTTTTCATATAAGCTGCTTTTTAGAAATATTTTTCCCAACTTGTACTTATCCAGGTGATTCTATGAATTTCAAGTACAAGACTTTGCATGTATCCTCATACATTTTACCTAGGTAGCATTATTAGCCCACAGTTTTAGCCAATTGAGATCTTGTTTGTGTTCTATCATCCATTGTATTAACTATCCTTTAGAAGATTAATCATTTTTCTCATCTCTAAAATGAGTTGGAGGAGGACATGGCAAAGCACTGCAGTATCTTTGCCAGGAAAACCCCAAATGAGGTGATGAAGACATGACTGAAATGAATGAACAGCTTCACTTTGTGCTGTTGGCAAATTTAATCACCATGGACTTTATGTCCTAATCCAAGTTGATAATTAAAAAGAGATAATAGAACTGGGCTATGAAAAGTACCATGAGACATTCTACTAGAGACATGTCCTCCTGATCCCCTCTCGTCCATTCCTCAATTGATATAGATTCATTAAATTGTACTCTTTGTATCCTATTAAACAAGCATTTCTAAATCTACTCAATTGTGTATTACATGAAATTTCGCTAGCTCATTTGGAGTAAAAAATTTGTGGTTAAAAAAACTATATGTAGCAGAGTTAAGAAGCCTTGGACACTTATACATCTTTGAAACTTTGTTGGATCTGGGATCATGTTAATTTTAACACTTTCTTCAATGATGCAGTTGGCTGTAATTGCCACTTCCCCCTCCAAATGCTTGGTGTCTTTCCTTTTTTAAAGTATCTTGAGAATTGATCCCTTAATGCTATCAAGTTGCTTTGCCTCTAGTCTAGATCTATTTTGTGTATAGTTGGTATGCCAGCTACTTTTCTCAGCTGCTGTTTTCATGAGTACCATTTCTACTCATAGCAAATTAAGGACTATGATGTAAAAACTAAATATAAGAATAATAAAATAACTAACATTTATATAATAATTACTATGTATTAAGCAGTGAGTAAGCTTTACAATTATTATCTCATTTGATCCACACAACAAGCTTGGGAGGTAGATGCTATATTATTATCCCATTATACAGGTGAGGAAACTGAGGCAAATAGAGGCTAAATTCTGAGGCGGGATTGGAACTCAGGTTTTTCTGACTTTAGGCCTGGAACTCTTATTCTTATCCTCTATACTAAAGTTTGATACTGTCAACCTTTCACAGTGTTTGGTCTAAGAAAGACAAAAGAAAATTAGGCTATGTCCATGTTTAATTTCTCTCAAACTGGCAACATGCATTACATGGGAGTTACAGTCCTGAACTGGGCCTCCCTAAGGCGGTCAGTCTATGTGATTGATGTACCCAGTTTATATACTTTGTCAACAGAGACTCATATCACCCTGCCATCATTTTACCTCTGGACAGAGGAAATACCTGTTCTGTCAGAATCACCCCCCTTCACCCTCTCCCCACCGAATATACTAGATTATGCCCAACCTTGGGGTATCTAGACAGAAAAATCTGTACCTAATCATGCCTAAGCAGAACACAATGGAGCTTCCATACCTTTGATAAAATAAATTCAGGCTGGGATTGGGGGCTGACTAAGATAATACTCAATGCAGTCTCACTATCGGTAATGTCCTTGTGAAGAACTTTAGAGAAGGGGGCTGGGAGTGGGAGCTCTGAGTCTCTAAGATCACTCTTTCACAGTGCATAAGCTGCAATTATTTTTGTGTTGAGGCTTGAAAAGTGTTAGAGCCTTGATAACCTAAGGAAAAATGCCATAAGAGGTAGAAGGGAAAAACAGAGGTAGAGGAAAAGGGTAAATAAATAAAAAAGGAAAAAGGTACAAATACTTGGAAAGGGTAAAGAAATATTCTTCACCTAGGCAATTAGGTGCTACAGTGAACAGAATACTGGCCTTGGAATCAGGAAGGTCAGAGTTTGAATCATGTCTCAGGATTCCAGTGATGGGACTTTGGGCAAGTCACTTCTCAGTTTCCTTATCTATATTATTGTGAGGACAAAATCAGATGATTTATGTAAAGTTCTTTTTAAACTTAAATGGCTATATAAATGTTATTGTTGCTACTATTATTTTACCTCTGTCTATATCACATGGAATGATATCTGAGACTAACCCTATAGTTCACTTAAGTCATGGGCTAAGCAAAGTACTGTGGGTGAGAATAAAAATAACCACTGTTGTTTCTGTGGTAGCTTATATTCCAAATTCCAACCTATCTGTAGTTTGGGGACATCCTAGGTAGGTAAAATTTACTTGCAAAACAGTACTATTCAATGTTTGGTACTTTACATATATGGGATAGAAACATTTAAATACAAATTATGATTATTTTTTCTTTGAGGAAATAGCTAAAATTGTTTCATTTTTATCGTCTTAATATAGCTGACATAGCACAAATCACATAGAAGTCATTTAGCAGATATTTTTGAATGAATGAATGGACAAAGTTATCCACTGGATGGCCTAAGAACATATCTTGATAGATATATATCCCTCCATTGATTTTTCTACTGCCAAATCTAAAATAAATGCAATGTAGATTGAGGTCATTGTTGAATCATAGGAAAATATAAACACACGCATGCACAATTTAGAAGAAGAATATTGTCTAATAAATATAGTGCTCATTAATAAAATATAACTAACATAAGGGAAAGTGCCATCTTTATAAGATTTATAATTTGTAGGTATAAATATTTAAAAGATTTCTTTAATTTTTTAAACTAATTTGTGCTTTGCAATTGGATTTTTTCAAGGAAACTATTCAAATGACTCACATTGCATTTGAAACAGTGTTAGGTACTTATATATTATTTAAAACCACATAGTTTCTGAGGTATACCAAGCAAGATTTTTTTTGATGAAAAAAACATTTTTAGCAAGTAGAAAGAAATTATCAATGGGTAGAAGAGCCATAATATTAAGTCACTTTGTGGTTTCTTCTACAATGTATTATATTAAAAAATTAAATCAATGTGGTGATATACTTTTTTAATATAATATGATTAATTAAATAATTTTCAGTTTTTAACATTCACTTCCACAATGTTTTGTATTTTAAATTTTCTCCCTTTTTCTTCTCCCCTCTCCCTATGGTAATATGCAATCTGATTCAGGCTCTACTTATATATTCATGTTAAACACATTTTCACATTAGTTATGATGTAAAAGAGAATTATAATGAATGGAAAGAACCACAAGAAAGAAGAAACAAAACAAGACAACAAAAGAAAAAGCGGGCAAGTCTGCATTCAGATTCCTGGATGTGGATGGCATTTTTCATTGTGAATCTTTGGGAATTGTCCTAGATCCTTGCATTGCTGAGAAGAGCTGAATCTATCTAAAGTCAGTCATCACCCAATGTACCTGTTACTGTTTCCGATGTTCTCTTTCTGTTGATTTCACTCAGCATCAGTTCATATAAGTCTTTTTAGGTTTTTCTGAAGTATGCCTGTTCATATATACCACAACTTGTTTAGTCATTCCTCAGTTGATGGGCAGCCCCTCAATTTCCAATTTTTTGTAATCCCTCCCAAAGTTGCGCTAAACATTTTTTTTTTGTCCTTGTGGGTTCTTTTCACTTTTGTATGATCTCTTTGGGATACATGGCTACTGGTGGTAGTGCTGTATCAAAAGGTATGCACATTTTGGTTGCCTTTTGGACATAGTTCCATTCTGTTCTCCAGAATGACTGGATCAGTTCACAATTCCATTAGTGTTCCAATTTTCCCACATCTTCTTCAACATTTATCATTTTCTGTCATGTTAGCCAATCTGATAGGTGTGAGGTGGTACCTCAGAGTTATTTGATTTGCAGTTCTCTAATCAATAGTGGTTTAGAGTATTTTTTTCATATGACTATAGATAGCTTTAATTTCTTCATCTGAACATTGTTGATATCCTTTGACCATTTATCACTTGGGGAATGGTTTGTATTCTTATAAACTCAATTCAATTCTTTATATATTTTAGAAATGAGGCCTTTATCAGAGACACTGACTGTAAAAATTGTTTCCCAGTTTTCTGCTTCCCTTTTAATCTTGGTTGCATTGGTTTTGTTTGTGCAAAATTTTTCATTTTAATGTCATCAAAATCATCCATTTTGCTTTTCATAATGTTCTCTATATCTTTTTTTGTCATAAATTTTTCCCTTCTTCATAGATCTGACAGGTAAGCTATTTCTTGCTCTCCTGGTTTGCTTATAATATTAATCTTTTTATCTAAATCATGTACCCATTTTTCTTTATCTTGGTATAAGGTGTAAGATGTTGGTCTATGCCTAGTTTCTGCCATCCATCCTATTTCCCCTTCTATTTGTATTTTTTTCTCTCCTTTCTCCCTTTCCCTCTTCACTAGAGTTTTGCTTTAGACTACTACCTTCCTCAGTCTGCCCTGTCTTCTATGAGCCTCCTCCCTTTTATTTCCCCATTTCCCCTCCTGCTTCCTATAGGGTAAATTAGATTTCTGTACCTAATTGATTATGTTATTCCCTCTTTGAACCAAATCTGATGACAGTAACATTCAAACAGTGCTCATCTCCTTCCTTTCTTTCCCTCTACTCTGACAGGTTTTTATGCCTTTTCATGTGATATAATTTACCCTTGTCTGCCTCCTCCTTTCCTCTTTTTCCAGTACAATCCCTTTTCACCATTTAATTAGATTTTTTTTATCATTACATCAAAGTCAACTTATATCCATACCCTCTATGTATGCCTCTTTTATAATAACAGTACAGTTCTCAAGAGTTACAAGTGTCATCTATCCTTGTAGGCTTATTAAAAGTTTGCCGTTATTAATAACATGATTTTTTCTTTCCTGTTTACCTTTTTATGCTTTTCTTGAGCCTTGTATTTGAAGGTCAGAGGAGGAGAAAGTGAGATTGGTGACCTTGCACAGCCCTCCCTCACTCAAAACAAAGTCAAGTGCAAGTTATGTCATCATTTCTCTGATGTCATGGTCTTCTTTTGCCACAAGCGACAAACACAACAAGAATCAAGCTACCATCCCTGTGGTGAACCTACCCCTGTCACTTACTACCTTAGCTAAGTCAATTTTTATTCCTTAGTTTCCTCATCTGCAAAATGAGAATGCTAGACTAGAAAGTCTCAGAGTCCTTTCCTAGTCTCAGTCTATAAATTCATAAGCCCCATGTTCCCTAGGGTTTTATTGAGACTTTTAGCAGTACCTTAAAATTGAGATTCCCTTACTGAGAAATGACCTTTTTTCCCCCACCCCTCACCTGAAAAATATACATAACTGCCTGTACTAGTAAAAGGTGAGGTTCAGATTTTCTCCTCTCCATTGTGGTTCATTACTTCCTACACTCCAGTACTCTGTTTGGACCAGGAACAATTCTACTTGCTCCACTGTTTACTCCACTGCACAGCCATAGTATTCATATACTGCCTGATTTATGGCCACATGTCATAATTTTCTGAGACTATACGGTCTCCCTAATGCATGTGGTTCACTGTATTTACACAGGACTGCCATTTTTCTTTAAGAGGAGAGCCTCTGTCTGTATAATAAAGCCTTACGTTAGCCCTCTCAGTCATCATTGTCTCTGCCTCTCTCTCCATTCTCTGCTTTCTAGCTCTCAATTAAATGGTCAAATGCAAGCTCAGGTACATACTAAACATGATTCAAGCAATATACTGTCAAATATTAAAGAGTTAAAGGAATACTTTAGCAAAAAACATAATCAAGCCCAAACAAAGGACTTTGCATTGTTAACCTTGTTAAAAGGAATTAACCTTGTCAAGGAAATCTCTCTGCAAGGCTCTACCATCTTTTACATAGAGATTTTAGGAATTTATTTACCATATATGTGAGTTTTGTTTTTTCCTTCTAGGCAGGAATGTTGAGTAAATTTAGAGAAAGTTTAGTTTCTGGGATAGAATTGGCTATAATTATGAAGTAGAATTAGAGTAAAAAAAAAAGGAAGTTCTAATTTTATACATATCTATCTATCTACCTACCTCCATACACCTATGCACATGAACACACATATATACATCTATCTATCTATCTATCTATCTATCTAGCTAGCTATCTATCTATCTATCTATCTATCTAATTTCACAGATGAAGAAGTTGAGGCCCAGAGAGATCAAGTGACTTGATCAAGGTCTCACAGGTAGTGGCAAACACTCTATATAGGAAAGATAGAGAAATAGAAACAGATAATTAGTAGAATCATGTATTTATCATGGGAAGGGACCTCAGAAGTAATTTAGTCTGCCACTTTTATTTTTTATAGATGAAGAAACTGAGGCCTAGAAAATAGAAGTGGCTTTTCTAAAGTGACAGGCAAAAAAAATGAAAGAACTGGGACAAGTTCAATTCTTCAAATCTAGCATTCTTTCCACGAGCTTAAAATAAACAGTGATAAAAATGTGTCAGTGTAGCTTGTCTAACTCCTTACTCACTCACTGGAATCTATAAGTTAAATAAATATAATTTTAAAAACATTTGTAAATAAATATCTTATTTTTAACCCAGCACATTTTAGATAATTTGTGATTTTTCAGGATGAAAGCTGGAGCAAATGAATATCTTCTAGTTTACTTCTTGCAATTCCTTGCTCTTATTTCCAGCAGCAGTTTGAGTTTTCTGTCTGGTATACTACTTGGCCTAATAGGCTGCTTCCAGATATAGCTGATAGAAAAACTTACCCTAAGCATCATTCTAGAATAAGTTATTCAGATGCATATCTAAACCCAAACTGCCGTTCTGAATAAACAGCAAACTTCAAATACTAGAGGGAACATCTAACAAATTAGAGTAAGACCATTAACCCTTTCTTGTGGAAATGAAGAGCGAATAGTAAAAAGCCCATCACAGAAATGCTGAGAGAGAGAGAGAGAGAGAGAGAGAGAGAGAGAGAGAGAGAGAGAGAGAGAGAGAGACAGAGGACAGAGAGAGAGAGAGAATGAGATGATGAACAGATTCTGTCTCCAAACATCCATGAGTATTGTGAGTAGTGTTGCTCTATAACTGAATTCAGCCTATAGCAGTAAAGCAGGACATCAATACCAGTCACACTGCAAATATATTATTCCTGTTAATACAGATGGCTGTATGGAAGAGAAAGAGGGTACAATATCCAGGGGAAAAATAAATGGAAATGAGTCAGGAGAAAAAGATGAGATGAATACTCAATTTTCCTAGATAGTATGATATATAAACAAAAGATCAAGGAAAACAGAATTATTAAACACTTTTCTTCCAAATGAAAAGGAAGGAGAAAAATAATATCCAAAGTCTCAAAAGGAAAAAAAAAGAAGAAATTCTGCCTTTTAAAATAAGAAAGTGCAACATTTTAAGGTCCCTAAATAAAGGATTTATAAGTTGGAATCTATGGAGTCCCAAGGTATCTGTGGGTAGATTTCAGGGTAGAAATTGACTTGGAAGGGAAAAACAAAATAAAACATTTTTATTTTTGTTAATCTCATTGCAACTTAGCATTTCCTTCAATTATGATTTAAAAATCACATTATTCTGAGGATTCCTTATAAAAGTCTTATAGACTTTACCTGACAGGTCAAATGCCCATGAGACACAAAAGGGTGAGAACCTTTGTTATAGAATGATTGAAGAATGTTATGAAATTAACTGTTTCTTGTTATTTTTGCCTTAGAACGTGCTCAACAAGAAAGGACAGAAACAAACCAATTCTCTTCTCCCTGACACCCCACCCCAACACACACTTAACTTTTCTGGGGCATTTACCATAACAGATTCTCTCCCTCTGTCTCACAATAAATGGTAGACTCATTAATGCTAAAGGATGATGATGCTTCAAAATATAGATCCTGCTGTTGTCTCAGATCTTTTGTTTTATAGCACTAAATGAATCAATAAGTTTCTTGATCAGCTCTACTTTCAAGTGTAATTAAGCATGCTTTTAGATATTTGAAGAACAAGCTTTAAGCTTATAAGCCCCTTATATTTATTTATTCACTTCCCAAAAATGACTCTTCTTAGTTATTCCCAGTTCTTCCTACTTCTCTTTCTTGCTAATCACACAATGACCTTGTGGTGTTCGGGGAACAAAAATGAGAATGACCCATTTCTACTTCAAGTTATGACTACAAGCCACAATCGATTATACATCAATTATCAGGCTAGTGCTATATTTCCCCAAGCAAAATCTGATAGAAAAGTGCTTTAAAAGTGATTAAGCCAAGTGAGAAGCGTGTGTAAGGAATAGAAATGGGGTTTCAATTCATCTCTCTTCATAATAACAGTTTTTGAAATTTATATCACTAAATATGGTAACTTTACTTATAGAAGAAATCAATTACATTATCAAGTTCAAATCTTTCACCCTCCTCATCCCCTCTAGTTATGCTCTAATGTATCACTGTACCTAAGAAATTCAGTTTAGGGAAAGTGGTACTATTTTTTACTAAAAATTCCATGAATAATATTATATAAAAATTAATTTATGATAAATGATTTAAATCTCTAACTCAGAATAGCTTCTTTAAATATCATCAGAATATGACACCTCACCCGTAGAAAGGAGTCTAGAGATCCATTCTCCATGTATTCAACCACAATCATTACTGGCCTGCCTGCAAAGAGAATAAATGAATAGATTAGGATTATGATGATAAGACTGATGAGAACAGATGATATTTATAGAGAGTTTTAAATGGTGCAAAGCCTTCTATATTCATTACCTATCAATCCTTGTGGGGAAAGTCCTACAGCTATCATTGTCACCACTTTCTAGATGGGAAAACTAATGCACCAACTAGCTACCCTGATAGCTAGCTTTTAACAGAATTTAAAGGTTTATAAAGTATTTGACATTATGCTGACTCATTTAACCCTCACAACAGTGCTGTGAAGTAGATGTTATCATTACTTCCATTTTACCAAATGAAGAAACGGATGTTAACTGACTTGCTCAGGGTCACACAGTCATGTATGAGGCAGGATTTGCTCTCAGGTGTTCCTGACACCAAGTTCTGTATTCTATCTACTGTGCCACCTAAATGCCTTTAGTATCCTAGGGAAGAAATCTCTTCAGTTTTCTAAAAAAAATTTTTAACCAAATAATTAGGCATGACTAAGAAAAGGAATATTAATTTGAATCATTCACTAAATAAATATGCGGATCAAATCTGGGGTACTTTTCTTTTCTTTTAGAAGTAATTCCCCCATAAATTGTAAACTGATACAATTCCTCTGGAGAACAGTATAGAAGTATGCCCAAAGATATAAAACCATGCATATACCCTTTGACCCAGCAATACATTTCTAGGTCTCTGTATCCAAAAAGATTTCACAAAAAGAAAAAGGACCTATTTGTAAAACAAAGCAAAACAAAACAAAAAAACAACAACATTTGTAGCAGCACTTTTTCGTGGTAGCAAAGAATTGGAAAGGGAGGGGATGCTCATCAACTGGAGAACAGCTGAAAAAGTTGTGGTATATGTTTGTAATGGAATACTATTGTGCTATAAGAAATGATGAGCAGGGTGATTTTAGAAAAACCTGCAAAGACTCACAAGAATTGATGCAAAGTGAAGTGAGCAGAATCAGGAGAATATTGTACACAGTAACAGCAATATTGTACAATAAACAACTGCACTATTAGTAACAGAGTTGTTAATAATTAAGTAGTAATTAATTAGATAATTTTTTCTAAGCAATACAATGATTCAAGACAGTCCCAAAGGACTCATGATAAGAAATGCTATTTACCCCTAGAGAAATGTCATCTAAATACAGATTGAAGCTTCCTTCCTTCCTTTCTCCCTTTCTTTTCTTATTTCCTTCCTTCTTTTCTATGCCAAAGTACTAATATGGAAATTTTTTATATGATTCCACATGTATAACTTATATCAGATTGCTTACTATCTCAGGAAGGGGAAAGGTAAGTGAGGAAGGGTTAGATTTTGGAATTTAAAACTTAAAAAAAATACCCAAATGTTAAAAACTATTTTTTACATGTAATTGGGAAAAATAAAATATTATTTAAAAATACTCATTTTGATAACTGCAAAAAATCCCAAAAAACAAAAACCTAAAATACCCCCACAAATTCAAGTCAGGAATTTTGAAGCAGTTAAAAAACATAGAATTTCCTTATAGACAGCTATGGTCCAGTTTCTCATAAAGTTGTGCAGTAATTATGGCTGAATTACATTAAACAGAGCCTTTCTAAAGGCAAAACAAAAGAAGAAATCCATAAATTGTCTTTAAGAATGCATAAACCTTTGGTCACAGTATGCTTTATTGAGAAAAAGGACTCCTAAGCAGAAAAATTTGAGTAGATGGATGAATGCTATAAAGTTGCAGGTGGTGGGCAGGGAGTGGAGGGAGGAAAGATTTTGTAACAGCTCAGGATCACATTTTTATTAGACACTGATTAAATTAAGTGTGGCAACTCTAGCACTATGTGAAGAATAAGTAATTTCTCTTTGATAGAAGAGTTCAGTACAGAAGCTAAAAATCAGAAGCCTTATATAATTTGCTTCTTTTTTTCATATTCCATTTGCACTCATTACTATCTCCAAATGCACTAATGCTTCATGGGATATTTGCTAGAAGTGATTTTCACTTGCTCCAGAAAACAGAATTCATTTTATTTGACCTAAGTGCCCAAATTCACAATATAAACTCATCTCTGGCAAGAAAGGACAATGAAATTTACCTGAAATAAACATGGATGACAGATTTATTTTTAAGCTCTATTTTTTCATGCTGTTCATTTCAACTTTCAAACTGCTCCATGGGAAGAGTTTTCTTTAATACAGAATAGCTCTGGGAAGAAATTGCATGTGCTCCTAATGGAACTACTAGATTTGTCACTCATTTTCTTATTTTCTTTTATGAACCTGAAGCCTTGTGGGTTGGGAAAGGTGGCTTCCAAATTAGTTATGTTGACTGCAAATACTAGATTTTACACCTGAATTTCTGGTTTAAAGAAAAACGTATTAAAGATTAAACATTGCAACAAATGTCCCAGCTGATCACATTTGGGATTAGTCTCCTGCCTAGGAGTTAATGCTTTACTGAGAAAAAGGACTCCTAAGCAGAAAATGCCTAGGACTGGCATTAACTTGCATTCTCTAATGTTTCTAAAAACAAAATAAATTCATGTGAATCTAAGTAACAAATAACATGAGTGTTTTGCTGCAAAATCTCAGAAGAAATATTAGATGACTACTCAGTATTGATGAGCACACAGATTCAAAAATTTCATGACATAAACCTAACAGGTTAGGAGACAACAGTTCAGAAGATATTTAAGGAGAACTTTGGGAAAAGGGACTGGGATGTAGATGTATATAGGCTATGTGCATGCTATATACTGTGGAGTGTATTAGGTGTGGAGGAAAAATGACTTAGAGATGAAAAGGGGATCAAACCCAATTATTGGCAAGTGGGGAAAATAATACGGAAAGACATAGAATGACTTACCCCTGGTCACATACATCGTAATTGGCAGAGCAAGATTTGAATGCAGGGCCTCTGCCTACAAGCCCAGCAGTCCTTCAGTGTTATTGTCAGCGGTACCTTTCTCCATGTTGGTTTATTCATTACCTTCTCTCCACCAATCTAAATACTACACTCCTTTTAAGGTCCATTTCAAATGATACTTCTTCCATGGACCATTACTTGGCTAGCAAAGTCTGTAGTGATCTTTCCTGGCTTTGATTATTTTTTTTTATTTATTGTCTGTACAAAGGACTACAAGCTTGTGGATTGAATTGTTGGTTTGAATTGTTCTCTTATATTGCTGTTTCATCTCCCATTTCCTCAAGAGTGTAGACCCTATCCTTGGTTTCCATAATGAATATAGTGGGCACAATATAGAATCAGAAGATTAATATATATGTTTAGACTTCACTATCGGGCTCTCAAAAATTTAAGAGAGTGTAATGTAGGCTTTTTAGTGCAATTTTGGGGACATATTAACACAAGGTACTTTAAAATGAGCAATTTCAGCTTTAAGGGAGAAACTTTGCCTGGTCTTCGATGTTATCAGTGACAAGTTTCGTTGGCTCATTAAAGGAAATAAAGAATCAAATATAGCTTCCTTTGTTTCCTGCGAATTAGATGTCTCACACCTGATTTCTTAGCTTCCTTCTTTCACAAAGGACCTTCAATTGAGAGCTGCAATTATTAAGATCATCAGAGTTATTTTTCTAATATACTGCTGACATGTCACACGTAATTCATTTTCTATCTGAATTTAACGCAAGAGGAGAGCAAGTAGCTTTGTAGGATATTATTCAATTTTTTAATTTAAGCAATGAATAATTGCAGCATAATGAAAAAAATGTGCAGGGAATTTTTGAAGCCTAGATCTGGGCCATCGAGTGGTCAGGTAAGAGGTAGGGAGTGCCTTTGCTCTACAGTTTGCCATAAATTTTAAATTGCATCCTGTAACACTCCCTTGAAGAAATTTATTCAGAATCAGATGAATGTCTTGTCCTGTTATTTTGTTTTCTAACTACTTAAAAGAGGTATAGAATAGTGAAAAGGATGCTGGATTTGGAAATGGAGGAAACTGGATTCAAATTAAAATCTTAAATTTAAATCATACGAGTTAGTTGTGTGACCCTGGTCAAGTTTTTTTATCCTCTAGGCTTAAATTTTTCATCAATAAAATAGCTTGTTATTAATGCATTTTTACTTATTTTTAATGTAATTTTGCCTCTTAATGGGAAGATCTTTCCCATCCATTAATGGATCCATGTGACCTGCTTAAGTCCCATGGAATAGGAAGGGTTGGAGCAGGAAGGGTAGAACGGGAAGAGGCAGAGCTAGAGCAGAGCTGAGAGGAAGTTAATCAGAAAGCAATCAGAACTGGAAAAGGCAATGACTAGTGTGAGTGGGAGAGCTTGTTTGTGATTGGTTTAAGGAAGCTGGTTTGTGGGATACCTAACAGAGGGAAAGCTTGGAGATGGTAGTGCCCCTTGCATTGTTATTGCATACAGATTTCTTTGTTGCTGTGATGGATTTGGCTTTCTGGTGTTTGAATAAATGTTTTGGTTCTGTCTTCCATGTGGAGAGTCTGTTGTATTTTGTGATTCAGTATTACACTGACATATTCATGGCTGCTGTAGGCTCTGTGAATATTGTGTTGGCCCTACAAATGGGCATAATAATATCTCTAGAACTTATCTTAGAAAGTTGTGAAATTCAAATGAGATCACATACGTAGAATGCTTTGGCAAACCCTATAATGCTATATGTTGTATCTGAATATTTGATTTAAACATTTCTTACTCCATGTTTTGGTTTATTTCTTCAGGTCCTACAGCCCTATATAATCTTAATTTTTGCACTATTCTTTGAGTCTCCTAGCACCAACTACTACATAGGATGTCCCTAAAGTCTTAATACAGTTTATAACCATTAAAATAAATTTCAGGTCATTTGTCTGTAAGTTTAGAATTGCATTACCAAGCACTACCATTACTGTATTAGCAAGCTATAGGGGTCTTAACGGTTGGTCATTAAGACTTTGCAACCACTATTTTTAATGACTCCACTAAAGGTATCTCTATCAGATAGGAAGAGCTACATTTCCTAACTGATCTTTCCTATTGTGATGGCAATCAAATTAGGATCTTTTCTGTTTTTGTTTTACTAAAGGCACCTCTAATAGAATAATGTGATTAAAATTTTTTCCTACCCATTGATGGGCCTGTCCATTGTGGGAAGCTTCATAAGGAGAGTTGTTTTGTAGGAGGGTCCCAAGTACCTTTTGTTTTTTCTATTGAAGCACTGGGTCAGAGGGTTATACCCTCTGGTTCTAAAAATGGTATAAATACTCTGAGGTTGAGGTTTTACTTTGGGGCTTAGTTTTTGTAAGAACATTGGAGTTCTGGAAACCCAGATGTCAGTGCTTCCCTCTCTGGTAACTATGGTCAGATAGTTGGAGTCCAACTGTCCATTGAATTCAGGTAGAGGAGACTATGTTTGTTGATCTTTTGATTTCTCTGAAGTTCAGGGTGTTTACTCCCTTAAACTAACTGAATGATACACACACACACACACACACACACACACACACACATATGTATACATACTTGGTTAAAGGAATGATACATGTGCTTGATTAAAGGGATTGTTAACCCCTTGAAAACTGATTTCCATTTATGAATGCAGATCTAAGAACCTGTGAGAGCAGGATCCCCTTGTGTACGTTGGGATGTCTACTGTTACCCTTAAGCATTCCAGAAATACAGAGATTAAAGAAAAATCCTTGGAATGATGATCCTGGGAAACTCATTCTGATCACAAGACCCTAGAGGGAGTTTTGTCACAGTAATGGTAATAATAACATAGTCTGATAATCATATTTAATAATAATTTTAATTACAACTGGCATCTGTAAGGTTTGTTCATTTGAACCTGAAGAACAGAAACAGGGCTCATTTAAACATTGAGAATAAATTATTTCTAAGTCATTTGTGATCCAGGGAAACTGGTAAACCAACTTTTATCTAGGAAAATAGAGATTTTGGCCCAGCATGGACTCTCTGAAAAATTACCTGTGTACAGCCAGGATTACAATATTAAGTCAAATGGACATAATATCTTTTTAGTGTTTTAATATTTTGATAGGAATGATGATCTCTCTTCTGAAGTGTTAAAAGTTATCTCCTAAAATGGTAAAAAACAAACTTTCCAAAATTCTACTTCTTATAACCCTTTCCAATTAATTTTCATTTGTATGTGTGAAGTAAGCCAACACATCTTTATTATGTCATTTGTTCCTCTTTGTAATTTTTTTGTGCATCAATGAATCCTCACAATACAAGGTAATGTGACTTGCTCAGAAAGCATTGGGCTGAGGGAGTATGATACCTCTAATTTGTCCTACCTACATCAAATCACTACCTTTTTGAAATATTTGAATTCTCTTTGTATGGATGCTTAGATAGTCAGAATGCTTACTATAAGGATAAATGAATGAATAAGTGACATTTATTTACCTACTATGCATCTTAAGCACTGGGAATGCAAATATCAAGGTGAGATAGTTTCTGCCTTTAAGGAATTTATATCTTAACAGGAAGAGACAAAGCATACAGTAGAGACAGGGACAGGGAAAGCAGTTTTGCTTTGGGATCTCCATAGAAGTTAAACTGACATTTGACTTGTTCTTTCCAGTAGCAATGGTATAATGATTTGATTAATAGCCCCATTCAAGTCAACAAGCATTTATTAGGTATCTTATTACGTGCCAAGTGCTTTGTTAAATATTGGGGATGCAAAGAAATGTAAAAACAATTCCTACCCTGCTCCACAAAAGAGGTTTAATTTGGTTGAGGAGGGAGAAAGGGGTTATATATACAACTCTAGAGTTGATGGCAAGATAGTATGGCCTTGGACCCATTGAATACAACTCAATTCCAGAATGGGAGTTTAAAAGCTGGGGGAATCAACTGCCACAAGGACTGGGGCAAGATTTCTGAAGATCCAGTCTAGGATCCAAGTTGGGAGGAGATCAACAGACAGTTGGCAAGATGGCACCAATGTCTAGACAAATGATTGTCAAGTATATAGTGGAATGTCAAGTACATAGTAGAAACCCATTGCACTTGGAACCAGGAGGCATGAGTTTGAATCTTGGCATCACTGGTTTTCATTGATTATCCTCACAGTATGGAATGTTCTTTCCCTGCTTGCTTCCTTTAATATCCAACTCAAATCTTACCTTCTGTAAAAAAACCTTTCCTGGTCCCCCCACCAATTTCTTTTTGAGACAGTTATTTCCACCTTATCTCCTACTTTTGAATGTGAATGCCTTAAGGGACTATTTTTGCCTTTCCTTTTATCCCTAGAGTTTAGTAGGGAGCCTGGAACATTATAGGTGCTTAATAAATGCTTGTTGATTTGACTTGACTTATTTGACTAAAGATGAAATGTTCTTAAACTAGTGATCTCATCTGTAAAATGGAGATTATACAGTCTTTACTTCAAAGGGTTTGGAAGTGGAGATGATGATGAGAAAACAGCATAAACTTCCTTAAAAACTATAATGATGTGAGGTATTTTTGTCCTAACTTTTGTTTTCGAATTTCAGTTGTGCCTTAGGGTAGTTTAATGGTAGTGCCATAGGACTTGGCTTTGAATCATAGATCTGCTATTTACTTCTTCTAATTCTGGGTAAATTACATAACCTCTTAGTAAAATGTTTCCTCATCTGTAAAATGAGAAGGGCAAACTAGATGACTTGTAGGGTTTCTTCCAGTTTGCCTCTATTGTCATGAGTACCAGATTTGTCATCATGAGTACCTGATTTCATATCCTGCCTCTGAAATTTGTTAACTTTGTCAGTTACCTTTGGCAGGTCACTTAACCTTTATGGACCTCAGGCAATTCCTTAAGACTTATTTAGTTGAAGTCAGTGGTTGGCAAACAAAATGTAATCTTTTTTTAACATACAAAAGCAGGTATTCCCCATAATTTGCCAACCCTTGTACTAAGGCAAAGATGGGGGTGCAACTTGCATCATGAGAGGAATTTCCCACACTGGGAGGTTTCTATTATGAAAAAATCCTATTTATTCACATATTGTGAAAAATGAGAAAAAAAAGTTATGAAATGCTCTGAGCTCTTAAGATACAAGCAACAAATTCTAACAAGAATATTAAAAAAGGAAATAAAATTTGTAATTACTTTTAATAACATGACCTATTTGTATATTCTGTTCATGTGTTTAGTAAGTAGCATTAGTATCAAGATATGACAAGGATGTTCTTCCACTGTCCTACATTACAGATGAAGGTGGAGACAAAGTAAAATTTACATGATTTGTCCAGTGTCCTAGAAAAAAAGTTATGATATTGCAGAAAATGAAATTCTTACCCTTTTAATTGTGGCAAATGACTAACCTCTTTACAATCTATTTGGCCATCATCAGTAAAAAATGAGGAGGCATTGTTCAGTACTATATTTTACAGTAATTTGGTATGGACTTGAAACACTTTCCTTTTTGGACAAATGGGAAGTTAAAATACCTCCGAGTTACATATTTTATATGCCACAGTAAATTGCAAAAAGAATTAGCATAAGTGCATGACCTTTTCCCAAGCTCTGAGTTCAGGTAAATTTCCATTTTTACATATGAAACCCCCAAATGATCCAATAAATTGCCAGTCTTTAGGTGTTGATAATATTTCTATTCCAGTCACTTTTACAAGAAAGGAGGACATTGAAAGAGTATTAATCACACTGAGAGTCTACATTTTTATTGAGTAGTATAGTTTTAAAGGCTCAATCATAAATATCCCTCTATGATTTGACATCTTATTTGAATTATTTACAATAATAATAGCTAATATTTATATTTTATCCTCACAACAATCCTGGGAATGCTTTTATTATTCCTATTCTCCTAGTGAGGAAACTGAGACAGAGGTTAAGTAACTTGTACAGAATCACACACCTAGCTAATAAGTATCTAAGGCCAGATTTGATGACTTTCTAATTTAAAAAAAAAACTCAAGCAATTCATTAACTCGCTCTTTTTTATCTTAACATATACTTGTGAGAATTGCTTCAGCTTTGTCCTAGAAATTTTGACATTTCCTCATTATCACTTTTTTCAAACATTGTCTCTATGATTTATTTTTTGGTCCCTCATTATTTAGGATTTCATTGTTAAGTTGACATTTGGTTCTGTGTCTTTTGTTTGTGGTCCTTGAATTGATGATTATTCTTTTTTTGTGTGTTATGATTAAAAGGATGAATATACTAATTTGCCTATTTACATTTGTTTGCAATATCTCTGGGCCATAAAAGAATCAAATTGTTTAAAAGTTCCATGAGATGCTGAGGAATACATGTATTATTTTGCAGTCCCATTTAGAAGGTACCATAAGTTTTTTAGTTCCAGTTTCTCTAGCAATTTGTTCAGTTACCATTTTTCACTTTTGCTTATTTTTCTTTTAAACATCCAAAATTGAAAGAGGGACATTGAAGTCTTCTGTGACTATTGTGTTACTGTGTCTTCTGGTAGCTCAGCTAATGTTTCCTATGTGAATTTGAATGCTAAGATGTTGAAAGTGTATGTGTGGATAAGTTTATTATGATACTGGTTTTTTGCCTATGGTTCCTTTCAGCATAATGTAGTTTCCTTGTTTATCCCTTTTTATTTTAAATGTTTGCTTTTGCTTTGCTGATAGCATGACTGCACTCTTAATTTCTTGGATTCAGTTGGTGCATAGTAATATTTTTTCCACTTCTTCAGTTTCATTTTATGTATGTCTGTTTTTTACACATGTTTCTTATAAGAAATAGATTGTAGGGTTTTGTTTTCTTATCCAATATGTCACTTTTTTGTTTTATTGGATTATTTAATCCATTACCTTTTAAAGTTATAAGAGCCAGGTTTATATTTTCCTCCATTTGTTTTTAATGTTAGGTTGTTTTGAGGAGGGGGTGGTGGTAATTTTAATTTCCTCCATCTTCTGCTTTAAATATATTACTATGTCTCTTGAGTTACTTTAGTGTTATCTTTTTTCAAGGTGACCCTATTCCCACTAGCTCTCTTCCCCTCAGCTTTGATATCTTTCCCATTTATAATCCTTTTCTCTTTGAAGTTTTGCTTCCTTTTTACCTTTGAAGTTTTGCTTATTAGTTCCTTCCTTCCTGCTTTTTCTGGTGATTTATTTCTTCCCCTCTTTTTTCCATTTTTTTTTTCTGAGGCTCAGTACCCTCACCTATACTAAGAGGACATAGGATTAGTTGTTTACCAAAGTTCCTTCCTGCCCTGACTACCTGCTTAGAGTCATCAGCTTCCTTACTGAATGATGGTGAGGATAAATAGTGTAGGAATCTTTGTAGAGGCCCACAGGTAAGGAGAATTTCTCTGGATTTTATACAACTTATAGATGGTAGATTTTTAATGAACTTTGCTGGATAGAATGTCATCACTTGTGGCAGAGTTTTGTAAGAAAAGAACCAGAATATGGCTATGCTTCTCCTGGGAATGACATCTAGAGATGACAAAACAGAAGTTCAGAAAAATTTGATTCTAGGTGTTTCCAGAGCTTAAGTTCATCACTCTTTTTTCTATGTATTGATTTAATTTTATACCCCATATTGCCATCTGTGTGATGTTTTTCTAAAATTTCTTTTACACAAAAGAATTTAAAATACAAATAGTCTAATCAAGTTTTTACATTTATAAAAAATTACTATCTAAAATTGTATTATAAAGCAGCAGTTTTTAAAGCTACTTGGTACTGGCTAAGAAATAGAGTGGTGGATCAGTGGAATAGATTAGGTACACAAGACAGAGTAATCAATGACTACTAATCTATTGTCTGATAAACCCAAAGACTCCAGCTTCTGGGATAAGAACTCACTATTTGACAAAAGCTGCTGGGATAACTGGAAAATAGTATGGCAAAAACTGGGCATAGACAAGTGTCTCACACCATATACCAAAACAAAATCAAAATATGTACATGATTTAGATATAAAGGCTGATACTATAAACAAATTGAGAGAACAAGGAATACTTTACCTGTCAGATTTATGGAGAATGGAAAAATTTATGATCAAACAATAGATAGAGAACCTTGTGAAATGTAAAATGAATAATTTTGATTACATTAAGTTGAAAAGTTTTGTACAAAGTCAATGCAACCAGGATTAGGAGGGAAACAGAAGATTGGGAAATAATTTTCATAACCAATGTCTCTGATAAAGGCTTCATTTCTAAAATATACAGAGAACTGTGTCAAATTTATAAGACTGATAAATGATCAAGAAATATGAACAGACAGTTTCCAGAGGAAGAAATTAAAGATATCTATAGTCATATAAAAAATGCTCTAACTCACAATTGATTAGAGAAATGCAAATCAAAACAACTCTTAGGTATCATATCACACCTGTCAGATAAACTAACATGACAAATCAGGAAAACTATAAATGCTGGAAAAGATATGGGAAAATTGAAACACTCATGCATTGTTGAGGGAATTGTGAATTGATCCAACCATTTTGAAGAGCAATTTGGAATTGTGTTCAAAAGGCTATAAAAATGTGCATACCCTTTGACCCAGCAATGCCTCTTCTAGGGCCGTATCCCAAAGAGATTATAAAAATGGAAAAAGAACCCACCCATATAAAAGTATTTATAGCAGCTCTTTTTGTTGTGGCAAAGAATTGGGAATTGAGGGGATGCCCATCAATTGGGAAATGGCTGAACAAATTGTGGTATATGAATACAATGGAATACTATTCTACTGTAAGAAATAATGAGTAGGCAGACTTCAGAAAAACCTGGAAAGATTATATGAACTGAGGTTGAGTGAGGGGAGCAGAACCAAGAAAACCTTGCGCACAGTTACAGCCACGTTGCGTGATAACTAATTGTGGGAGACTTGGCTCTTCTCAGCAATACGAGGTTCTAAGACTACTCCAAAAAAGCTCATGATGGAAAATGCTATTCACATCTAGAGAAAGAAATACAGTCTGAATGCAGATCAAAGCATACTATTTGTTCTCTCTCTTTTTTTGTTTTGTTTCTTCTTTCTCGTGGTTCATTCCATTGGTTATAAATCTTGTTTACAACATGACTAATGTGAAAATATGTTTAAAATGAATGTATATGTAGAGCCCATATTAGATTACATGCTATCTTGGGGAGGAGGGAGTGGAGGGAGGGGGAGAAAATTTTAAACTAAAAGCTTGTGGAACTGAGTGTTGCAAACAAAAAAAAAATAGATAAATACATATATATATATGTGAAAAAATTGTTTTATAAGAAACTAGTTACCACAGATAAATCAGCATCCTGGCCAGTAAGTGGCTAGTTAATGTCAGTTAGACAAAAGTCCTCTGAGAAATTTCAAACCTTAAAGCATTTTGTTCTTCCCTTAAGCTCCAACCTTAGCAAAATTGTATGGTTACTTAAATGGAAGTAGAAAATAATGGATGATTGCATTCTGCTTTTTACCTTGGTCTCTTTTAGTCTACACATGTTCTAATTCTTTTTGGTTGCATGTTATATGGACTTGGAATCAGGAAGACCTGAATTCAAATCCTTTCTTTTACACTAATTGTGTATGATCATAAGTAGTTCATATAGTCTTCTGGAGTTCTAGCTTCCTCATCTTTAAATGAGGAACTTGGACTAGATGACTTCTAATGTCTCTTGTATCTTTAAATCTAAAATATTATATTATGAGAACCATGGCACGCTACCTGAGAATTTTTGGAAAACAGTTAAACAGACATATATTATAAGTGGCTTTGTTTTCTGTTAACCTATATAGTAGCTTACTCCTGTGCTGGTTGTTTTTGAAGTCACTCTGTGATAGTTTCTGGAAATTCCATTTTTTGTTAGCAACCATTGGTTCCTCCCCTAAAGCAACACTTGCCAAGGGATATTCTTTGGAAATACTTTTGCATCTAACAACTGCTGTATGATCATATTAATTTAGCAAGTGTTGGTGATTTTGTCAGTGTGAGAACTCCCTTCATCAGTGATATCTTAACAATCCATGATTTAGTAGATAAAAAGATGGTTGGGAAATATCTAGAAATGGAGGCAATGATTACAAAAGAGCCTTCAAGGCTTCAAGAACAAGGGAAACCAGACTTAACCCTTTTTGTTTTTTTGATTCCTAAACTAGTAAATGAAGGTAACACTATAGATAAAATTTGTTGTGAACCAGTGAAACTTAGTCTCTCCCCACTCCTTCCCAATACAAGCTAAGGCTAATTAACTCCTCCTTATAGCCTTTACTGGATGGCATAGTTAGATTTAAGTGTTGTCTGCCCCTGCCCCTTATTTTTCACTCATTAGGCAATTTAGAAACCTCATTTCATTAGTTCCAACTAAGTCACCTGCTGGTGTCAGTCCTCTCTTTATTTAAAACTTCTGAGGGATTCTGAGGTCTTTGAGAAGAGGGCAAAAGCCATTACAGAGTTTCTCCAGTAAAAGTTACCCCACTGTGTGCTGCTTTGGGTTCAGGGCAATGGGGTCTGCACACTGAGATTATTTCCTCTTGGCCTCTGTTCTCCTTTTCCCATGCTAGTTTTACTTTTCTTCCTTCAAATTCTCCTACATTTATCTAGATTAGTATCTTATACCCTTCACATAGAGAAGATGGAGACATATAGAAGTTCCCAAACTTATTTGACCTACTGCTCCCTTTAAAAATATTACTCAACACTCCTCTGGGGTTAGGTTAGGCTAATCCTTACTTTTATTCAATGCCCCTCAGTTGCACCTGAGGCTACTACCACCCCCTTGGATCATTTCAGTGCCCTCCAAGGGGCACACTTTAGGAATCTATGGATATAGATAATAAAGCAAGCAGCTGATTTTAGAAATGGTTCCAAGGCCAGACTTAAAAGGGTAAATGTTAATGGTTCCTTATCAATATGGGGGCCAGAAACAGTCCAGAATTCTCTGCTTAGCCCTGTTTAACATTTTAATCAAGTATTCAGATAAAGCAGTTGACAAGCAATCAATCAAGAAGTGGACGGGCATTTATTAAGCACATACTATGTGCTAAGTGATGGGGATACCAAGAAAGGCAAAAGACAATCTCTGTCCTCAAAGATCTCCTAATCTAATGGGGGAGACAACATGTAAGCAACTAAATATATACAAGATATACACAGTAGGAAGTAATCAGCAGAAGGAAGGTGCTAGAATTAAAGAGAGATAGGGAAAAGCTTTCTGTAGTGGGTGATACTCTAACTGGGACTTGAAGGAAGCCAGGAGGTAAAGATGAGGGAGGAAAGCGTTTCCTGAGTGGGGGACAAACAGAGAAAATGTCCATAACTGAGAGATGGAGGGTCCTGTTCAAAGAACAGCAAGGAGTCCAGTGGCACTGTTTTGAAGAGTATGTAGTGGGGGTAGGGAGGATCTCTATGGTATAAGAAGCTTGGGAAATGTTTATTAAGAAATTACTCCACATTAGTCACGTAAGACCTAAAGCTGGAAGGGATAGCTCACACACTGGATGAGTCAGGATCCAAGATGATCTAGGGTTGAATCTGATCAGATGAAATTCACTGGGGATAAATGTGAAGTCTTTCACTTGAGAATTAAAAGGATCAAGTCAACAAATAAAAGGTGAGATGTGGAGAATTAGAAGTTGTTCAGAAAAATTAGGGGATTTTTAGTGGCTTCCAAGCTTAATTTAGTTTCAGTTTAATTAACTTGCTTTACAAGTCAACAATCTGATGTGGTAGCTGAGTGAATGCAACCTTTAGCTGCATTAAGAGAAGCACAGCTTCCAGAAATGAAGAGGTGACAGCCGCAATGTATTCTATCCTCTTCAGATGTCATCCAGAGTCCTGTGTTCAGTTCTGGGAACTATAGTTTAAAAGGATATTGATAAACTGAAGAGTATATTGAGGATGGGGAACCAGCATGGTAAGGAGCCATGATTTCATGATTTTGGAGGATCATTAGGGCATGATCAGCCTGGAGAAAAGAAGATTCATGGGGGACCTGTTATTTCTGTTCAAGTATCTGAAGGGCTATAAATTAGACTTGTTTTGTTTGGGCTTAGTGGTATAAATGGACACTGATATACTGAAGAGTACCTGGAAGACAGAGAACCAGCAAAGTGAAGAACCTTGATTTCATGAACTTTGGGGAGGGTAGAATGGATGCTGAGAAGCAAATTTAGGTTTAGTGTCCAGAAAAATCTTTTTTTTTTTTAAGCAAAGAAACTCATTTATCCATGGAGGTAACAAAATCAAAGCCAGAGAAATATATTCCCCTAAACATAGGAGAATATATACTAGAAATATACAGAAAAAATACCACAAAATACAGAGTGAAGGACCTCTTTTGTTGGGAGTGAGATAATTCAAATCAGAGAGGGAGAGAGAGAGAGAGACAGAGACAGAGACAGAGAGAGAGAGAGAGTCCTAGATCTTTTCTTTAGCAACTGAAAGGGGCTTTGGCATCCTCCATCTTCCCTCTCAACGCTAGAACCCATAAAGCCTGAATCAATTAAAAACTAACTTGAAGAAGGCTCAAGAAGACTAAAGAGACTCCTTTTTCCTGCCAACTCCACCCTACTCCTCACAAGTTTCTGCCAGTAAGTAGAGAGTCCTTCTATTCCAATGGGTTTTGGGACCAGGATTACACAAGTATTTCTTTTCTTTTTCTTCCAGAAAAATTTTCTTAATCATTAGAACTATTAAATAGTAAGATAGCTCGCCTTAGGGAGTGGTGGCTTTCCCTCACTGGAAGTCTTCAGAGCTTGGATGACCTCTTGTCATGCACGTTAGAGTAGTATTTTTTTTTTTGGTATGGTTTTAGATAGATGGTTGCTGAGATTCCTACAAACTCTCAAATTATGTGATTCCACTTTAGGATGATAGTTTAGTGGAAAGAATGATGAACAAGAGATCATTAGAAACTGCTATTGCATGGATGCAATATGAGTGAATGCACTCAATTGTGTGAATTCACTCATTGAGTGAATGAGAAGTATTTACCAAAAAATCTAAGAAATAGGAAAACTCAATAACATATTCTTTGATAAAGTTTACCAATATCTTGATAGGAATTACAGCCTTCTCCAGAATTCTTGCAAATACTATACTTCACTGCTTAGGGGGCAGCTATGTGGCATAGTGGACATAGAGGACCAGGTCTGAAGTCAGGAAGACTCATCTTCCTGAGTTCAAATCTGGCCTCAGACTCTTACCAGCTGTGTGACTCTGGGTAAGTTACCTAACCTTGCTTGCTTCATTTTTCTTATCTATAAAATGAGCTGGAGAAGGAAATGGCAAACCACTTCAGTATCTCTGTCAAGAAAACCCCAAATGGGGTCACAAAGAGTCTGACATAAGTAAAATGACTGACAATATAGAATTTTACTCTTATATTATCAATTACATTTTCAAGTTTTAAAATTTCTGATAACATTCAATACACAAAACTGACACATCATTTGAAATGTCAAGAAAATTTAAAATAAAACACTAGAATGCTATACTGAGCACACTCTAATTTGGGCTGTTCATTAATAATATCTGGTAGGTGAAGAAATAAATTTGTTCAATCATTTATTTGTATTTCATTAAATCTAAACAAGTCAGAGGCTATCTTCCCTGTGTAATCAGTTAATGGCTTAGTACTGGATTTTTCTGTAGGTGTGAGAAACTGTAAGTTTCTTCTTTTAAATTTTATTTTGCTAAAAGCTGCACACAGACTTCCCGATGAGATATTTCAGCCAAGAACTGTGAAATAGAAACACTGCCACAGGGCAGTTCTCACTGGTTTTTGTCCTATATGATAGGAAAATGAAAGCAGAGAACATTTTATAATGCTGATGTTTCTATCCTTACTTCAGTTATCAGTTAAGTGGCCAAGTCATCCATGAGGTTCATAGGTTCCCTTGTGGGAATAAAATGTAGCTATGTTGGGAATAATTGACAATTGACTATCAAAAACTTCATTCATTTCCCTAATTAGAAAAACATACACACACTAATCACCCCCAAACCACTGAAGAGTGTGCATGCTAAATCAAACCCCCCAAAATCAAGTCCATTTTTCCCTGAGCACAAAGAACCTATATTTGGATGGATTAGGTAAAGCTGTGAACTTAATTTTGAGTTCTTAAGAGGTTTTTCTAGCTGTTTGAGATTTGACCAAAATGAGTGACTCAGCTATAATGTTACAACATGAAAATCCCTAGGGATGGATATATTCCCAATTGAGAATTCAAGTAGCCATAGAAACTGAGAGTATAAGGTGAGTTGGTGTGGGAAAATTAGATGCTATGAAAATACATTAGGAACAAGCACCACTTATGGTAATGGAAGGGTTAGTTCAGTTGGCAAGATATGACTGCTTACAGTGAGTGAATATATAGGTATAAAAATGGCTAGTAGTAGACAATCTGGAAACTATTTAGTGATAGACTCTCTCTCAAGATTTCTCCTAGAAATCATCCAGCATCTATTAGTAAATGAATTCTACATTTTGCTCTCTGGACTCAAAAGTATAAATGTACTCCTTCCAATAGATTAATAGGATGTTATTAACTTGAAACAACTGGATATAACTCTAAATTTTAGTGTTTTTTTATTTCCCTAGTATTGATTTGAATTAGTAAAGTGAAATGAATGAAGTGAGGGAAATATGAGTTCAGATTTTGCCTTCTATATTCTAACTTATTACCTTGGGCAAATAATTTGACCTTTCATTGTCCTAGGCAACTCTCTAAGATAATAAAGATATTCTAATAAGATAATAAAGATAATCTAATATCTGTCTATATTGGGAGAACAAGTTCCTACATAGGTGGAAAAACAAGTCGGGTTAAAAAATGAATTGCACTATTTTGACTGATCCATAATTTTATCTCATTCCTCTTATGACTGATGAGTTACTCTTTTGAAATATTTAGAACTATGATCTCTGGCCATAGAAGAGTGGAGACCACAAAGGGAATAAACAAAAGATTTGTAGCTTAGTAGGATTCTCTAGCTATCATTGCCAGCCAGTTGCAGGGGTCCTTAGACTTATAATGTAGACATAAAAATGATTAGGCTTCCCACAAAATGGATGCTATTTAAAAGTTTTAACTATATCTGAAATTTTGCTTATTTTTCTAGGTTAGACAATCCGATGTAATGGAAAGAGTATTGGATTTGGAGTCAGAAGCCCTGAATTTAAATCCAGTATTTTACCTCCCTAGTTTTTAGTTTCCTCATCTGTAAAGTTCAGGGATTGAACTAGATGATCATTAAGGATGCTTTCAACTCTAAATTTATGCTCTTAATTTTTCCTATTCCAATTGAAATGTTCAAATTATTTTCCTCACATCATTCTTTTTATTAATTTTCTAATTATTTGTTTTTCCCCTCTAATAAATCTTGGATTTACTTAGGGGTTTACTGCATTAGTACTGATGGTCCTACTGTTTAGAATCTGGGAAATAAATTATGGAAAAATGTGATTGAAAATATTATTTCCCTGCTAGTTCTATAGCAAGAAAACTCTCCTGAAGCAATGTTGACAGATAACCATTTAACCTTGTACTTTCTAACAATTGTTCCCTGGACTCATGGGGCTCTATGGAAGATTATAAAAGGAGTCCTGGGATCATTTCAAGCTGTCAGAACTGTAACAAGTGCCCTTATGATCATTCTCATGCAACTGGCAGATAGATGCTCCCTCTTTTTCTGTCCCTCCTTCACTGACTTTCCTCCTCTAGGTCTTTTCTCTCTTTTAGTCTGTAGAGCCATAGTCTTGGACTCCTGCCCAGGCCTTACTTTCTATCCCCAGAATCCCCATCCTGGTCTGCTAATGTTTGCATCCCAGCTGGGGCTCCTGATAACATGCAGTTACACAAAGTAATGCAACAGGAAAGGGTTCTGGAGGGAACTGTACAGATGGTTATAGGGTAAGACACATTTGGAGGTGGGATTCACTGAAGTGGTGAAAGGCAGAGAAGCAAAGGGCAAGGAGGGTGAAGGCATTTGGTAATCTCATACTTTAAATCATATGTAACATTCAATTTTTCTTCTATGTTTCCTACCTTTAAAATTAGATTTTACTTTTAAGCATATATGCACATTCATCTGTGTCTCTTGGGCAATTTGCACAACAATTGAGGATGCATCCCATGTATGCAGATGTGTAAAATGTGTCCCTTTAATTTTGAGAGAGCCCTACATGGAGAACCTTTGCTTTAAAAAAAAAGCAAAAAAAATCCAACAATAGACATTAATTGTATGCAAAATAGCTTATTATTGAAAGCAGTTGCACAGTAGGAGAAAGAATAAGATAAAGTGTGTGCAATGACAAGGACATTTTGTTAAAAATGAAATAATCTAAAAAAACAGGGAATGTACAGAAATATGTACAGAGTGGTCATCATCAGCCTAATAATGGTCCAGTGACATTATTTTGGCCAAAAGAAATTAATTTTGAAATATCAAGTTATGCATCTCAAATGAAGATAGGTCCCCTTCCCCACCCCCACCCCCATCCCCCAGCTTCTTCAGGGACATTTCAATACATTAAATGGTCCAGTATGATTTATTTTGCTGCAGCAGTTGATGGTAATCCTCTCAGCTGAATTTAAGTGATACCTACTTTTCCACTGCTAATTTTCCCTGACAATATATTCCATCCATTTTTCCATCAAATTTGTTTTATTTTCCTTCAAGGTCTAACATCTAGAGTCTTCTATATCTGTGTTACTGCTTTTCTAGAGACCTTTGTAAGTACTTTGAAACTGCTAATGTAATATTTACTTGATTTTAGACTTTCTGAAACATCAATGTGATTTTTCATTCCTGGCTCATTTCTAACATCCCAACCATATGTTTTTAGAATAACTAAGTGTTGGCTGAGCAATGGTGTATGAAAGATCTGGACTGATTGCATATCAGAAAGAATTTCACATGAATTATAGAAGGGAACACATTTATAATAATTGTTTTAGGATTATGAAGACATTTTGTAACTAGTTCAATATTTTATCTTCCCCACTACAAATAAATAATCATGAGAATGATGACTAAACAGATGGATCATAAGTTTATAAAAAACTGAATTAAGAGTTAATTTCTGAATTTAGACAACCATAGAGGTTGGTGATGAGAAACATAGCAATGTTTAGATAATCAGTTGGACATGTGAAAAATCTTTACAATTTTCCATATGGAGTGGAATTCATATAATTGATTTTTTTAATAAGATAAGCTTTTAGTTCCATCATTAGCACTGTCTCAAAGCCTAACTAAAAACTATCTAGAGAGGGATACACAAAATGAAGGGGTCAAAGGTAGTTTTTAAATTCATAGAACTTCAGGGAATACTAAAGGTGGCAGTAGTCTGTCCACATGTCATCCCTTGCCCTGGTCATGTGACTAACTCATCTTAGATTCCTATTGTACATTTCCTTGATTATATTTTTCTCCTGTTCTTAGATGTTCCTCATTGGTTATATGTTGCAACCTGTTCACAGACTTCATGCACCTTTCTGTAACTATGTGTGATATTAATTTTTAAGTATTTGGAGATTGTCATTCCATATATTGCTGCTATAGTGACACTGATATTATGTAAATATTAAAAATACGGGCTTTTGTTTCATGGGATGTATCTTTTATATACTTGTCAAATAGATATTTTTAAACCACAAATATTATCATATTACTCCCTTACTCAAGATTTTCAGTGGTTTCCTATGGTCTCTAGGATAAAATACAAAGTGCTTAGCCTCACCTTTAGAGCCCTCCCTAGTGTGGCTCCCACCTATCTTTAAAGTCTTATTTTAATTCTTCCTTTCTTTTTACTCCCTATTCTCTTCAAAATGGTTTACTAAGTGTTACTTGTATATGATATTCTAACCTCTTTCACTTTTATCTCATTGCATGTGTTATTCCACCACATGTTTGAAAATTGTGTTGTCTGGAAACAGATGGTTCTTGATCCCTCAACTACGTATCCCACAAAGCTTTGAAGGCTAGGAGACTGGACCTTTTCCCCAAGGGCCTATGCCTAAGGAACAAACATCTTTGGGTTCAGAACACTTGGGAGGAAGCCTAGAGTTTGGGACTTATAAAGAATGGTGGCGTAATGCTAATGAGATTAAAGATCTTTCCCACCCATTAATGGGCCTGTCCATTACAAGAAACTTGATTGGGGAGGCCCACACCTTTTGTTAATTTTCTAGTAAGGTACTGGTTCACAAGAGCTGTGATGCCCTCTGGCTCTGAAAAATATATAAGTACTCTGAGATGAGGTTTTACTTCAGGCTTAGTTTTTGGAAGATTTGTGTGCCAGATGAGATTCTGGGAAGCTGCTAACCTGTCCCCTGGCTTTGAAAACCGAGATGCTGGTGCTTCTCTGGTAACTATGTATGTATGTATGGCCAGACAGTTATCTGTTTGTTGATTTATGATGTATAATCAGGGCACCTGGAAGCCCTGTCTGTTGATCTTTATTTCTCTGTATTTTCTCTGAAGTTCAGGGTATTGACATTTTCCCCTGAACTAATTTAATGATATATGTGTGCTTGATTTAAGTGATTGTTGACTCTTCAAAAGTTGCTTTCCTTTTAGAAATTCAGATTTAAGAACCTGTGATAGCAGACCCTCCTGTGTATGTCAGGGTGCTTGCTTTTACAGGTGGCCAAGAAGAGAATCCTTCCTTAAGTCATGGATTTCTGTTGTTTCTTCTCTACAACTTCCTGTTCCACTAGTAGAGAATTCAACCCATGTGAACTGAGGAACCAACATATTTCTCTCATCCCAGTCAATGAGCAAGCAACACTGGCTGTTGTATTTGCTGATTTCAAGAGAGACAAGCAGAATGATTTTAGTTTTCTTTTTTTTTTTTTATTACAATAAAGGTGATTTTCCTTGGAGGGTTTTGTGAGTACAAAGTTCTGAGTGAGCAACCTTGGCCCCTCTGAATTGGTAGTGATGGAGGACTGAACTTTGGGAAGTTTAAGTTTGCCAACTTCTGGGGTTGTGAGAGAAAAGAATTGATATGGGAAATGTCTAGGTTGTGGGCTGGAAAATCATGCACTAGGTGTACTGACATTAACCTGTTTTATTTATCCTATGTGATTACAATTAGTATGGCAGTATGTCTTTATAATTGATCTTGAAAGAAACATAGTAGGGACTGCTTGAAGGGGAAGAATTTTTCTAAGTAGGATAGAGACTGAGACATTTGTTTGGTGGGTGGAAACAACAACCCATGTCCCTACATAGGTGAGGAAGCAGGGCCAACCACAAAGGGCTGCAATGGAAGAAGAATAGCCAACTACTTTGAAAATCAAAGAAAGGCATAGGTTTGGTGATTACCCAGAGCATGCTCTTCTGGTATCTGCTATCCTTGGTAGATGATTCTAAATTCCTGTGTAACAGTAACTTGTCTAGGATACTGACTGAGGCAGCTAGCTAGATGGTGCAGTGGATTAAATTCTGGGCTTTGAATCAGGAAGACGAGTTCAGATGTAGACACTTGGTAGCTGGGTGACACTGGGTAAATTGCTTACCTTAGTTTTCTCTACTGGAAAATTAAAATAGCATTAACTTTTCAGGGTTGTTGTGAAGATCAAATGACATAGTTGTATAGCCTTTAGCATGGTGTCTGGCACATAGTAGTTGCTTAATAAATAGTTCCTTCCTATTTCCTCCCTTTCTCCCTCCCTTCCTTCCTTCCTTTCCTTCCTTCCTTCCTTCCTTCCTTCCTTCCTTCCTTCCTTCCTTCCTTCCTTCCTTCCTTCCTTCCTTTCTTCCTTCCTTCTTTCCTTCCTCTTGAATAGTATCAGGCAATGGTCACACTATCCTTTCTCTGAAACATCTGCAGTGTTTTGCCTTCCTTATCACCACCTTTTAGAATCACTCTCTTCCTTCAAGGAACTTCTCATGTGATGCTTCCTTTTCAAGGTCTTCCTTACTCCCCCTAATTTTTATGTCTATCATTTAAAATTACTTTATATTATTTATTCATATGCACTTGTGTAATGTATTCCTTTAGTAAAGCGTAAACATGAGGGCGAGTCTGTTTTATTTTTGTATCCTTTCATATCCTCAGCTTCTAGCGTAGTATCTTGCACACAATGAATACTTTATAAATATTTGTTTAAGTGAGTTGAATTGAATGTTCACTACTCCCTCCGCATCCTGGTTGTCTTCATCAGAATGTGCTCCAGATTCCTCCTATTTCCTGCTCAAATTCTCTTTCCATGGAACTAGGAAGTAAATCTCCTGGAAATTAGCTTATTTTGGAGAAAAAAGAGATTACAGTGAAGTAGCAAAAATTCTTACTAGAAAGTTATGAAGGAAAATGTTCAGAGATCACTTATCAAAGTAATCTAAGTTTAGGAAAAATGGGTTGAATTAATTTTGGGTTAGGAGAAAAAAAGTTCATTTTTATTAATTTTTAATAAAGTAATTTTCTTACACCTTATTGATATGTAAGTCTAGGGAAAATGTGGAGAGGTTTTTTCCTCTCTTATTAAGACCTGTGGCAAATTTGACCAAAAGGTAGAGGAATCACAGAATTTTAAAGTTGGAAGAGACCTCAAAAACAACTTAGTCTGCCTGTATTTTAAAGAAATTCTTAAATATAACATACTGATTTAGCCAACCCTTGTTCAAAGACTTCAGATAAGGAGGACTTTCACAATCTCTCCTATCCTATGCAACCCATTTCACTTTGGGACAATTATAGTAGTTAAGATGAAATGAAGCCCAAATTTGCTTTCTGCAATTTCTACTCTGTTTCTGGTTCTGTCCTTTGAGGCTAAAAAGAGTAAACCTAATGTCTTCTGCATATAACAGATCTTCAAATCCTTAAAGACAGCTATTATGTCCCCCTTCTCTCAAACGTTCTTCCTCCCCTTCTGCCAATATTCCTTTTTTTAGGCTAAATATATTCACTTCCTTCAACTGATTCTCATGACATATGGTTAAAACGTAATAACATTTTGGTTTTCTTTCACTATATACTCTCTTTACCAATACAATTTAAAAAATTCAGCATTCAAAAGATATATACTTAAGATATCTTAATATATCTTACTTTAGATATCTGGTTTAACCAGAGCAAAATCCAGAGGTATGATTAATCTTCTTCTTCCTGGATGCTATGCTTTTTCTTTGTACAACTCAGTATCATTTGAGCTTACCTAAAAGTCATAGTCTTTTCTGGCAAACTGCTCTGTGATCATATTTTTCGCATCCTATATTTGTAAACCTGATTTTTTAAACCGAAGTATAAGACTTTAAATTGATCATTGCTGAATTTCATCTTAATAAATTAAGCCCAATGCTTTAGCCTGTCTCAAGATCCTGATTCTGTTAACAAGTATATTGGCTATCATTCCGACCATTACATCATTTTTGAATTTGATGAGCATGACAACTATATCTTTGTCAAGTTAGTGATAAAAATATTAAACATCACATAGCAAAGTATAGATCCCTGGTGCACTCCACTTGAGAGCTTCTGCTAGGTTCACATTGAGAACCATCAATTACTACTTTTGCCATTCAACCACTTTGGAATCCCTCTAAGTTATTAGCTAAGTCTATGTCTCTCCATCTTTTGTATAAGAATAGTATTAGATATTTTATCAAAAGTTTTGTTAAAATTTTGGTAAACTATGTTTATAATCTTCTGGTCTCCTTCAGGGGTGGGGAACCTGTGGCCTCAAGACCAAATGTGGCCCTCTAGATCCTCAAATGTTTCCTTTTGACTGAATCCAAACTTCACAGAACAAATCACATTAATAAAAATGTTTGAACTAGGACATAGTTCATTAACCTGTCAAAAATACAAAAATAAATTGATATTTTCTTGATGAAGCTATGCTGGACCTTTAAAATTACACCTTTCTTTTTCTCATTTTTCACTAACAATATCTTTATTAGTATTGTCAAGATTTTTTTCCAAGAATTGAAGCCAAGTTCATTGGCTTATAGTTTTCATGCTCTTTTCTTTACCCTTTTGTGAAAATCAAGACATTTACTCTTCTTTATTAACTCTCATGTTTTCTGTGATCTTTCTAAGATTACTGTCAATGGCTCAACAAATATGTCTGCCAATTCTTTTGGGAACTAAGAGTGATTTCTCTTTGACCCATGAGAATTGAATTCAGCAGTGGCAAATTACTACTCTATTTCTATGTTGGTTTCGACTTTGGTTAATCCCTCCTTTCTATAATTTGCAATGCAAAGGCAATTTTTGGCAAAAAAAACATAGGGAAATAAAGGTGGAGTACCTTCCCTTTGTTGTCAGGTAATATTGTCTCATTCCCATAACCAAGCAGCAATTTCATGTCATCTTCAATCTTCCTTTTCCCCCCAAATAGGTAACCACCATCACTGCCAACACCAGCACTAAATTATTTTGTTGTCTTTGCTGACTTCTCTTGCAGAGTTGTACTGATCATTCTCACCCTATTTTTGGGGGGATCATATTCACATATTTATTTTCTTTTACTTGTGCTTGCTTCCATATTCCATACACTTCTTATAAAAGGCTAAGCTCTTTGTTGACTTTTCTGTGCATCTATATTTACTTTTTTCATACAGTTGCCATTTTCCCCTCCTGCTTGGAATTGTTTATTTTTATGACTTCAGAATTCCATTCTTGAGTTTCCTATTTTACTTGGGCTGATTGTCCCATAGAATTTTTTGTGTGATCCTATCCATCTTCCATCTGAACCCTTTGAAATCTGTTTTCATAAAATCTAGTATGCATGTCAGATTATTCCCAGATTTCCTCTCCTTCTGTATCATAAATTCTAGGAACTTTTCTGGTCATTTTCACCCAGAAAATGGTTCATCAATGCAGTAAAGATTAGAAGGAAAGCAGGAAACTGGGGAAAATTTTTACAGCAGATTTCTTTGATAAAGGCCTCATTTCTCAAAAAATATAAAGAATTGAGCCAAACTTATAAGACTATGCATCATTTCTCAATTGACAAGTGGTCAAAGAATGTGAACAAGCTTTTTTCAGATGAAGAAATCCAAGTTATCTATAGTCCCATAAAATGTTCTAAATCACTGCTGATTAGAGAAATACAAATTAAAGCAACCTCACACCTATCAGATTAGCTAATATGACAGAAAAGGAAAACAAGAAGTGTTGAAGGAGACATGGTAAAATTGAGACACTAATGCACTCTTGGTGGAGTTGTGAAGTGATCCAACCATTTTGGAGAGCAATTTTGAAATATGACCAAACTGTATACTCTTTGATCCAGTAATACAACTACTAAGTCTGTATCCTGAAGAGATGAAGTAAAAGGGAAAAGATCTTATGTGAACAAATATATTTATAGCAGTTCTTTTTTGTGGTGGAAAAGAATCAGAAATTGAAGGGAAACCCATCAACTGAGGAATGACTGAACAAGTTGTGGTATAATTGTGACAGAAATGTTGTGGTTGATTAGTCATTTTCAGGCATGTTTACTCTTTGTGATCTCATTTGGGGTTTTCTTGGCAAAGATACTAGAGTAGTTTGCCATTCCTTTCTCCAGCTCATTTTATAGGTGAGGAGATGTAGGCAAACAGAATTAAGTGACTTTTCCAGGTTCATACAGTTAGTAAATGTTTGAATCTGCATTTGAACTCGTCTTCCTTATTCCAGGCCTGGTGCCCTATCCACTATACCACCTAGTTGCCCTGTGATTGAATACTTTTGTACTATAAGAAATGAAGAGAAGGATGGTTTCAGGTTATTTGAACCTGATGCAAAGTGAAATGTGCAGCCAGAAGATCATTGTACACAGCACCAATGCCATTGTATGATCAACTGTGAATGACTTAGCTATTCTCAGCAACACAGTGATCCAGCGTAATTCTGAAGAACTTATGAAAAATACCATCCACCTCCAGAGAAAGAATTGCTGGAGTATGAATGCAGATCTAAGCATACTTTCTAAATTTCATTTTTCTTTTTTTTTTTTATCTGTTCTCTTTTGCAGCATGGCTAATATGGAACTGTGTTTTGCGTGATGTTACATATATAATCTATATTAAAGTGCTTTGCCTGCTCAAGGAGGGAGGAATTTGGAACTCAAAAATTATAAAAATGAATGTTAAAATTGTTTTTACATGTAATTAAGGAAAATAACATGAGCATTCTTTTAGAAAGGAAATGATAATTACTGTTAGGGCAAATTAAAAATTCTTTGCCTGTTTTTTTTTTTTTGGCAGAGAAAGCAAATTGTCCCATCACTGATACATAATATCTCTCTGTTTGGTTTGTCCTCTGTTTCCTACTTTCCTTCTCTAGTATCTGTAACCATAACCCCAAGAAACAAAGATTGTGGAGAAATAGCCTGCCACCACATCTACTAAAGAACCATACAAGAAAGTTCTTCTCATCAAAATCCTTGGCACTATCAGATGATTCAGTACCAGACATATACCGGTGGAAATGACATGAAAGAGAAGACATTACCATCTGCTTTGCTGTTTGACACACTCTTTGACTTATTCTGTTTCTTTTAAATAAGTTACATCCATATAGAGTCATAGTTTAGTCTTGAGTTCCATCAAGTCTCAGCAATACATGAGGTCAAGTTTATATCCTTGCATTACGGCATCTTGTATCTTGCTTGTTGCTTAAGCTTTATTTATAGATAAATAGAAGATATAATACTAATGTATAAAGTAGTCTCCTTGGATTCTTCTTTAAAAACTTGTATCTGTGTCTATGTACTATTTATTTGCATGGGAACTAGAACTTTGGTTTCATTGGTATGGAGAACTCCCACATGACAACACTCCTTCTACTAATGCAGGTTGACACTTTCTCTTCGATTTAGAGCTTCAGAGTTGCCTAGGGCACTGAAAGACAAAGTGACTTGTATAGGGTCACATAGCCAGTATATGCCATAGGGAGACCATGAACTCAGGTCTTCCTGACTTCAAAGGTGGGTCTTTATTTCTTCATGCTACCTGTCAACTGTCGGTCTGTCTGTCTGTCTCTGTATGACACATAAAAAATATTTCCTTCCTTTTATAATTTTCTATCACTAATTGAAGTGAACAATTTCAACAGAAATGCTTATGATCCAAATCCAGTTGCATTAAACTTTAAAATGCCATATGTTCCCATCCCTAGTCCACTGAATTTAAAATTACATGGAGATAGCAGAAATGGTCTTTTTAATTCATTCTCAATTGCGGTTGGTTGGTTGTTGTCCTTTGTTCTTGAAGAGGACCAAAATGACATCACGGTTTATCCAATTGTGGCTGATCAGACCAATATGAGCTCAGAATGCTCTACTGTGGGTCAGGCACAAATAGTCCATGTGAAAATTTGGGGTGGATAATCCAAATGTGTGCATCCTGTATTTCCTTTGAGCTGTCTCAATTCTTATTTCTTCATAGAATTTAGCACCTTCTCTGATGTGGGCATGCTATGCTGAGAGGTCCTGTGCCAGTGTATCCCATGTCACACAATCAATTCCAAAGTTCTTTTTTTTTTATGATGTATTTTCATTTATTTTGTTAAACATTTTTCAGTTACATTTTAATGTGGTACTCCCCTTTTGAGCAGCCTGAGTTGGACCACTCTGCTCTAGGCAATTCTCCAGGACTCTGAGAGTTCTGTATCATGAAAGCCCAGGTTGGGTCCTATCTCCTGATTTCCTAGTCTTGACAGCCAAAGTGAGCCTGAGGTCCCAGCTTCACCCTCTACTGCTTTACGTTTCTTTTCTTTTTTTTTTTAAATATAAGTTTATTTATTTAACTTTTTACATTCATTTCCACAAAATTTTGGGTTCCAAATTTTCTCCCCATTTATCCCCTCCCCCACCCCAATACACCAAGCATTCTAATTTTTCCTATCACCAATCTGCCCTCTGTTCTATCATCCCTCCCTTTCCTTGTCCCCATCTTGTCTTTTGTCTTGTGGGGCCGGATGACTTTCTATTCCTCATTAACTGTATTTCTTGTTTCCTAGTAGCAAGAACAATACTAAACAGTTGTTCCTAAAACTTTGAGTTCCAAATTCTCCCCATCCCTCCCTTCCCACCCATTCCCTTTGGGAAGGCAGGCAATTCAATATAGGCCATATCTGTGTAGTTTTGCAAAGGACTTTGATAATAGTTGTGTTATGTAAAACTAACTGTATTTCCCTCCATCCTATCCTGCCCCCCATTGTTTCTATTCTGTCTTTTGATCTTGTCCCCTCCCCAAGTGTTGACTTCAAATTGCTCCCTCCTCCCATTGCCCTCCCATCATCCCCCCCCCCCACTTATCTCCTTCTCCCCCACTTTCCTGTATTGTAAGATAGGTTTTCATACCAAAATGAGTGTGCATTTTATTCCTTCCTTTAGTCAAATGTGATGAGGGTAAACTTCATGTTTTTTTTTCTCAACTCTCCTCTTTTTCCTTCCACTAAAAAGTCTCCTGCTTGCCTCTTCAATGAGATATAAGTTACCCCATTCCATTTCACCCTCTCTCCTCCCACTACATTTCTCTCACCGTTTACCTTAATTTCTTTTAAGATATGGTCCCATCCTATTCAATTCACTCTGTGCTCTCTGTCTCTGTATGTGCGTGCATGTGTGTATGTGTGCATGCATGCACACGTGTACGTGTGTGTGCATGTGTGTGTATGTGTGTGTGTGGTCCCACCAACTACCCAGATACTGAAAAGTTTTAAGAGTTACAAATACTGTCTTTCCATGTAGGAATGTAAACAGTTCAACTTCGGTAAGTCCCTTATAACTTCTCTTTGCTGTTTACTTTTTCATGCTTCTTGTCATTCTTGTGTTTGAAAGTCAAATTTTCTTTTCAGCTCTGGTCTTTTCATCAAGAATGCTTGAAAGTCTTCTGTTTCATTGAAAGACCATTTTTTTCCCCTGAAGTATTATACTCAGTTTTGCTGGGTAGGTGATTCTTGGTTTGAGTCCTAGTTCCTTTGACTTCTGGAATATCCTATTCCATGCCCTTCAAACCCTTAATGTAGAAGCTGCTAGATCTTGTGTTATCCTGATTGTATTTCCACAATACTGGAATTGTTTCTTTCTAGCTGCTTGCAATATTTTCTCCTTGACCTGGGAATTCTGGAATTTGGCCACAATGTTCCTAGGAGTTTCTCTTTTTTGGATCTCTTTCAGGTGGTGATCGATGGATTCTTTGAATACTTATTTTGCCCTCTGGTTCTAGAATCTCAGGGCAGTTTTCCTTGATAATTTCTTGAAAGATGATTTCTAGGCTCTTTTTTTGATCATGGCTTTCAGGTGGTCCCATAATTTTAAAATTGTCTCTCCTGGATCTATTTTCCAGGTCAGTTGTTTTTCCCATGAGATATTTCACATTCTCTTACATTTTTTTCATTCTTTTGGTTTTGTTTGGTGATTTCTTGGTTTCTCAGAAAGTCATTAGCCTCCATCTGTTGCATTCTAATTTTGAGAGAACTATTTTCTTTAGTGAGCTTTTGAACCTCTTTTTCCACTTGGCTAATTCTGCTTTTGAAAGCATTCTTCTCCTCATTGGCTTTTTGAACCTCTTTTGCCAATTGAGTGAGCCTACTTTTCAAGGTGTTATTTTCTTCAGCATTTTTTGGGGTCTCCTTTAGCAAGGTATTGACCTGTTTTTCATGCTTTTCTTGCATCTCTCTCATTTCTCTTCCCAGTTTTTCCTCCACTTGTCTAACTTGATTTTCAAAATCCTTTTTGAGCTCTTCCATGGTCTGAGCCCACCGGACATCTACCTGGGATGTCTCGGATACAGAGGCCCCACCCTCCACGTCTTTCCCTGATGGTAAGAATTGTTCCTCGTCATCAGAAATGAAAGGTGGGACCATCTGTCCCCCAAGAAAGTAGCTTTCTGTGGTCTTATATTTCTTCCCTTTTCTGGGCATTTTCCCAGCCAGTTACTTGACTTCTGAGATTCCTCTACATCCCCGCCTAGATCTACCCAGCTAGTGCTTGGGGTCTGCTCCCCAGTATCAGGGCTTTCCATGGTGGGACTGGCTGCTATTCAATGTGAGCTTAATTTCTGGTGCTCAGGTGGGGGCAGGGCTGTCTCCCAGGCTCAGTTCCCTCAGGGGGTTTACGCAGAGACCTTCAGTAATGGCCCTGAGCTCCTGCCAGCTCTGGGAGTCCCTGACTGCCTCTGCCTCTCCCTCTGTTGCTGCCTCCCGAGGGGGCCCGAGTCATGGACACACCCCACTCCCCTCTCGGCCAGCCCAGAAGTCTCTCTCACTGACCTATAGCGCCTGTGGGTGGAGGGACCTTCTCGGCCGCCAGAGGTTCTGTCCCTGAAGCCTGCTTGGATCTGCTCCTCTGGGGCTGCACGGCCAGGGCAGCACAGGGGTGGGCTCCGCTGTCCGGAGTATAATGGACCCCTGGGGATGGCTTTCCAGGGTTCCCTGGAATGGAAATCTCTTCTACTGTGCAGCTTGCAGTGCTCCAGAATTTGTGGGGAGTTCTTTTTACAGGAAATTTATGGGCTGTGGGTTCAGAGCTAGCATATGTGAGTCTTTCTACTCCACCATCTTGGGTCCTCCCTCCTCAATTCCAGAGTTCTTAAGTGAGACCTTAAGGGTGTCCCTGTATCACTTCTTCTGACCACCATGTGAATGTTTACTCTGTGTAAGTTCTTCATAAAATAATCTTTTTGGCAAGTGTACATTTTGCATTTGAACAACATGGCCAGTTTATCTGAATTGCACTTTCTGACAGAATTTTCAATGCTTGATAGTTTAGTTTGAGTAAGGACCTCAGTGTCTGGTTCCTTATCCTGCCAAGTGATCTTCAGAATCTTCCTAAGATAATTCAAATGGAAGCAATTAAGTTTCCTGTCATGGCACTGGTATACTGTTCAGTTTTCACAGGTATACAACAATGAAGTCAACACACTGGCTCAGTAGACCTTCAGTTTTGTAGTCAGTCTAATACCTCTTTTCTCCCAAACTTTCTTTTAGAGCCTCCCAAACGCTGAGTCAGCTCTGGCAATGCCTGTGCCAACCTCATTATTAATGTGCACATCCCTGCAAAGTACACTACCAAGTTAAGTTAACTTATCCACAGCATTCAAAATTTCTCCCTTTGCTGATAGTTCTAGATGTGGTAGTGGCTGATTAAGAACCTGTGTTTATTTAGTGTTAATTATTAGGGCCAACTTAGCACAAGCAGCAGAGAATTGATCCATACTTTGTTGCATCTCTGTTTTAGAAGCTGCATTGAGTGCGCAATCATCTGCAAACAGAAAATCATACATCAACACTTCCCCCACCTTGGTCTTGGCTTGTAGCCTTTCAAGTTGAAGAATTTACCATCAGTGTGATAGCTGACCTTGATGCTGTGTTTATCCTCTTTGAAAAAAATTGACAATATGCCTGAAAACATGATACTAAAAGGCATGGGAGCAAGCACAATCTTGTTTCACTGCACTGGTGACTGGGAAAGCACAAAGCATTGTCCATTATCTAGAACCTAGGCAAGCATGAAATTGATGTACAATGCTGATAAACTTCTCCAAGCAACCAAATTTTGACATAATTTTCCATAAGCCCTTATGACTAACAGTATGTAAGTCCTTGGTCGGATCTACCAATGTTTTGTACAGACCTTTGTTCTGCTCCTGACATTTCTCCTGGAGTTGTCAATGGCCTCAGCATTGTTTAATAATGGTCTGATGAGAACACTATGGAAGTGCTCAGCCCATCACTCTAGGATCATGTTCTTAACACTAATCAATGTCGCTCCATCAGCACTGAGTAGTTGTGATACACCATAGGTCTTTGGCTCCTAAATAGCCTTCAGAGCATCATGGAATTTCTTGGGATTGTTACTATTGGCATAGAACTGAATTTCATCTGCCTTCTTACTGAGTTAAGAATCCTACATCTCTCTAAGAGTTGCTTGTACTTTACTTTTGTTGGAATTAAATGCTGCCTTCTTGTATAGGGACAAACTCTCCTTCTGGTAAATCCTGTGGAGTCCTTGTTTTTCATTTAGCAGCTTCTGAATGGTCCCATTATTTTCATCACAGTCTTGATGTTTCCAAGTGTTTTGATCCAGATAAACAAATGCAGTGCTGTACACCAAATCTCTGAAAGCTGCCCAGTCCTTTTCTGTATGTTGGTTCAGCTTTCCCTCCAAGTTAGCAACGAACTCCTGCTCAGAGAATAGCTCTAATCTTTGGACATTAACTCTTCTGGTGGTCATTTTGCTATGGGACCACTGCTTTTGTTGAATGTGAATATTTGGCTTAGAGAGGATAAGTCTGTGATGAGTCCAGTGCTCTGCACCACACCTTGCCTTTGTTACTCTCACATCTTGTTTGTCTCTTCTCCTTACAATCACATGGTCTATTAAATGCTAACATTTGCTGTGAAGGTACTTCCATGAAGTTTTATTGCATTTATATAAATGGAAGAGTATGGTGATGAAAAGTTCAAGAGATGCACAAATCTTCAGTAGTAAGTGACCACTGCTCCATTCCTCCCTAAGACTCCCTGCCAAGTCTGGTAGTCTGAGCCTACTCTAGCACTAAAGTCACCCAGAATTTTAAGTTTGTCCTCTTTTGGCACATTGATAATATGGGTCTCTAGGTCTTCATAAAATTTTTATTTGACCTCATCAGGGCTCGTCATGGTGAGAGCATAGGCACTGATGATGGTGGCAGGGCATTTTCCTGTAAGTGGCAATCACATTGTCATGAGCCCACAGTCCACTCATTTTGGCAGGCATGCAAGTTTGTTGACCAGATTAGTTTTGATCACAAAACCTATGCCAGCTTCAGTGTTTTCTTCGCTGCAGCCACTTCAGAAAAACATGTATTCAGCTCTGGCTTCAGTAAGTTGACCTTCATTTGCCAGCCTTGTTTCACTCAAGACTACTATTTGGATGCTATACCTCCTGAGTTCTCTTGCAACAAGAGTAGTTTGTTTTTCAGACCTACTGGATTTTGTGTTGTTTATAAGCGTGTGCATGTTCCATGTGCTGATGGTGAGCAGAATAGACTTTGAAGATGTTTTTGTACTTTTTTTGGTGTTTTGACCACAGAGTGGGGTTTCCCTTCTGCCACAGTAATCAAATTGAGCAACTAGACAATTTTTAGGGTACATTTTCTAGCCCATTCATCACACCAGGAAATGAGCAGTGTGATCCTTAAAAGAATGCTCAGAAACCCAGGCTGCTGCTGATTCCCACTGCTGCTTCTAGTGAGAAACGACCATATGGTCTGGGCCACCTGTGCAGGATTGTGATTACAACTCCTGTTGTATCCCCACTTGCTACTTTATCACTTGCCTGTTGTCACAAGACTTTGAGATAGGTATAATGGTAAAATGGTACAGGTGATGTCTTTTGACATTGGATTTTGATTTGTGTGTAAATTGGATTTAAGTGAGACAGTTGGATGAAGTCATCAGCCTCACTCTCTCCTCCAGAGTCATCACAGTCCATTGGCAGGACAGAATCAAAATGATTAGTAACAGCTCAAGCTGCAGTGGATGACCTTGATGTCTCTGATGTGTAACCAAGCTCACAGCACCTGCTTCAGCTGCCTTTATCACTATTAGAACAAATTGTTCTCATCTGCCCATTCCACCAGCAGAAGCCTTCACATGCCTGGGGTAGACCTTCCCTCCCCATCACCAATGAGTTGAGACCCCTTGGTTACTCTCAACCTAGTTTGGCCTGTCTGCCAAAATGATTTACTGGTGTGCCTGCTGCACATGCTACAGCTTCTTGGAGTCACGGGTGAGAGTTGGGTGGATCAGGTGGACACTAACGGTGGAAAGCAGCCCTGAAACAGGCTCAGTAGACATCACACCAGAGGTACTAGTCTCCCTTTACGCACCCTACACCCCAATTACAGTCAGTGGAGTACTAAATATGTATACCTATTGTAGGAGCAACACACACATATATGCATACTTACACACATATGTATATATATTACGCATTTACATGCGTATATACATATATATATGAAACCAGGTCTTCATGTCTAAGACTGTCCTTTATTCACTACATAGCATTGATTCTCAAATATATCTGCATATACATGCACAGGTACATACATATGTATGTATATTTATGTATATATATATATGTAGGCATGCATGTATATATATATTTCACATTAGCTTTTAATATTACTAAAAATTGGATTAGCACAACTTTCTCTCCCTATTCCTTTCCCCTAGGAAATTCTGGTGCCTGTACTCATTCTGTTTTTAGGGGAGGGTGACCCTAAATCAGTGTTGAGGATCAGTAGGTTGGAAGAGACAGGCTTTATAGCCCACTTTTCTGATCTCTCTCCAAATCATATGTTATGATTGGCTGTTAATCTTCTTTTTCTTCCTATAGGCAAGGTTAGTGGAGAGAAATAGTTTTGGCTGGCAAACCTCCACATATATCAACAGCTCCTCAATTACCTTAGATAATGAAAACCAAATACATTTTGAAATAGCTGGTATGAAATAATATCTTAGTGGGGAGGAAGATATTTGAATAGAGGACTTGAAATGAGAAATTTCTGAGATGTAATGTTGCTATTTTGTTTATAACCTTGGTATACTTTTTTAATTTTCCTGTGTCAATTTCTCACCGCAGTGAATTCTCTGATGTAGGGTAAATCAGAATTAACCTGCTTACCAGATATTAAAAGTGTGAGTTTTAATGTTTGTGGTTTTGGGTATCTGAGGATATGAGGACAAGATTCTTTTATTTTGAGACATATTTGTGATTTTCTGGGTGTAAGGAATTCCTGGTGTTTATTTATACAGTAGAATTCCTCCACTCACTTTAGTTGTAACTTTTTTTCTTATAATTGCCTGGCGCACTGATACTTAGTATGTGTCAGGGGCAGTGTGTGAAACAGGTCTTCATGTCTGACTGTCCTCTATTCACTATGTAACTTTGATTCTCAAATATATCTGTATTCATGTAGTAATGAGCTCCAGCAATTTTCTTTCATATCTAAAATAGAGAGTATTTATCTACTTCATTGACTTGTAACAAAAAACTGAAAACCTTGAGAACTGAAAGTCCAAATAAATGGAGAAAATCTTTCAGTTCTTATCTTTAAATATGCTAAATGCCATTTTTCAGTCTGTAGAAGAGATCCCCAAGTTGCTTTCTTACAAAAACAGTCTTTTAATAAAACTCATTATGAACGTTATCATCTGTAGCTGGTAGGGGTACACAGAGTTTTGGAAATGTAATAGGATACTTATATATTTCTAGATTAAATTGTTACTAGATAAAGTAAAAAGCAGATTTATTCATAAATGACTTTTTCTAGATGGTACCTGAGAGAATGTTGACCTTTCTAAAACTATGACTTTGTAGAATTATGACAAAAGGAAGAAGAAAAGTTTTCCTGGAGGCAGTCATATTTTTTTCAGTATTATATTTTGTCTATGTGCATTCCAGTTCTTTGAAAATTGGTAACATATGAGATATATCAGAAGCATCATGATATAATGGATAGAGAGCTCAGAAGATCTGTGTTCAAGCCCTGATTCTGACACATATTAACTATATGACCAAGAGGAATTAATTTAACCTATCAATCTCTCAGACAATTCTAAGATAATTATTTGTAAATGCATTACTCTGTCTGGGTAAAGGGAGTAACCACACAGAGAGGAAACTACTCAGCTAATGCAGATATCTGGGCCAAAAATTCAAAACTTTAAAAAATAATAATTATGACCATGATATATTAATGGGTTGATATACATTTTGTAATATTTAAAGGTTTGTTTATAACTTGTCTAATGCTTGTAAGAGCTGGATTATTTAAGCTTACAGAAATATGCCTATTAAAATGTGGGTAGAAGTTCTGGGTCTCCCATATGTATTAGTGGGAATTTTAACTAAACTTATTAAACTTCTGGTATATCCCATATATAAAATTATTGGTATGTCCCATCTTGAACTCAATGGTATGACTGCAATCTGAGAGTTATTATTATGATTTTTAGGGAAGCAATATTCTTTACCTTGTCAAAATTCTCCTTTAGTAGTACAGTTTTTCCAAAAGCAGCATATAACTGTAAAAAAAATTTGTATTGAACTTGGCAATGGATTGGTGATTGATTGCGCCACACTTCTTCCCTTTCCAAGATTTACTTTGCTAATTATATTTATTTTGGGTAATATTGGAAAGAGTTTTCAACACTTGGACAACAAATAGTGGAGAAAGGCAGTTGGGAATTGAGCTGGATGATGGGGAAAATGTATTTGGAATATGAGTTTAGCATGAATAATTCATAGAGTAGATGAAATGCAACATAAGACAAAAGGAGTTGATTTTTCAAAACGATACTTACATTCTAAATGCTCCTTTTTTGTTGTTGTTATTGTTGATATATGATTTTGGCCAGATTGGTGTTTTTATGAAGCTCTCTGTAGCCATTTTTCTAAACTTAAAAAGTGTCCAGTGATTTTGCCATTTGTTGGCTTTCCTTCAAGTTATTTTTCTTTAGTAAAACTGAAATTTAATTAATTCCCCATAGAAACATCCTGAATGGAAATGAATCTTTCTGCCAACCATATTTAATGGATTTTTTTTTGCCTTTCCTAAGAGCCCAAATGGCACAAATCCATTACTTCCTTTAGAATCAAGTTTTAAACTTGAACCCTGCATTATGTGAAGCCATAGGACAAATTTTAATTGCAATAGGAGCTCTGCCTTGTTAAGCATTATACTAATGGGTGTTCAACATGGTTTCCCTTCTCCTTTCTTAGGGCTACTATCAAAGATATAGGATTAAGCATTGCAGATGTAGTTCTTGCATTAAAAAGTCTCATTTGCATTTTTCCACCACATATGTAAAGATATTCATTTTTGTACTGAATCACCATAAGCAAATCCCTATTTGTGATGGGAGACATTGCTTAAAATACTTACCAGTAGGAATCCTGGGGGGTAAAGAGCCTCCCCCTGAAACTGGATGCTGAGTTGGGATGTTATTTAAGAAGCCTGTCCTTAAGAAGCTGGGACACAATGCCTCCACCCCAATGGATGGGAAGGATCCTTTAAGAAATTAAGAAAAAAAAAACCTTGAAATTTATCAAGTAAGCTGGGTTTCTTTTTATTGCATAATATCAGGTGAGTATTTAATAATAAGTTTAAAAATCAACAAACATATCATTATATATACATATATGTAAATAAACGGTAAAGCAAAAGAACTGAAAATGATGTTTTATATGATTTTGTCAAATTAGTTTAATATATGTACATATATACGTATACCATATATATGTATACATCATGCACTCATATGTATTTATTTTATTTCTCTTTTCAGTTCCAAATACAATACCTATTACACATTCACATATTTATAAATGTCTATAGACAAATCTTTCTCCTTCCCTCCCTCCTTCTCTTTCTCTTTCTCTTCCTCTCTCTCTCTCTCTCTCTCTCTCTCTCTCTCTCTCTCTCTCTCTCTCTCTCTCTCTCTCTCTCTCTTTCTCTCTCTCTCTCTCTCTTTCACTTCTTTCTCTGGGTCTCTCTCTCTGTCCCTCTCTGTCTCTCTCCATCTACAACCAAAGGACAGCTAGAAAGAGCAAGTCCAAAAGGAAAAGTATATGTTTCTTTTTCTATAACTAAATGTGGAACATAAAATTCTTTTTCCATGAAAACATTTTATTGGGTGGGCAGAGTAGCTTTAAGTGATGTCAGCAAATTGGTGTGCTGGTTGTAAAACTGATATCTTTCTGAATTAGAGGTATGCAGGCCATAATAATCCCTAGGATCTCAGGTCTCCCCTGTAAAAATTTGCCCCAAGGCATGTTGAGATTAGTGCTTCAAATGAAAACACATGTAGATGCACATACTTATGGCTTAGTAATTACATGCATTTTCATAGCCACTAGAAAGAGCGCATTTAGGGTTAGGGTTAGATCTGGAGTTAGAAGGGACAGCAGAAGCCATTTAGTTCAACTCTTCTATTTTATAGTAAGTAAGACCTAGGAAAGGGGCTAAATTGTTTGCCTAAGCTTATACTGAACACATTTGTTTTGTTACTTGTCATTTTTCCTCTAGGATTAATGCACAGAGAGATTCATGATTATCTAAAAATATAATCATTTTTGCTTTGTACTTTTTAAAGGTATTTTAAGTGATGCAGACATATTCTTAAAGTCCCACCAAAGATTTTATTTTTAAAACAAAAAGAGAGGTGAATAATTTTCATAGGTTTAATAAAATGAATAGGATCAAATCATTTTAGAGCTATAAGAACTGTTAGAGATCATTTAATTAGATCGTTTCTATTTTAGATAGCATAGCAGCCATGACAGTGGAACACCTGTCCTACTTCTATCCCAGCCCCCAAAACTATGATCCAGGGCAGCAACTCCTGTTGAGAAGGTGTTAGTCATCTCCACCAATGTCAGAGTAACTACCACATAGGTGGTAGTTAGGATGGCAGGTGAGCCTAACTGGAGAATCAAGAAACTCTGAGGGAGAGAAAGGAGGTGGCATGGGTCAGGCAAGTCAAACTACCACCACCACCATCTTCACTCAGAAATCAATGGAAACAAACAATCCAAGAGTCTTAGAAATAGCAATGCTTTGACTTTTTGGAGCCGAGATGGCAGAGTAAGAAGTAGGTCACTCTAACTCTCTGTTACTGACCTTGAAAAAGTAAGAAAATATCACCCCAGTAAAAAAACCTGATACAGTGGAGCCAGCAGAAAGATGACGTAGAGTAGTTTTTTTTAAAGCATGTGAAACTAAGGAGAATCCCCTGCTACCTCTCCCTGACTGTGCCTTCCCAGCAAGGGAATGAGTGGACACCAGCACAGAGAACCACCTCTTGTGTAGTGGATGGGTATCCACTAGCAGCTGACCCTACTTGTGTTTTATTGCAGCCTCTGGTGAGGAGGCAACCTCTAGCAGTCTTACCACCCCCACCCTCATCTCAAACTGTGAGCCTCAGTGTAACTCAGGGGAAAAACAGTAAAACCCCACTTGGCTTCTGCACACAAAAGCCAACACCATCAACCATAGCTCAGCATCAGGTAAGTTACAGCCTCTAGCTGCCAGAACCTGAGGCCCCAGAGCACAAAGCCAACAAATGGGCCCCTAACCCCCAGCATAAAAAGTGTGACTCAGTGCCTTCTGTGCCCCAGAAGCAGAGATCAACTTTAAAATCCAGGGAAAAGGCAAGAACAATGAGAAAGAAGCACCAAAGAAAATCAAAGACCATAGATTCATATTATGGGGACAGGGAAGATCAAAACACAAATTCAGAAGAAGACAGTATTGTCACTATACCCACATATGAAACCTCAAAGGGGAATATGAACTGGTCTTAAACCAGAAAAGCCTTCTTAGAATAACTTGAGAAGAATTTTTAAAGTCAAATTAGAGAGATAGAAGAAAGATTGAAAAATTCCTTTAAAAATACATTGTCAAAATGGGAAAAAAAAGTACACTGAAGAAAACCACTCCTTAAAAGTAGAATTGGCCAAATGGAAAAGGAGATATAAAAGCTAAATGAAGAAACAAATTCCTTTAAAATTAGAATTGGGCAAGTGGAAGCTAATGACTCTATGAGACATCAAGAACCAGTCAATAAAATCAAAAGATGGAAAAATAGGAAAAAAACCCCATAACATACCTCATTCTAAAAGCAACTGACCTGTAAAATAGATCCAGGAGATATAATTTAAGAATTATTGATCTACCTGAAAACCATGATGAAAAAAAGAACCTCAAAAATCATTTTCCAAGAAATCATCAACGAAAACTTTCCTGAGGTCCTAGAACCAGAGAATAAAAGTCATTGAAAGAATCCACTGATCACCTCCTGAAAGACATCTCAAATTGAAAACTCCAAGGAATATTTTAGGAAATTCCAGAGTTTCCAGGTCAAGGAAAAAAAGCTGCAAGCAACCAGAAAGAAACAATTTAAATCTCATGAAATTAGAGTCAGGATCATGCAGGACCTTGTAGCTTCTACATGAAAAGATCTGAGGGCTTGGAATATGATATTCTGTAAAGCAAAAGAGCTTGGATTACAACCAAGGATCTACTACACAGCAAAACTGAGCATAATCTTTGAGGAGAGGAGATTCAATTGATTCAATGAAATAGAGGAGTTCTAGACCTTTCTGATGAAAACACTGGAGCAGCTCAATGGAAAACTTGATCTTCAAATAAAAGACTCAAGAGAGGCATAAAGAGGTAAATAAGAAAGGAAAAAAAAACATGTTTAATCTCATGAATAAATAAGGGCAAACTGTTTATATCCCTATACAGGAAGATGATATTTATAAATGTTGAGAATTATATCTTTATTACATTTAAAAGTGGCATACATAGAGGGTATGGATATAAATTAGCTGATGTGATGATAAAAATCCTAATTAAGGAGTGAAAAGGGATTGTAATGGGAGAAGCGGAAAAGAGCAGGCAAAAAGGGTAAATTGTATCACATGAAGAGGCACAAAAACATATTACAGTAGAGGGAAGAGGTTAGGTACACAAAAACTGCTGGGAAAACTGCATAACAGTATTGCAGAAACTAGACATAGACCAACATATTATACTGTATACTAAAATAAAATCAAAATGGGTACATGTTTCAGACATAAGCAAATTATACTATGATACTATAAGCAAATTCAGAGAGCAAGGAAGAGTTTGCCTATCAGATTCAAGGAGAAAAGAGGAATTTAAGACCAAACAACACATTGGAATAGGAATTTGGAATTGGAAGTTGTAATTTTGATTTGGAATTGTATTTTGGAATTGGAATTAGAATGTGGAATTTGGAATGGAAATGGAATTCGAATGCAAATTTGGAATTGCTAGTGGAATTTGGAAATTGTAATTTAGAATTGGAATTTGGAGTTGGATTTTGGAATTTGGAATTGCAATGTAGATTTTGGAACTGGAATTTGGAAGAAGAATTTGGAATTGGAATGTGGAATTTGAAATGGGAATGTGGAATTTGGATTTGATATTGGAATTTGGAGTTGGAATATGATGTTTGGAATTTGGAATTTGAATTTCAAATTGGAATTAGGAATTGGAATTTGAATTTAGAATAGGAATTGCAATTTGGAATTTGGAGTTGCAATGTGAATTTGGAATTGGAATCTAGAATTTGGAATTAGAAGCAGAATAAGAATTTGGAATTAGAATTAGAATTGGGAATGTGGAATTGGAATTTAATCTGGATTTCAAATTTGGAAATTGGAATTGAAATGTGGAATTTGGAAATTCCTATTCCAATTCCAAATTCCTATTCCAGTTTCAAAATCCACATTCCAATTCCACATTTCAATTCCAATTCCAAATTCCAATTCCAATTTCCAAATTCTGATTCCAAATTCCTATTCCAATTCCAAATTCCACTTCCAAACCCAAATTAGTATTCCACTTGGGCAGCCTTCAGAAAAAATTGGAAAGACTTACACGAATTGCTGTGAGTGAAGTAAGCAGAACCAGGAGAACATCATACACAGTAACAGCCACATTGTGCAATGGCTGACTTTGGTACACTTATTTCTTTTCAGCAATGTGAGGATCTAAAACAACTCCAAAAGACTCATGATGGAAAATGACATCCACATCCAGACGAGTCTGAATGCATATGGAAGCATACTATTTGTTCTCTTTTTTTCTTTCTCTTGATTTCTTCCATATGTTCTAATTCTTCTATACATTATAAGATTTTGAATTCCAAAATTTTCCCCCTCCTTCCACTTACCCCCTCCCCCAGGTTGCATGCAATCTCATATAAACTATCCTTGTACAATCATATTAAATATAATTCCATATTATTCATGTTGTAAAAGAAAAATCAGTACCAAAAGGGGAAAGCTACAAGAAAGAGAAAACAAACAGAAAAAGGGAAAATAGTGTGCTTCAATCTGTATTCAGATTCTATGGTTCTTTCTCTGGATGTGGATAGCAGTTACCATCTCAAAATCCCTTGGAATTGTCTTAGATCATTGTATTTCTGAGAAAAGCTAAGTCTATCAGAGTTGATCATTGCTCAATGTTGCTGTTACTGTATATAATGTTCTCCTTGTTCTGCTCACTTCACTCAGCATAAGTTCATGTAAATTTTTCCAGTTTTTTCTGAAATCTGCCTACTCATCATTTCTTTTGGAACAATAGTATTCCGTTACATTCATACATCACAGTTTATTCAGTTATTCTCCAACTGATGGGCATCCCCTCAATTTCTAATATTTTGCCACCACAAAAAGAGCTGCTATAATATCTTTGTATATGTGAGTCCTTTTCCTTTTTTATGATCTCTGTGGATTATAGACCTAGTGGTGTTATTGCTGGATAAAAGGATACGCACAGTTTCAAAAGATATGTTTCTTTCTTTCTCTTTAAATATATTATTTATTTATTTTTCAGTATTCAATATTCACTTCCACAAGAAATTGAATTAAAAATTTTCTCCTCATCTCCTCCCACCCACACCCCAGGACATTATACACCGCATCAACACCTCCCTTCAGCCTGTCCTCCCTTATATTACCCTTCTATTACCCTTCACTCCCATCCTCTCTATTTTCCTGTGGGGCAAAATAGATTTCTATACCCCATTTCCTGTACATCTTATTTTCCAGTTGCATGCTAAAACAATTTTTAACATTCATTATTAAAGTTTTTAGTTCCATGTTCTCCCCCTTCCTCCCTCCCTACCCACTCTCATTGAGAAAACAAACAATTCAATATAGGTCAAAGATGTATAGCCATACAAAACACTTCCATAATAATTATTTTGTGAAAGACTAATCACATTTCCCTTAGTCCTGTCCTGCCCTCCATTTATTCCATTCTCTCCCTTCACTTGTCCTCCATCAATAATATTTGCTTCTTATTATCTCTTTCCCCAGTTTATTGTCCCTTCTATTATTTTATCTCTCTTATCCCTTTTCCCCTGCCTTCCTACAGGGTAAACTAGATTTACATATTCAATTTAGTATATGTTATTCCCCCTTAAACCAAATCATATGAGAGTAAGTTTCACTTATTTCCTTTCATCTTCGCTCTCTTCCCCTCCATTGTAAAGATTCTTTCTTGGTTCTTTGCTGTGAGATGATTTGCTAAATTCTACCTCTCCCTTTCTCTTCCTCCTAATATATTCCACTTAACAGTAAATTTTATTTTTTAGGTATTCTCGCTTTATATTCAGCTTACCTTGTACCTTTTATCTATACACACACACACACACACACAAACACACACATATATATATATATATATACACATATGCACACATACACCCATGTACATATACACACCTACAAATATATAATATACACACACATACATATCCATACCACCTACACACACACACACACACACATATATATATATATATATATATATATATATATATATATATATATATATATATATATATATATATATATATTTCCTCTAACTACCCTAATACTGGAAAAGGTCTCATGAGTGACAAATAACATTTTTCTATGTAGGAATATAAACAGTTCAACTTAATGAGTTCCTTAAGGCTTCCCTTTCCTGGTTACCTTTTCATGTTTCTCTTGATTATTCTATTTGAAGGTCAAATTTTCTATTCAGTTCTGGTCTTTTCAACAAGAATACTTAGAAGTCTTCTATTTCACTGAAATGTCATTTTTTTCCCCTGAAGTGTTGTACTCAGTTTTGCTGGATGCATGATTCTTGGTTTTAATCCTATCTTCTTTGACCTCTGGAATATCATATTCCCAGTCCTTCAATCCCTTAGTGTAGAATCTGCTAAATCTTGTGTTATCCTGATTGTATTTCCACAATTCTTTAATTTTTTTTTTCTTCTGGTTGCTTGTAGTATTTTCTTCTTGGCCTGGGAACTATAGAATTTGACTACAATATTCCTAGGGCTTTTCTTTTTTTTGGATCTCTTTCAGGAGATGATAGGTTAATTCTTTCCATTTCTATTTTATCCTCTGGTTCAAGAATATCAGGACAGTTTTCCTTGCTATTTTCCTGTAAGATGATGTCTAGGCTCCTTTTTATTGTGGTTTTCAGGTAGAACAATAATTTCTTAAATTATCTCTGTATCTTTTTTCCAGGTCAGTTGTTTTTCCAACGAGATATTTCACAGTCTTCCATTTTTCAATTCTTTTGGTTTTGTTTTATAAATTCTTGATTTCTCATAAAGTCATTAGCTTCCATCTGTTCCATTCTAATTTTTAAAGAACTATTTCCTTCAGTGAGCTTTTGAACCTCCTTTTCCATTTGGCCCATTCTGCTTTGTAAAGCATTCTTCTTCTCATTGGCTTTTTGGACCCCTTTTGCCATTTAGTTAGTTTATTTTTAAAGGTGTTATTTTCTTTAGCATTTTTTGGGTCTCCTTTAGCAAGCCGTTGACTTGCTTTTCATTATTTTCTTGCATCGCTCATTTCTTTTCCCAATTTTTCCTCCACCTCTCTGACTTCATTTTCAAAATCCTTTATGAGATCTTCCAATGTCTGAGACCATTGCATATTATTTTTTGGAGGCTTTGAATGTACAAGCCTTAACCTTGCTGTCTTCCTCTGATTGTATGCTTTGCTCTTCCTCATCCAAGAGGATGAAAGAACATGCCTTTTCACCAAGAAAGAAACCTTTGATATAGTCTTATTTCCCCACTTTTTGACTATTTTCCCAGCCAGTAACTTGAATTTTGAGTCTTCTGTCAAGTGAAGGATATAGTCCCCTAGGCTTCAGAGGTTTTGTTCAACTGTTCTCTGAGATATCTCTAGGGACCTGTAAGTTCTCAGTTCCTCCAAAATGGCACAATCAAAGGAGATGAGCTTGCTCCTCTCGAGCAACCAAAAGCACTTTTTTTCTTCCCTGGAACTGGAAGTAGGATTCTCTCTCCACAGCTGCCGCCAGCTCTACCATACCAGTGCTCCTCCTTACCCCAGAACTGCCGCTCAGGACTGAGATCCAGATAAACTGCTCAGTTCCCCTGGGGACTTTAGGCCTAGGGCTCTAAAAGTGGATGCTGTTGCTATAGAGGCTGTTGCTGCCCTGAGTCTGGGACTGGGACCTCTCATCCAGGTGAAAGAGCTTTCTTACTGACCTTTGAAGCTGTCTTTGGTGTTTGTGGGTTGAGAAATCTGGAAACCACAGTAGGCACCCATGATTCAGCAACCTGAAGCCTTCCCCAGGCCTTTCTGTGCATTATGGCCCATTCTGGGCTGTGCTGGGTTCTAAGTCTGGTGTGATAGACCTTTTCTGTCAGCCTTTCAGGCTGTCTTGGGCTGAAAACCTGTTTCTGTCATTTTGTGGCTTCTGCTCCTCTAGAATTTGTGTAGAGTCACTTGTTACATGTATTTTAACTGCTATGGGAGGAGAGCTACAGCAGGTCGATCCTTGACTCCACCCCACAAGATATGATTTTTTAGAAGAAATTTGACTTTTCTAAAATTATCCTTTTTGGAAGAATCTCTATAAAGTTTTATGTACCAAGTAGTGCACCAAGTATAATGCACCGAGTAGTAAAAGTATAGAACTCATGCAATGCAGACAAGAAAATTTTTTCCCCCAAGCAACATTATTGTCATCTATTTATAATGTGTAATGCTTAGCATTAACAGCTCACATTTATGTAGGTTTATTAACCTCTGTAAATTTATAGAGTTTGTAAGCAGCATCCATAAAATTTATAAAGTGCTTCCTTTACAGTTATGCTGTGAAGAAGTCTATACAAATATTACCCCCCCTTCATCAGATGAGGAAATTGAGGCACTGGGAAGTGAAATAATCATACTGATTCTAAGGATTTGAGGCAGAATTTGAACCCAGTTTTCCTGTATTCCTGGATATAGACATAAATATATTTGCAAGATATCGTTATATTTGCAATATATAATATAATAATGAGTGATTATTAAAGAAGTCCCCTTTGGTTGAACAAGAACATTTCTAAGAGCACTAGGGAAAGACAAAAATCTTCTTCAACATAATTCAGTCCTCAGCAGAAGTCAGAAAGTGCATTGATACAACTTTTAGTGGATAAAAAAGCAGAAGAGATGAAGAGAAGGAGCTTGATATACTGGAAATAGTGATTTTGGATCTAGAAGGCCCAAAACTGGGTCCTAATTTTAACACTTATTAGTTGTATGACTGTGGATATTTAACCTCTGAGTCTCAGTTTCATTATCTCTGAAATGGTAATTAATATACTACCTTCACCAAAGGAATGGTGTGAAAAAAGCACTTGGTGCACTATAAACATCTCTAAGTTATTCTTACAGTAGAATTGGTAATACTTTTACTCATTTAGCATCAACTCCTCCCTCAATGCAAATTAATGTAAACTCATGGATTATTTTTCCTATATGGCACTCTTCAAGTTTATCTATCTATCTATCTATCTATCTATCTATCTATCTATCTATCTATCTATCAGTACTTGGGAAAATGTTTAAGATAGATGTTCAGTTACCACATGTATAAATTCTGATTCTGTAAGTGGCATTTAGAAAAATTACTTCAAACTTTCGTAGAGGGGAGTGGTGCTACAAGAGGAAGAAGAATTGGAAAAAAAATCAGCACCAATCTTTATCAGTAAGTGGAATAATGAAGCACTTAAATCAATTTGTGATTTCATTGTTATTTTCTCCATAAGTATATATCAGGCCATTTATATCTCCTCATCCTATCCATGGACTTCTGCCCACATTTTCCATATGCATCTTATTCATGCTTGTTGAATATATCCAGAATCAGAGAAAATTTTAGGTGAGAGAGAAAAATGTTAATTTTGAAATCAATGTGAAAGAAAATCAGTATTTGGAAAAATGTTTCCTTATGAAAAAAATTTGAAGAAAAATAAGGGAATGAGAATGTCTCTACATACCATCAATATCATTATTAATGTTAATGATGCACAATTAGAAGGAAAATTTCCTTAAAAAATTTTTGTTATTTTGTCAACATTTTCAGAAGTTTTTACCCAAATACCTACTTAAGCACCTTTGAAGAATATCAAATGCAAGTGTTATTTAATTATTATAGTTTTTTTGCTATTGCCGTGACAACCCATCATGTTAAAAAAGCAATTTTCATTATTCTTAATCTAAAATATTTATAATGCTTTTATATATTTATTTATTGTGAATAAAAAGGACTTTGGCATATTTTGGGTTTCATAGTCTTAAATAACTGCCTGATTTTACATGTGAATAAAAGGAAAACATTAGTATACATGAACTCATATTTGGTTGAAGTATCTTATACTGATACCTTCTCACCATTTTTCTCTTTAAAGGTCAGTCATATATATAGATCACTCAATACTGACTGTATAATTTCATTCATTAGTTGTTGCCATTAAATCATAATAACCTGGATCTCTCATTCTTTTTCTCCATTCGTAAAACATGCATTAGCCTTTGAGATTTGGTATAAACTGACCTTAGTTTGTTATACCCTATTGTGCACTTTGATTTTTTTTTCCTGTTTTTGTGGATACAGTGTAATTGTCGTGTGTGTGTGTGTGTGTGTGTGTGTGATCACTTATTTGCTCTGGACTGTTATTTCCTTAGTGCACGGATTTTCTCAAATGGAAATTCCCTGCACTTATGATGATCATGATTGACACCTCATCTTTAAAGATTAAAAAGTGCTTTGAGGCAACTGGATATTAAGTAGTTAGTGGATAACAGAGGCAGAACTTGAATTCAAGTCTTTTTGATTCCATCCCTTCATAATTTAGTAAATATTTTTCAAAATATTTGGTAAGACCTAGCTGGTGATGGGCTCCTTCAAATTTAGTAGCATGATTCTTCTTTAAACAACAGATATGATGGTCTCAAGACTCAATTCATTTTACTAACTACTCTTCCTCCTAATCATCTGCCTTCTGATCTTGAAGAAAGCTCTGCCCTGAGGCTCTGCTCTCCTAGTTGGTGATTGTTTCACAGACCTCTGTTTCTGGAAGGTACCCAGCTATGCTTCACCTCTTCCATGCCTAAACTCACTCTGGATGTCTCTTTCTCCTTTACAGCTGCCTAGCCTCTGAATGGATGTTGTACTTCCAATATTTTAGTAAGGAAACTATGCAGCCTCTATGGAAATCTGTCTTCAGGACCAGCAATTCTTGGTCTCAGCATTCTTTTGTCTTTCTCCTCAGACCCAGGAAAACATGAACCCCTAGTCTCTTAGTCAGATGCCTAGACCAGAATTCTCAGTGCCAACATGTAATAGCAGCAGTTTTGCTAGGAGATGCTGAATCACATAAGTTATCTGGCACACAGGCAATTTAGAGAATGGACTGTTTTTCTTCTCTCCTGTAGAGTAGCAGAGTCTAGGGAAACCCCACTTTTAGTCATCTGTGGAGTCAAAGAAAGGAATTAGGGAAATGTTTTGCCCTTTTATGATTGATTCTAGATCATTTCAGGGTATGTATTTAAGATGCTTTGTGGAGCTACATAGAAAATGTATAAGTGGTAGGAAGATGTATAAGGAAATCAGAGGGCTCAATAAGGAGACCAGGTGATAAGAAAATACTACTGGAATAATATCCAAATGGTGGATGTCTGAATAAGATGAAAGACATGAGGCTTTTATCTGAGAATCTTTCTATAAATTTTTTCCCAGTTTTTTTTATAGATATCAGATAAAGGTATCACATACAACTTTGAGTGACTAAGTCATTTTGACTGTTATAAATACCCAAATTACCTACAAAGGACAAATGAAAGAAGACACTATCTATATTCAGGGCAGCAAATAATAAATTGAAGTACATATAGGGTAGTTTTAAACATACACACACACACATGCACCACACACATGCACCCACATATATATATATATATATATATATATATATATATATATATATACACATGCATATATGTATATAAACACAGAGATACCTATATGTGCATGTATCTACATATACATATTTCTGTCTAATGGGAGCAGTCTCTAGGGTAGGGGGAAGAAGAAAAAAGAAAAAAAGAAAGTTATGTGATAATTTTATTATATATTTAAAATGAATAGCAAAAGTTCTGTTCTGTGTGCTGTTAATAAAAAAAAAAAAACTAAAATACTGCCTACCTTCCAGAAGTTTACATTCTATGAGCCTGAACAACATTTACATGTAGAAGGATAGATGCAAAAACACAAAATAAATAATACAATCTACATATAAATCTATTTGCAACATAAATAAAAATTATTCATTAAGTACATTCCAAAATGCCTCTGGGTATAAGGGCAGAAGTATAATAAAAGAAGGAATAGGAAGTTACACATAACAGATTTGCAGTTTCATGTACAATCATCTTTTTTTTCTATTCTACTGTGTTATGTAAATGCATTTTATTTATTAAGTTCAGAATAAAATAAATAAAATTTTAATTGCCTAAAATAATAAGAAGAGAGTGATTTGAGATCCTATGGAGGTAAGAATTGATAAAACTTAGCAAGTGATTGGAAAGTGTGGATTAAAGAGAGAGGGGAGATCCAAAGATAACTCTGAGGATATGAATCTGGGTGAGAGGGAGAATCATGGTACCCTCAAGAGAAATGGAGAAATTTTGAAAAGGGATGACTTTAAGGAGGAACTAATTAGTTGTGTTTTAGATATGCTGAGCGTGAGGTACCTATGAAATATCCAGGTGGAGGGGTCTATCTGCCAATGTGTGATTTGGAACTGGAATTTTAGAGAAGGGATGGGAGGGAGGAGGGGATTTTGCAAACACACTTTGAGCATATAGGAAACCATGTAACCATTTATATCAGGAAGTGGGGAAACTATTGGTCTATAAGCTAGATCACAATCCTACCTCAACCAGGTTTCTTTTGGCTTATGACAATTACTCTGTTTGGTGAAAATTGAATGAACACAAACAAATGAAAAATGGAAAAGTTTTGTACAATGGAATCACTACATTTGCCCTTATAACCTAAAAGATGCTGTATAAACAAGTAGAAATGGCATTGAAAGAAACAAAAATGGGAAGTGCATTTGATTGGGATCACATAAACATTTAGGAAGCTGATGCAGGTGACATAATTTTGAGGGACTGGTACTCAATTTATATGAAATAGGGGAGGATGTCAAAGGAACATAAAAGATTTTAGAACCTCTCTCATCCTCCCCTCCAAGGCAACTGAGAAAATATCAATCACTACTGACGTAGAAGCCTTCTTTCCTTTCTTGACAAATTTTTATGAAAATAATCTGCACCTAAAGCAAGGTATGTTTCCCATGCTTCCCTCTGTATATACTCTATGTTCCAGTCAAAGTTTCCTTCTAACTCTTTCTGAAATACTGTATTCCATCTCCCATCCCAGTTCCTCTGCACGTTGACCTGTTTTCTTGGGTAGTGTTTTTAGGTTAGTGACCTAGCTGAAGATTTGAGGTAGGAAAATGAAGGTACAGGAAGGGGAGAGACAAGCTTTAGAAAATGATATTCTAGAGCAGATAAGCTCATTACAGCTACAAAATTAACAGAAAGATGGAGAGAATATGAAATTATATTGTGCTTATTGTTTGTTGACTTAAAAACAAAAATATTTGAAAACTCTTACCCTGACAAGATTCTGCTCTGCATGTCTAGACTGATTAGATTGCCAAGAGTTACTGTCTGGAACGAGCTAATTAGGCTCTTATCTAAGACTGTGTCTCTTATTTCTACTATTAGCAAGGAAGATCACTTAGGAAGGGAGAGAATATTGTCTACGAATGCGTATGTATCAAGTTCATTTTGTCCTTACAGTTTTCTTGTCCTTTTGTATTTCTTTTTCCTTTAATATGTTATGCCCTCTCAGTCTCTTTATTGTATTTTTCTTTTCCTGTCATGCTTTCCTCAATAGAATCCATGTCTTCTTTCTATTGTCTTTGCCTTTTTTCTCCCTCTCACATCTTCTCCCTTGCTTTTCCCTTTCCACTGGTAGTGCTCTCCTCTTTTCACTAATCCCAGTCCTATTTCACATCCAGTCATTGAACATGCTATGGTCATTGTGCTTCATTTGAAAAGCAAATGAGATAAAGATTTCATATTTTTATTTCTCTTATAAGAAGGGGAAAAAAATCCTTAATTAAAAAAATTCTCTATGTGGCTATTTATTTTTTTTGGGTCAGGGGGCTTGGATATAAAAATCATTTCTCACTCCTGTAAAGTATCTATTACTGGGCATTCTACCAAATGAACTCCTTATTAAAAATACTTATATTCTTTTAATATTAAGTCTAGAATGTATGGAAGATCATAGTAAATATTTGATTTTTGCAGTGGTTAAGTGTAGATGACTATAAATATCTTTGTAAAATAGTGGAGTACATGTAAAAAACAAAGACATATTACCTGTTAATTTTTTCCTGTTCTGGATATTTAAAAAATAAAAATATCATATTATAGTCCTAAATTATTTCTGTATTATTTTTAAACAATATTTTCTTCTTGTCATAACACGTTCTCCAAATATGTAAAATATATTTTCTTTTAGTGAGTCAAGGCAATACATCTCTGCAAGTATTCGTATATTTGCAATTATGATAGGATATCATGTATGGCATCTGTGTTTGGGAATGCTAATATATGTAAAGATACTAATTAATGCCTTTCCATGAAACCAATCATTAACTGGAACTGGCATTAGAATGTAGAATTATGGACATTTCCATACTCAGCAATGTTACTCCAATCAATCAATCAATCAATCAATCCATCAATCAATCAGCATTTATTAAGGACCTACTAAGTATCTGGGACACAAATTATACAGAGGCCAAATCAGGCTTTCATATGTTTGACCCAGGCTTCCTCAGCTTTCTTTTTGTAAGGATAAAATGTCCCATTACATGCTAATTGGATTTAAATGTATCACTTCAAGTTCCCGTTATCCTCAGTAGCTTTCACAACATATGTATTCAAGCATCTGTTTTCTGTTCCTTATTCTGTCTGCTGTTTATCCTCTGCACTCTTCTTTGGTTCTGACCCAAAGTCAGTTTCAAGGTTCTATAGTACATATGTATGGGGCTTGTGATAGGGTGAATGCACAATTAAATATAGGAAAGATGATAAGATGTTGTTTAATCATAATTTCTGCCAGATTACTTTCTAATTTTCCTGTTTTATCATATAGGATGCCTCTTGGTTGCCTGAACACTTCTCTTATATTCAACTACTTCTGAATCCTGTTTTCCTAATCTATTCGACTAGTCAGCTTTTCTTTTTTTTTTCTTCTCCTATACCAAACAGTTCTGATAATTATTGATTTGGAGTAGAGTCTGAGCAACGGTACTGGCAGGTCTCTTCAATTCCCACATTTTTCATTATTTCTATTGAGATTACCAACCTTTATTTCCAGGATAATTTCTCATTTTTCCTTCTCTTATGCCAACAAAAATGGCCTGTTTGCTGTTTTTCACACACACCATTTCATTTCCCATCTCAGTGTCTTAGCACAAGTTGTCTTCTTCTCCTCTGTAGTTTTTGTTAGTGAACCACCTCATGACTTGAGTTATTAAGACTGATGTGTATGGATTTCTATTTGTAGTATGGTTGGCTGTTGTCTTTTATTCTTGAATAGGAACAAAATGATATCACTATGCTAGAGTCAAGTTACAGTATGTCTGTGGCTGATCAGAACAATATGAGCTCAGACTGTTCTACCACTGGTCGGGCACAAATAGTTCATGTGAACATTTGGGGTGAATTCTCTACACTTTCACATCTCATGTTTCCTTTGAGCTATTTCAATTTTGCTCATAGAGCACAACACCTTCACTGATGTGGGAACACTATGCTGAGTGGTCCTGTGCTAGTGTCTGCCATGTCACACAATCAATTCCAAAGTATAGCTGATACAACAAAACCATTATTAAGATAACCAGTTTTCTCAAGTGCTTAATGGGGTTGAAATATAAATGATTCTGGGACAAGTTGCTCTCCTATTACTTTTCTTTCATATTTAATGTGCTGTTGATTATTGCATAAGTTGATAAAAGAACTACTGTTTATATTTGAACGAATTAAAGGATTAGGATGACAGCTACAATTTCAATAGCAGATGATGAAAATATGTACTCACTTTAGGAAAACTGGGAAGACTTATATAAACTAATGTAAAATGAAGTAAGTAGAGCAGAACCAGGAGGCCAATTTATATAATAACTATAGTAATCCAAAGGATAACAATATTGAAAGCCATTAGAACTCTCACTTCAAGACATGACACATATTTCAACTCTTGGAAGATAGGTAACAAAAAGTAGATAGGATGATGGGAATGAAATATATTTCACTTTCTTCCTATATCATTTGCATTCTTCCATTTTGCAAATTTTATATGGAGCTTGGGTATTACATGAGCAATTTATACAGGATCATCTATTAAAAATGTTAATCTTTAAAGATCAATATTATGCATTTATGATTTTGGTAAATACTTTAGCTTATCTTCTAGTTCTTTTTCCTCCAGTTTTTTACCTCTTGCTTTTCAAGTCCCTATAGTAAAGGTTTTTTGTTTGTTTGTTTGAGATTGGATTGCTTATTTTACTTTTGTACTATTTTGGTTCCTTATATTACCTAAATGCATTTTGATTGATTGGTAAACCAAGACAATGCAGATAGTAAGTGACAAAGAATTTAAACATAGATCACTTGATTCTAAATTAAGTACTATTCACATTTTACCACAATGCCGCTGAAAACAGGCTATTTCTTCCCAGTAAATATAGATTTCTTGAGGTCAGGGAGTGTTTTGTTTTTGTATACCCAAGCACTTACCTAATAATCAATTTATAGTTGACTTAAATAGAATATCATTATCGCAGAGCATAGCTGTAATTTCATTGGGGTGAGTGGTGCCTCTTAAATTTGAATGGTTTTGTTAGCACTTATAGATGTTCTAATTTAGAAGCTTTCTACAAGAGTCCCAGAATCTACTGATTTTAGAAAATTTTGAGTTCTAAAATTTCCTTCCCCTTTCCTCCCCTATCCAGGAGAGCATGTAATCTGATATAGATTATACATGTACAACTATATTAAACATATTTTATACATACTACATACATATATATTAAACACACGTTGAACACATTAGTCATGCTATAAAGAAGAATCAGAGCCAAAGGGAAAAACCATAAGAAAGATAAAACAAACCAAAAGAGAGAGAGAGAGAGAGAAATTAGTATACTTTGATCTGCATTCAGACTCCATAGTTCTTTCTCTGGATGTGAATAGTATTTTTCCATCATTTGTCTTTTGGAACTGTCTTAGATCATTGCATTTTGGAGAAGAACTAAGCTATCAAAGTTGATCATGATGTATTGCTACTGTTATTGTGAATGGTGTTCTCCTGGTTCTGCCCACTTCACTAAGCATCAGCTCATGTAAGACTATCTAGGTTTTTCTGAAGTTTTCCTGTTCATCATTTCTTATGGAATAATTGTATGCCATTACATTCATATACCACAACTTGTCCAGTCACTGCCCAATTGATGGGCATCCCATCAATCTCCAATTCTTTGCCAAAACAAAAGGAACTATTATAAATATTTTTGTATATGTCCTTTTCTCATTTTTATAATCTCTTTGGGATACAGTCCTAGAAGTGGTATTTCTGAGTCACAGTTTTATAGACCTTTCCTCATAGTTCCAAATTGCTCTCTAGAATGGTTGAATCAGTTTACAACTCCACTAACAATGTATTAGTGTTCCAGTTTTCCCATATTTTCTCCAACATTTATCATTTTCCTGTTTCGTTTTGTTAGCCAATCTGATAAGTGTGACGTGGTACCTCAGAATTGTTTTGATTTGCATTTCTCTGATCAATAGCAATTTTGGAACATTTTTTCATATGACTATGGGTAGCCTGAATTTCTTTATCTGAAAACTTCCTGTTCCTATTCTTTGACCACTTATCAATTGGAGATCCACTTGTATTCTTATAAATTTGACTCAGTTCTCTATATATTTTTGAAATGAGCCCTTAATCAGAAACACTGGCTATAAAAAATATTTCCCAGCTTTCTGTTTCCCTTCTAATCTTGGTTGAATTTGCTTTGCACAAAACCTTTTAAAGAAAATCAAAATTATCCATTTTGCATTTCATAATATTCTCTATCTCTTGTTTGATCATAATTTCTTCCCTCCTCTGTAGATCTGACAGGTAAATTTTCCTTGCTCTCCTAATTTGCTTTTAGTGTCACTCTTTATGTCTAAACCCATTTTGACCTTTTGGTATATGATATAAAATGCTGGTCTATGCCTAGTTTCTGCCATACTATTTTCCAGTTTTACCAGCAGTTTTTGTCAAATAGTGAGTTCTTATCCCAGAAGCTGGCCTCTTTGGGTTTATCAAACAGTAGATTACTGTAGTCATTGACTACTGTATCTTGTGTAGCTAACCTATTCCATTCATCCACCACTCTGTTTCTTAGCTAGTAGCAAGTAGTTCTGGTGATAGCTGTTTTATAATACAATATAAGATATAGTATGGCTAGGTCACCTTCCTTTTTATTTCTTTTCATTAATTCCCTTGATAATCTGTACTTTTGTTCTTTCAGATGAATTTTGTTATTATATTTTCTATCTCTATGAAATAATTTTGGTAGTTTAATGGGTATGGCACACAAAATTAGTTTAGCTAGAATTGTCATTTTTTGTTATATTAGCTTGGCCTACCCTTGAGCAACTGACATTTTTTCCAATTATTTAGATCTGACTTTATTTATGTGAAAAGTGTTTTGTAATTCTGTTGATATAGTCCTGGGTTTGTCTTGGCAGGTAGACTCCCAAATATTTTATGATGTCTATAGTAACTTTAAATGGAATTTCTATTTGTAGCTCTTGCTGTGGGACTTTGTTAGCAGTGTATAGAAATGCCGAGAATCTGTGTGGGTTTATTTTATATCCTTCAAATTTACTAAAGCTGTTAATTAGTTCAAGTGAATTTTTAGTTGATTCTCTAGGATTCTCTAAGTATATCATCATTTCATCTTCAAAGAATGATAATTTTGTTTCTTTCTTGCCTATTCTAATTCCTTCAATTTCTGTTTCTTCTCTTATTGCTAAAACTAACATTTCTGGTACAATATTGAATAACAGTGGTGATAATGGACATCCTTGTTTCACCCCTTACCTAGTTGGAAATGCTTCTGGCTTATTTCCAATACACATAATGTTTACTGGCGATTTTAGATAGATACTACTTATCATTTTAAGGAAAACTCCAGTTACTCCTAGACTCTCTAGAATTTTTAAAAGGAATGGATGTTTTATTTTGTGAAAAGCTCTTTTTGCATCTATTGAGAAAATAATATGGTTTCTGTTAGTTTTGTTATTGATATGGTCAATTATATGGAGAGTTTTACTAACATTGAACTAGCTCTGCATTCCTGGTATAAATCTCACCTGATCACAGTGTATTTTCCTCATGATAAATTGCTGTAATCTCCTTGCTGATATTTTATTTAAAACTTTTGCATCTATATTCATCAGGGAAATTGAATTCCTCCCAGATAGTTTATATAGTATCGGAATTAATTGTTCTTTAAATTTTTGATAGAACAGAGTAGTAAATATGTCCTTTCTCCATTCATCCTCTTCCTTCCTTCCTTCCTTCCTTCCTTCCTTCCTTCCTTCCTTCCTTCCTTCCTTCCTTCCTTCCTTCCTTCCTTCCTTCCTTCCTTCCTTCCTTCCTTCCTTCCTTCCTTCCTTCTTTCCTTCCTTTTCTCTTTCTCTCTTCCTTTCTCCCTTTCTCTTTTCACAAAGACCAAACTTTAAACCCATTTCATTCTGGAGCTCACAGATTGGATCACAATAGATCCCTGCTCAACCTCCACTTGGGCCCTTCTGCCACAGAGTGAATGTCAACAGTAACTATTTCTCTTTTGACAAGCAACCTTGAGGGTCTTCTCCTTCCAGTTTTTTTTTTTTTTTTGTAAATTAAAGGGGCCATCCCTTGACTCACTTCTTAAAGAGGCCTATTCACTTTATGGGCATTACCTCATTTAAAGTGAGAACCTGTAAACGCCCTAGCCTAAAAGGGCCAGGGTCTCCCATTGTATCCTGAGTCCTCCTGATGAATATCTGGCCCCTGGTCCCTGATGGCTCTGGAGGAGAAAGTGAGGATGGTTACCTTGCACAGCTCTCCCTCTCTCAAATCAAAGTCAACTGCAAGTTATGTCATCATTTCCCTGATGTCATGATGTCTTTGAAAATGAAGGATGGACAAAACAACAATATGTCTTTGGGCCTCTTCATGTGATGTAATTTACCTTTCTCTGCCTCCTCCTTTCCTCTTCACCCTTTACAATCTGTTTTTTAACCATTGTTTTAATCTGCACATCAAAGTCAACTTATACTCACACCCTCTGTCTCTGTGTACCCCTTCTAAAATGTCATAATAAAGATGAGGTTCTCAAGAATTACAAGTATCATCTCATGTAGGGATGTAAACAGTTTAAATTTATTAAAAACATAATTTTTTTCCTTCCTATATACCTTTTCATACTCCTCTTGAGTCTTATATTTGAAGATTAAATTTTCTGTTCACCTCTTTTTTTTTTTCATCGAAAGTTTGGAACTCTCCTATTTCACTGAATGTTCATCTCCTCCCCTGAAAGATTATGTTCAGTTTTGCTGGATTGTTGATCCTTGGTTGTAATTGAAACTCCTTGGCTTTATAGAATATCATATTCTAAGACCTCTGATCTTTTAATGTAGAAGCTGTAAGATCCTATATAATCCCAACTGTGGTTCCTTGATATTTAAATTGTTTCTTTCTGACTGCTTGCAGTATTTTCTCCTTGACCTGACAATTCAGGCATTTTGTTATAATATTACTTGGGGTCTTCATCTCTTTCAATAACTATTTTGTCCTCTGGTTCTAGGACCTCAAGGCATTTTTCCTTGATGATTTCTTAAAAGTTACTGTCCAGACTCTTTTTTCCTTATCATGGCTTTCAGATTGAGTAAAAATTCTTAAAATATCTCTCCTTGATGTATTTCCAGGTCAGTTGCTTTTCCAGTGAATATTTTATGTTGGCTTCTATTTTTTCATTCTTTTGATTTCATTTGACTAATTCTTGTAGCCTCATAGTTATTAGCTTCCACTTGCCCAAGTCTAATTTTTGAGGAGTTGTTTTCTTGCATTATCTTTTGTATCTCCTTTTTCATTTGACCAGTTCCACTCTGTAAGGTTTTCTCACTTCAGTGGACTTTTGCTCCTCCTTCTCCATTTGGCCAATTCTACTTTTTAAGGAGTTGTTTTCTTCAGTCAATTTTTGTCCTTTTTTCAAGCTACTGACATCTTGCAAGCCTCTCATTTCTTTTTCCATTTTTTTTCTCTCTCATTTGACTTCCAACAGAAGACTTCCAAGAAGACTTTTTGTGCTTGAGACCCATTCATATTCCTTTTTTGAGGTTTCAGATGTAGGTATGTTGACAGGTCTTCTTGTGAGCTTGTGTTTTGATCTTCTATGTCCCCATAGAAAAGGTCTATGGTTAGTGTTTATTTGTGCTTCTTGCTTATCTTGTTTACCAGTTTCATGGCTTTTAAAGTTAAGCTCTGCTTCTAGGGTATAGAGGGAACTACTCAAGCTTCTTATGCTGGGGACCATGGGCCTATTCACTGACTTTGTGTGCTGAGGTCTCAGTTGCTGGCAACTGGAGGATTGTAAGGATCTGGCAGCTTCCAAGGTGCTGAGCTGGGGTCCTAGTGGTGATGTCTAGCATGTGCTGAGGCCAGGTGGGGTTTTTCTGCATTTCCCCAGGGATATCCTGAAATGCTTGGGGGTCTGGCTGCTGAAGAGCCAGATGATGGCTCACTGGGCTGCACTGACTAGCCACTGAGGGGAGTTCCTGCTTGCCTGTGGCTGCTCTGGCACATGTGATAGTTCTCTGAGCTGGAGTCTGCCAGTTGCCCTAGGCCATGTGGGGTCCTGGTTTCGAGCTTGCCTACTTCACCACTCTGCGGCTCAGGATCTCTCACTGGTTTGCTGAGGTGGGGCTTTTTGCTGGCTTGCTGGAATGCTTCTTATCCTGAAATGAACTCTCCTTTGACCTGAGTGAGAAAGATCTCTCTTATTGATCCTCCACATTTCCCAAGTTAAAAGATTGCTTCACCCTGTTTTTCCACTGACTCCACTGTCCCAGGATTTTTCCCGGGGTGCTATTTTCTGAGTTTTTTTTTTTTAGTGTTTTTATTTGTTTTGTTTTTAGAGATCAATAGGGGGAGGGATAGTTACTTACTGCTTACTCTGCATCTTGGCTCCTAGAACTTTCAAGAATAATTAAAGTGAGAAACTACACCCAGGCATACAAAAAATACTAGTTATAATCCTGTCACTTCAGAATAGTGAAAAAATGACACTTCTACATGGGATACAAAAAGGAATTCACTTCACACTGAAGATTTATTTTGTCCTTCCATAATTGACAAAGGAGGAGTTCAGGAAACATCCAGATAAGCCACTTTCTGTAAGAGGGAAAAGTACATGACCAACATCCCATTTACTATCCAGGAGTGTTAATGACTTTAGGGACCTCATCAAAGAGCCTTAATGTCTTTGTGGAAACCAGTTACAGAGAGAATAAATTGCCTTAAGTCAAGTGGCTGGCTAATATCTCAGAGATACTCTTCTTCCTCTCATTCATTGTCAATATGGAATAGAAGAGCTAAAATTTTCTATATTAAACTTAGAAGGGTAAGTGACATTTTTGTTAAAAAAGATGGAAATCAAGGTGTTCTATTTTCCAGACTCCCATTTAAAAAAAAAATAGTAGAAAAGGAAGTTTTCTGTGTAGTAAATTTAACTTAATTTGCCATGTGCTGTCATGGTGCTTCACTCCCAGGTTCTACAATAAAACTAATAGCATAGAAGTTATCCTTCATCTAAACTTTTCAGGCAGTCATAGGATCTGAATAAAATTAAATAACCTTCCACTATTACTCTTTTGTTTTTGACTTGTATTTATCATTCATGTCCCTAGAACATGAATTTTATAGATTTCTTCATTTGCTATGGCTCTTCAAAAGGTCTGAGAAAACAGATTAAAAGTGAAGAAGTCAGTTGCATGTATAGATTTTTTTTGAGTTTTCACACTTTTCAGAATATTTTGGCTTACCTCAACTTTTCTCCCTTAAACTCTGTATGTTGGATGAAATTACTTTTGCCATGTATTTTTATAAAATTATTTTGTGTATGCATATCAGAACAAAAGAAAAGTCAAAGCATGGTGAAATTAATGAGAAGTCTGACATTTTATGCAAAAAATGTATTAAATGTATTTTTAAAAGTGGTAGCCTTTTTATGACTGTAATGATGAAATTTAAGACACAGGCAGATAAAATAATAAGAAAGCAGGTCCTAGAGTCAGGAAGACCTGGTTTAAATCCTCCTTTTGTGATCACAAGTAACTTTCAGTATCCCTGGTCAATTCTCTTAAGATTATAACTACAGAATAAATGCCCATCTTCATCAGTGTTAAGAATTTCCATGCAGACATTTCCTAAACTAATGAAATGACAGGTTTGGGCCAATGAATTATGTGTGTAAATTTATGTTCATTGAATTATATCCAGTGATGTCCATCTATATTTGTGTGTAATGTAATTTTCAATTGATATGTGGAAACTCATCTACTGCTGATCACATATAAAATTCTGCTATCATTCAAGATAAATTCAGGTCTCATTGTTAGCTCAATTATTTATTTAGTAGTGAAATACCGTAGCTACTTTAAGAAAATGGAAGAAATGAATACTTCTAATTAACTTTACCCAGATGCCTCGAAGTTTGTTTGTTGTTTCCTGAAGTTATTAAACAAACTATAATCTATAAAAAGAGGCATGTAAGTGAAAATCTTTGGAAACACGTCGATATGATTACAGTAGAGGGTGTGTATTATAGTGTATAGAGGCAGGAGGGTCTGGGTTCAAATTCCACTTCTGACACTTACTAACTGTATGACTGTGTAGATAATCAGTGATTGTTATGTAACTTGAAACTCCCTAGGTTGTTCTCTGTGACCTCATGTGTGGTTTCTTGACAAAGATACTGGAGTGGCTTACCATTCCCTTCTCCAGTCATTTTACAAATGAGAAAACTGAGGCAAACAGGGTTAAATGACTTTCTCAAGGACTTGTCCAAGGACACACAACTAGTAAGTGTGTGAATTCAGGTCTCTCTGATTTCAGACCCTGTGCTCTATCCACTGAGCCACCTCGCTGCTCAGAGATCCCTAGAATTTACTACTAACTCATAGATGGCTTGTGATCTGGGTTGGGGGAGGGAATTTTCAGTCAGGGGACTCCCCATACTGATAAAAATCAGTGTAAAGATGATGATCAAAGTTCAAAGGCAATGCCAACACTCCTAAAAAGATAAAATCATACATTTATGGATTAAAAGCTGCAGTTGACCTTAGAGAGACCATCCAATTAAGTCTCTCATTTTACAGATGAGAAAATAAATTCCGGAATGTTTAAGACATCTTGTGAAAAAGGGACAATTTCAGCACATAGCACAGTTCTTGGCAAATATTAAGCAATCAATAAATATTTGTTGACAGATTTGTGTTACAGGGTCACGCAAACAATAAGTAACAGAGGCAAGATATTGACATCGATCCTCTTAACTTAAATTCAGTGATCTGAAGGTTGACAAGTATTAATTAAACACTTGCTATGTGCCAGGCTAGGAACACACACACACATACACACACACACGTGTGTACATATATGCATATGTATACATACACACACAATACATACATACGTACGTACATACATACACGATCCCTGCTGTCAAGGAGCTTACTTTGTAGTGAGAAAGATAGCACATAAAAGGATGATGAATTGGGGTTGGGTAGGGTGGAAAGAGAAGATACCTGAGAAGGTGCATGGTAGAGATAGGTGTCAGGAGTAGACCGAAGGAGAAAGAAGACTTGGGACTTGACATAGAGGTTCTAGGAGGAGGAGCCAGTCAATTAGAGGAAAGGACAGAGAAGGAGTATACTTTGAGCAAGAGAAGTCCAGGGTAGTTGATGCTGGATAAGAATAGAGTGCCAGACCTGGAGTCATGAAAACTTGGCTTCAAACATCACCTCAGACTATCTACTAGTTGTATGACCTTGGTCAAATCACTTAACTTCTAACTTCAGTTTTCTCATCTATGAAAAAGGGAATAAAGATAACACCTACCCCTCAGTGTTGTTGTATCATATGTAATAGTGTATATGTAAAGCTCTAAGTAAACATCAAAGTCTTATATATACATTAGTCTAGTTAAGGAAGTGTGGGCCTTATATTTAAGTAGTACCATTCATCTGATCCAAGGATAAATGGTATTTCTACAAAAATGACCATAGGTGTTAACATGTACCAACTGAATTTAGTTAAATAATAAAAATATTTTGCACATAATATAAAACTTCAAGGTTTTCAAAGTGATTTCCTCACAATATCTTTGTGAGATAGGTAGTATAAGTATTATTATTTAATAGATGAAGAAATTGAGGTTCAGAAAAATCAAGTGACTTTTGCTTATGGTCAAAGAGCTTGTAAGTACCTGAGCCTGAATTCGAACCTTGCTTTCTGGACACCAAGTATAGCACTCTTTCCTTTATGTGACACCATCTCCTAGGCTGTCTCCACCTACATTGACTTACTTGCTAGACTTCTTTAGTTTTTCTTTTTTGAAAGAGTTTCATTATGGAATCATATACTAGTGCATACACAACCAAGGACTCCTTGGATCCCCTAAGTCTTGTTGCCACAGAATCATAGAATTTGAGATTTGAAAAGGACTTTAGTGATAATTTAGTTTAACCTAACAAGCATTTACATAGAAACTCAAAAGTGCTTAATATCGGTTAACTTATTTGATTCTTCCAGTTTACCCTGTGAGGTAGGTGTAATGATAATTTAAAATGGGGAGATCGTTCATATTCGTTAACAGGCCTGGGTCACAGAAGCCTGAGTCACATGGAAGGTGGTAAGAGTTTGCTGAATGGGTGGAACAGGAAAAGGAGGAGCTACAGCACAGCTGAGAGGTAGTTAGTCTTCAGAGCAGTTAGAGCTAGGAAGGATGCAGGCTCCTGGCTAGTGTGAGTGATTTTGTGATTTTTTTGTGATTTTATTTAAGACAGCCTGCTTGTGATTGCTTAATGGAGCTGTTTTGTGGGAAGCCCAGCAGGGAGACGGCTTGGGGATGGTGTTGTTCTCTGCATTGTTATGGTGCAAAGATTTTTGTTGCTATGATAGATTTGGCTATTTGGTGTCTGAACAAATATTTTGGTTCTGCCTTCCTTGGAGAGTCTGTGGTATTTCAGGATTCAAAATTGTGCTGGGATATTCATGGCTGCCATAGTCACTGTGAATATCGCATTGGTGTTACATTAGGCACTATTATTTCCATTTTATAGATGAAGAATCTGAGGTACAGAGAGACTGAATAATTTGCTCAGTGTCACACAGGTAGTTTTTGAAGTGGGGTTTGAAGTCAGCTCTTCCTTATTCCAAGTCCTGTACTGTATTCACTATAGCAACAAGTTGCCAAATAGGAAAAATGGAAGGAATCACATTATAGTATGCCAAACAAGTGGTTGTCCAGCCTCTACCTGAAACCTGTGAGGAATAGGAATTCTTGATGAAAGTCATTCCACTTCTGGACAATTCTCATTGTTGGGAAATTTGCCTACATTCGCTCGTTTGCAACTTCTATCCAACTCTCTTGGTTTGGCTGTTGTCATTCAATTGTTTCTCATGTGCATCCAGCATTTTATGACCCCATTTAAGATTTTCTTGGCAAGATACTAGAGTGGTTTGCCATTTCCTTCTCCACCTCATTTTACAGATGAGGAAAATGAGGCAAACAGGTTGAGTTACTTGCTCAGGGTCACCTGGCTAGCAAATGTGCCAGATTCGAACTTAGGAAGATAAATCTTCCTGATTCCAGGCCCAGCACTTTGCACTATGGCTCCACCTGGCAGCACTGGTTTGGCACCCTGGTGCTAAACGAGTCAAATCTATCACCTCTTCCATGTGATACCTCTTTCAATATAGATAGCAATCTTAGGGCTATTACTCTACAGGATAAGAACTGTGTTGTCTCTCTCATGTGTATTAGCAGTAAAAACCATTCCCATAATCACCCTCTATACATTGTACATTGGCAGTATCATCTATAAATTTAGAAAGGGCAATACCATATCACGCAATTCTCATTTAACCTTAAATCTGTGTTTTAAAATTTAAACTCTTTTGGGAGTTAAATCAGCTTTTTTACACTGTAAGGGTACTGGCCTGTCACTAATACACTAATTTGAAGAGTAATATGGTAGCCTGCTATTTAATATTATTTAGCAAATTAGCACACTAATTAGTTCTAACTCCCAAATTTCATCATGATATGGATATAAAGCTAAGTTCTCAAGGGCTTTACTATAAAAGTCCAAACTCTGACAAGTCCTATGAATACTAATCCAGTGACAGTCATCTAAGGACAAATTGAGCCAAATTCGCATTCCTAGAAGGTAAGAATCATCTTCTAGATGATACATTATTTTGACCACAAATTCCATGAATAATGCCTTGTAAAAGTGTGAAGGGATTGTGGTCTGCTTTGGTAAAAGGGATTAGCCACGTTGATGAAACCACAGATCTTTTGAAGTGCTAAGGTTGTTTACTGAATTGTATATTAACAGACCACAGGAAATAATATAACTGCCACAGCATTTCTAATTTGTAAATAAGATGCAGTTTGTGTAATAGAATGATCTGGTTCTATAGTTATCATTTTTGCTAGTTGAAAATAACAAGGAAAATGGACATCTATTCCAAAAAACGTGGGCATCTATCCAAAGAACAAAGCAATGCAAAACTGAGTAGGTTAATACCTGCAATACTCTGGAGTTTCTGTGCCAGAACAATATCTGAGTCTGCATGTATTTGTGTTTAAGTATTGGTATTACACTGAAACTGGTTCAGGTTGTGCTGATTTGAACAACAGATGGTCAGGAGTTGGAAGAGTTTGTGGTTGTGGAGAGGCTTATAAAGTCATAGATCTAGAGTTGCAAGGAACCGTAGGGGCCACTGAGTTCAACCATCACATTTTGCAAATGAGAAAACTGAGGCACAAAGATTAAGTGACTAGCCCCAGGTCCAAGTTAATAATTAATAATGATGATAGACAGGTAGAGAGATAGCATTTCTATCACTCTTTAAAGGCAGCAAACACTTCAAATTGTTTTATTTTATTTTCACAACATCTCTGGGAGGTAGATGATATTATTATCTCCATCTCACAGGTGAGAAAATTGAGTCCGAAAGAGGGTTAAGCAATGCCCAGGGTCACATAGCTAGTAAATATCTGAGAAGGAATTTGAACCCAGGTGTTCTGACTTAAAAGTTCCACCCTTTATTCATTATACTATGCTGCTTCAGCTTATGAGGGAGTTAATTCTGCCTTGAGGGCAGGATAGGTGAATGTATCAGCTTTTGATATGTTTGATATATGCACCATTGTTTGGTGTTGGTACTCTACACAAAGGAAATGCAGGAATTTCTCCTGAACTATTGAAATTGTCAGGGCAGCTAGGTAGCACAGTGATTACAGTGCTTGGCCGAGAGTCAGAAAGATTCAAGTTCTTGAATTCACATCTGGCTTCAGACACCAGCTGTGTGATGCTGGGCAAGTCACTTAACTGTGTTTGTCTCAGTTTTCTCATCTGTAAAATGAGCCGGAGAAGGAAAAGGCAAACCACTCCAATATCTTTGTCAAGAAAACCCCAAATGGATCACAAAGAGTCAGAAACAAGTGAAATGAGTAAACAACAGTGACAGCAACTCTTGAGATCTCCCTCTTCCTTTTCCAGAGGTCGGGCTGGGACAGCTCCACTCCTGTCTGTGAGTGCAATGTTCAGCTTCCCAAGGGTCTTGTTTTAAAACAGGAATTATAAAATATGTAATTGTTCTTTTTTTCTTTAAGATGCCAGATACTGATCATGAGGATATCAGGTGAGACCACAAAGCTCATACAAATGGTTAGAAAATCAACTGTTATGATACAATTTTGTCAGGGATGTGGAATTAGCATCAATCTTCAGAAATAGTCAATCTCTATGACACATAATCTTTATGAATAGACGTTGAAATACAGTCAGCAACAAAGGCCTCACACACACACAGCACACTCCCCTATCCTCCCCTCCTTGCTTGAAGCCCACTCCCTTCTCATGTGTCCTGAACAAAGGAGGAAAAGGACAGTAACACTAATGGTGGAGTCATTTGGTTTATTTATTAAAGGGCAAAATGAAGGCACGGCCAATAAATAGGTAGATTATCTTTAATGGAGGAATGATTTTCTCATTAAGTGGGAGGTTGGGTCAGCAGGCTGAGACCAGTTCTCCCTAACCCTCATTATCTTAGGCACTGGACCAGTACAATATTAGCTGAACAATACATTTCACTTCCGTTGTAACTTGTAGAGCTATGATACCAATGCATTGGTCTATGTCTTTAGTTTTTAGTAAAATTTGTTGAAATTCTTACTTCTCGAAGCCAAATTTCTTTCAGTTCCTGGATAACACAATTTTATCCTTGACCTGAAGTAGCATTTATTCTCATTAAGATTTAGAACCCTAAGGGACATTGGAGTTCAATTAATCCTAACCTCCATTATATGATGAGGAAGATGAGGAAATGGGATCCATAGATTTTTAAACGATTTGCCCAATTCTGTATACTTAATAAGTGACAGAGACAGGATGTGAACCCAGGTCATCTGATTACAAAACCAGTGCTCTTCCTATTAATACTAGGGAAAATGGAAACAATTTATTCAGAGAATCCATGCTTAGAGAATCTTATCTAATGCTCTCCTCTTTCCTTTTCTGCCCTTACCATGCCCACTCTTTCCACCATCACTTACTACTAGTCTCATCTTGACAGGCCATTATGATGAGTACATTATGAAGATCCAAGTGCATCCAGTTCTGTGGGAATGCTATTGAAGAAGATTCATGGTTTTCATTAAAAGGGGGAAAAAGTGTTGGTAGGTTCTGTGTACTGTTGAAAATGGCCATATTAATATTTTCCTTGGAACCAATTACAGGATGATTTCATACCCTCATGTGATTAGGTTACCGGTTCACTTCACATAGATGCTTTTATATTGCATTTTTTAATACCACTTCAAATAAAATTGTTGACTGTTTACTATTTTACTAGGGGTGTTGTATGATTGCAACTGCTTGGATGTGGTCTTAGTATGGGGGAAATTATGGCTTTGGATATGATAAATGGGAGAAAGAAAGCATTTTGAAGAAGTCTGGGTGCATATCATTTCTGTACAGTCTATTAAGTCTCCCAAACCCTAACTTTCATAACATTACTTAACAGATAATGGCATCTTGAAAGCTATGTTATGCTTTGGATGTTGGTATTTTCAAACAGAATATAATAAATATTTGGAATTTTAATACCTAAGGAGAAAAATTGGATCCATTTGAAATTAAAAGAATACTTCTAAGTGAAAAATAAAAGTTCATTCCATCCAAAATCATGGATCACAGATCACAGATCATCACATTATGGATTCAGGGCTGGAAGAAATCATTAGAGGTCATTCAGACAGTGTCATTGTTTTACAGAAGATAAAACTGAGGCCCACAGAGTGATTTGCTAATTATTATTACAACAGCTAAGTTATCCAATGCCCCCCATGTCAAGCATTCCCCTAAGCACTTCAGAAATACCATCTCATTTGATTCTTACAATAATCCTGGGAGGCAGGTGCTACTGTTATTCTCATTTTATGGATGAGAAAACTGAGGTATACAGGCCTTAAGGGACTTGCCCACCATCACACACCTAATGCGTTTTAGAGGCCCAAGCTCACAAATGTCAGAGGCAGCAGAACTCATCCCCTTACTCTAAATCATTGCTCTTTCCACTATACCACTATATTCAATTTTATTGCTATTTATATAGACTTTTTCATGTATACAGTATCTGGCACATAAAAATATATATTAAGTCCTTGTGACTTGCAAACTGTTTTAAATTTTTATTTTTTTATCCTATATTTACATTATCTTCATTTCCTAACATGAACCCTCTTCTTTCCAACTTCTGGAGAACCATCTTTAATAGAGAAGTACAAAGCAGACTACAAATAACTTCAGCCAAACTGATTAACACATCATACCAGTCTATTATTATATGCAGAATTCCACATCCAGACTTCTCCATCTCAGCAAAGGGAGACAGAGAAATATTCTTATAGCTTTCCTTTCTTTGAAGCTATGCATGGGCATTATAATCATATTCTATTTTGTACTATACTATTCTGAATTATTATTTAAAGAAAAACTCCCTATTTTTTGCTATTTTCAAAGTGGGCTAAAAGAAAGACATGAATTTGGTGACACCCAAATGTTACATTATTTCATGCTTTAAAAAATAATGTTACACTTCTACTGCTACTTGTTTTGAAAACACAAGCCCATGGACCTGTTTACTTGTTCTTTGGACATATATGCATTCCAGACAAAGGCAGATTGCTTTGCAGCCTTGTTGTCTGAGGTTTAGGATAAATAATATCATATATGAATCACCCATTAGCATCAATGAATTTGATTTATTTGAGAGTCGACATGATGAAACTATTCATTGGAAGTAAGCTGTTCATCCATGTGAGGTAAATTCAGTTCACTAGATGAGGCAATTTACTAAATGGCACCCTGGTGCCCCCAAAGACTTAATTCACCTCAGTTGAATGAGCAGTTGGATCAGACTCAGTCATTGAGACATACACATTCGTACTTGGAGGCATCTAGATCTCAAATGGGATGTTCTTTAATTGAGTGAATAGAGCTCCAGGGTAACCTGGGTGAGTGATTGGGAAAGTACAAATGTGTGCTGTCTAATTAGGAAGCCCCACTTAAACTTGCTTTTCAAATTACATTTTCATAGAACTGAACTGCAATGACCTCAGAAGATGAAATATTTTTTGGAAGGAGAAAAATGAGTGGCAGTCTTGTTGCTTAACTGTAATCATAAGCTCCAGATTTTGGAATGGTTACCAGTGAATTGGTATTTAAGCATAGATTTAACTATAACCTAGTATTTTTGAAAGGAAGTGCTGGCAATGACAAATACTGGATTGTAAAATAGACATGTCAAGAAAATACACAATATGAACAAATAAACAATGAGAAGGTTTCAGGGGCAATAACATATATGGTTCAAAGATGGTGCACAGTAAGAGAGAACAGTGTGGTAGAAGAAAGAAAAATGGATCCAGAATGTCTCTGCTGCTTACCAACCGGAAACCTTCAATCCACTCTGGGCCTTGTTTTGCTCATTTGCAAAGTGAGGGGATTTGATGAAGTGTGCCTTCCAGACCTCAAACCTATGAATGGAATGCGTGTGTGTGTGTGTGTGTGTGTGTGTGTGTGTGTGTGTGTGCAGTCTTTCTTCCTCTCTTGTGTTCCCTTCTTCTCCCCTACCCCAGCCCTGCCTAGCCTTGCAGTCAGTCACTTAAATGTGACCTACTTGTATAACCTACTGCTGTGCCTTAAAACTTCTGGATCTTCCATCTGCCCAGCAGCTGAATTTTCTTTTATATGTTATCTCCTCCAATGGATGAACTCCTTGAGAGCAGTGATTGTCTTTTTTTTTTTTTATTCATATCCTTAGCACTTAGCACCATGCTTGGAACATAATAAGTACTTAATACATTTTCATTTATTTTTTTTCATTCACTTACAAAACAAGCATCCACTTAGCCTGGACTTATAGATCCCAAACTCACTTCTTATCCACACAGGACCTTATTCTGTTTCAGACCTAGGTTGTTTTGCTTCTCCTTAGGCAACCTGGATTCCCTTCTCCCTAATCTTGGATGTTCAGTATATTAATGTCAGTACTCAGTGCCGATGTCTAATTTGGTATAGGCCACTGTAGCTCAGAGCCCCTGAGCTCAAGAGACCTTCCAACTTTAGCCTTCCCGGTAGCTGGGATTACGGACATGGACCACTATGACTGCCTACTACCTGTGTAAGAATAACAATTTCAAAATACTATGTTGAAGAACTTCCTTCGAAGAACTCATAGGACCTTAAAAACACTCACCTGAATTATAATGTGTTAAAATAAAATACTCAATTGGGGTGGCTAGGTTGCTCAGTGGAACCCTGATGTCAGAAGGGCCTGAGTTCAAACCTGGCCTCAGATACTAACTAGTTGTTTGACCTTGGGCAAGCCACTTAATCCTGATTGCCTTCGAAAAACAACACAAAAATTACTCAAAGAAATTCCACAAATATTTATTAGTTTCCTATTGTGTTTTAGGGTACTATGCCAAAAAGCAGTACTTGTCCTTGATGATCTTATATTCAACTGGGGGAAAACAACATATACACAGATATGCAAATTTCAAGAGTGAGAGAATAAAAATAAAACTGGTGGAATGAGAGAATACTTTGAGCAGGAGGAAGCCCTTGAGCTGAACCTTGAAGGAAGTTAGAGATTCTAAAAGGCACAGAGAAAAAGGAGTATATTTTAGGCATGGGGGAGGGCACCTTGTCCAAAGGCATGGAGGATAGAATGACCAGCTAGTATTACCTGTAGTAAGCCAGTTTGGCTTGACATGTAGATGTCACGAAAAGGAAAAATACAAAATATTTGGAAGTGTATGGAAGTAGTTTCTCTGCAGCAGTGGTATCAAGCTCCAGGAGAAACATCCCTGAGGACTGCATATTGATTTAGAAAATCACAAACATGTCTATTCACGTTTTTATTTATTTAAAAAATTTTCCATTTCCATTTTAGTTTGATTTTCCTCTACTAGCAAGTTTTGCTTCTGCATGGGGCCACTAGTCTGATGTTTTTGCTCAGTGTTTTCATGACATCTGTAGGGGGACATTGTGGAAGACCTTAAATTCCACCATGAGGGGGTAGCTTTTAATCTAGGGGGACATTATCCTCAGTATATATCAAGTACCAAATGAGATCTACTGACTTTTTTTGAGGAGGGAAACAACATGGCTAGATCTTTATACTTGAGATATTATTCTTGTAAATATGTGAAAGATAAGTTAGAGAAGGGAAAGATTAGAAATTGGGAGATCATTTAGGAGTCAAGATGTCTGACAAGGCACCTGAAATATAGTAACAACCATGTAAGTGGAAAGAGGTGGATACACTAGTAGAATGAGATAAGGATATAAACATTTTTGGCAGAAGTCAGGGCCAAGGAGAACAGCAAGACCATTGTGGTACCATGCCATATGTTCTGATAGTTGAGAGGCCCACTGTGGAGAACAGTACCTCTGGATTTTGATCTTTGGTACAAATCACCAGTTGTCTCACCATATTAGGTGAGATGATCTTTGCAGAGAGATTGTAAGTAAGGAGGACTTTGTTATTCTTTAAAGATTGTAATTTCAAGGATCCTAGATATAATTTCCCATAATTCTAGCTATAAACAATTCCTACTGTGACTGTGTGGTGAGATATGGAGATGACATAATATAATATTTATTATACTTAGGCTGAATGATATTGCTAAAGTTAACATGTGAACTCAACATTGGCAAAATGCCTTCTTTGTTTGTTGCCCTATAAATCAAGTGGGCTCTGGTCAGTGAGTGGGGAACCTACAGGGCAATCTGAATGCACAAACTGGAAGGCTGCTTGTGCCTTGATCAGCTCCCATCAAAGCTCAGGGGACTGGTAGGTGTTGTAGCTTTTACTACTTTCTCACCTGCCCCTGTGAGAAGAGTGATGAGAAAAGCTGTAGGAGTTGGTGCTCCCATTATCAGCAACCCTCTTAAGAAGATTACACTAGAAAAAAGTAAGCTTATTTAACCCCTTATTATTCCTCTGTTCTTGTCTTCCTGTCTGCCCAATTCAAGAATAGATCTCTACTAGAACACCCATTAGCAGCCCTCCCATGTCTCTACCTGTATCACACCTGGCATAGTCAGTGTTACTTGTGTATTTACCTGTGAAATACAAATCAAGATTAAGAACTCGGAAACGTCATTTGGACTTCATAGTTAAGCGTTTGCTGGGGAGAGGATTCTGGGAAGATGGTGGAGTAGGTTAGAAAATTCTAGGCTCTCAAGATTTGCCCCCACAAATGAAATAAAATAGGACCTCAGGGTGAACAAAATGCAGGTAAAAATACATAAGAATAGAGGCATAACCAGCGTCTTCCTGGGACAATCTGAGATGCGAAGAAAAATCCCAGGATGATATTTGGTCCCAGTGAAGAGTAAACACCTCCAAGCTAGGGTCCTAACAACAAGCCACAAGCTATTAAAACAACAAGTGGCAAGTCCTGGTGTTAGCTGGGTTGGGAGTCTGTCTCAGCCCCAGGTATGGGGAACTTTTACTCCTGGGGACAGTGAAGGGAGTTGGGCTTCTGAGCTGGGGAAGATTGAGGGAACCTCTGTTGACAAGGGACTCCACAGCTGTGCTGTGGAGAGTGACAAGGAGCCAACACATGATCAGTGAGTGTAGAATCAGTGAGGCAGATTGCCCCTGGCAGTGGGCACATATAGATGGCTGGAAGTTTGGATTTGTTGGAGGGGAGAATTGGAGATCTGAGGCCAAAAGCACAATCCCTCATACCTCAGGACTAGAGGTGTTTACAAAATGCAAGATATTGCTACAAAAAAGATATTGCACAGGCAAAGGAGAAAGAATCCAACTACAGAAAGCTATTATGGGAATAAAAAATTCTGGGGTTCATCTTCAAAGGAGGTTGTTGAAGGAAAGAAACTCTCTTCTACCCCAAAGAATAAGATCAAATGATCACCTGCCCCCAAATTCATAGAACTTCAAAAAAACTTTAAAAATCAAATGAGTGAGATTGAGAAAAAACTAAAAAAAAAAATAAGAACAATCCAAGAAAAAGAAGATTATAAAAAGAAAGTCAACCAATTAAAAAAGGATATCCAGAATCTTTTTTTTTCTTTTTTGTTTTTTTTCTCAGCTCTCCTCTTTTTCCCTCCACTAAAAAAGTCTCCTACTTGCCTCTTAAATGACATATAGTTACCCCCTTCCATTTCACCCTCTTTCCTCCCACTACATTTCTCTCTCACTATTTACCTTAATTTCTTTTAAGATATGGTCCCCTCCTATTCAGTTCAATCTGTGCTCTCTGTCTCTGTGTGTGCATGTGTGTATGTGTGTTCACGTGCATGCATGTACATGTGTGTGTGTGGTCCCACCAACTACCCAGATACTGAAAAGTTTTAAGAGTTACAAATATTGTCTTTCCACGTAGTAATGTAAACAGTTCACTTCGGGTAAGTCCTTAAGAATTCTCTTTGCTGTTTACTTTTTCATGCTTCTTCTCATTCTTGTGTTTGAAAGTCAAATTTTCTTTTCAGCTCTGGTCTTTTCATCAAGAATGATTGAAAGTCCTCTGTTTCATTGAAAGACCACATTTTCCCCTGAAGTATTATACTCAGTTTGGCTGGGTAGGTGATTCTTGGTTTGAGTCCTAGTTCCTTTGCCTTCTGGAATATCCTATTCCACGCCCTTCGATCCCTTTATGTAGAGGCTGCTAGATCTTGAGTTATCCTGATTGTATTTCCACAGTACTGGAATTGTTTCTTTCTAGCTGCTTGCAAGATTTTCTCCTTGAGCTGGGAGTTCTGGAATTTGGCCACAATGTTCCTAGGAGTTTCTCTTTTTGGATCTCTTTCAGGTGGTGATCGATGGATTCTTTCAATGCTTATTTTGCCCTCTGGTTGTAGAATGTCAGGGCAGTTTTCCTTGATAATTTCATGGAAGATGATATCTAGGCTCTTTTTTTGATCATGACTTTCAGGTAGTCCCATAATTTTAAAATTGTCTCTCCTGGATCTATTCTCCAGGTCAGTTGTTTTACCCATGAGATATTTCACATTCTCTTCCATTTTTTCATTCTTTTGGTTTTGTTTGGTGATTTCTTGGTTTCTCGTAAAGTCATTAGACTCCATCTGTTCCATTCTAATTTTGAGAGAACTATTATCTTCAGTGAGCTTTTGAGCCTCTTTTTCCATTTGGCTCATTCTGCTTTTGAAAGCATTCTTCTCCTCATTGGCTTTTTGAACCTCTTTTGCCAATTGAGTAAGCCTATTTTCAAGGTGTTAATTTCCTCAGCATTTTTTTGGGTCTCCTTTACCAAGGTATTGACCCGTTTTTCATACTTTTCTTGTATCTCTCTCATTTCTCTTCCCAGTTTTTCCTCCACCTGTCTAACTTGCTTTTCAAAATCCTTTTTGAGCTCTTCCAAGGCCTGAGCCCACCCGACATCCCCCTGGGGTGCCTGGGGTACTGAGGCCCCACCCTCCACGTCTTTCCCTGATGGCGAGAATATTTCCTCGTCAGATCCGGAAGTCAGGATCATTTGCATTTGTTCGAAAAAACTCTCTATAGTCTTATTTTTCTTCCCTTTTCCAGGCATTTTCCCAGCCAGTTACTTGACTTCTGAGATTCCTGTCCACCTCCGCCTAGGTCCACCCAGCTAGTGCTTAGGGTCTGAGGTTCAAATGGACTTTCCCCGCCGCCGGCCGCTATTCAATGTGAACTTTAGCTCTGGTGCTGGGGTGGGGGCAGGGCCGCCTCCCAGGCTCAGCTCCCTCAGGGGCTTTATGCAGAGACTTTCAGGAACGGAGCAGGTGGGGGGGGGCGCCTCCCAGGCTCAGCTCCCTCAGGGGCTTTATGCAGAGGACTTCAATAATAGAGCGGGGTGGGGCAGGGCCGTCTCCCAGGCTCAGCTCCCTCAGGTTGCTTATGCAGAGACTTTCAGTAATGAAGATCCTGCCTGCTGCCGCTGCTGCCTCAGCCGCCGCCCACGCCTCTGCCTCCGCTGCTTCCTGCCCCCGTCTCTGCCGCCGCCGCTTCCTCCCGAGGGGGCCTGAGTCACGGAGACACTCTGCTCCCCTCCTCCAGCCCAGCCTCTCTCACTGACCTGTAGCTTCTGTGGGCGGAGGGACTTTCCCAGCTGCCAGAGCTTCCGTCCCTGAAGCCTGCTTGGGTCAGCTTCTCTGGGGTTGCAGCCAGGGTGATGCTGGGGTGATGTCCGCTTTCCAGGGTGCGATGGACCCTGGGGACGGCTCTCCAGGGCTCTTTGGCATGGAAATCTCTTCCACTCTGTTTCTGTACACTTTTCAGTGGTCCAGAAGTTATGGGGGTCTCTTTTTACATTAATTCTATGGGCTTTGGTTTCGGAGCTCGTAAATGTGTGTCCTTCTACTCCGCCATCTTGGCTCCACCCCTAGGATATCTAGAATCTTAAGGAAGAAACTGGCACCTTGAAAATTAGAATTGGGCAAGAGGAAGACAGTGAAGTTATAAGAGATCAAGAAATAATAAAACAAAATGTAAAGAATGAAAAAAAGAGAAAGTGAAATACTTTGTGAGAAAAACAGCTCATCTGGAGAGCAGAAGAGAAAACATAGGAATAATCAGGCTACCTGAAAACTATGATCAAAAAAAAGAATTTTAGCACAATTTATACAAGAAATAATTTAAAAAATTGTCCTGAAGCATTAGGACAAAAGGGGAAAGTAGAAATAGAAACACATCCACTGATCACCACTTGAAAGAGATCCTAGGAGTAAAACTCATAAGAATTATCATAGTCAAATTCTGAAGTCCCCAGTTCAAGGATAAAATATTGAGCAACGAGAAGACACAATTTAAATATGATGTTGCCATAACTAGAATCACACAAGACCTAGCAGTGTAGACATTAAAGGATCGCATGTCTTGGAACACTACATATTGACAAGCAAAAGAACTGGAGTATCAGCCAAGACTATCCTACCTAGCAAAATTAAGTATAATCCTGAATGAAAAAAAATGGACATTTGGTCAACTGTAAGACTTTTAGGATGTTTTAGAAAAGAAACCTGAACTCAATAGAAGATTTGATATACAAAGACTGATTACAAAGATTCAATAAGGACAGACTGTTTACTTTTTATATATGTAAAGTGTAAAACATATGTCTAAGATTGTCATTAGTAATTGGGTAGTTTGTAAGAAAGATTGGGGTAGAATTGGGTATGATATGACTTTAAAAAGTCATTTAGCAAAAGTTAAAAGGAGTAATTATTTTGTATAAATGAGTTGCAGAAGGAAGGACTGACACAAAGGAATTAGAGGAGGAAGAGGGCTGGTATTTTTGGAAACCTACTTTCATTAGTTATGGGTTCAAGAGGAAACAATGCATACATGCATAAGTACATACATACATATATATGCCTATAAAAGTCTTCTAAATTTAGAAGGAATAAATCAGTAAGGGGATAGGAAGGTAGGAGAGAATAAGGGATGGAATCTCCCTTATAATGGAATAGTTTAAAGGGGGTTATAGAAGGATGTTTAGATTTATGGGAACTGAAAGATAATGGAGGGATCCTTGGAGGGGATGGTAGGCTAAGCAATAGGAGGGCAAGGTAGCAGGTAGAAGTAAAGTAGAAGAATGAGAAGGGATAGGAAATAAGAGAGACTTACAGACATAAAAATAAAGATCAGGAATAGAATTTATTAGGGAAAGTATATGTATATATGTATGTATACATGTATGTATACATGCATGTATGTATGTGTATATGTATGTTTATATCTCTCTATATAAATGATGCATATATATGTCTATATATAAATGTATCTGCACTTAATTCTAGCTTTCTGGGACTGGGGCAAGAAGGGGAAAAAAAGAACAAAGGAAAAAATGTGTGGCAGAGAAAATAGAAAACTTAAAAGGAGGCAAAGAAAAGATGGAGCACTCTCAACACAATGTGTAGTATTTAATCATACAGGCTTTCTTAAAATGAAAATTTATTGCAATATATTTTGAATCCTCTCATGTTCTACTGTACACATGACATGTTTTTTCTTTCCTTGCTCTGTATTTGTTTCATTATTTAATATTTAAGTTAATGATGTTTCTCTTTCTCTCTTCTGTATGTCAGTTCTGGTGTTTGAGTCTAAAATAAAAAGAAATTTCATTAGAAATTTTGGAGTTTCTCCATGCTGTTATCTGCATCTCTATCCAGATAACTCCTAAATCTATACATCAGTTTCAATTTCTCCCTTGAGCTCTAGAATCACTCTTCCAAATGATGGCCAAAAATCGTCACATGTATATTTTGTTGCCGCTTCAGTCTTAATATATCTAAATTTTAATTTATAATTTGCCTTTTCTCCCAAACTTTATTTTTTTTTTCTGTTGATGGTATCACACTTCTCCCTAAATATCTAGGCTCAAATCCAGTTGTCTGACTTTTCTCTATATCATTCTCTACATTCAAACAGTTATTGACCCCTATTTATTCTACCCCATATAACTTCTCTATCATTCCTCTTTCTATCTATACTTACACAAATATAGTTGAGGATCCTTATCTTCTGTCACCAATCCATCCTTCATCCATCATGGCCATTAAAGTAATTTTCCTAATGTTTGATTCATATCATATCACCTTCCTTGTTCAAAAAATCTTCAGTGACTTGTATAAAGGATAAAATGCAGATTCCCTAGTTTGCCATTTAAAGTCCTTCATGATCTGTTTTCAACTTACCTTTCCAGTAGTATTTCACATTATTGCCTTTCAAACAGTCTCTATTCCAAACAAACTCAAATTAAATCTATTCTTCAAATTCAAGAACACAGAAATATTGACTATGGAGAGGATAAAGGACATCTTCTCAGTGACTAGAACAAAGGGAAAAGATAGGTGAAGATGTAGCTGAGTTTTTGAGGTATGAAAAAGGGAAGAGGAAGGATCTTACAGTGGAAGGCTTTGATTTTCTCAGGAAAGCAGAAGGTAAAATTATAGACCACATGGTGGTGATGGTGGAATTTATTAATGGAATTCCACATGGTGGAATTAAGAGTGGAATTTCAGCATAAGAAGAGAGGTAGAAATGGTCAAGGTGGGGAATAGGATACAGAGGAAATCAGGAAAGAAAAAAAGGATTGCCAAAGCAGTGAGAGCCAAGTCGATGTTAGATAAAATGAATTTACAGAGAAATCATTTAGCACAGTTGGGTGACTTTCTTCTAGCAGTATTCAGCAGCACAAGTACAGTTGGAGAAGTCAGATAGTTCAGAAGATAGAAGTGATGCAGTTGAGGCTTGTCAGGTATCAGGTTAATAGAGTATGATAAAGGGGAAAATGAAATAAAGCAGTGAAGGACAGAGACCTATTAATAAGTGAATTGGCTATAAGGTTAAGATTGGCAGAGTCACATCACAATTAAGAATAGTTAGACCTGGGGCTAAAACATTGGAGGGGTCATTATGGAAACTCAGAGGATAGTTTGTCTGCAGGGACAGTCGTGCTAATAGAGGAAACTGTGGCTCCTGCTTTTACCGAAGAGATGGGGGTAGTGAAGGAGGCAAAGTGACTCCACAAAAGCATGGAGATAGAGAGACAATACATTTATTAAGTCCTTACTATGTGATAGGCACTGTGGTAAGTGCTAAGAATACACATAAAAGCAAAAAAAATGATAGTCCGTAATTTCAGAGAGCATTTACAAAAGATCGTCCATACTTGTCAGGAGCGATGTGGAAGACAACTCATACAAAACGTATATAAAGTGGAGGAAGGGATGAGGAGAGTGGGTGAGAAAGGACGGGTTCTTCTCTAAGATTACTGAAGAGGAGGTAGAAAAATCTGGAGAATTAGGCATGGAGCCAAGAGTGTTGTAGGAGCAGAGGCATCTCCAGGGTGAGAAGGCTGCGGGCAGAAACTGGAAAAGACTGAAGATAGGAGAGAAAAGGCAGGAAGGGTGAGGAGACCTCTAGATTGGGGCCAGGAATGTTTTCTACCATGATGCAGCGCTAAGGGAGGAAGCAGTCTCTCCCTTCCATTACTCCATACTACTTAATGTTCTGATAATCAGAAAGGGAGTAATGTGAGGCCAGAACAGGGATAAGGAACTGGCAGAGCAGGAAGGGATAGAGTGACTGGGGATCACAGTTAAGTGCAGAGTAGTTTTAGGAGGAGGGAGGCAGAGACATGGAATGACTGGATATTACTACCCTTCTTGTGAAACTTCCTTGGGTTTTTCCATTCACAAATTCTTGTTGATATCTCCCCTTTGACCCTATCTCACTCTGTTTTGTGTCATGTATCATACATGCCATTTCTTTTCCCAATACTAAAGAAGTTTCTTGAGGGCAAGAACTATGCCACTTTTTACCTTTGTATCCCCACAATTTAGAACAGAGCTTTGCACATAGCAGGTACTTAATAATACTTGTTCAATTGAATTCACTTCACTCTTACAGATTCAATAAGAATCCACATCAACGGAAATCAGTACAAAGGTTGAAGAATACTCTGCAGATTTTCCAAATCAATATCCTTTGCATATTTCAGCCCAGCCTTGAAAGCTTATATCTGGCAACTTGAAGCCCTAAAACTATGTCAGAAATCAGTGACTATGTCAGAGAATGGAATATTTCAAAGTTCTCAAATGAGAATGATGTTCTTATTATTCAAGAAGATTGCTGAAAGAATAGCAGGAGAGTTAAATTCTGAAAACAACAGAGCAGCTAAGTGATTAGGGTCTGAGGTAAAAGAGACATTCATCAGAAAAGCATGCTGTTTGTTGATCCAAAAAAACTTCTATTTCAGATAAATTGCCCAGATAAAAAAAGAATAGCTCACATATTTGTGTAAAATGCTGACTAAAGGATAAAAATAAAACTGGATTAAAATAACATTATGGTTTTATCAAATGAAAACGTAGAAGTAATTTTATGTTGGAAAACAGCATTGCAGTCTAAGTCTGGATTCCCAAAGTCCATTTGCACATGTATCATTGACCTTTTATTTTGCACAGTGATATTGATGTTTATAAATGCTGTAAGTTTGGCCATTTATCTTTGGTGACTAGTCCATTTCTTAGGAAGTACTTTGTGCTCAATCTCAATTAAAGTCTGCTTACTAGAGAAAGGAGAGAGACAAGAGAAGAGACACAGTGAGGTAACGGAAGACTTAGAAAGCTAAATGGGTGAGAAGAGATACCAAAGACATGTAGTCAGAATTTCCTTTTGATTTATTACTTAGATGTAACTTGTGTCCTCTGAAGGTTAAATCATAATGAAATAATATGGAAAAAGTGGCATTTGGAATGATAGCTCGGAAACAAGGTCACAGAGAGAGTGACTTTTGTAAAGGTCCAACAATTTTTAGCTTGCAGGTTTCTTTTAGAAATCTATCAAATATGACATATATTTTGGAGAAATAGCTACACTCTTGGAATTATATCAAATGAGAAAGACATTTACTTCATAATTTGTTTGAGGGGAACTAATTTCCTATAAATTCTTCTTTTATTTCATTTTATTTTTCTACTTTGCATCTTTTTTTCTTTTCTATTCTCATAGGGATCTGTGCGAGTCAGGTTTCATTACCTTTCTAAGGAAAGTGCTTTGTAAATTGCAAAGGTCTACAGAAATTTAAAATGCTATTAGTTTTCTGCTGGATTATTGCAATGATGCCTGAGTTATCATCCTAACTCCCATTTTCTTTAACTTAGTAAGGACTTTGGAAAAATTCCCACTGTGCTCACTCCCTCCACTAATTCAGATTGCGAACCACCTGTGACTTAGCAGAGAAATCCTAGAGAATATCATAAAACATAATTGTTTTTTGCATATTTGAACCTAGGCTTTCCTGACTCCAAGTCCAGAAATTTACTCACCAATCCATGTGACCGTGTGGATATCCTTTAATAAATAAAATACAATGAATAATTTCTACAATTCTTAATGGTGCAAGGTACATCATGTACATTATCACATTTGCTCACTATCATATTGCAACACTGCTTAATAGTTCCCCAATAACTGGAGGAGTTGGCATGTAAGGCCTCCCACAATTTGTCTACTACTTTTTCCACTTAAGATACATTTTGCACTTAAAACTCTTCATAACCTTGCCCTCTTTTTTTCCTTTTCTAGTCATCTTAAACTTTATGGCCTTCTACATATATTTTGATCCAGCCATGCTAGCTTGCTTTCTGTTACTTGTACACTAAATTACATCTTCCATCACTGGGCCTTTTGAACTGGCTGTCCCTTTATTCTAGAATGCTGTTCCTGCTTATCTCTCTCTCTTAGAAGCCCTGGCATCCCTCCAGACTAAGCTCCAATGCAGCCTACAGGAGGATTTTCTTTGTCCTTTCTCTAAGATTCTTTAAGTATTAAATAACAAAGAAACAGACACACATATTTCCAGTATTTTGCAACCACTTGTGCTTACATATCTAAAGGATTATATTAAAGTGAGCATTATATAGTAAGCTATTTTGAAAACTTCTTTTTCCTCAATTAAAGAGTTAAACAGTTATTCTAGCAATATACCTGTAACATATAAAATCTTTAATTGTATCAGATTAATAGAGATACTAGAGATACCTTGCAATTTCTCATTACTACTTGTGCTTATACACTTAAAGCACTTGTCAAAATTAGTATTATTTAATATAGTAAAGTTTTGAGAAACTTTTTCCCTTCAATTGTTGTTCATAGACACTTAAACATGTCTCCTTTTTCTTCAAAAAGCTATATTCATGTATTGTCATCATCATGCTCTGTAATAATGGTTATTAATTGAATCATAAATATGCAAAAAACTAAAGACACTTTTTCATCAGCATAATTTCTCTTGAATTATTTATAGTACCTGCCTCGGTAAACAATGATCTTTAATTAATTTTTCCTTTATTTTCTTGCTGTTTTTCAAAGCTGAGATTAGACGTGTGTGTGTGTGTGTGTGTGTGTGTGTGTGTGTGTGTATGCACGCACTTAGTTGATCTCTCCAAGAGCTGGGTGAATTGAAGTTGTCTCATTTTTATGAGCTATTGGTAGGAGGCTCTTTAGGAGTCAGTCCTAGGCCTTCAGTACTTTCTGTATACCTCTTTCCCCTAGTAAATGGAATAGATAGCAGGCATATCATCTCTATGCTGATGGTATTCACCTCTAGCTTTCATTTCCTACTTTGTCTTTTGACATTTGGCATCTTACTATTCAATATTTAGTAGACTATGAAGTGCTGGAGGTGTTAGATCTTCATGTTGAACAAGAATAAAGCCACGGCTCTACTCCTGTCCTTTGATGATACCCTAAATAATCTCAAAGGATTTAGTGGCTGGTAACAATTGTTTTCGACTTAACATCAGCTTCAGAAGCCTTTGAAGAGCTTATTCTAAATCTCTACACTAACAACAGTTATCAAGAATACTATAACAATTTTTCCTCTTGCTTCTTTTGTTGGGACTTGTTCTATTATTTATGAGGTTCTATTTTTTATGGATTATTTATCCTCAAGAGGAAAAATTTCATAAGTTTTTTTCAGACATGACCTTTATAGCATTGCTATTAGCATTTAATTATTGCCTTGTAGCTTTTGTGTATTTAATGTTTCTGAATTAATCAACTGAGTCAACAGTTAATATTAAATTTTTTCTCCATTATTCTTTGTTGAATGACTACTGAATATTTAACACTCCTCTCCTTTTCATTTCCTGGTATCTGACACATAGTAGGCAATTGCAAAATTCTTGTTAATTATTTTTGTTCCCGCTTTAATTTCTTTCTTTTACCAATTTTCTCTCAGGTAATGTTTCCAAATTTATCTATTTGTTAATAAACTTTAGAAAGTATGGTTCTTTCCATTTGGAATACATATGTAACACTATGATTTCTCAATATATTCCTTATGTACCATATAGTACTATGTGTATTATAGTTCATTATTTTCTATATGTGTACCACTATGTACTATTTGGACAGTTAAGTGGTGTAATGGCATGCCAGGCTTGGAATCATGAAGACTCATCTTCTTGAGTTTGAATCTGGCCTTAGACACTTACTAGCTGTATAGTCCTGGGCAAGTCACTTAACCTTATCTGTCTCAGTTTCTTCATCTGTAAAATGAGCTGAAGAAGGAAACAACAAAACACTCCAGTATCTTTGCTAAGAAAATTCCAGACTGAATTATGCAGTGTCAGACATGACCGAAAGCTATTGAAAATGTAATATGTAAATTATGAATTGGTATTCATTATGTGTATAGATGTCTACATAGCTATATACAAAGGTAATACATACTATTTACTTGTATAGTATCCTACTAAATTGCTCCACAAATCAAGCAATAAGCATTTATTAAGTATTCTCCATTACACATAGTTGAAATACTCTGCCCTCCAGGAAGTGACTTTCTATCGGGGAGACATACATGTATGAGCAAATACAAAATGAATACAATGTAATTTATGGGGCCTAGAAGTTGGGAGGAATTAGAAAAAGCTTCACAGAGTAGGTAGCTGTTGAGTTTAATGTTGAAGGAAAATAAGGGTTCTAAGAAGCAGAGGGGAGGGAAGTGCATTCTTGGCATGTGGAACTGCCTGAGCAAAGACATGGAAATGGGAAGTCAAATGTGAAGCATGGAGTACAGTAAGTCAATTAATTTCTGTGTATTGTAGAGTGTGTGAAGGGTATGTATAGTATGGAAATTTGTTAAGACCTTTAAGTGGCTACCAGAGAAGATTATACTTACTAGAAGCAACAGGGAGTGTGAAGTGTCTCTGATGAGACTCATCTGTTAGGCAAATCACTTTGACAACTAGAAGGAGTCTGACTTGGAGTGGGAAAGAATAAATGCAGGGAATAATATATCTGATTGGATATGTGTGTGTGTGTGTGTGTGTGTGTATGTGTTATATTTGAAATTTACTTTGTTTAGAACTTTGAAAAATGCTTTTGAAAAGTTTTCATTATTTTTAAAGCCTTACACTTTTTACAGCACTAGTGTGTTCTTGTCTATCAGTCAACAGGTAGGCTGGTTCCTATGCAAATGGAATGTTTTTGACATACAATCCTTCACATACATATATATACAGATATACTAGCTGGGCATAATGGCAAGTGATCTATAATTTCTGCTATTGGAGAAGCTGAGGCTTGCAGATTGCTTGAAGTCAGGTGTTTTGAGTGTAATAGGGTTAAAGCTGATTGAGTGTTCAAACGAAGTCTGACACCAATATGGCAAGCTCCTAGAGAGTTTGATGGTAGGGGAACCAGGTTGTCTGAAGAGGGGAAAAACTGCTCTGGATGGAAATGGGACAGGATAGAGTTTCCATACTTATCAACAAAGGTAAAGGACAAATTGTGCTTTTAGACTGAGCAAGATAAAGAAACAACAGAAGTAGCAGCAGCAGCACCACCACCGCCAAACAACATATACCATATGTTGTAATACTATTATTTGCTATCTGCTGAGTAGAGGATTGGACTGACTCAGGTAGACTCAGAAGTCCTACCTCTGATATGTACTAGCTGCATGACCATTGTCACTTAACCACTCAGTGTTTTCTAAGTCTAAATCATTACAATTAGCACTGGTGAAAAGAGTTTCTTACTGAGAGGTCCCAATCTACATATTCTGCACTAGAATTTATTAAAGACAGATTTCCTCTTATGCTAGAAATGGTATATTAAGATAAATTGCTTTGTTTCAATCTGCTACAGGTCAGTAAAAACCCCTATTTTCTTTTTGGTTTAAAACTGAATAAATCATTTGAACAAATAATAAGCATTTAATACTTTGTTAAGACAATGGCACAAGGGAAATGTTAATAAGGCATATAACATATAATGTTAGCAATTTACAATAGTCTTGGAAAATAAATATGATCTATTTTCCATTTATTTGTGTGTCAGGTCATTTCTACCAGCTCCAGAAATCCATTCTTTAGGCCGAGTAGATACTAGTCTGCAAAACAGCACCAACCATGATCAATACTTGAGTTTTATAGTTTCTGCTATTTGCATCTAGGCCAAGAGATCCCAGGAGTCTAACTGCCATTAGAACTTGGGAGAGGTACCCGTGGGCTAATGGTTTTTTAAGAATCTTTCCTTTTGTACTTTTTCTTTTCTTTCTTCAAAAGTAGAAACAGTAAGTTGTATTCCATGTGCAATTAAAATGTGTCACAGGAGAAATGGGGCAATAGATTATGCATGAAAGGTGTTATTGCAATGTTGATTTTTATACAGTTTGTGCATAGTATTTTAGATGTATTTTAGCTTTGCTAAAGTGCTGGCAAAATGCTTAACTTGGTGTGGATCATCTTCCTATCAATAAAATTAGGTGGGTTAAGTTGATATCCATTGTAAGTTGTAGCAGTTTAGTTATCTGAAACTTACCCCAAAACACTTGGGTGACAAATATAGTAAACATAAGTTTTCCCTTCAGGGAAATGCCAACTTTCTTATGTTTGGTGGCATAGACTAAGATTTGAATCAGGGCCACACTGGGCCAAATAAATCACATAGCAGTATTTTACGTTAGGCATTCCATTACCACTGTCCTCTCCACAGTCCCTTTTTATCTTCAGAGTCCTTCTTTTTCTATTCTCCCATGGCATCTTGAATCCAAAGTAACTTTTTCAACCCTATGCAAACCAGCCTACATGGCAGGTGAGATTGAGTAGGACAGAAATGCCCTGGATTTCTTTCAGTGGAATTTGACTTGTACTTAGGAAATTTTCCAGGTAGCAGACTAACTAGTGGATAGAGAAATCACCTTTTTCATCAAGCTCTGTCTCTACCATGCACAGGTTCTATGACCTCAGACAAGTCAGTTATCCTCTGAGACCAAGAGTTACAGAGCAGTTGCTTATCTTTTTTTGGCTGAAGGAATTTCCTTAGCATTTATTCCCTTCACCAAGGAAATCCGTGATCTGGTTCATTTTTTTTGCAAAGGATATTTATAAAGGAATCCAAGGATTTGATAGAGGGAAGAGACCTTTGGGATTCTCTACTTTAACCTCCTTGTTTTATGGATGAGGGAACTAGAGGATCGAGGCCTAGAGAAATGAAATAGTAAAACTCAGGCTTAGGACTTCAAGATGAGCGCATTTCCACTATGCTACAATGTCGCCCCTCAGTTTTGACATTGAGCCTGATTTCAGGAAGTCAAAATTTGGTTCATTTTTACATACTAGATTTTATGCACAAGGAAATCCTCAATGGTTGGCACATTGCAGGAGTTTGCTGCATAATTGTCTGTGGATTTTCTATACAAAGTGAAATATTGTGATTTCTGTAACAGGTAGCCAAAGTGAAAGCTGAGCTCATTGCAAGAGAATTCTTTCATTAGAGGGGTGCAGAAGAGAGGAAACGCTTCATGCTTTTATCCTCAGGGCTGAGTCATAAAGTAGTTTACTTGTGTGAATGACAAAGGCAAAAGAATTCACTGATGTTGGAGGCTGATGTTTGTGGTTAATAGAAAAGAGACTTAGTGAGTAGAAGCAACTCCCCAGATTAGAATAAATTAGCATGAATATATTTCTTCTCAAATGGGAGCAGAAAAACAAGGCGTGTCTCAGATTCTTTTTCAGCTGGAGGCAATACTGTACTTCTTGTGAAAGCTCTACTGTGACTCTACTATGACTCTCGAATAAAGCAGTAAACTTCCTGACTTTAGAGAACTCAAGTCACTAGATAGTACTATGCTCATGCTAAGTGAGCAATTGATTCAATTTATAAATTGGGCATTTGGAATTATCTGATATATGCCCTCTTCCTATCCTGCTCTAGAAATGTCAGTCTTGTTATAGAGAATTATGGACTTTGGGTATCTAGGTGGTGCATGGGCAGCTAGGTGGCACAGTGTATCCATATATATATAGGGCTGGAAATCAGGAAGACTCATCTTCTTGAGTTCAAATCTGTTCTCAGACAGTTTTTGGTTGTGTGATCCCAAGCAAGTTATTTATTGAATCCTGTTTAATTCAGTTTTCTCATCTGTCAAATGAGCTGGAGAAGGAAAGGCAAACCACTGTAGTATCTTTGCTAAGAAAACGACAAATGGAATGATAAAAAGTTGGACACAACTGAAATGACTGAACAATCAACAGCATAGACTTTACAAAAGGACTTTTAACAGTCATGCAGTCCACTGCATTCGTTACGTGGACGCAGCTGAGACCCAGAAAGGTTTAAAAAATTGTCCTAGGTTACGAAGTACAAATTGAGATTTGAACCTAGGTTCTCCAATTCCAAACCTAAGTGCTTCTACTCATTCCATGCTATCTCCAATAAAGACTTGCCATTAAAAAAGTTACTAGTGCAGCAAAAACTTACTTTGGTATCAAATATTTGGAATTACTGGTTCTACTATGAACTTGTCTATAAATAAACTACTAACACTATTCGTAGTAGTTAGAGTAGTTTTCATAATAGTATTAGTTCTTGTTTTCATAATAATATTTGTAGATCATTCAATCTAGGCTTATAGCTTATTAAGCCTATGGTTATGTAAAATCTTGATTTTCAATAAGGAAGACAGGACATAGCATATGTTATTTATTACACCTTTTCTTTGGATGGATGTGAATTCATAAGAACTGAATGAAAGTTATGATACTAGTAAGTGGCAGAGGTAGAACTCTACAGATTTTTCTCATTTCAACTACATTACATTGTCTTATACTAAATCACACCCCTTCTCTTCTACTTTATTTGGTGAGCATCCATTCCTATATCTTTAATTGTCATCTCTATGCAGATGACTTCTAGATCATATATTTAGTCCTGGTCTTTCCTGAGCCTCAGTCTCACACCATCATTTGTGTAGTATATATTTTTAGGTGGAAGTACTATAGATAGCTCAAAATCAACATGTCAAAAGAGATGTAACTCATTTTTCTTTTCTTGGAAGCCACTTTTCTTTCAAACTTTTCTATTACTGCTTAGGACAACACCATTTTCCCAGTCATCCAGGTTCTTAACCTTGGTATTATCCTTAACTATTCACTCTCATTCACTCTAAATATTCAACCAATTTGCCAAATCTGGTCATTTCTATTTACTAAGTATCTCTGTCATACATCCCAATTTCTCACATCATCATTATCCTAGTTCAGATCCTTCTCCATTCTCCCCTGTACTATTGAAGTAGCTTCCTAATTGGTCTCCCTGACCAATATCTCTCTATCCTAATCCATACTACACACAGATGTCAAAGTGATATTCTTAAAATCCTAATTTTCCTGAAATTCGATCATATCACCTTTTTACTCAATAAATTCCAGTGGCTGCATATTACCTCTAGTGTTGGATTTTAATTTCTGTTTGGCATTGGAATCTCTGCAAGAGCTTGTCCCTTCCTGTCTCTCAAGTCTTGTTACACATGCATTTTTATGATCCAGCGATACTGCCTTTCTTTCTGTTACTTATACGTGAAGAAGCTTCTCCCAACTGATAGCACCTACCTCCCAGGATTATTGTGAGGGTTACATAAGATAATAATTGTCAAGGACTTAGCACAGTCCTTGGCATGTTGTAAGCACTATATAAATATTCGCTGTATCAGGTATCTATGCCTATATATTGGCTGTCACCCATGCCTGGAATGCTCTCCCTCCTCACTCTTGAATCTTAGAATTCCTTGTGTCCTTCAAGACTCATGCTAAGGGCAACCTCTGGGAGACCTTTCCTGATAATATCATCATTATCACCATCACTACCTTTTCTGTAGTCCCTACTATGTGCTGGGTGCTGTGCTAAACTCTCTCATTTGATCCTCCCAACAGGCCTGGAAGGTAGATGTTATTATTAACTCCTTTGTACAGTTGAGGAAAATGAGGCAAATACAGATTAAGTCATTGACTCAAGGTCAGACAACTAGTAAGTGTTTGGTGCCAGATCTGAACTCAAGTTTTCCTAATTCTAGGTCCAGAATTTTATCTACTACCCACCTCACTACTGATCTTCTAATGTGGCTTAATTTGGCTCCCCTAGTATGATGTAAAGTCCTTTAGGTAAGATACCTTTTTCACTCTTTATTTGTTTCCCCAGCACTTAGCAGAGTCCCTAGAACATAGTAAGTGCTTTATAAATATTTTTGGCTTGCTTGTTTGCTTGAATATGAATAATTGGCCTCAAATCTCTTCTAAGCTATACTGATTGCCTTCATGATACAATGTACTCATTTTCACTTCTGAAGTGCCATTTGGAGATGCAGGGACACTAGAGAATGTCTCATCCAAAATACTCGTTTTACAGATTAAGCACTGAGGCTCAGTGAGTAAGATTCTATGGTAGTAAAAAGAAGTTAGTAGTCAAATCCAGGTCCTCTGATCCCAAATTTAGGATAATCAATCAGTCAATTTAACATTTGTTAAGCATCTGCTATACAGAGGGAAGCATACCAAGTATTAGGGGAATCAATATGTAGATAAGACATAGTCCCTTCCTTCAGGGGCTTTATAATCATGTAAGGAGATATGAAACAGTCGGATATAATACACTGTCATGTGACTCCAGTCAATACTCAGTCAATACTTTTGTTGTTCAGTAGTTTCAGTTGTGTCCAACTTTTCATATCCCATTTGTGGTTCTCTCAGCAAATATCCTGGAGTGATTTGTCATTTCCTCCAGCTCATTTCACAGGTGAGGAAACTGGGGCAAACAAGGTAAGTGACTTAGACGGGATCACATGGCTAGTAATTGTCTGAGGCCTGATTTGAACATTTCTTCTTATTTCACAACATGCTGACCCTAAATAGTAAGAAACTATTTCAAAGGCCAGTTTAGAAAAGGTATTGGGGGTATATCAAAGCAGACATAAAAGGCATTCATCATCATATCTTGGAAACTACAAAGAGAAAGCAAAAACAATGGGATAGGGATTGATTGGTAGGAGGAAAGGGAACTTATTAAATTCTTCCCTTACCTTCCTTAATTCTCTCCCTTATCTTTTCATATTTTCTCAGTAAAAATTTTTCATGTGTTTTACCCTTCAATTCACCTATGATTCCATTTACTCAAATATTAATGATTCTATGTATTTAACAGCTACATTTCTAAACCATCACATGTAAATCTGTTTTCATTTTAAATATATAAGAACATCCATGAAATGAATAATCACTCTTAAATTTAACTGTTTTATAACCTGATTTTCATAGGTGGAATGAATTTAAAATAATTTTGTACATGTATATTCACACACAAACATATAATCCTGACACTTTGAACATCTTTGATTACTCAGAGGCATATCTATTTATTTATCTATCAAAACATACTTTGATTTGTGGAGGAGCTTTGAAAAAATGTGAACAAGTTTTGTAAATCATTAAAAAGCATGAGAGGGCTTCCATCTACTCCAGAGGAATGAGTACCTACTGTGATGAGATCACAGATCCATTCAAGTATGGAAATGTGTGTAAATCTTAGAAGTATATATTGCATTTTACATGAGTTTTTCCTCTTTTAGTCATAAAAGATGAACTGTACTGCAGACCTTTCTTATTGTTTCTTTTTGATTCTCTCATCCCTGTTCCTGACTTATTTTGTTTATTCTGAAGTAAAATAGAAATGACTTGGGGAGGTTACCAATTAATCAATCAACACATTTATTAAGTGTACATACTATGTACCAGGCACTTTGCTAAGGGTTGCGTATACAAGAAGAGACAAAAGACAGTCCAGATACAGTTGAATGGGAATGACAACATGCAAACAAATAAATACCAAGCAAGGTATATAAATATAAATGTATACACATGCATATATGCATGCATATGTACATATGTCTATATACACATGCATTGTATGCATTTGTGGAAATAATGCAGTTAATAGAGGTGGGGGAATGCTTTCTGTCGAAGGTGGGATTTTAGTTGTCTTAAAGGAAGTCAGGGAAGTCAGTAGGTAGAGTTGAGAAGGGGGAGTGTTCAGGAATGGTGGACAGTCTGAGCAAATGCCCAGAGCCAAGAGATGGAGTGTCTTGTTCACAAAACAGCAAGGAAGTCAGGGCCATTGGGTGAAAAAGTGTGTGACAGGGAGTAAGATGTAAGAAGATTGGAAAGGTAGGAAGAGGCTAGGTTGTGAAGGGCTCTGAATGCCAAACAGAGAATTTTGTATTTGTTCTGTTGTGATGGAGAGCCACTGGAGTTATTGAGTGGGGAGGGGTGGTGCATGGTGAGACCTGCTTCTGTAATAGCTCCTCTTTCCATCAGCCACAAGTAACATCTTCAGGTAGATTGATAAGTGATTGGAAAAGGCAGAGTAGGTAGTAGCTGGAGTAGATGGTTGATATCCTGAGGACCTGTATTAAAGTTGCCAAGTCATGAAAATGCATTTTAGCTTAAGCTCCTGAAAGCAGAGAATCTTTTGTTACTGCACCTGGGTAATGCCTCCTAACGTCATCTCCAGCATATCTTCCTCTCCCTTCCACTATCCCAATTTATTGACTGCAATCAATAGTCACACCTATGTTCCATGTGCCATTCTATAGTTTCTTGAACGTCTCATACAGCAATTCAGATTGCTTAAACAGGGTTTGGGGAAAAATATGGAGCAATTGCTATTGCTTTTAGTGGCTCAAAGGATTAGGACTGTTCAGTTTTGGAGTAGGATAATGGTTGATGATTTCATAGTCTGGTAATAGAAAGTAGTCAGTGAGATTCAGTTGGAATATGGGAAAAACAATTACATTTAATTAGTACCAATGCAGCTTTAAGGTGTACATGGGAGCTGCTCAATTATTCCTCTTTTGGCCCTTCCAAGGAGTAACAATGGATGACTGAAAGATCATTTATTAAGCACTTAAAACTTATTATGTATTGTTCATTGGGCTAAGGAAATATATAGTCACATAATATATAGGTATATATATATGTGTAGATATATACATACTCATATAAAATCAAACATAACTTAATATATTACGTTTTGTTGTTGTGTTCATCCTTCATTTTCAAAGAAGACTATGACATCAGAGAAATGATGACATGACTTGCACTTGACTTAATTTTGAGTGAGGGAGGGATGTGCAAGGTCACCAATCTCACTTCTCCTCTTGAGTCATCTGGATCCAGTGACCAGATATTCATCAGGATGACTGGTGACAGCCCAGGATGCAATGGGAGACCTTGGCCTTTTTAGGCTAGGCCTTTTCACATACTTACTTAGAGGGAGGTAATGCCCACGTTGAGTGAATAGGCCTCTTAAAGGAGTAGTCAGGGAATGGCCTTTTTAATGAGCAAAAGAAAAAAATAACTAAATCAAACTGGGAGGGAAAGAGAAACTGTTATTATTGATAATCTCTCTAAGTCAGATATTAAGTGGAGCTTGGGCAGGTACCTGTTGTTGCCCAACCTATGGGCTGCTGAGTGCATTGGGTTTAAGGTTTTGGGAATTACAAGGAAGGAAGGAAGAAGAATCAGTGAAGGACATATATAAGATATACAAAGAAATAAATGGACTGTGTGTGTGTGTGTGTGTGTGTGTGTGTGTGTGTGTGTAGCTACCTCTGGGCTAGATCCTAGGGAAGGAGCTCCAAAGTACCCAGGTATGTTGATGATTATAGCTATAGGGATGTGTTCTTTCATCATTGAAATCACAGCTTTCATCTTTTTTTACAGAAGCCCAGTGCTTTTTCTTTTTCTTGTTATACAGCTAATGGCATTGTTGAGCACATTCCTACTTATAAATTGCTACCATATATGCCAGTAATGGCTAATAAGTCTGTACTATTCCTGATGGCTTCTGTGTGTTTCTTGTGGAAAGTATTTGCCAAGTATATTTTTATAGCTCTACTTTTCTACTTTTATATCAGCTATAGCTTTAGAGATAATGAAACTGTGATGGGTATAAAATAAATAGGTTCAACTTTTATCAGTTTCAGTTTTAATATAATTCAGTGTGTAATCATTTTACTGTCAACCTTAAAATGAAAGCAATTATCTACCTATTTGTGATAGTCTACAGTATGTTCTCTGAAACTTGATGGCATTGATCTTTCACTGATTAGATATATAAAACAAAAAAGTATTGTTAACAGTTCATAATGACTGCATATAGATTCATATCAACAATTTTGTGTTTGCCCTCAGCTAAAAAAATCATGTATTTATTTTCTATTCCTTAGGCCTATATATAAATGTAGCCACATATATTTATGGTACATCTTAATCTTCTTTAGTATTATCTTTTGTATAATGATGAAGATTTTAGGGAATACTAATTATCTGTTTTTTTACTACTTAAGGCAATTTCCATACATTTATGGGAAGGAGTCAGTCACTTATTTGTTGCCTTTCTATTTTAAATTTCCTCTTACTTAGTCACAATGATGTTATCAATAAATTCACTTAAAATTGGTGTAATTTTGAAAACTCTAATATAAGGCATGCTGACCCACACATATACACACATACATATCATACATATTGTATATTTCACTTTCTTTTTAGAAACCTTTCAAAAAGGAATCTTGATTTGCCTTCAGTGGAAGATAATGACTTACAGAAATGGACAAATTACTACTAATAGTCACTTACTATATACTTATTATGTGTCCAGAATTGTTTTAGAAATGAGTTATACAAAAAAAATTAAAAGGCCCATTTTATCCCAGATTGTTAAAACCTTAAGGTGAGTGCAAAGTGAAGGCTCTTCGGATATTGGAAACAATTGAGAGGACTGAACTGTTATATACATTACTGATCATCTTTTTTAACCTATTCATTTTTTATAAAATATGTTAAGCAAAAACCCAATTACATTGTAGTGGTATATATCTTCACTCTCACATAATAAATTAAAATTGTGATAAATAGAAAAAAGGAAGATAAATGGGAATACATTCTAATTTCATAGGATTGTATTTAGCAAAGGAAGAAAATAGAAACCATAAAGGTTCTGTAAACCTTAAAATTCAAGGCTGTTTATTCCTAAAAATTTCAAACATAAATATGCATACTTTTGACCTTCCTCAAAAATGGTTGTTAATAACTCACCAAGGTTCATAACCCAGCTTTTAAGGGACAGATTTGAAGGGCATTTGTTCTTTTTCTTTTCTTTTTTTCTGTTGAGTTACCAATAGGGAAGGGATTTTAATTGAATCATTTTGTTTTCAGCGTTTGACAATCAGTTCCATATGTCTTAGATTTTTTTTCCCACTCCCTCCTCCTCGTTCCCCACTCCTTCCCCACTCCCTCCCTGAGACAGTGTACAATCTTATATAGGTTCTACAGGTACATTCCTATTAAACGGATGTTGCATAGAAGAATTAAAATGAATGGGAGAAACCATAAAATAAAACAAAACATAATACAAAAGAAAATGGTTTGTTGCTATCTGTGATCCAATTTCAGAGTTATTTCTCTGAATGTGGAAGGCATTTTGCCTCAAGAGCCCATCGGAAATTTTTTTAAGGTCATGCATTTCAATGAAGTACTAAGTCTGTCAGAAAAATTCCTCACACACTGTGGTTGTTGCTATGTACAAAGTTCTCCTGGTTCTGCTCCTTTCACACAGCATCAGTTCACATAAGTCTTTCCAGGCTTCTCTGAAGTATTCCTGTTCATTGTTTCTCATAGCACAATAGTGTTAGATTACATTCATCAGCCATTCCCTAATTGATGGGTATCCCCCTGGTTTTCCAGAGTTTGGCCACTACAAAGAGAGCTGCTGTAAATATTTTTATACATGTGGGACCCTTTCCCCATTTCTATGATCTCTTTGGGATAGAGTCCCAGAAGTGATATTTCTGGGTCAAAGGGTATGCACATTTTTGTAGCCCTTTGGTCATAGTTCAAAATTGTTCTTCAGAATGGTTGGATCAGCTCATAGCTCCACCAACAATGAATTAGTGTTGCAGCTCTTCCACATCTTCTCCAACATTCATCATTTTCCTGTTTTGTCAATCTGATAGGTGTAACATGTTACCTCAGACTTGTTTTAGTTTGCATCTCTCTAATCAATAGTGATTTAGAGCATTTTTTCATATGATTATAGAAGCTTTAATTTCTTCCTGTGAAAATTCCCTCTTCATATCCTCTGACCATTCATCAACTGGAGAAAGACTTGTATTCTTGTACATTTGACTCAGTTCTCTATATACTTTAGAAATGAGGCCTTTATCACAGGCATTAGTTGTGAAAATTCTTTCCCAGTTTTCTGATTCCCTCCTAATCTTGATTGCATTGGGTTTGCTTGTGTAAAAACTTTTCAATTTAGTGTAATCAAAATTATCCATTTTGTACTTCATAATGTTCTCTATCTCTTGTTGGGTCACAAACTTCTCCATTCTCCTTAAATCTTACAAATATACTATTCCTTGCTCCTCTGATTTGTTTACAGTACCAATCTTTATGCCTAGATCATGTATCCATTTGAACTTTATTCTTGTATATGTTGTCAGGCATTGGTCTATGCCCAGTTTCTGTCACACTTTTATCCAGTTTTCCCAAGAATTTTTGTCAAATGGTGAGGTCTTTTCCTGGGGTCCTTGGATTTATCAAATAGCAGATTTCTACATTCATTAACTGCTGTATCTTGAGTACCTAACCTATTCCATTCATCTACCCTTCTGTTTCTTAGCCAGTACCAAGTGATTTTGAGGATTGCTGCTTTATAATACAATTTGAGATCTGGTAGGGCTAGACCAACTTCCCTAGCATTTCTTTTTATTAGTTCCCTTGATAATCTGGACCTTTTGTCCTTCCAGATAGATTTTGATATTATTCTTATTATATTGTGTATCTTAATAGAGCAAAAGATGAAGAATTCCAGTACTTTTACTATTTCTTAATGATCTAAGTAGAATAAATATTAAAAAAAAGTTAAATTCTTAGAATAAATGACTAGCTCTAAGCTTTTCAGAAAACTCATTTTAATGGTTCCACCCAATGTATGAAAATGGGATTTTATTTTGATAGAGAATAAGATTTACTTATATTCCATATAATATTACAGTAGTTTTAATTTGATTTTCTAATGGCATTCTTAGAGATGGGATAATAAAAGCATTATCATTGAAAATCTTTTACTTTAAAAGGTGCTCCAGGACTATCAGAGGTTCCCAAAGTGAGTGATACTGCCTTCTGGGCAGGTGCTGGAATGATCCAGGGAGGCAGTAGTAGCCTTGGGTGTAATTGGGAAGCACTGAATAAAAATCAGGGTGCAATGAAAGCATAAGGAAAGAAGATAAAATTTTGAAAAACTGATCATATATATTTCATCTGTTGTGTAACAGAGTTAAATTCATAGTGATTACATTATTTGCCAAATAAACACACAAAATGGAGGTTATAACCAATCAATGTTCAAGTCCACTGACAGGTCTTAACAAGCCAGTGTTGACAGGCAAGCATCATGCACCTTGTTGTAAAGTCCAGCATGCATTGGCAGAAGTACATACAAGTTATGCTTATTTACAATATGTTCCTATATGGTCACATGATGCAATATTTCATCATCAAAATTTCAATGCAGGAAAAACCCCACAAATTTATAATAAATTATTAAATTTAAGATGCATCATTAAAATATTATATATTGAAATGATGTACATTTAAAAAAATAATAAAGGGTTTAAAAAAGTAGATTTCTAGGGGATGCTGGTAATCTTTTTTTGAAAAGGTGGTGGTAGACCAAATAAGTTTGGGAATCTCTGGCTAGTCTAAGATTTTTTTTTTTTCTGATAGCAGTGTTTTACCTTAGTAATGCAGAATATCTAAACATTTTCCTCTTTTAAAAGTGACATTTAGATATCTATGAAGGGAGTAAATAGTTGAAACAACTGGTATAGAGCACAGAGATCTTTCCTTTTGGCTAGTCATTTCACACTAAGTTGGAAGTCACTTATGGTTAATATCATGTCAAGGTTGTTTGATGACCTATGAAAACTAATTTATTTCTGGAGATAGGAGTCCTTTTCTAAAGGAAATGTCACAGCCTGATATTAATACCCTTGTTGATAGTCTCAAGAAATGAACTGATTAGCAATGGTTAAGAATTCAAGCATTCCCCTAAAAATAGTATTTTTATTTAATTTTAATTCAAATACAAACAGTATACAAAAGAACTGATAAAAATGAAGAATAACTTACTTTTCGTGACAATACCTTCGAGGCGAATGATATTTGGGTGGTCAAATTGTCCCATGATACTAGCTTCTCTTAGAAAATCTCTTCTTTGCCTGTCCATGTGACCACCTTTCAAAGTTTTGATAGCAACTGGGATCTCTCTTTTCCCTGGTGTTTTCAAACGTCCACTGCAAACTTCTCCGAATTCACCTTGAAATAAGAACAAGAGTTTAAACACGGTGTCCATATTTGAGAAGAACTGCAATTTTAGTCCAATTTCTTTTTTTAAGGTTACCATTTTCACACAAAGAACTTCTTAAAAAAATTATGACGTTCACATGCTTGTTCAGCAGCATTAATAATGAATAACCATGGAACAAGCATACAAAGGACAGTTAGGTAGTGTAGTGGATAGAGTGCCAGCACTGAAATCAGAAAGACTCATATTCATGAGTTGAAATATGGCCTCAGACACTTAATAGCTGTGTGATCCTGAGCAAGGCACATTGCTTTTTGCCTCAGTTTTCTCATCTGTAAAATACACTAGAGAAGAAAATGACAAACTACTCCAGTAACGTTGGCAAGAAAATGCCAAATGGGGTCACAAAGAGTCAGACAACACTGAAATCACTGAACAACAAAACAAGCAAATGTATTGCAGAGTTCATACCAGAGATGGATATTCTTGAAAAAATTAAACTATTATAGCCAACACAATGGGTGATGCTAGTGGGTGATGACCAACAGAAAAAAAATAGTATGTAAATTTTTGAGTCTGCTATTAATATTGACTTATCTGTCAAATGCATTTATGTTCAGGGAATACATATACTCAAATTTTTCTCTGCAAGTTGGTCATCTCTAAAATTCATTTACCTGTAAGAAATGAATCTTGAGATTCATAATTAGCATCATGCTTAACACTAGAAGGACCAAAATTTAAGGATACTTTGAAGGACCAAGCTATGTTAATTGATGCAGTTTATTGTTTTTATGCATAAGAAAAAGAAAATATGGTAGGATGATTTTTTTAATCATTTGACATTTCTGATTCTTCTGGTTAACTCATTCATGATCATTTGGCTAAATGACATGTCTGCAAATAGGAAGTACACCAATATATGTTATGAATTTTCTTTGGTTTCACTATACTGCTTTGAAGATTTACTATATTTATTAACAATCATTCCTTGTTTATCTACTATGTGCCCATCACTGTGTGAGAGATTATGAGGCAAAAAGAAAAAAAATTGCTCTGTTGCCAAGAAATTTATTATTTCATTAGGGAAATAAGACAAATATACTTGAAACAATCAGTCAACTATATAAGACAGTCTACAATTAAGTAGTATTGCCTATGTTCTATGGAAATTCAGATAAAGAAGATTTATGAGGTGAATGAAGGCTAGAAAACTCTCCAATAGATTTTTTTTTGCAGTTGTTGTTGAGTTATGTCTGATTTTTCATGACCCCATTTGGTGTTTTTCTTGGCAAAGATACTGGAGTGTTTGACCATTTCCTTCTCCAGTTCTTTTTACAGATGAGGAAACTAAGGCAAATACGGTTAAGCTATTTGTCCAGGATCACATAGCTAGTAAGTGCCTGAGGCTAGATTTGAACTCAGGAATGTGAGTCTTCCTGACTCCAGGCTCAGCACTCTATCCACTGTGCCACCTAGCTGCTTTGATGGGGCTTGGGTTGAGCCCTGACAGGTATGGATAGAATTTGGAAAGGCTGAGGTCAGGATGACCATTCAAAGTTTGTGGAATAACAGGGAAGCTCCTTGAATAATACCTCCTCCAGGGCTACTTTCCCCACTCCTGCTCAAATTGGCAGACCATGACCATGGCTAACTGCTATTTCCTGATGGTCATGAGATAATTGGGATTTTTAACACTTACTCTTGAGCCTTAAACCAGTGTACTTCTCATTTATTGTCAGGTAGACTTGACTAGCTTATAGAAAGGATATTTAATAAGTAGATATAGCAAGCATAATAATTAACAAACCTCTCTGAAAAGTCATATCACACTTTCTTCTTGTGTATACAAAATTCCCACAGATGGTGACTTAAAATTAAGAGTAAAATTAAGACTATTTTATGTAAAGAAAACATATGTGGCAAAAGGGTAAATCATAAATCCTAACTACTGGGAATCTTTTTTCCCCTTTATTGAAGTTCCTTATGAAGTTCCCTTTAGATGTAGCTCTCTCTTGGGCTCCAAGGGTCTGTTACTTTTTAGAATCCCTAATATGTACTTCTCTGCATCCTTTAAGGGGTCTCTTTCCTTGTTGTTTATTTTGTCATTGGTGTGTCTCTCAGCTCTTGATGCATATTCTATCATCAACCACTGTCGTTCCAGAGTACTGTCATAATGCCAGTGGGACCTCCAGATCTTCCAACCTTTTGAAGTTAGTCACATGGCCAATAAATGTTTCTCTCTTCTTTTTTCCTTCTCACAAAATGGCGATTCCCTCTCTGAATTCCTTTACTACTGGGCTTGACCATCACAGCCTTGAAACTTATCTAGTTTATTGTTTTTAAAATGTAGCACCACATGATATAACTGATTTTTATAAATATATGTCCAGTGTGACATCTGCTTTTATTCAATGACACAAATTTCTATAATATTTCCAATTGATTAAGGAGTTATTCATGCCTCATTTACTTTGTGATTACAATAAATAAGGTAGGGATGGAAACCTCCACACTTTACCGACCTAAACACCATCTTATTTTCTGGGGGAATACATTTGAATAGGCAAGGGGGCAGGGCTTGTAAACAATGTGGGAAATGAATTCCATGTCTAAATTGGCATGTTATATTTAGAAAATTTTCAGGAGTTAATTATATGTTTTTATGCCAATTAGTGTCTGTACTTTTCCTATATATATTTTTTGGTATGTTTCTTTTGGTATCTTTTTTATATAGGCAGTAAAAAGAAAAGAAACAAAAATGAACAGTTATTAATTAATATTAGTTAAAAATCTGGCAGGGAGGAGTTTGAAGGTCATGGGCTCCAAGTTAGGTTTCTGATTTACTATGGACAACTTCCACTCCATTAGCATAGATAAATGAAAATTGGCTAAATTCACTTGGAGATCTAGTATGATGTTACCATGCAAAAGAAAAAAAGATTCAAAATAATAGAATGATGAAAACAGAAGTGAAATAAAGAAAACCACGTAATTACAAAGCTTAATATAATACATACAAAGATAATATGCTTGTTAACCTTAGAAATGTTGAGAAATATAGACAAATATGTAAATGTACACAGATGTATCTTTGGCCAGGTATGATTGATTAAGTTCTCTAGCAATTCAGTAGAAAAGTGCTCAAATTTTATTCTTGCAATTATTCTAAAATAAAAGATAATAAGCTACTTTTGTTTAAATTAAATCCCAGTCAGTTGTGAGAATCACTGTTCTTGTGAGCCTAGAACAAAAAGAATTCCATCTATTTGGTTCTCTTTGTAATGGTAGTTTTCATTTTTTTTTTTATAGCTCAGGCTAAAGTTTTTATTCTGCAGATATTAATGATAAAAAAAGGGAAGTTGATCAAACCTTTCTATATTTTTCTTGAAGGTAGAGAACTTTGAAGGAGGGAATGGGAGCTTTCTATTATTAATATGGGGTCTATCTGGGCACAATAAGGTAAATGAAGATTCATCTTCAGATCAACTTAATTCACTGTGATGAATAGTCAAAGCAAAAACCAGATTTTCCTATTTTCCCCACAGAAAGCTGCTGGTGGATAGAAAGATTCAGCATCAATTTAACACCTCTCATCTTCTATAAAATGTTCATCTCTGGGATTTTTCTTCAACATTTCATAGTTTTTCAAGCAAACATCTAAATATAATGAAATGAATGGAGTAATATGTTGGTATTTTACCAAAAGTGACACAACACAGTTATTCTTTGATTTTTTTTGTTGCCTGAATTCATGTATCTTATTAACACTAGGCAGGTGTTTCTTCATCTGAAGCTTTGCATTATCAAGCTGTTATCACACTCATTCTGGTGGCACTGAACACAGTTGTCTCAATTAGGAACTCTGAAAGCATTCTTTCTGTATATTCCAGAAGTTCAATTGGAGGGCACATCTGAATCTTTGTCTTCCAAGCTAGATTTCTCAAGCAGATAGGTGAAAATAAATTAATTTAACTGTATAGTTTCTGATCCTACTGGTGACATATTTTTTCAATGGTATGATACCTAGTGGCATTGGGAAGCTAGATGGTGCAGCAGGACCTGTGGTGAGGAAGCCTCATCTTCCTGAGGTGAAATCTGGCCTCAGATTTACTAGTTGTGTGACCCTGAGTAAATTACTTAACCATGTTTGCCTCAGTTTCTAATCTAGAAAATGAAGATAGAAATGGCAAACCACTCCAGTATCTTTCCCAAGAAAACCCCAAATGAAGTCATGGAGAGTTGGACATGACTGAAATCACTGAATAACAACCCAGTAAAATCAGAACAATCAGATTTGTATGTTTAATATGTAAATCTTAGAGACATTAAGTCTAATGAAACCTAAAGTGGGGATACCAGAGAAAGGCAAAAGAAGCAGGCCCTGGCCTAAAGGAGCATACTTTACAATGGGGGAGGTAATATGAAAATCACTAGGTATATACAAGTATGTTCAGAGTGGATAGAAATAATCTGAAAAGGGAAGATATTCATGGGTCTCTCTCTCTCGCTCTCTCTGTCTCTCTGTCTCTGTCTCTCTGTCTCTCTCTGTCTCTCTCTCTCTGTATGTGTTTATATGTGTGTAAAACCAGTCAAGACATCCTATAGAAGGTAGGAATTGAAGTGAAACTTGAAAGAGGCAAGAAGCTAAGAGAGAAAGAAGAAGTATTGATACATTCCAGGCATGACAGATGCTTATTTCAAAGGCACAGAAATAGAAGGTGAAGTGTCTTGTTTGAGGAACTTCAAATAGATCAGAATGTCAAGGAAACAGAGTATACAGAGGACAGTAGAGTGTTACTAACTTGGAAAGGTGAGAAGGACACAGATTATAAAGAGATTTAAATGCCAAACAGAGGACTTTATATTTGATCCTGGATATAATAGGTAATCACTGAAGATTATTGAGTAGAGGGATAATATCAGAGCTATGCTTTAGAAAGTTCACCATGGCAGCTGAGCGGTTGATGTATTAGAATGGGGAGAGATTTGAAGCAGGGAGACAAGTTAGAAGGCTTTTAGAACAGTCCAGGTAAGGAGAGTCTGAACCAGAGCTTTCTCACAGAGTTCATAAAGGAGAGGAAAGAGATTGGATAAGAGCTATCAGCAATAATAAGAATAAATAATGCTTTCTTAAGGTTGGGGGAGACATGAATATATTTGTGGGCAGCAGAGGAGTATATGGGGGAGACTGAAAATTAGAGAGAGATTTTCTGGAGAAGTCTGGAGGAAATTGGGTCAAGGGTACATGTAGATGAATTTGCCTTGGGAAGGAAAAGGTTAAAATTTTCATCTGAGCCTATAGTGATGGATAAGATAGTAGAGGAATATGCCTGAGTGGTATTAGATTAGAAGTCATGTGATCATCAAGATGACAGACTAGACATTTTCTCTGATCTTCGTGACATCTAAAACCTTTCTAAAACAGAAATTATGTACCCAAGAGAAAGCAACTTAAGCTGTTTTCATGGTCTAGTATATTTGGAATCCCAAAGGAGCCAAACAAAACAAAATAAAAACAACCAAACAATTTGAACCCAGGAAGTGATACTCAATGACTCTGAGCTCATTCAGCACTCCTACTCTACCTCCCATACTACCAATAGCCAGATTGCAGTGGCAGATCCAAGAATATGACATGGGTTTACATCAAAACTCACCCCTAGACCCTCCTCCACCCTTCTTTCTAGTACTATGGAAACCCCAGGTACAGGTTGGGGAAGTTTGCTCAGGGTTTGATAGCCAGCTTTGCCACAGCCTGTCAGGAGCTAAAGTCTTCTGGAGACTGCAACCTGGAAGAACCAGAATTGCCAAACTTTGAACTACTGGTGATGGGGAAAGCAGGCTCTGAACTGAGAACTAAGGAATAGAAGAAGTGGGTCAGGTCACTAGGACATGACATTGTATATAAGGGGAACTGTGCAGCACTCCTCTAAAGCAGAGGAACAGGGCTCAGCAAGTTTTGGCCACTTGAGGGTCAATTAGAGTGGAGACCTAGATTGGTCAGTTGGGAATTGTTCAGTGTGGGAAGAGGCTGAAATACTTTGAAATCCAGTCTCACAAATAAACCACAATCAGAGGGGAGGAATTCAGGAACAAAGCAATAAGGAAAATAAGAAGGACAAATTATTGAAAGTATGTGAGGTTTCAGGAAGAAGAAAATTCAAAGACCTTGAATATAAACAGATAAATCAACAGTAAAAATAGTAACAGACCTCCAGATATATTAAATGAGTTCAAGTATCTATGAATAAGTATTGCAAAATAAGGAAAATGATCCAGCACTTGATAGGAATTTGGGAAGGATGTAGAAATAAAACATGCTATTCTTGAATGGTTTAAAAGAGAAATGAGAATTTTGTGAGCAAAAATTATGTCCTGCACAGCAAAAAAAAAAAAAAAAAAAAAAAAAAAAAAAAAGAGCAGAATAGAAAAATTGGAATCTTCATTGAAATCTTCAATGGTAAACTTTATCAAAAAAACAAAATAAAGAACAATAGATTGGGAAATGCAAATACAGAGAAGTGAAAGACAACTTAGAAGAGAAGTGAAGAATCACAATAAAGTAAAATGTGCTCACTATGAAAGCAAAACATACTGAACTGGAAGACAGAGTGAGCAGAGATAACTTAATGAACATGGTTCTCCTGGAAGAATATGACAGGACAAAAAAATGTCTTACATTATAATGAAGGAAATAATAGAAAAGAATAACCCAGAACTTCTCAACATAGAAAATGAAATTCCAATGGAATGAATTCAAAGTTTGCCACCAAAGTTTGCCAAAAACCAATATCCCTAAGGCTACAAGTTCCAAGACAGAATTTTTAAATTTAACAAGTATGAAGAAGCTCTGCCTTCCTTTTCACTGGTTTTCCCTTTCTCATTTGCTGGTTTTGTGGTTTGGGGAAGACATTTTTGTTTCAAACATTTGATAAGTTAAATATCTTTTCTCTCTACCTGTTAAATTTCTTGGAAGATTTTAGCTATCATGTAGCTAAAAAGCATTATTTCTCCTCCTCCTTGTCCTTGTCATCCTCCTCCTCCTCCTCTTCATCCTTTATCTTCCCAATCCTTAAGGGGAACTGCTTTCCTGTTAGTAGTTATACCAATGATCTGTATTAAGAATCAATCACTCAGGAGTGGAGACAAGATGATGAGTAAAATCACAGACTTTCTAGACCTCTCCCCCCAAGGCTAGCCCAATATCTGTAAAAAATGACTGTAAACAAATTCTGGAGGTGCAGATCTCATAGAATGGCAGAATAAAGGAAATCTTCCAACCGGGAAGGCCAACAGGAGACCTCTATTTCATCTCCCTGGGAGCAGAGTGCAGTCCAGTATGGCCTGTGCTGGAAGAGATGGTACTTGAGCAGGCCTGAGGGGGAAATGAATCTCTGGCACCTGTGGTGATTTCCAGATTTCATGATCCCAAATGCTGAGGACAAAATTGGAAGATCAGTAAAAAAAACCTGTGGGACCTGTGTGAGAGAGTGGAGCGGTCTAGCCTCAGCCCCAGGGTGGTGAAGGGAGTAGAGGAGCCCATGGCAGCAGCAGCAGAGGCAGAGGGAACAGCAACTGTTTCTGCTCTAGGCCCACAGGTTGTGGGGGGGATTGAACAGTTGATAGTATATTCTCTACCCCCACTGGAAGCAAAGAACTACCTTGACAAAGGGTTCAAAAGTCAAGTAAATGACTCAGACTTTAAAATCTTACTTTGGTGACAAGGAAGACCAAAATATACAAACAGAAGAAGATAGCAAAGTCAAAGCTTCTACACCCAAAGCCTCCAAGAAAAGTGTGAATTGATCTCAGGCCATGGGAGAGTTCAAAAAGGATTATGAAAATCAATTAAAAGAAATGGAGCAAAAATTGGGAAGAGAAATGAGAGTGATGCAAGAAAATCATGAAAAATAAGTCAACTGCTTGCTAAAGGGGACCCAAAAATGCTGAAGAAAATAACATTTTAAAAAGTAGACTAATCCAAATGATAAAAGAGATCCAAAAAGTCAACTAGGAGAAGAATGCCTTAAAAAGCAGAATTGGACATATGAAAAAGGGGTTCCAAAAACTCATTGAAGAAAATAATTCCGTAAAGATTAGAATGGAGCAGATGGAGGCTAATAACTTTATGAAAAATTGAGAAATTATAAAATAATACCAAAGGAATGAAAAAATAGCAGACAATGTGAAATATCTCATTAGAAAAGCAACTGACCTGGATTGTGTTTATCCTTTGGAAAATAGATCCAGGAGAGACAATTTAAAAATTATAAGACTACCTGAAAGCCATGATCAAAAAAGGGCCTAGACATCCTCTTTCAAGGGGGGAGGAGCCAAGATGGCAGAGTAGAAAGATTCACATATGCTAGCTCTGAACCCACAGCCCATAAAATACCTGTAAAAAAGAACTCCCAACAAATTCTGGAGCAGTGAAAGCCACACAACAACGGAGTGGAGGAGATTTCGTTCCAGAGAAACCTGAAAAACCAACACCAAGGATCCGTCCACCGGACCCAGAGCAGAGCCCAGCCCTGCCTTGGCTGTGCGGATCCAAGCTTGGAGCAGATCCAAGCAAGCTTCAGGGGTGGAATCTCTAGCAGGCCAGGCAGTTCCCTCCACCCACAGGTGCAAAGGTCAGTGAGAGAGCCTTTTTGGAGCAGGGTGTGACCATAACTCAGGCACCCTCAGGAGGCAGCAGCAGAGGCAGCAGTAGACAGGAGTTCCCAAAGCAGACAGGAGCTCGGATCCATTGTTGAAGATCTCCACCTAAACCCCCTCAGGGAACTGAGCCCTGTGAGGTGGCCCTGCCCCCCACTCGAGCAGCTGAACTTAATCTCACACTGAATAGTAGCCCTGCCCCAGCTGAAAGCCCTGAGGCTGGGAAGAAGCATTTGAATCTCAGACCCCAAGCACTAGCTAGGTGGATCTGGAGGCAAGGCAGGGGTGGAGAGGAATCTCAAAATTCAAGTAACTGGCTGAGAAAAGCCCAGAAAAGGGAAAAAAAGATAAGACCATAGAAGGTTACTTTCTTGGTGAACAGATATCTCCTCCTTTCCTTTCTGATGAGGAAGAACAATGCTTACTATCAGGGAAAGACATAGAAGTCAAGGCTCCAGTATTCCAAATATCCAAAATAAATATTCAATGAGCTCAGGCCATAGAAGAGCTCAAAAAGGATTTTGAAAATCAAGTGAGAGAGGTGGAGGAAAAACTGGGAAGAGAAATGAAAGAGATGCAAGAAAAGCATGAAAAATGGGTCAATACCTTGGTAAAGGAGACCCCAAAAAATGCTGAAGAAAATAACACCTTGAAAAATAGGCTAACTCAATTGGCAAAAGAGGTTCAAAAAGCCAATGAGGAGAAGAATGCTTTAAAAAGCAGAATTAGCCAAATGGGAAAGGAGGTTCAAAAGCTCACTGAAGAAAATAGTTCTTTCAAAATTAGAATGGAACAGATGGAGGCTAATGACTTTCTGAGAAACCAAGAAATCACAAAAAAAATCCAAAAGAATGAAAAAATGGAACATAATGTGAAATATCTCATTGGATAAACAACTGACCTGGAAAATAGATCCAGGAGAGACAATTTAAAAATTATGGGACTACCTGAAAGCTATGATCAGAAGAAGAGCCTAGACATCATCTTTCATGAAATTATCAAGGAAAACTGCCCTGAGGTTCTAGAAACAGAGGGTAAAATAAGTATTTAAGGAATCCACCGATCACCACCTGAAAGAGATCCAAAAATAGAAACTCCTAGGAACATTGTGGCCAAATTCCAGAATTCCCAGGTCAAGGAGAAAATATTGCAAGCAGCTAGAAAGAAACAATTCCAGTATTGTGGAAATACAATCAGGATAACACAAGATCCAGCAGCTTCTACATTAAGGGATTGAAGGGCATGGAATATGATATTCCAGAAGTCAAAGGAACTAGGACTAAAACAAAAAAATCACCTACCCGCCATTCTCTTTCAAGAAATTATTAAGGAAAACTGCCCTGATATTCTAGAACCAGATGGTAAAATACATATTTAAAGAATCCACCAATAGCCCTCTGAAAGAGATCCCAAAAGGAAAACTAGGAATATGGTAGCCAAATTCCAGAGCTCCCAGGTCAAGAAGAAAATATTGCAAGCATCCAGAAAGAAATAATTTGAGTATTGTGGAAACATAATCAGGATAACACAAGATCTAGGAGTTTCTACATTAAAGGATCGCAGGACTTGGAATATGATATTCTACAGGTCAAAGGAGGTAGGATTAAAACCAAGAATCACCAACCCAGAAAAGGTGAGTATAATACTTAAAGGGAAAAAATGGAACTTCAATGAAATAGAGGACTTCCAAGAATTCTTGATGAAAAGACCATAGTTCAATAGAAAATCTGACTTTTAAACACAAGAATCAAGAAACATGAAAAGGTAAACAGGAAAGACAAATCATAAGAGACTTATTAAAATTGAACTGTTTACATTTCTACATGGAAAGATAGTATTTGTAACTTTTGAGACTTTTCTCAGTATTAGGGTAGTTGGAGGGTTTATATACAGTTAGACAAAGGGCACAGGATGAGTTTAATATAAAGGGCTGATTCCTAAAAAAATAAACTTAAGAGGTGAGAGAGAAATATATTGGTATCAGAAAGGGAGAAATAGAATGGGGTAAATCATCTCTCACATAAAAGAGGCAAGAAAAAGCTTTTTCAATGGAGGGGAAGAAGGAGGAGGTGAGAGGGAAAGAGTGAACCTTACTCTCATTGCATTTGGCTTAATGAGGGAATAACATGCACACTCAATCTTGTATGAAAATCTATCTTGCACTACAGGAAAATAGGGGAGAAGGGGAAGAGGGGGTTGGGAGATGACAGAAGGGAGAAGGGAGGGCAAATGGGAGGAGAGATTAATTAGAAGTAAACACTTTTGAGGAGGGATAGAATCAAAAGAGAGAATAGAATTAATAAGGGTCAGGATAGGATGGAGGGAAATATAGTTAGTCTTTCACAACATGACTGTTATGGAAGTGTTTTGCATACCTACACATGTATCAAATTGCTTGCCTTCTCAGTGGAGATGAGTAGGGAGGGAGACGGGTTGGAACTCAAAACAAATGTTAGAAATTATTTTTACATGCAATAAGATATACAGCAGTGGGGTATAGAAATCTATCTTGCCATACAAGAAAATAGAGGGGATGGGGATAAGAGAAGGGAGGGGGTGTGCTAGAAAGGATGGCAGATTGATGGAGGGGCTAATTCAAATGTATGCTCTGTTATAGTGGATGGAGGAGAGAGATGGAGAGAAAACTTGGAACTCAAAATCTTGTGGAAATGTGTGGAAATGTAAATGGAAAACTAAAAATAAGTTAATTTAATTAAAAGCAAATGAAACAGAAAGCATGAAGTACTCACTAAGGCATTGTTGGTGGTGTTGTGAGTTGATCCATACATTGTAGAGCAATTTGGAATTATGCCCAAAGGGCAACCAAACTGTGATCTAGCAAATCCACTACCAGATCTGTAACCCAAAGAGATCTTAAAAAAGGGAAAGGACCTACATGAACAAAAATATTTATAACAGCTCTTTTTGTTCTGGAAAAGAATTGAAAATTGAAGAGATGCCTATCAATTGGGGAATGGCTGAAAAAATTATGGGATATGAATAAAATGGAATGTTATTTTTCCATAAGAAACGGTGAGCAGGCAGAGTTTAGAAATATCTGGAAAGACTCACATGAACTCATAAAATGAGGTGAGCAGAACCAGGAGGACGTTGTATACAGTAATAGAAACATTGTGTGATGATCAACTTTGATAGACTTAACTCTTCTCAGCAATACAATGACCTAAGACAATTCTAAGACTCATGATGGAAAATGCTATCCACATCCAGAAAAAGAACTATAGAGTCTGAACGAAGATTGAAGCATATTATTTTCTCCTTTTTTGTTTTTTTTCTTTCTTGTGGTTTTTCCTTCATGTTCTGATTCTTCATTCACAATATGATAAATGTGGAAATATATTTAATATGATTGTAGATATACTTTTTATGATTGTACATGTGTAGCCTATATCAGATTGCTTATGTCATCTTGGGGTAGGAGGAAGGAAGAGAGGAAGGGAGAAAACAATTTGGAACTCAAAATATTATAAAAGTGAATATTGAAAACTATCTTTATACATAATTAAAAAAAATACTGTGAAGTGGAAAAAATAAATTTCCATGTCAAGAAGGTGTGTATAATAAGTACTCTGCATTGTGTTTTAAAAAAAAAATTAAGCACTGCAGTACAGATTCTTTTGAGATCTCAAGGATGAGACTAATAGGAAAGATTTCTTTGTGATCCACTATGAGTTCTCCAACATTCTTACACAATAATCTAATTCTACTCTGACGTATCTAACTGATGGGCATATTAGCAATGAACTGTTTTTTTTACCCTTCCTAATCCAACTAATCTCTTTATTATTTTAAAATGATAAACTTAGTAGCATTTTAGAGGAGGTGGGCAGACTTTGGGAAACTTTGGGAAGCATATGCCAGCAGCACAAATCAATAACTTAAAGTCTTAGAGAATTGTCTGGGACATTGGGAGACTAAACAACCAGGTCACTGCCATATTAACATAGTTTATACGTGTCAGAGTCCAGCTGTCTATTCACTGGGCCATGCTACCTCTCTTCATATTCATAATCTATATCAATGTTCTTGCTAGTTGTTTTTCAGTTGTGTCTAACTCTTCCTAACTCCAGTTGGGGTTTTCTTGGCAAAGATATTGGAGTGGTTTGCATTTCCTTCTCCAGCTCATTTCACAAATGAATAAACTGAGGCAAAGAAAGTCAAATGACTTACCCAGCATCGCACAGCTAGTGTCTGAGGCCAGATTTGAACTCAGGAAGATGAGTCTTCCTGATCTCACTCTGTCCATTATACCACCGAGCTGCCCCAATTAATACCAATAAATAATCTCCAAAATGTGGAATAGATTTCTATACAGAAACTTACAATTTGAACTACATATGATTTAATTTGAAAACATGCTATCATATACATTTTTAAAAAGCCCTTTTTCCTGTTCATCAGGTGCTCTTAAATACATATCCAAGTACAATGGGATATTCTAATCTTTAGCCTAATTGTTAACATTTAATTCTCTTTAAAAATGTACTTATCAAGCATTTCAAGTTCTGCTACATACTTGACAGTAGTTAACAAAAATGTCATTTAACTAAATACGTGGAAGTCTCTGGAAAAGCTCAAAAAAGACATTTTTAAATCCTGTCAGGCAATAAACATGAGCAATCATCACAATGAAGAACCAAGTGTTTAGACAGGCATGACTAAGGGGACAGAGTGGACTGACAGTTGCAGATGGTCTTGAATGCTTTTAAAAAAAGCAGAAAAGCATATTTTCAGGAATCCAGAGATAATTGTAGGAGTCAAAGATTATTCTAGACTTCCAAATACCCAAATAAGATGTTCAAAGCATCTTTGGTCTCCAGGTCTAGTGGGTCATCAATAAAACTGAAATGAAAAAAATTGAAAATTGTTCTAAAAACTAAATGGTATATATGACAATATATACCATTATAGGTTAATACCTGAAGAACTTAAATAGTAAAACTGCTATGAGCAAAACTGAAAATCTTCTTACACATTTCCTTCTCCTACTCCATAATCTGATTAGTTGCTAAGTCTTGATGATTTTATTTTTCCAACTTTTTTCATATTTATCTCTTCCTTTCTTTTCCAAATGCACTCAACTAATTTCATGTCCTCATCTCTTCTCACCTAGACTATTGCAGTAATGACAGCAAGTTCCTTCTGTATAAGCCTTCAAATCTGGAAATGTCCTTTGTGCATGCTGTCTCATTTGAACCTCACAGCTATTCTGTGAGGCAGCTGTTAAAGTTATATGATTCTGAGATGAGGAAACCAATACTCCCTGACCTCACATGACTTGCCCATGGTAAAATAGCTAGTAAATATTAAAGCAGCTATTTACCAGCTGTTTCATTTCCCCCCCAAAATTTAAAAAAGCATTTATTAAGCACTTACTACTGTTGTCAGTTGTAGCACTCTATGTACAATCTAGGTTTTATTTTGTCTATCTAGTTATCTAGTACATCTACCAACACCTCTATCTATCTATGTATCTATCTATCTTTCAATCAATAGAGCCCAAGTTTCTCCCTTGAACTTCAGTTATATCTTGAACATTTAGTTGATTATTGGATATTTCAAATTTGATCACCTGGAGACATCTTAAATTCAGCATGCCTAAACAGAATTCATTATTTTTTCTCTAAACACTCCCCTATTCCACGTCTTCATTTCTTTTATAGACAACATAATCCTCTCAGAATCTCTGCTTTATAATCATCTCATATACCTAATCAGATGCCAACAACATCTCTAACTAACATCCTACCCCTTTTCTCTACTCATACTAATGCAGTTCAAGCCTACATCATCTTTCTCATGGTAATTCTCCTTGACTCAAGTCTCTCCCCACTCTAGTCCATCCTATACATTACTGCCAAAGTAATTTTCCTCAAGTACAGTTCTCACCATATGATTTCCCTATTCAATCAACTTCAGTGGCTTCCCAATACCCCTACAATAAAATACAAATGACTCTGTTTAGCTTCTAAAGCCTTGTATAACCCAGCCCAAAGGTATCAGCCTCCTCATTGGAGGCTTCATCACACACTCTTCAATATACTTAAACTTCTTTCTTCCTCATACGTGATACTTCATCTGTTGTTTTCTTTGGTCTTATGTTCATATCTGGAATGTACTCCCACCTTAGTGCATTCCTCTCTTCCTTTTAAGACACTTATTTTCTGCAATAAACCTTTTCTAATCCTCTTCTTCCATTTTCTCCCTCTGACATTAGTTTGTATTTAACCACTTTGTATATATTCACATTTACTAAATTTTTATTTGTATCAGCTATCCATATAACTATATATGAATATAAAGGCACATATTTATATGTATTCATTGCCTTTCCCATTCAAATATATGTTTATTTTGAGTAGGGATTATTTGATTCTTTGTGCTTGTATTCCTGAAGCATAACAGAGTGACTGGTACAGAGCTAATACTTAATATATACTCGTTGAGTGTTGATTAGTCTGTCCCTCTATAAAAGCTTCCAAAATCATCTTCTCCCCTCTATTATATCCCTTTTCCAATCTCTGTTTCATACTACTGTCCACATAATCTTCCTAATAAACCACACAATACAGCACTCTTTACTCAAGACCTTCATTGATTTCTCGTTGATTATGACACAAACTTTACACTCCTGATTCTTGCATTTAATACCCATCATAATCTGGCTTGCTTCTAACTCTTCAGTTTTATTCCCCACCATTCTCTTAAATATATTCTATATTATGGCAAAATTGAACCATTCTTTTTTTTCCACATCCTCAATCTGTTATACCCTGTGTATGGGCCTTTGTTCACTACACTCACTCCCTGCTATAGCTAGAACAGATTACCCACCCTTATTTTAATATATTGAAATCTCTCCTTTTCTTCAACTCAGGTGTTGTCATAGTTCTGAACAAATCTTTCCCTGATGTCCTGATAATCTGAAAATATTCTCATATTTTTCATGTCAATTGGCCTGAATGCCTCTTGTCTCCTTTATGAGGAGTCTCCTTCTTACATTATAGTTCTTTATGTGCTTGTTTTCCATTCCTTCTCCCTTCAGACTTTAAGTTCTCTTAAGACAAGAATAGTGGTTTTACTTTTTTTTGAATCTCTAGCACTTAGCATAGTACCTCACACATAGTTAATAAAAAAAGCATTTATTAAGGGAGTATTATGTATTGGGTAGCTAGGTGGTACAGTGGATAGAGTGTGGCACCTAGAGTCAGGAAGAGTTATCTTCATGAGTTCAAATCTGGCCTCAGACACTTACTAGCTGTGTAGTAAGTCACTTAACCCTGGGCAAGTCACTTAACCCTCTTTGCCTCAGTTTCTTAATCTATAAAATGATCTGGAAAAGGAAATGGCAAACCATTCTAGCATCTTTGCAAAGAAAACCTCAAATGGGGTCATGAAGGGTCAAGTATAACTGAAATGACTGAACAAACACTATGGATTCCTTTCTCATAATATTAGAAGAGGAAAAGAGATGTTGGACAATAGCTATTGGGGATGTCAGCTTAAGTGAAGGTTTTTTTAAACATCAGGAGATGTGGGCATGTTTGTAGGTAGTAAGGAGAGAGACTATGGATAATAGTAAGGCAAAGTTTTCATCCTTCATTTCAAAGAGGACCAATGACAACATGGGATGATGTCTTGTCTTCCATGTGAATTGAATGTAAGGGAGGCAGAGTTACATAAAGTTGTCAGCCTCACTCTCATCCAGAGTCATCAAAGTCCAATGGCAAGACAAAAATCAGGACAATTGGCAATGGCCTGGGATGCATTGGATGGCCTTGGCATCTTCAATGTTCAAACAAACTCTTAGCATTCCATAAAGCTTACTTTAGCCGTCTTCATGGCTGTTGGAAGAAATTGTTCTCATTTGTATGTTCTACTGAGGGAAATCTTTACATGCTTGGGTTAGACATCCACTGAATCACTAATAGGTATGAGGCCTATTGATTTGGAATCAAGGTTCATGAAAAGACCTCAGCAAAGAGATGGCAAGCTATCAGAGACAGGAATGAGGACAGATACAATGGGGAAAATGAGTGAGTGAGATGAAAGAAGGAGGAAGGAACTCTTTTATTGTATATTTGTTGTGTGAAAAATTGAAGGACTTTGGAAACAAACTTTGTCACTTACTACTATAACAATTAGATGTTGAGAATTTTTTTTTTACCTCCCACTGAAATTACTGTGGGCCCCCATTTTCTATCTGCAAAATGAGGGGGTTGTATTGGATGACCACTGTTTCTTCTCAACTCTAACAAAGGATTCTGAGTAGCTCCTTAATGACTTTTTGTTGAATATCAAAACACTGATGGATAGCTAAAGGAAACAAAATACAAATAGAATGGGGCTATTGTCTTCAAAAAGCATATCATTTCATGAGAGAAGTACAATGTAAAAATTTATTTTACAAAATGGAAGCTGCTAGGTACTTAAAAGAAGATAGTCATATGACAGTTTAAAGGAGGAGACCATGTCTAACTGGGGAGACAGGGAAGTTTTGAATATAAATGTGCATTTGAACTGAATCTTGTTGGATGAGTAAGAATTCAGTAGTTAGAAAGAAAAACCATCTTGAAGAAATAGTTATGGGAAAAAAAGTACTAATGTAGGGAACTTTATATGTAACAAAGAGTGTAGAAGGGAGAGGAGTATGAGACAAACCTGGAAAGATAGGCTAGAATTAAATTATGAGAAGTCTTCATTGTAGGTTATGGAATGTGAATGAATGTGTACTGAAGAAGCAATGAGAGAACATCAAAACCATATCTAACCAAATCCCAAACTTGAAAGTCATCAAAAGGCAGACTAATCTGTTTAGGCAGTTAGGCAGCCCACTTGATAAGGCTGGACTTAGGAGTCAGGAATACCTGAGTTCAAATGCAGCCTCAAACACTTACCAGCTGTGTGACCATAGACAAATCATTTAACCTTGCTCTGCCTCTGTTTCCTCCTCTGTAAAATAAGGATAATAATAGTATCTACCTCTCAGGGTTGTTGTGAAGACAAAATGAGATAATACTTGAAAAGTACTTAGAAAGTACTTTTCACAAATACTATCATTATTATCATCATTATCACTGAGTAAAAATTTATTTACTTTTGTTTATTCTGTTAATTCCCTTAATAGCTCACGGTAGTGTGAGACTGCTTTTCTATGCTTAATTGACTGGAGAAGAGGGAATAGTTGAGTGAGTGAAGATCACATTGAGAACAAAAAGCAGTTTCAGTAGGAATGTAGGAGTGAGAATGGGGAAAACTAGTAGGATAGGAAATTATAATCAGAAAGGGGAATTCAAGAATTCAAGATCTTAGAAGTGATAGACTTAGAAATAATGGTTGAACAGCAACATATAGCTAAACTAATACATTACTTAGGGTGAAAAAAATATTGATCAAGGGTTAGCTGGGTGGAGAAAATATCGTTAGCTAAGTACTAATGACAATATAAAAAGGGGAAGAATATATTAGCAGATAAATGACAGTAATGAGGACAGGAAGATGTTCCTAAACGATGGTGGCAGAAAAATAATCTGAAGGTTATAGTGGGGAATAAGAAGGGTACTGATGAGCTCCCCTTTCAGCCACTGTAAGTTAGTGAGAGTGACAAAAAGGACACCCAGTGGAGGAGATTGCAAGAAATATGGTATGCCAGAAGAATCCAAGTTTCAGTTAATCAATTATATTTAATGACAAATCAGAGAATGTAGGAGAGTATAAGAGAGTGGACTACAAGTTGCACTGGAAAATGGCACAATGGAAAGGCCTACGTTTTCCAGTAGGCATGAGGAAGAGCTCAACTGGACAAGGACTAAATGATAGAAGATAGTAGGAGGATAGAACTGGTGCCTTGGAGTCTGATACTGGATGACAAGGATTAAGGAATTTGGAAACTGGGTGGGATACGTTAGGAGAATGTTAATGTTTAGAAAATTGGAGAGTTGAGTATACAGAACCAGTGAAAAGATGAACTAATAAATAAATAAAAATTAGATTGCAGATTTGTAATTCGAATATTTGCGACGCAGCACATTGGCCAAAACATCTATACAAAATTTCGCTGCTAGGTAGTGATGTGGATTTTTTCTGATGATCAATTCAGAATCTTTGGATAGTAGAGATAGGGCTAGAATCTCATATGTACAAATATAAAACTTAGTAGGTGTCTAGCTTCCAAGTATTTACAAATTAACCTAGACTTGTATTTAACATAGCTTTGTTTGTCCTTACAAGGGATAATAACCAAGATAGATGTTTTGAAAGTCATAGTCCTTAGGTTAACTTGTTTAAGTTACAAAAATTTGCCCCCTTTGAGAAACAAATGTTATTTTCAAAAAAGGTGAAATATTAGCATGATAGTACAAAGATCCTTCTTTAAACTATGTTTTTGAGAGTCCCATTTCTTTTAAAAGTTTTTTTTGTTTTCAGTTTTCAACAATCACTTCTATATGTTTTAAATTTTCTCCTCCTCTCTCTTCCCTCACTCTCCAAGATGGCATGCAATGTTATATGGGTTCAACACATAATTCTTATTAACACATTAGTCATGTTGCACAGAAGAACTGAAACAAATGGGAAATTTATGAGGAAAACCAAACCAAACCAAACCAAAACATAACAAAAGAGAGAATAGTCTGCTTAATTCTGTGTTCCAGCTTCATATTTCTTTCTCTGAATGTGGATGGCATTTTGCATCATGTGTCCTTTGGGAATGTTTTAGGTCCTTGCATTGCTGTGAAGTGCTAAGTCTATTAGAAACAATACTTGAACACTGTGGTTGTTATTGTGTATCATGTTATCCTGGTTCTGCTCATTTCACTTACCATCAGTTTGTATTAGTCTTTCCAGATTTTTCTAAAGTCCACCTGTTCATCGTTTATTATATCACAATGGTATCCCATTACATTCATATAACAACTTGTTCAGCCATTCCCCAATTGATGGACATTCCCTTGATTTCCAGTTCTTGACCATCACAAAAAGAGCTGCTATATAAATATTTTTATAAATGTGGGACCTTTTCCCCATTTTTATGATCTCTTTGGGATACAGCCCTGGAAGTAGTACTGCTGGGTCAAAGGGTATGTACATTTTTATAGTCCTTTGGGCATAGTTCCAAATTGCTCTCCAGAATGGTTGGATCAGCTCACAGCTCTACCTACAATGAATTAGTGTTCCAACACTCCCACATTTTCTTCAGCATTCATCATCTTCTTATTTTGTCATGTTAGCCACTCTGATAGTTGTGATGTGGTACCTCAGCGTTGTTTGGATTTGCATCTCTCTAATCAATAGTGATTTAGAGTATTCTGTCATATGATGATAGACATCTTTAATTTCTTCCTCTGAAAACTGCCTGTTCATATCCTTTGACCATTTATCAATTGGGAAATGAATTGTATTCTTGTAAATTTGACTCAGTTCTTTATATATTGTAGAGTCACATTTCTTCAAGATAATTTAAAATATTTACTGCCTAATATTTGGGTGCTGTCATAATTAACTGTCATAATTAAAGTTATTACTTAATACCTGCTATATTAGCACCTATTTGACAAATTTCTCTTTTAGTTTAGCTCCAGTTATGTTTATTAAGGGAGATTAATTTGTACACTTATCTTTTTTAAAGATACATGATGACTATGCCAATGTCTTTCTTTTTATACTTTTTAGCCCTCAGGGAACATGGAACTAAATTCAATGTCCAACTACTACTGGAGCTAAATAATCTCAAACATCAGATACTATATATTCTACTGCTCCTTTTAATTAATTTTTGTCTTCACTTTATTTTAGGTCATACAATTGTGTATTATTGTAAAGTTTCTTGCCTCCACGTCTTTGCTTGTGCAATCTTCTGGGCCTGGAATGCTTTCCTCCCCTTCATTACCTGTTCAATTACCATTCATCCTTTCAAGGATGTTGTCTTAAATGCCTTTTTTGAGAAACAGACAAGATGTGAGTCTTAAATAAGTCAATCCTACTTATTTTACAAGGACAGAAGGGAGGTTAATATGGTTTTGAGAGAGCTCCCTTTTAAGAAATATTCCATCAAAGAATCAAAGGCTGAAGTTTCTAAAATAACTAATATTCAATATTTAAAGTAATGAAATCATGTTAAATATTTAATTTCATAGGAAGAAGAAACTTAGGTTAACATTCAAAACAGAAAAGAGCTTTTATCAAATTAATTGTGTCCTCTTTGATTTTCATTTTAACAAACATTTATACGTGCCTACTCTATTGGTATTTAGATAAGATGCATATTCTTGTCTTTACAAGACATACACAAGAGTTTATGGTTAAGTAAGGGGATAAGATATAAAAATAAATATAAGATACTAGAAATCCATTTTTGTGGTGCTATGAACTCTGTGATAAAGAAATACTCTCCACCACTACAGAGCAGAAATTATTCTGCATATTAGTTTTCTTAGAGAGTCACCTAGGACACAGGTAGTATATGTGACATGCCTAGGGTCACATAACCATCGTGTTTTAGAGCTGAGACTTGAATTCAGATCATGTTAGATAAGGCTAGCTATCTAACCCCTATATCATGCTACATCTCCTGAATCAGGGAGGTACAGGGCAAACCTCATGTGAAAGTTGAAGGGGAAAATATTACTATTAAGGAGAGAGAAGGGTCAAGAAAGGGTCCAAGGAATAGATGGCATTTGAGTTGAGTAATCAATTATCATAGGAATTCAATAGGCATTAGAAGAGAGAGAGGGAATTCTAAACGTAGGAAAGTGCATAGGGAAGAGCCAAGTCTTGGAAGTGTGAATATGCAAGACTTATTTGGTGGGTAACCAAGAGAATTAGTTTGGTTGTAGTGTCAAATACTTGGAGAAAAGTGATAGAAGTCATTATTTTTAAAGAATTATACAATGACTTCAATACCAAGGAAAGAAGTTTGAAATTTACTTGGGAGGCAATAGGTGGTCTGGTGATGATTTTTCTGTATAGCATATTTTTTCATAAAGCATAATATTTTCACATAAAAAGGGAAGAGGTTAGAGGCCATTATGCTAGCCCAGGTGACAAGTCAGGGGGGCTTAAAGTAGAGTGGAAACCATATGAGTAAAAGAAAGTTGTGGAAGTAGAATCAATAAGACTTGGTCATTAATTACGTATGATAGTTGAGTGAGAATGAAAGGTCAAAGGTGACACCAAGGTTGGAAATTTCCTAGAGTAGAACGGATAGAAATGGTGAAATAGGAAGGAGGCACAGGTTTAGGGAGAATATGATGTGCTCAATTTTGAGTTTGAGGAGCTATTGAGTCACTCAGGTGGAGATATACTATGGACATTTGGAGCTGTAGATCTTAGAGCACAGAAGAAATTAGGGCTAGTGCTATATAGGGATTTGGACCTGCATTGAAGTGTTGGTCAAAGTTCTGTGAATGAATGATGTTTGCCAACTGATATCTCTAGGACTGGGCATGTTTGTCCAAATGCCACACACATTACCTCATCTGTGAAATAAGAGATTTCATATATATAATACATACATACATACATATATATATATATATATATATATATATATATATATATATATATATATATATATAAATTTCTAAGGTCCTGTCCAGTTCTGAAATTTCATGAGCCTATATATGCAAACATTCACATGATAAATGGTTAGAAAAAGGACTGACAATTACAAACTTGATGCAACTTATTTTCCAAGTTCAGGAATACTATATTTTAAAATCTAATGTATAGTATGGCACTATCCTATAGTTAATAAAAAACAGTAGGCTAATAGAAGACTGAGCTATAAAGAACTATGTAATAACACAAACTGAGAGCATCAGCATTTTGAACATTCTGATTAATAAATGGAAGAATTTTCAGAGAATTTAAAAGGTAAATTATGTTTTCCAGGGAGACAAGACTTTATCAATTGGGAAAAAAGATAATTTTAAATGAGTTCTTCAATTACTAATGGAAGACTAAGTTATCCCTTTGAGTTTTATGCTACTGATAATCATAAATAAGAGGAAAGTTTGTCCTATAGTAACAGGATTCATATTAAATGGAATAAATAGAAACCATGAGTCACTTGTTAGGGAAGCTTCTCTAGAGAAATGGAATAAAGAAGCAAAAACTTCAGGAAAAAATGCTGAAAGTTAAACAGTAGAATTTATTTTGTTTACTGCATCACATGGAAAGATCTTAGTTAAAGTTACAAAGGTCTTCTATATGAAAAATGTAAAGATAAAAGTAGAATAGGTATGTTTTCTATCCTTCACTTCCTTCTATTTTAACAAAATAAAAGATGACACTATGATCTTTAATCAAAATTCTTTGAATGGAATAGTTTATTAATCTAATAGATACCTTATAAGTTAAAAGGTTATCTAGGTGAAGTTTATTGCATTCTCCCTCATACCACATATTAAATTAATAATAACAGGTAATATTTATGTAGCACTTTTTATATACTGGACACCATGCTAGGTGTTTAGTTTGCAATTATTATATCATTTGATCCTTACAGCAACCCTGTTATTATAATCTCCATTTTATAGATGAGAAAACCAAGGCTAATAGAGGTTAAATGATTTGTCCAGGGTCATACAACTGATAAGGATTGGAGGTTAGATTTAAACTCAGGCCTTGCTTACTCCAGGTTCGTCATTCTGTCTGCTATATAACCTAACCTAACTGCCCTAATTATGTAGCTGGTAATTAGGCACCAAGTCTTGCTGATTCTACCTTTTTTTTTTTTTTTTTTTTTTTTTTTTTTTTAACATTTTCTACAATCTTCCTCTCTGTACTCATAAACATGGCTATGGACCCAATTCAAGACCTCTATCACTTGGGCAGTTGTGGAGTCTCTTAACTCCTCTCCTTTTCTCAAGTTTGCCCCCTCTCCAACTCCGCGTAGCTGCCAAAGCAATTTTCCAAATGTACGTCAAGCCATCTGTGAATTTGTGTAGTTGTTGAGAAAGCAGGGAAACCCTGGTGTTTTCTTATTATTTCTGCTGTCTGTCATTTTAATGTCCTTCCCATTCTGGCCTCAGCCTACCTTTCCTTCAAGCACTCCAGGGTCCAGTCAAACTGGCCTTGCTGTTCTTCACAAAGAACGCTCTGCCTCCTACCTGTGTCCTTGCATTGGCTGTTGCACACCTGGAATGCATTCCCACCTCACCTCTACCTCTTAGAAGTTCTAGTCCAACCCATTTGCCTCAATAAGGCCTTTCCTAATTTCTTCAGCTATTAATGCCGAGTAGATAGAAGAATGATTTTGAAGCCAGTAATTCTCAACAGAAATCGTAGGCAAGTCATTTAATATTTGTCCTCTTCTAGGCAGTTTTTTTAAGTTTAGAAGCTATAGAGATCTATATCTACTGATCCGTATCAGTAGAGGGAGTTTCTTCACTGAGAAGTTCCGTCCACTGAGAGGTTCCCTGCACCAGTGATATCACAGGTCCAGTCCCTATTCTAACCTACTTCCTTACCTTTCTTCCTATGGATCATATCTATTTACCTCTATCTATTAATCTAACTCTTTTTACCTTCTTGTCTGACACATAGTAAGAACTCAATATATACTTGTTAATAGGTTCATTAAAAAGCACCACAAAAGTTATACATGAAGAATAGTTAGTCATAATATTTCTATTATACTCTGTAAAACAAATATATATAGGACTCATGGGAGAGATCTGGGGTTATACAAAGAACAAATGCTTTAAACACAATTTACTAGAAGGATACAGATTAAGAGAAGTTGGTCATTTCATGACTTAAGTGTTAGGAATCAAAAAGTAGATTTATGGTGGCCTTATGTTTGACCCAGAAATAGACGTAGCTATCTGAATGAGATCTGATGAGGATTAGGTTTTCTAGTATGACTTTATTCATCTAATTAGAGTTGACAGTTTATTTTTAAGGAGTTAAAAGTGATTTGTTTATTACCCTTAGGCAGCACCTTTAGTATATATTTTCCTGACTTGGGCTCCAACCATCTAATATTCCTGAATTTAAGCTCATACTCATATCACCTCTTTCTTCACATTCTCTTTCACCATCAGAAAACCATGTTATCCTCTTTGTTCTGATACTAGTTGGATAGAAAATGTACTTTATAGTACTGGAAGCCAAGATGGCAGAGGAAGCAGAACGTGGCTGTCACCTTAACTTTTAGATTTTGAAAAACCCAGACTATTTCCTCAGGAAAAATCCTGGAAGAGTGGAGTCAACAGAAAGACAGGGTGCAGCAATTTAGAAGCTCAGGAGGCTGGGGGATTAACAGGAAAGGTTCCTCTAAGGGGACCATTACAGGACTGGAGGCATCCTGGCAAGGCTCACCCCAGCAAACTTGTGGGAGATCCTAAACCCCAGGGTGGTGGAGCGGGCAGGCACCAACACCAGACATGCACCAGCTACCATCATCAGTTCCAACTTAGCATCAAGTAAACTATCAGACCACTACAGCCTCCAGTTGCCAGCACTTGAGGCCCCAGCACACAAAGCCAGTAACTGGGGTGGGGGCAGGGGGAGGGGGAAGAGAAAAAAGATGGAGAGAAAAGCACAGAGAGTAATCATAACTGTGAATGTGAATGAGATGCATTTCCCATAAAAGAGAAGTGAATTAAAAAAAAAACAGAATGGATTAAAAACCACAATTCTATAATATGTTGCTTGCAAGCAACACATTTGAAAAAGAGGAATATGCAATGAGTAAAGGTAAAAGGCTGGAGTAGAATATATTATGCTTTAGGTATTGTAAAAAGAAATACAGGGGTAGCAATCTTGATCAAAGAGAAAGCAAAAGCAAAAATAGATCTAATTAAAAGAGATAAGGAAGGAAACTACATCTTGCTAAAACACAACATAAATAATAAAGCGATATCATTACTAAACACATATGCACCAAGCTGCATAGCATCCACATTCTTAGAGGAGAAATTAAGGGAGTTACAGGAAGAAAAAGTCAGCAAAACTATACCAGTTGCGGAATGTCAATCTTCCCTTCTCAGAAACAGATAAATTTAATCACAACACACACACACACACACACACACATACACACACACACGAAAGAAGTTAAGGAGATGAATAGAATTTTTAAACATTTAGATATGGTAGATTTCTAGAGAACATTGAATGGGGATAGAAAGGAATATGGCTTTTTTCCCCCAGTGGTATATGGCACTGAAGTGCAGCTGGGTGGTGCAGTGGATAGAGCCACCAGTGCAGGAGTCAGGAGGACCTGAGTTCAAATCTCACCTCAGACACTTGACACTCACTAGCTGTGTGACCTTGGGCAAGTCGCTTAACCCCAACTGTCTCATCCTGGGTCATCTCCAGTCATCCTGATGAATATCTGGTCACTAGATTCAGATGGCTCTAGAGAAGAAGTGAGGCTGGTGACCTGCACAGCTCTGCCTCACTCAAAACAAAATCAAGTGCAAGTCATGTCATTATTTCTCTGATGGCATAGTCTTCTTCGGCCATGAAGGATGAACACACACATATGGCACCGACATAAAAATTGTCTATATTAGGGCATAAAACAATCACAGTTCAGTGCAGACGGGTATAAATATTAAAATTCTTTTTGGATAATGATGCGATAAAAATTATATATAATAAAGGGTCATGGCAAGATAGACTCAAACTAGATTGCACACTAAATAATCAAATCCTAAAGAATGAGTGGGTCAAACAACAAATCAGAGGAGCAATCAAAAATGTCATCCAAGAGAATGACAATAATTAGACAATATACCAAAGTTTATGAGATGAAGTTGTAGCAGTTCTCAGGGGAAGTTTGATATCTCTGAATGCTTACATGAATAAAATAGAGAAAGAGAAGATCAACGAATTGGGCATGCAACTAAAAAAACTAGAAAAATAAAAAATTCAAAATTCCCAATTAAATACCAAATTAGAAATTCTGAAAACTAAAGGGGAGATTAATAAAATTAAAATGAAGAAAACTATTGAACTAATAACTAAAGCTAAAACCTGCTTTTATGAAAAAAATTAAATAGAGAAAATTTTATGTAATTTAATGTAAAAAAAAGAAAGAAAAACCAATTACAAACATAAAAAAATGAAAAGGGTGAATTCACCCCCCATGAAGAGGAAATAAAACAATAATTAGCAGCTATTTTGCCCAACTGTATGCCAATAAATTTGGCAATCTTAGTGAAATGGGTGAAAATTTACAAAAATATAAATTACCCAGATTAACTCAAGAGGAAATAAAATACTTAAATAAATTCATCTCAGAAAAAAATGGAAAAAATTATCAATGAACTCTCCAGGACCAGATGGATTTTCAAGTAAATTCTATGAGATATTTCAAGAACAATTAATTCCAAGACCACATAAACTATTTGAGAAAATAGGCAAAGAAGAAGTCCTAACAAATTCTTTTTATGGTACAAATAATGTTCTGTTATCTCAAGCAGGAAGAGTCAAAACAGAAAAAGAAAATTATAGACAAATTTTCCCAATGAATGTAGATGCAAAATTTTAAATAAAATATCAGCAAAAAGATTACAACACCTTATCATGAGAATAATACACTATGACCAGGTAGGATTTATACTAAAATGCAGGGCTTATTCAATATTAGGAAAACTAATAGCAGCATAATTGACCACATCAAGAACAAAACTAATAGAAATCATATGATTATCTCAATAGATGCAGAGAAAGCTTTTGAGAAAATACAACACTCATTCCTATTAAAAGCATTAAAAAATCATAGAAATAAATGAAGTTTTCCTTAAAATGCTAATAACATCTGCCTAAAGGCCATCAGTAAGCATTATATGGAACAGGTATAAATTGGAAGATTTTCTAAGAAGATCAGAGGTGAAAGAAGGATGGCCATTATGACCACTATTATTAAATATAGTAGTAGAAATGTTAGCTTTAGCAACAAAAGAAGAAAAAGAACTTTAAAGATTTAGAGCAGGTAAGAAGAAATCTGAAGTACCACTCTTTGCAGATTATATGATGATATACTTGGAGAATCCTAGAAAATCAAGGAAAAACATGTTGAAATAATAAACTACTTTAGAAAAGTTGCAGGATATAAAATAAACCCACATAAATCATAACCATTTCTACAAATTACTAAGAAAGCCCAATGACAAGAGACAGAAGAAGAAATTCCATTTACAGTTACTGTGAACATTATGAAATATTTGGCAGTCTACCTGCCAAAACAAGCATAGGAACTATATGAACACGATTCCAATTCACACAAATGAAGTAAGATCCAAATAATTAGAAAAAACATTTGCTTGTGGGTAGGTTGAGCTAATATAATAAAATGACCTAGGAAGACAATTAGGTAGACAATTCTTCAGTGCTACACCAATCAAACTAACAAAATTATTTTATAGAGCTAGAAAAAATAATATCAAAATTCATCTGGAATAATAAAAGGCACAGAATATTAAGGGACTTAATGAAAGAAATAAAAGAAAGGTGGCCTAGCCATACCAGATCTTAAATTGTATTATAAAGCAACAAACATCAATTCTACTTGCTACTGACTAAGAAATAGAGTGGTGGATGAATGGAATAGGTTAGGTACATAGAACACAGTAGCCAATGACTATGGTAATCCACTGTTTGATAAACGCAAAGACTCCAGCACCTGGGATAAGAACACATTATTTGACAGAAAACTGCTGGGAAAACTGGAAAATAGTATGGCAGAAACTGGACATAGATCAACATTTTACACCATATATCAAGAAAAAGTCAAAATGGATACATTTTGATGCTATAAACAAACTGGGAAAGCAAGGAAAAGTTTATCTGTCAGATTTATGGAGGTGAAGAATTTATGACCAAACAAGAAACAGAGAATATTATGAATTTAAAGATGGATGATTTTGATAACATCAAATTGAAAAGTTTTGTACAAACAAAGTCAATGCAGTCAAGATTAGGAGGGAAGCAGAACACTGGAAAAGTATTTTTGCAACTAGCATTTCGGATGAAGACCTCATTTCTAAAACAGACAGAGAACTAAGTCAAACTTACAAGAATACAAGTCATTCCGCAACTGATAAATGGTTAAAGGATACAAACAGGCAGTTTTCAGAGGAAGAAATTAAAGTTATGAATAGTCATATAAAAATGCTCTAAGTTACTACTGATTATAGAAATGCAAATCAAAACAACTCTGAGAGACCATATCACACCTATCAGATTAGGCTAACATGATGTAAAGGGAAAATGATAAATGTTGGAGAAGATGTGGGAAAATTGGAACACTAATGCATTCTTGGTGGAGCTGTGAACTGATTCAACCATTCTGGAGAGTAATTTGGAAATAAAACTCAAAAGATTAGAAAACTGTGCATACCCTTTGACCCAGCAATATCACTTCTAGGGCTGTATCCCAAAGATGTTATAAAAATGAGAAAAGAACCCACATGTACAAAAACATTAATAGTAACTCCTTTTTTTTGTGGGAGCAAAATATTGGAAATTGAGGGGATGATGATCAGTTGGGGAATGGTTGAACAAGTTGTGGTATATGAATGTAATGGAATACTATGGTGATATAAGAAATAATGAGCAGGTGTGGAGCCAAGAAGGCAGAGTAAAAGTCTTTCAGTTTGGGAGGCTAGGGAGATCGATAGAAAGGATTCCTTTTGTTGTGAATGAAGGAGACTAGTGGAGGAGCAGAAGCATCCCATCAAGCACTACCTCAGTAGACCAGCAGAAGAGCCTGAGCCCCAGGGGGGTGGAGCTGGTAAGCACCAATACCAGGACTCCAGGCATGCCTTAGCACAGCTGCTGAGTCTGCCTGTACTCTAGCACAGACCGAGGGGAGGGGGAGACCTCCTGTGTCCAGACCACACCTCCCCCACATCTCACACCAGGAGCGTCAGTGCAACACTGGGGAAACTCAGAAAGATTTCAATTGCCCTTGGTCTTGGCACACACCAGCCTACTCAGCACCAGGTAAGCTGCAGCATTACATAGCTTCTAGCTGAAAGAACCAGAGGCCACAACACACAAAGCTAGAAACCAGACCCCAAATGCCTAGCATAAGAAAGTGGGACAGAGTTCCCTGTACCACAGAAGCAGAAATTCAGTTTAAAAACCAGGAAAAAGTCAATATCCATAAGCAAGAAGCAAATCAGAAAACCAAAGACCATAGAGTCTTATTGTGGGGTCAGGGAAGAACAAAGTACGAATTCAAAAGAGGACAGCACTGATAATCTGCCCAGATCTGAAACCTCTAAAGGGACTATGAACTGGTCTCCATCCTGAAAAATATTCTTGGAAGAGCTCAAAAAAGATTTTAAAAGCCAAATTTGAGAGGTAGAAGAAAAATTGTCCAATGATTTTAAAAATACAATTGACAAAACAAACAAACGAAAAAAGAATTCACTGAAGGGAACAGCTCCTTACAAAGTAAAATTAACTAAATGGATAAGGAGGTACAAAACTTAACTGGAAAAAGTGGACATTTGGAAAGCAAAGTACAAATGCTGACTGAAGAAAACAATTTGCTAAAAGGCAAGTAGAAGCTAATGACACTATGAAGCATCAAGAATCAGTCAAACAAAATCAAATGAATGAAAAAATAGAAGAAAATGTAAGATATCTCATTGGAAAAACAACTGACCTGGAAAATAGATTAAAGAGAGAAAATCTAAGAATTATTGATCTCTCAGAAAGTCATTATGAAAAGAGCCTGGATAATATCTTGCAAGAAATCATGAAGGAAAACTGCCCTGAGGTCATAGATCCAGAGGGCAAAATAGTCATCACAAGAATCCACCAAGATCCCAAATAGAAAATGCCAAGGAATGCTGTTGCTAAAATCCAAAACTATCAGGTCAAGGAGAAAATACTGCAAGCAGCCAGAAAGAAACAATTCAAATATTGAGGAACTATAGTCACAATCACAAAGGATCTTACAGCTTCTACATTGAAAGATCAGAGATATTGTAATATGAAGAAGGTGATGGTGGAAAGTAAAACTCTTGAGGAGGGGATGCAAGAAGGGAGAAATAAAAACAAAACCAACTCCTAGCCCCACTCCCGTGGATGGAGAGGAAGACACAGACAGAATCATAACTTTGAATGTGAACGGGATGAATTGTCCCATAAAACAGAGGCAGATATCAGAATGAATTAAAAGCCAGAATCCTACAATATGGTGTTCCCAAGAAACACATATGAAGCAGCAGGATATACACAGGGTAAAGGTTAAAGGCTGAAGTAGAATATAGTATGCTTCAGCTGATGTAAAAAAAGCAGGGGTAGCAATCCAAACTTCAGACAAAGCAAAAGCAAAAGTAGATCTAATCAAAAGAGATAAGGAAGGAAACCATAACCTGCTAAAAGACACAACCAAAAATGAAAAAATATCATTACTGAACATATTTGCACCAACTGGTATAGCTTCCAAGTTCTTAGAGGAGAAGTTAAGGTAGTTACAGGAAGAAATAGTAGCCAAACTCAACTAGTGTAAGATTTCAACCTCCTCCTCTCTGAACTTGATAAATCTAACCTCAAAACAAATAAGAAACAAGTTGAGGAGGTGAATAGAATTCTGGAAAAAGTAGATTTCATAGATGTCTGGAGAAAAATGAATGGGGATAGAATGGACTATACCTTTTTTTAGGTGGTATATGGCACATACACAAAAATTGAGCATGTACTAGGGCATAAAAACCTAACAACAGAATGCAGAAGGACAGAGATAGTCAATGCATCCTTTTCAAATCATGATGCAACAAAAATTATATGTGATCAAGGCAAGATAGACCAAAAACTAATGGGAAACTAAATAATCTAATCCTAAAGAATGAGTGGGTCAAACACTAAATCATAGAAATAATCAATAGTTTTATTCAAGAGAAGGACAATAAGGAGACAATCTATCAAAACTTGTGGAATGCAGTGAAATTAGTTCTTAGGGGAAGTTTTATATCTCTGAATGTTTACATGAATCAAATAGAGAAAGAGATCAATGATATGGACATGCAAGTAAAAAAGTTAGAAAAGAAACAAAAATCCACAATTAAATACCAAATTACAAATATTGAAAATCAAAGAAGAGATTATTAAAATTGAAATGAAAAAACTATCAAACTAATAAAAAAACTAAGAGCTAGTTTTATGAAAAAACCCAATAAAATTTAAAAACCTTTGGTCAATTTGATTAATATAAAGAAAAAAGAAAACCAAGTTATCAGTATCAACAATGAAAAGGGTGAACTCACCTCCAATGAAGAGGAAATTAAAACAATAATTAGAAATCACATTGCCCAATTGTATGCCCAGAAATTTGATAGTCTTAGTGAAATGGATGAATATGTACTAAAAAATACAAATTGCCCAAATTAATAGAAGAGGAAGTAAAATCCTTAAATAATGCCATATCAGAAAATGAAATCGAACAAACCATCAATAAACTCCCTAGGAAAAAATTCCCAGGGTTAGATGGATTTACAAATGAATTCTAGCAAACATTTAAAAAAAACAGCATCTAATTTCAACACTGTATTGATTATTTGGGAAAATTGGTGGAATCCTACTAAATTCTTTTTATGATGTAAATATGATGCTGATACCTGAAACAGGAAGAGTCAAAACAGAGAAAGAAAATTATAGATCAATTTCCCTAATGAACATAGATTAAAAAATTTTAAATAAGATACAGCATCTTATCAAGAGAATAATACCTTTTGGTCAGATAGGATTTATATCAGGAAAGCAGGGCTGGTTAAATATTAAGAAAACTATCAGCACAATTGTTCATTTCAAAAATAAAGCTAACAGAAACCATACGATTATCTCAATAGATGCAGAAAAAGCTTTGATAAAATACAACACCTATTCCTATTGAAAACATTGGGGAACACAGGAATAAATGGAGGTTTCTTTAAAATAATAAGTAGTATCTTCCTAAAACCATCAAAAAGCATTATATGTAATGGGAATATGCTAGATTCATTTCCAGTAAGATCAGGGGTGAAGGAAGGATGTCCATAGGATGTCCATAATCACCACTGTTATTCAATTCAGTATGTTTTAGAATTGCTAGCTTTAGCAATAAGAGAAGAAAAAGAAATCAAAGGAATTAGGACAGGCAAAAAAGAATCTAAGTTATCACTCTTTGCAGACAATATGATGACCTACTTAGAGAATAAAGTAAAAAACTACTTGAAATAATAAACAACTTTTTCAAAGTTGCAGGATACCAAATAAACCCATATAAATTGCCTGAATTTCTACATCTTACTAACAAAGCCCAACAGCAAGAGATACAAAGAGAAATACAAAGAGACATCATAAAATATTTGGGAGTCTACCTGCTAAAATAAACCAAGGGACTATTTGAACACATTTATAAAACACTTTTCACACAAATAAAGTCAGATCTAAATAATTGGAAAAATATCAGTTGCTCATGGATAGGCTGAGCTAATAATTTACAAGGATAATGCTATCTAAATTAATTTATGTATTCAGTGCCATACCAATCAAACTACCAAAAATTATTTTCTAGAACTTGAAAAATAGGATCAATACTCATCTGGAAGATCACAAGTTCCAGAATATCAAGGGAATTAATGATAAGAAATGCTAGGGAAAGTGACCTAGCCATACCAGATCTTAAATTGTATTATAAAGTAGCAATCATCAAAAGCACTTGATACTGGCTAAGAAATAGAGGGTTAGATAAGTATAATAGGTTAGGTACATAAGACACAATATTCAATGATTATAGAAGTCTACTGTTTGATAAATCCAAGGACTCCCATATTCTGGGATAAGAACTCACTGTTTGACAAAAAATGTTGAGAAAACTGGAAAATAATGTGTCCAAAACTGTACATAGACCGATATCTGACTCTATACCAGAGTACAATCCAAATGACTGCATGATTTGGGTATAAAGGCTGATACTATAAACAAATCTGGGGAATAAGTAGTAGTTTATTTGTCAGATTTATGAAGAATGGATAAATTTATGACCAGATTATTGATGGAGAACATTATGAAATACAAAATGGATAATTTTGATTACATAAAATTGAAAAATTTTTACACAAAGTCAGTGCAACCAAGATTAAGAGGGAAGCAGAAGATTGAGAAAAAAGTTTTACAACTAGTGTCTAGGGTAAGGATCTCATTTCTAAAATATGTAGAGAACTGAGTTAAATTTACAAGAATACAAGTCATTCTCCAGTTGATAAATGGTCAAGGGATATGAACAAGCAGTTTTCAGAGTAATAAATTAAAGATATGTATAGTCATATGAAAAAATGCTTTAAAACATATTGATTAGAGAGATGCACATCAATAGAACTCTGAGGTACTGCATCACAACAATCAGATTGACTGACATGAAAAAAACAGGAAGATAAATGTTAGAGAAGATGTGGGAGTGTTGGAACACTAAATCACTGTTGGTGGAGCTGTGAGCTGATCCAACCTTTCTGGAGAGCAGTTTGGAACTATGTGTAAAGGGCTATAAAAATGTGCATATCCTTTGATCCAGCAATATCAATTCTAGGGCTGTATCCCAAAGAGGTTATAAAAATGGAAGAAGAACTCATATGAACAAAAATATTTATAGCAGCTGTTTTTGTGTTGTCCAAGAATTGGAAATCAAGGGAATGCCCATCAACTGGGAAATGGCTGAACAAGTTATGGTACATGAATGTAATGGAATACGATTGTGATATAATAAATGATGAACAGGTGGACTTTAGAAGCACCTGAAATGACTCATGGGGGCTAATCCTGAGTTAAATGAGCAGAATCAGAGAACATTATACATAGTAACAGCCACAGTATGTGAGGACTGGTCCTAACAAAGCAAGGACCTAAAAAATTTCCAAAGGACTATTGATGCATAATGCCATCCACATCTGGAGACAGAACTATAGCATTGGAAAACAAAATGAAGTAGACTATTTTCTATTTTGTTATTTTTTTCATGGTTTCTCTCATTTGTTTTAATTCTCCTATGCAACATGACTAATGTGAAAATGTGTTTAATAACAATGTATGTGTAGAACTCATATAATATTGCATGTTGTCATGTGGAGGAAAGGGGGAGGGAGTTGGAGAAAAATTTAAAACTTATGTAAGTGATTGTTGAAAACTGAAAGCAAATAAATTAATTACAAAAAAGAACAAATGCCCAACCTCTAATACATGTATGAGTCTGCCAAAAAAATGTTTTTGCGTGCAACTGGAAAATAAATTGTAAAGATAGTGGGGTATAGAAATCTATCTTGCCCTACAGGAAAATGGTTGTGGGGGAATGGGGCTGATAGAAGGGAGAGAAGATTGGGGAAAGGTGTGGTTTGAGTACACGATATCCTGGTGTGCAGGCAGGGAAAAGGTGGGGAGAAAATTTGGAATTCAAAATCATGTGGAAGTGAATGTTGAAAACTGAAAATTAATACATTTTATTAATAAAATAATAATAGAAAAGAAATGATGAGCAGGCCAACTTTAGAGAAAACTGGGAAGACTTATATGAACTGTTGCTGAGTGAAGTGAGCAGAATGAGAACTTTGTGCACTGTATGAGCCATATTGTGCAATGACTAACTTTGATAGATATCTTTTCTTAGCAATGCAAGGACCTAAGACAACTCCAAAGGATCTATGATGGAAAATGCTGTCCATATTCAGAAAAAGAATTATGGATTTTGAATGCATATTCAAGAACTTTATTTGCTCTCTCTGTCTCTCTCTTTGTTTCTTCTTTCTCATGGTTCTTCCCATTGGTTCTAATTTTTCTTTACAACATGACTAATGTGAAAAGAGGTTTAATATGAATATGTGTGTAGTGGCTATATCAAACTGCATCCCATGTTGGGGTGGGGGAGGAAGAGATGTGGAGAAAATTTGGAACTGAAAATCTTTTGGAAGTAAATATTGAAAACTAAAAGTAAATAAATAAATTTAAAAAAATGTAATTTCTGATTCAACCTTTTATAATGAGGCTGGACAAAAACTCACACTGTAGGTCCTGGCATAAAATCACCTCTTTCTATTCCTAGCTCACCCATCTTTTAAATTCTGGAGTTCAGTACTTGTGAGTCACATGTAGAGATCTAACATCATACCATGCAGGTCAGCTTTTCATGGAGCAAGGCTCTCCCCTTCCACTAAACTCTTTATCATCTATTCTTAGTAAATTCTCTGTCCCTACAGAGAATGCAATTGGTGCAGTGTCATTAAATGTAGTCTTATTAAAGTTAAGCAAGTGTTTATAAACTTAAAAATATTTACAGTAAGAATGAAAATTATTATGGAAAACAAATTGATGTCAAATTCCCATTCACCTTTCTTTAGGAAGAAAGAAAACCACTTCCATTTTTGTTTTTTTTCAATTAACAAGAATTTTCTCTCCCACCCAATTCTCTCATGGGGGGAAAGACACAAAACCCTTCTAACAAACACATATAGTCAAGCAAAATGTATTTCTGCATTGACCAAAAATGTTTTTCAATGAATCTGCCCCTCTGTTTTAGAAGGTCAGTAGAATGTTTCTTGACCCAGTTCAAACGACATATCTGTAGTGAAGCCATCCCAAATCCCCAGAGAAGTGTACTGTTTTTCATCTAAGTCCCTATGGATTTTGCACATCTGCTAATACTTGTCTTATCTTCAACTGTGTACTGTGTAGTTGTGCATTTAAGAGCAATGACTTCTTAAAATCTTAGCTCTCTCAGTTTTGTAGAATATGAATAGACATGTTATAACCATATTATATCTATCTCTATCACTCATTTGTCTGCCACTATCTGTCTGTCTGTCTATCTTCAAGGAAAGGAACTTGTTGACAGGCTAAAACCCCATTTCCTCTAATTTGAGTCTTTCCAGTAAAGTGCTAGATCTCAAAATGTGATTAATTAGGAAAAAAAAACCCAATAGAGAAATAAATAAATAAATGCATGAATGACTGAATGCATGAATGGGCTGGAAGTATTAAGAGAGACTGGTCTTCCAAAGAACAACAGGAGACGCTGCCCGGCTGTAGTACATGGTCAGGAATTTAGGGATCTCTTTTCTCCAGGGATGCTGAGATTTTTGCAGAATAGTTCGCTCACTGATACATATAGTGAAAGCCTGTGATATATGTCATAAACACAGTTCATTTTGAGACTCTTTATGCTAGGTTTTTTGTATTGCTCAGTCTGACTCTTCTTGTCCCTATTTAGGGTTTTTTTTGGCAAAGATAAGGCAATTGAGGCAAACAAGGTTGAGTGACTTGCTCATGGTCACACAACTAGTAAGCGTCTAAACCCTGATTTGAACTCAGGGACATATGTTTTTCTGACTCCAGGCCTGACTCTCTCTTCACTGTGCCATCTAGCTGCCCCAAAGATAAATAACATGAAATATATTGTATATATTTGTAAATGAAGTATATTGTAGTATTTAATAGAAAAATAAAGTCTACTAATGAGGCACAATGAAATGCTAGTCTCTTGGACATCTCCTGCATCACATGTAAGTTGGATAGTCAAGGATGTATTAAGGATATATATGCATATGCTATATGCACATATATAGTATATACATAATGTATACACACACATACACATATATGTAAGATTTTTATCCTAGCATGGAGGATAGACTATTGACTGGGCTTGGAATTATAAAAATCTCAGTTCAAATTTGGCTCTGCATACATACTAGCTATGTTACCTAAAGTACATTTGCTTAACATCTACATACTTTGGGCAGCTTAGCTCTCTGGGACTAACTTGCTATGAATCTTGACTCAAACATAATCTATGATCATCTAGAATATAATTGAATTAATTATTGACCAATGTCATTTATAGGCTTTTGGGGAAATCAGGGGATAACTAAGGAATACTGATCAACAAGTATTGTTATTATTAGAAATTATTGAGTGTATAGTGTCATCTCAGGTGTATTCTTTAGCTAAATATTTATTAATAAAATAGAAAGGCCCCTTCTTCCTAACAGAAGCCAAGGTCTTCTGGGTTATCTTATTATAGGGTCATAGGTTTAGAAGTCATTGACTCTAATCTTCTCATTTTACCAATATGGAAGATGAAGCATAAGTTGATTAAGGGACTTACCCAATGTCACACAGTGAGGGTCTGGAACACTATGTGAATGAAGTTCTGACAGATTCTCAGTCCAGTAGTCTCTCCACTACTCCATGAAGGTAGCAACTTCATGTTAGGAATAAGCTTCAAATTTGTACAGCTTCCCTACAATCTCATGGGAGTTTGGCTTCTGATTGTTCTTCATGTTTTCAATTTTCTTTATTGATTGGTACCTTCCCTGAATTCTGTAAAGGTACCCAGATGTCCCTTATGCTTACAAATTTTTCAGATGATCTTCTAAATCTTATACTCTAAAGCTAGTGGAGAGAAAAGTTCCTTAGAAAAGAGAATTGGCCAAATAGAAAAAGAGGTCCAAAAGCTCATAGAAGAAAATAATTCCTTCAAAATTAGAATGGAGCAAATGGAAACTAATGGAAACTAAGGACCTACTTGTGTAAAATATTTACAGCAGTTCATTTATAAGGATTAGAATTAGAAATTGAGGGAATACACTCACTTAGGAAATGGCTAAACAAGTTGTGGTATGTATGATGGAGTACTATTGTACTTTAAGAAATCATGAGCAGGATGCTCTTAGAAAAACCTTAAAAGACTTGCATGAACTGATGCAAAGTGAAATGTACTGAGTATAAAGCTACAAAAAAACTGTAAGATAATCAACTGTAAATGACTTAGTTATGCTCAATACAATGATCCATGACAACTCTGAAGGACTTAGTATGAAAAATGATATCTATCTTCAGAGAAAGAACTGATGGTGTCTGAATACACATTGAAGCATACTTTTTTAAAAATTTTATTTTCCTTGAGTTTTATTTTTTGTCTATGTTTTCTTTCACAACATGACTATTATAGGTATGTTTTGCATACTTCTTTGTTTGTAATGGTAGCCATCTCTAGGGTAGGAGGGTGAGGAAAAAGAGATAAAAAGAAAGTTGTATGATAACTTTATTATATATTTAAAATATTCATGTTTTAGATTTAAAAGAAATAGCAAGCTGTACATAATAGACTTGCAGCTTCATGTATAATTATCTTTTTTCCTATTCAATTATATTATGGAAATGCTTTTTTTATTTCCTAAGTTCAGAATAAAATAGATAAAATTTAAAAAAAAGAAAGATATCTCCTCACAACTATTGTTTAAAAATTCTGTGTACTTCATAGACTGCTGCTCAAACCTGCAATATAATTAAAAAGAAAGAAAATGTACAAATTTATACCCAATGATACAATAATCTTCATTCTGGAAAAGCTTTAAAAATCTCTACCTTTTCCAAAGTATTATTTTTAGTGTTTTGGCACTTTAGCGAATCAGCAATCTAACATTTGCTGTGACATTTTCCTCTTTTCTATTTCTCCTCAGAACAGAGACATTCTTTTTATGTGAAAAGTAATGATCCCTACACTACTGTACTCTACAGTCTACATCAGCATTGTCCTATAGACCTCGTGGTAAGAACCAGGGCCTTTTCCTCTTCTAACTTAATGCCTGTTGCCCAGTTCCCATCATTCACTTTTGTCTCTCTGCTGACCTCATTCTTGTTTAAGGAAGCCAAAAGTCTTATGCATTTCACTCAGATCCGTGGGCCTGCTGCCCTCTCCCCATTAGTCCTAACAGTTGAGGTACCATTTGCCTTACAGTTTCTCCTCATTATCCATGGGGCCTTATAATCTGCCCTTCTGGTTTGCTTCCTGGATTCTGAGTACCACCTATGTTCCATTTGCCATGAAGAAGAACCTCCCTTTATGAGTTGTCTCCCCCAATTAGAATGTGAACTCCTGGGGAACGAGTGCTGTCTAACTTAATTCTTTGTATACTCAGTACTCAGCACTGTGCTTGGCATAAAGTAAGCAATTTAAAGTTTTCTTTACTGAGACATTAAGAATTTGGTTTCCATATTCTTTTTGTTATTTTTTTTTCACCCTGAATGAGGAAGAAGGAAAGGAATAAACACTTACAAGTGCCTGCTATGTATTTTACAGACATTATTTCAACAAGCTTATGAGGTAGATGCTGTTTTGCAGCTAAGGAAACTAAGACAGATAGTGGTTAAGTGATTTGCCCAGGGTCACATTGCTAGTAAGTGTCTAAGGCAAGATTTGACCTTGGATCTTCCTAACTCCAATTCCAGTGCTAAATCTACATAATCACTTAGCTGTCCTCTGTAGACTTGAGAGGTAATATTTCAAAATTAAGAACTCGACTCCACTCTCTGAAATATGGTGCATTTCAGTTGGAATATTTTTCTGGTTAAAAGTTTCCTGTCACATTAAGACTAAGCAGTTTTCTACATTCACTAAATTAAATATATCAACTTCACACATTTACAGTGGAAGCCAATATTCTTATCTTAAAAAATCATCCTCTGCCAACAGTCAATACTTTTTTGTCCTTTTAGAGGAATATTATTGTACTGGAAAAGAAGATAGATTGTAAATTTGGACATTTGTAGTGCGTATGTGTAGCCATTTTATCTCTTTATGTGATTCATCACCACAAATACCATGAAGATTCTGTTTTGCAATTAAGGCAGTCCCATCATCAAAGAGGTGGAAAGTGGAGATCAATAGTCTGGCTAAGTTGCTGAAATGAGTGAATGGAACATAGTCAAATCAACAGGAGTAGAATTATGACCATCAATTTTGAGAACTAACAGTTTTATAGCCAAGGACTGAAAAAGGTATTCAGATGGGAGAAAACGAACAAATTAAAATTACAAAGTAGAGTTAATGGAGTATAAATTAGAATCATTGGCTCTCAAAGTTACAAGGGGACCTCATAGGTTATTTAATTGCACTCATATCCAAGTAGGAATTTTCTTTACAATATGTCTCTTTTTTCAGAATGTGTTTGACAGGGAAATCATTTTTTAAGGTAGCCTATTTGGGTACAACTCTACTTTTTAGGAAAATTTTCCATGTATCCACCTGAAACCTATCTTTTAACAATTCCTTTCCATTGCCCTTTGGGGTAGCTGGGTGACATATTGGATAGAGCACTGGGTTTGGAATTAGGAAGATTCATCTTCCAAAGTTCTCATCTGGACTCAGTCACTTATTAGCTGTGTGATCCTTGGCAAGTCACTTAACCCTATTTATCTGTTTTCTCATTTGCAAAATGAATTGGAGAAGGAAACGGCAACCCACTACAGTATCTTTGCCAAGAAAAGCCCAGATGGGGTCATGAAAAGTCAGACATGATTAAAATGATTAAACAACAACAAAAGACATTTCTCTTAATGCCATTCTTTGGGTCTAAGCATAGTTCTTGACGTACAGTAAGCTCTATGTAAATGGTTTCCCTTGCCATTCATTACATTCTATTCTATTTCATTTTAATCCATTCTCTTTCATCCTATTCCATTACCTCCCATTACATTCTGTTCTAATTTATTCCAGTCAAAACAAGGTCAGTGATTTGGCCACATGATTGCCCCTTTGATATTTGAAGACAGTTTAAATCTTTTCTTCTTCAGGTTCCATAGCCCTATTTCCTTTAATCATACATACTGATATGGTTTTGAGTCCATTCACCATCTTGGTTTACTCTTCCGGACCAGGCAATGCTCTTCTTAAAGAACACAGAGACGAGAAGTGAATACAAATATGCAGTCTAACAGAATGGAGCACGCTTGGAGCAAGTAGAGTTCTAGTCACGATAAAATTTTAGAAATTTTTCACTTAGATGAGCACCCACATGAGTGTGTATGAAACTAGTCCTTTTTACAGCTCTTAAGTCAAGTGCTTGTTTTCCCTCGGATGTAATTCAATTATATATAAGCATAGTAACATATACAAAAATTACATTTTCTTACTTTGTTGAGGGTTATTAACCTTCACAGAAAACAGGAATGGAAAATAGCATCTCCATACAGCATTTTCATTGTAACTGGTGTATTGGAATTATTTGGTATCTACAGTGTTATACAATAACAATTTTGTTTTATTTAGCCTAACCAATCAAGTATGTTCTCATTTTGAAGTAATGAATATGCTTTGTGCCAATCTGCTATGACATGGTTGTCTTTTATTTTACATACTTTAACTTTTCTACTTAAGTTCTAACTTTGGTGCTAATTTCTTTGTTGGGGACTGAACACGAGGGTCTAAGTTATAAATGAATGATTTAAATATATTTATATATTAAAATGAGAAGATAAGGTGAACAGAAAAATGTACCTTAAATAAGATGAAATAAGTTACATGTCAAAATGAAGGTAGTTTGATATTTAGGGTTAGACTGATTGAACTAGTGTATGTCTGCTAAATGAAAATACATTTTGTGTAAGTTCTAATAATAAAAGGGGCATTGATTAGTCAGATGCACAGTAGGTAGAAAGCTAGATTTATAGCAAGAAAGACTTGGGCTCAAGTGCTATTTCTGACACACAATGTGCGTCTGCCCTGGGCAAGTCATATAACTTCTTAGTGGCCCAGGTAGTCTAACATCAGAAGTTGCCGACAAAAGTTGCCCAACTCTTTTGGAAGAAGGAATTTCTTGACTAGGATTCTCTATATCAGTAAAGTCTAGCAAAAAATAAAACAGAACAAAGAACCAGTGATAACTGATTTATCTGTTCTGTTAAGGTCAATATGTCTTCATCAATGTGAGAATGTCACCAAATATTTTACAACTTTTTTATAGCTTAGTCAATAAATCTTAGTAGCTCAGTTAAAGTAGAAATGTGATAGAGTGGAAAACACACTAACTCTGAAATGAGAGACCCTGTGTTCAAATCCTACCTCAAATACATATTTGTGTGGTCATGGACAAGGCACTTAACCTCTCCAGAGCTTTGTTTTTCACTTCTGTAAAATGAGGGACTGGATAACATGGTTTCTGACGTTCCAGTTCTCTCATCCAGTTCTATGATCTAGATGATCTCAGAGACTTAGTTGCCTCAGGCTCTTGTTAGTTAAATGACTTGCCCATCATCACACAGCTATTAAGGGTCAGAGGCAGGCGTTGAACTGACACCTTCCTGGCTCCACGTCTCACATTTGATCATTCTGTGATCACTAAGACATGCTCTCTCTCCTTGGCAAACTTTTTAGCCTTTTTAGAAATAATTATTAGGCCTATATCCTTTGTTTTCTCCAAAAGGAAAGGTATAATGCTAGTCATCAATTATATAGTCAGTCATGAGATTCTTGAGTAACAAGGACAAAAATCTTGACAAATTGTTGAAGCTCATTTTCAATGTCTGAATAGTCCTTTTTTTATACTGAACTGATGAAAATTCTCCAAAAGAGAAGAAATGGAGAACAGGAAATGAGTTATAATTCATTCTCAAGTTTAAATAAAATCTCTCTTGGATCAGACAATCTCATCAAATATCTTAGAGATAAATTAGCCATAACTATGTAAAGTAATGGGTTTCAGGTTATCAAGCTTATAAGAAATGAGCTGTGAATTCTGGCATATAACTTGCATATTTTCATATCTCTTAAATGTGAAACTAGAAAACGTAAAGAGAAGGACAACTAAAATGACTAATCCAGGTGGACATAGTCTTCATTTACAAATGCCTTACAAGGGAGGCTTTAACCAAAAAGACATATATAACAAGTTTTTATTTCAATCAATGCTGTAAAGAGCAACACAATCCTCTCATCAAGTGTTCCTAGGTGCCAGTCATTTTTTATGTTTACTCACTCACACTCACACACACATCCCCTCACAAATAACGACTCTAAAATTAAAGGCTGAACTTGTTGTACCATACTAATAAGTTGGCAAAAATGACAATACATTATTACCAAGCCTGGGCAAAACAAATTCCTTAGGGAAGATAATAGAAGGTTTGGAAAAATGAATGGATAATGTGTGAAGGGTAAGAAATTTTATTTGTAACTCCAAAGTCTAGCACAATGTAGGTGCTTAATAAATGGGTATTTAATTGAATTGAATTGTTCATTTCCTTTATGGACAAGTCAATATGAAAGACTAGCTAAAAGAAATTTCTACGGGCTGAGAGACATTAAATTGTTTCCAAAACAATTTCCTTTAAAAAATGCTATCATGTACAGTTCTATTTTATCACAGTAAAGACTCAGGACTGGTTAAGAGAGGATGATTTCTGAATTAACTTTCCAGACATGGTGAAAACAAATTAATATTTTTATCCATTTTCCATCAGAGATTTGCTTGGTTTTGCCTTCATGGAACATCATGCCTCCTCCAGGATAAGTTGATCACCCAAAATCTCATCAACAAGCAGATTAACTCAGTTTTTGATACTAAACAATTTTTTGGTTGGAGGGTAGAAAAATAAGCTCTACCTAAAGTGTTTCTTTATAGGGGGTTCAAAACTTTACAAGTAATTCTCCATTTTCCACAAGTAGCTTTGCCATGTTTTCACTCCATCATGCATCATGATCCACTCTGGCCACCTTTCAGCTTCCTTTTGCGTGTTTTCTTCCCCTTTTAGATTGTAAACTCCTTTGAGGCAGGATCTGCTTTTCTTTTTCTTATTTGTATTCCTAGCTCTTAACACAGTTCTTGGCACATAGTATGTGCTTAATAAATGTTTACTGAATTTTGTTTAAAATATTTAAAGCTTTACTGTATCATATATATTATTACTAAGATATACACCTATATCTTAGTGTAGTCATCAGCTGCTTTTGTGATTTTATCATTACATCTCTGGATGAATAAGTAAATAAATGAAAACAATCAAGAGAGACTTTGGGAATATCCCCCCTTTCAAATGAGACAGTCTCTGCCATCAGGGAGCTTATATTCTCATAGGAGAAGACAGTATTTATTTAGCAAGGATCTATGTCTGAGGAAGGGAACTTTTGTCTGAGCAGTGACAGGAGGAATGAGTGGAGTTATAGAGCAGTAAACTGTTGTGCCCCATATCTGATACCTATTTTGTCAGAATACTGACTTTGCTTTAGGAAAGACATTTCCTCAGTCCTAGGATTCCTTTTGGAAAGGTGTACAGAATTATCTCCATGAGACCTCTGAGTGCTTCTCCTTTAGAACTACAAAATATGCAATTTTAGTATAACAAGAACTTTCATTTTGTGAGTCAAAGCATGTTTAAGTGATTCTTAGCGTCTGATCTTAGAATCAAGAAGATGCGTTCAGGTTCACTCTTTGGGACACGTTAGAGGTAGGACTATGGCAAGTCACTTAACCTCTCAGTAACCTAGGCAACGTTCTAAGATTATGTGTTAAATGTGAGTTGTCATTCTATGCAAGTGGATGGAGTGTAATAATAGTAATAAATCTTTTTACAAATATTATCTCATTAAATTCTCCCAACAACAGTAGCGGGTAGGCGCCATTATCATCCACACTTTACAGATGAGGAAACTGAGACTGACAGAATGCCTTGCCCAAGTTCGCGCAGTTAATTGGTGTTTGAGAATGGATTTGATCTCAGGTGCTTTTGGCTCCAGGATCATTTCTCTGTCCATTGTGCCTCCTAGTTGCCTCTCACACACATCTGTGATTCCAGATCATCCTCCCAGCTGATTATGTGAGTAGTAATAAATTGCAGAATTCTATATCAATCATTATGTAACTCATTCTGGTTTGTTTGTGCTTAGAATTCCATCTTCTCTGTGGGAATAAAAGATCTTTTTCATACATGATTCATATGTGTATACTGGTTAACTTTTTAAAAAATTGCTCTCCCTTTTTGAGGGAAATCCTAGACTAGAACTAAAAATAAGGTTGTCCCTAGGGCAGTCAGGGTGTGCATGTAGGTGATCAACCAATGAAGATGAGAAATGGGGAGTCTGCTTCCCCTACTGAGAAGACAAGTTCTATTTGTAATGAGCCAAGTATATTACTGCCTGTCTGGTTACAGAGCAGGGAAGAGTGAGTACCTTGAATTCCTGAGTCCCAGCACTATGTGACTCTAGCATCATTGGTAGATATAGATGAGGAAACTGAGATTCAGAGAGGTCAAATCACTTGCCCATGGTTATTCAACTAGTAAATGTTAGAGAGAAGGAACATTTTGCTCAAGTCTTCTTGACCTTTCATATAGAAGAAAGATTAGACTTATACTCGTTCTTGAGAATAGAATTAGGAGTCAGGGGAAGATCAGAAAGATAAATTTAAGCTTGATGTTAAGGAAACAACTTCCTAACAATTAGGACCATCACAAAATGAATGGGGTCACCTCAGGAAGAAAGGAATTGTTTTTCATTGTAGGCTTTTAAACAACTGGATTAGCACTTACCAGGAATTTAGTAGAGGGGAATCTTGTGAAATATTTGTTTGATTGGCTTACCACTGAGTTCCTTCTAGCACTAAGTAACTGATTGAAAGAGCTTTGACCAGACTGAATTGCTGTTACTTTCCAGAGTACATGTAATCATCTTGTGTAAGTATCTGATAGTAAAAGTGGGCTTGCATGCTTAGGACACCCTCCAAACTGGGAGTTTATTTCTAGTGGAAATTATTCATGTATACACATATTATTTAATAAAAAAAAATAATAATGAAAGGTATCATATCCCTGCCTCTGGTAGCGATGCCTGATTTTTTTTCTTCTTGACAGCTCAGTTCACAGTAAAAAAAAGAGAAGAAAAAGAAGCACATTTATCATTTATTTCATCCTCAACAGAAAATTTGCAAAATTAAGCCACTAGCTTTCTCATAACCTTCCAAGATACTTGGAAAATAATGATTCTGTCCTAATCTGACTTGACTGTATTTACCTAGGAACTTCTCTTTTGCAGTAATTTGTCTATAGTGCATTACTTTTAGATGAAAAAAGCCAAAGGAGACAGATGTTCTTGATAGTTCCCTATGTGGCATAACTCCTCACTTCATTTAAATGAAAATGTGTTTTTTTTAATGAAAATTTCAGCTTTATAGTGATAAATGAGGATAACCTACTGTTCTATAACATTATGATATCTATTTTTTCAGTGTCTTCCAGAAAACTTAAGAAGAACAAACAGTACAAATTACAGAGGAGAAGAAACAATGGATTTTAAGACCATGTTCACTGGAGTACCACAAATGGCTACTCCTTGTAAGGTATAAGGTTAGCCTTTTATTACAAGGTTTGAATTTGTTTTAATGTTTCTTATATACATTGTGAGTATGTTCTGTAATTGTAATTGTGTCATTTTCTCCAAACTACTTTTGCCTAGATCCACATCCATCATCTAGACATCCCCTATAGGCTGTCTTCATATTTCCCTTCTCTCTCACTTTCCCCCCAAAAGGCAGAGAAAAATCTCAGAATCTAAATATACTTATTTTGATTCTATCCTTTATCATAGCATCACCAGCCAGCTCCAATTTTTTTTATTAGAACTCTGAATAGTTAACAAATTGAACAACTTACTTGATTAGTTTAGAGTGGTATAGAAAGGAGAGAAGGGAGAAGAAACTACAGTACAGGATATATCAACGCAGAGTTTTTGCCTGAAAGAAGCCACTGACCCAAAATATAGTATTAGGTTTTTGTTTGGTTTTTCTATCATTGCTCCTATTATTTTTTTCTTTTTAGCAACAACATCCTGACTTATTTTAGGCTCAGTTCCTGTAACAAGGCTTGTCTTTTCTCTGACTGCTTGTGTCCTTCCCATTTCTCAGTCAACAATAATTGAAATCAAGAACCTGGTCTTAGCTTGAAACTGAAGAGTTTACAGAAGAAAAGTGGGGCCAAGTAAATGACTGTAATGCTCATAGTATATTAATTACACTTATTATATAGATATATAGATCATACTAACTAGTCCTGTTTTGTTCAATTTATCTTTTGCCAAAATAGTGTATCACTGCTGCTACTCCTGTGCATCAAAGCCAGCACATACTTGCTACTGCTCATAGGACGGACTTAAAAATCATTAACTTTGGGTTTTCTTCTTTTTGTGTGGGGGAGGGATGTATGTGCTTTTTTCTTTCGTTTTGGTTATGAGCTTAAGGAATATCAACAAACATGAACATTTACCTACATGGAGAATAAAAAAGGATGTATATTTTAAAATAAATTGTGTTTTTTAAAGTATATGTTAAATTTAACACAATACTGTAAATATTGTCCTGCTTGTCTGATCCCTTTCTTCTGTGTATATTTTAATATTTGATGAATGTCCTTTTCTTCCTTTCCTTTTGCCCTCTTCCCCTGACTATTCTGGCTCAAAAACAAAATCCCTCCTTTGGGGGGGGGGGTGAAGCCAAGATGGCTGAGTAGAAAGACCCACGTATGCTAGCTCCGAACCCACAGGCCATATATTTCCTGCAAGAAGAACTCCCCATGAATTCTGGAGGACTGCAAGGAGTGCAGAAACACAGTGGAAAAGATTTCCATTCCAGAGAGCCCTGGAAAGCTGACCCCAAAGGTCCATCATACTTCGGAAAGCGGAGCCCACCCCTGAGCTGCCCTGGCTGGGCAGCCAAGAGGAGCAGATCTGAGCAGGCTTCAGGGACCGGACCTCTGGCGGCCGGGAATGTCCCTCCACCCACAGGCACTACAGGTCAGTGAGAGAGATATCTGGGCTGGCCGAGGGGGGAGCGTAGCTCGGGCCCCCTCTGGAGGAAGTGGCAGAGGCAGCAGCGGCTGGGGACTCCCAGAGCAGCAGGCAGAAGTTCAGGTCTCTGCATAAAGTCCCTGAGGGAACTGAGCCTGGAAGATGGCGCTGCCCCCGCCTGCTCCATCACTGAAGGTCTCTGCATAAAGCCCCTGAGGGAACTGACCCTGGGAGGTGTCCCTGCCCCCACCCAAGCACCATAACTTAAGCTCACATTGAATAGCAGCCGTGCCTGCCACTGAAAGCCAATTTGAATCTCAGACCCCAAGCACTACCTGGGCGGATCTAGGTGGGGGTGCAGAGGAATCTCAGAAGTCAAGTAACTGGCTGGGAAAATGCCCAGAAAAAGGAAGCAAAATAAGACCATAGAGAGCTACTTTGATGGGGTGCAGATGTTCCTGCCTTTCAATTCTGATGATGAGGAAATATTCTTACCATCAGGGAAAGACGTCGAGGGTGGGGCCTCTGTATCCCAGACATCCGAGGTGGATGTCCGGTGGGCTCAGGCCATGGAAGAGCTCAAAAAGGATTTTGAAAATCAAGTTAGACAGGTGGAGGAAAAACTGGGAAGAGAAATGAGAGAGATGCAAGAAAAGCATGAAAAACGGGTCAATACCTTGGTAAAGGAGACCCAAAAAAATGCTGAAGAAAATAAAACCTTGAAAAATAGGCTCACTCAAAAGAGGTTCAAAAAGCCAATGAGGAGAAGAATGCTTTCAAAAGCAGAATTAGCCAAATGGAAAAAGAGGTTCACAAGCTCACTGAAGAAAATAATTCTCTCAAAATTAGAATGGAACAGATGGAGTCTAATGACTTTCTGAGAAACCAAGAAATCACCAAACAAAAGCAAAAGAATGAAAAAATGGAAGAGAATGTGAAATATCTCATTGGAAAAACAACTGACCTGGAGAATAGATCCAGGAGAGACAATTTAAAAATGATGGGACTACCTGAAAGCCATGATCAAAAAAAGAGCCTAGACATCATCTTCCATGAAATTATTGAGGAAAACTGCCCTGATATTCTACAACCAGAGGGCAAAATAAGTATTGAAAGAATCCATCGATCACCTCCTGAAAGAGATCCAAAAAGAGAAACTCCTAGGAACATTGTGGCCAAATTCCATAATTCCCAGGTCAAGGAAAAAATATTGCAAGCAGCTAGAAAGAAACAATTCCAGTATTGTGGAAATACAATCAGGATAACTCAAGATCTAGCAGCTTCTACAGTAAGGGATCGAAGGGCATGGAATAGGATATTCCAGAAGTCAAAGGAACTAGGACTCAAACCAAGAATCACCTACCCAGCAAAACTGAGTATAATACTCCAGGGGAAAATATGATCTTTCAATGAAACAGAGGACTTTCAAGCATTCTTGATGAAAAGACCAGAGCTGAAAAAAAAATTTGAGTTTCAAACACAAGAATGAGAAGAAACATGAAAAAGTAAACAGCAAAGAGAAGTCATAAGGGACTTACCAAAAGTGAACTGTTTACATTCCTACATGGAAAGACAATATTTGTAACTATTAAAAATTTTTCAGTATCTGGGTAGTTGGTGGGATTATACACACACATACACACACATGTACATGTGTGCACGCACACATACATACACACATGCACGCACATACAGAGACAGAGAGCACAGAGTGAATTGAATAGGATGGGACCATATCTTAAAAGAAATTAAGGTAAATGGTGAGAGAGAAATGTAGTGGCAGGAAAGAGGGTAAAATGTAATGGGGTAAATTATATCTCATTCAAGAGACAAGCAGGAGACTTTTTAGTGGAAGGAAAAAGAGGAGAGCTGAGAAAAAAAAAAAGAAGTTTACCCTCATCACATTCGACTAAAGGAAGGAATAAAATGCACACTCATTTTGGTATGAAAACCAATCTTACAATACAGGAAAGTGGGAGAGAAGGAGATAAGCAAGGAGGGGGGATGATGATAGGGAGGGCAATGGGAGGAGGGAGCAATTTGAAGTCAACACTCTTGGGGAGGGACCGGATCAAAAGACAGAATAGAAACAATGGAGGGCAGGATAGGATGGAGGGAAATACAGTTAGTCTTACACAACATGACTGTTATCGAAGTCATTTGCAAAACTACACAGGTAGGGCCTATAGTGAATTGCCTGCCTTCCCAAAGGGAATGGGTGGCGAGGGAGAGATGGGGAGAATTTGGAACTCAAAGTTTTAGGAACAACTGTTGAGTATTGTTGTTGCTAGTAGGAAATAAGAAATACAGTTAATGGGGAATAGAAAGTCATCTGGTCCTACAGGAGAAAAGAGAAGATGGGGACAAGAGAAGGGAGGGATGATAGAAGAGAGGGCAGATTGGTGATAGGGAAAATTAGAATGCTTGGTGTATTGGTGTGGGGGGAGGGGATGAAAGGGGAGAAAATTTGGAACCCAAAATTTTGTGAAAATGAATGTAAAAAGTTAAATTAAAAAAAAAAAACTTTAAAAAAAAATCCCTCCTTTGTATAAAATGAGTATAGTCAACCAAAACAAACTCATACATAGGTTGTATTTGAAAATACATGTCTCACTCTGCACCTCTAGTCTATTATATTTCTGTCAAGACTTAGAAAGTAGGGATCGTTAGTCCTCTGGGGTTATGACTGGTCATTTCATTGATCAGAATTTTTGAGTCTTTCAAAGTTGTTTTTCTCTAATTCATTGTTAATTGCCATATTAGTTGCTCTCCTGACTTTTTTCTTATCCTCGGTTGTAAATCTCCTACAATCTGACTCCAATCCACATTTCCAATCTTTTTTCACACTAATCTGATACACACACACACACACACACACACACACACACACACACACACCCCTAGCTGTACACAACTCTTCTGTGAATTTTGTTGTGTAGGTAACATTGTTTAGGTCTAGATCTCTACTTTTTAAAAAAGTACATTCTCCCTTGTAGAAGAATTATATGTGTATGTGTTGTGTCTCCCCACTGAATCTGACCCTTCATCCTTTGCCTTGTGAACTCCTTCAGGGTAAACACTATTGTTTTTCTTCTTTCTATCTCTGGCAGTAAACACAGTTTTCTATTTTATAAAATACTTTATATATGTTGGTTAAATTAAATTTTGCTTTTTTCCTTTGAACCACCCTTGTTTATGGAGAATTTTGCTATACGGTACTTGTCTATAAACACATCTACTTCACTATTACACTTATAAATTAGGTTTTTCAAGGCATAGTCTAATGCAGTACTATGGATGAATACAAAAGGAGAAAATTTTTTTGCAACTATCTTGTGTCAACATGCTTGTTTAACTTTACTGATGGTAACTAAAAGGCCTTTGAGTATATTGTTAGAATAGGGAGAGGAATGGGAATTGGGATTACACTGTTAATGGTGATCTCCCTTTGGGGCAATTCACTCTACTAATTTAGTTCAGATCCATAATCTTCTGTATGACTTATTATCTTAGAGAGTTGTCCAAAGAACACTGAGGGGTTAAGTGACCTGACTCACGTACCTATCAGTTCATACTTGAACCGAAGACTTTCAGACTTAGAAGCCTACTGTCTAAAAACTATGAAAACTATACCATGATGCCTCTCTGATGTTGCCTAGGATATGTTAAGTTGAAATGAGCAAAGATATGTCAAGGCAAAAATCAATGTACAGGTCATTCACATGATAAAAATAATCCAATTTTATCTCTCAGGATCTTACATTTTACTCAATAAATATGAAAGTTCTTCCATTATGACTTTTTAATGTTCAGACAGCAGGTGGATATAATAAAATAAATCTCTTAATAGTTATTGCTTGCCTCTGGCAATAGCCATTAGAAATTTTTATCAGGAACAGAACATATATTTTTGGTGAAAAAATTAAGGGAAAAGAATAGGAGATAGTAATTGAAGTGGTTTATTTTACTCCCCATCCAGGTGTCCATAGGAAATGCTTAATGACTACTTTTTTTCATTCATTCTGTGCCTTTCTTGTGGGAAATCAGTTACTATACTTCTACGTATGACATGAAGTATACATTAAATGGGGTAGTAGAAAGCATAATTGGGATTTATATGACTCTTTAAAGTTTACAAACCATTTTCCATCTATTATTTCATCTGATCAATATAATTCTATGAGGTATGTGGTACAGCTATTATCATCTTTATTGGTCAGATGAAGAAACTGAGGCTCAGAGTAAGTTTACTTGCTCATCATCACAGCTATTATGTGTCAAAGTTAGGACCTGAACCCAGGTTTCTTCTGACTCAGACCAGTGTGTTTTACTCTATATCATGCTATCTCTTAGCAGAACATTGAATTCATAACAAGAAGACTTTTTTTTTTTATCATGGCATTGTGACCAATTCTGAGGAAAATCATTTGACCTTTATCAGTTTCAATTTCTTCATCTATATAACTGGAGACAATACTTACATTACTTAACTCAAAGGATTATAAACTGTAAAATACTATGTTAATGACCATTATTGCTATGAACAGTTTTCCAAAGAGACCAGAGAAAAATTCAACATAAGAAATATATAGTGGAATCTCTTTGATCTCTTCTACCATTGGAGACAACTTTATCTGCTTCTAGGTACTGCTTGGTGATAGCTTTTAGAATTATGTGCTTTCTTGGATTGATTATAAGGATACAAAAAAATAGTTTCTGCCCAGAAATCCTCTGAAACAAGGGGCAAAGAATTCAGTAAAAAGGGTTAGAGAACTTCATTTTACTGATTTATGATTATATTCACAGGAAAGTTACAGAACAATGCAGAACAATTTAGAAAATAGAGTGTTTTGATTATTTAAGGGTTTTGGTGAGTGGAATAAAATGCTTGGCAGCATAGATTATCAATTTTTAAATGACCAGAATGAGACTAAAATACATTCATATGAAGACCATGAAGAACATAATTCGAACTTACTTCATTAATTCTAAAGGTAATTTAATGTGATTTAACATCCCAAGGTCAGCATCATGGGTATCTCTCAACATTTTATAGGTTTATAGAAAGAGAAAGTATATTGTATAGATACAGAGTAGATTTATAGAGATAGAAAGTATATATACATATATTATATATACTATATATACACATACATACACATACACACATGCATAGATTAAATTGGTATATGCTGACTCTGTGATAATCTTTTGATGTTGTTTTAAATCCTTGAAATAAGCTTCCTTATTTGTAATAGTTCTCTTTAATAAAAGAATACCGAATAATAAAATAATAAAAGAAAATCCACTAAAATGCTTTCTAGTTGTATAGATTCTGAATCAATGGGAGATTACTTTGTTTATTATTTTTCTCAATCTATTGCAAATATAAGTTGATCTGTTTTAGTCTCCATTACTCTATCTTTGCTTCAATTTCTGAAACAGCAATCGTTTAGAATACATTACTCTGATAAACTAATAACAAATATAAATATAATTTAAAATAGAATAACGTTTATAAGATAATGCAGGGTGTCTCAAAAGTCTTAGTTTTTTTAAAGATTAAGTACCCTAAAATGCACTAAGACTTTTGGTATACACTGTATAATAGAATATGAATATAAGTATAAAGTTATTTATGAAAATATAGATAAGTTTTACCTGCCCCAATAACTCTCTCAATGCGAATCCTTGAAGGATCTATTTCTTTTGCAAATTCATGCACAGCTAGGGATGGATCTTCATATGTATCTGGATCAATGTAGGTTTTGATTCCTGGGAAGCGCACTGTAGGAAAATAAATATTTTACTCTGGTTTAGATATTTCAATGATCATGTATGTTTAAAAACATTTAAAATGGGAGATGAACTATCAAACAAGCAATTTTTTTATTAGTAATTCAAATTTTGCCCTAGCAACCTATTATTAAAAGACATCCTATTTAGGAGTATACTTAAAGTTCACTGAGGGGATGGGTTAAAAGGGAGAAATGTTCATAGAATATTAAATTGGGCAGACAGCACCTCTTCAAAACCAAATCACATGGCCGTCATCCTTTACAAAACTCTACTATACTGCCACAGCATGGTTCAGAAGTAATATTAAGTCCTTGGCACAATTTTTGGTACATGTTTGTTTGTTCAGTTGTTTCAGGCATCTCTGATGCTTTGTATCCTCATTTGGGGCTTTCTTGGCAAAGATATTAGAGTGGTTTGTCATTTCCTTCTCCAGTGAATTAAGGTAAAGGGGATTAAGGGATTTGTCCAGGGTCAGTGGTCTGAGGCAGAATTTGAACTCAGGTCTTCCTGACTCCAGGCCTGGTGCTTGCTGACTCCAGCCACCTAGCTGCCTCTCCTGGTACATAGTAGATATTTAATAAATGTATTGCTGGATTAAAGGATATGCACAGTTTAATAGCCCTTTGGGCATAGTTCCAACCTGTTCTCCAGAATGGTTAGATGAATTAATGATTAGATTACTCCACCAATAGTGCACTAGTATCCTTATTTTTCCCCATTCCCTTCAACATTTGTCATTTTCCTTTTCTGTGATACTAGCCAATTTGATTGGTCTGAGATGGTGCCTCAGTTGTTTTCATTTGCATTTCTCTAGTCAATAATGATTTAGAGCACCTTTCATATTGATAGCCTTGATTTTTTTCACCTGAAAACTGCCATTCATGATTTTTGACCATAGGAAAAACATTTCTTAACAATTAGAACTATCTAAACATGGAATGGAATTCAAGAGATGAGTTCCCTCTAATACCAAACAAAACTAGATGATCACTTGATGAATATGTTGGAGAGGAGTTTCTTGTTCAGCTTGGATTAAGTTTGACAGTTTCTGAGAGTCCTTTCAGCTGTGAATTATGTAGTTTATACTACATGAATGTAGCTTCATACATTATGGTAAAGATAAGACAAAGGCCAGAAGAGCCAAGATATTGTCTTAGCCATCAACTACTTGATCTCCTTGAGAAGTAGAGAGAAATTCAGCAACACTTAATTCGAATATAAACCCATTTTAAAAATAAAGGTTTATTGAAAAAATAGTGTCATATATCAATACAAGGAATAACCATTAAAAGGAAAATAAGCCTTGTGAAAGTTTGATGTGAGATAAATTAAACCAAGCCATTCTGAAAGTCTTTGTAGGTGAAACTGAGAAAATAGCAAATACATTTGAAATAGAAAAATCTGTTAGCATTACAACAGTGATTTGGAGTTGTCTCGTGCACCAAGACCACAGATATGATTCCTGATCATCTGCCAGATGTCTTTTGGGTGAGGCAATGGAAAAAGTCCTGGAGTCACAAGATCTAAGCACATTTGTCTCTACCACTTACTCTTTGAAAGGGCAGGGACTTCTAGGCTACTCTTTAGTCATCTACTTGTACCATTGAGATCTTCTCCATTTGTCTCCGGTAGGAGGTTTGCTCCTTTAATTATTCTATCTCATTTTAATGATAATAATGATAATAATATCTAGTATCTATATTCTTCTTTAAGTTTTACAAAGAAAGTTACCTATGGTTATGCTATTTGAACATTTTCAATCTCTTTTCCTTCCTGTTGCCTACCAACATTCTCAGATATCTTTTATCCTTTAGTAAACATTTGCTTGACCATGCCCCTCAGGTCATTGTACTATATTTCTTCTCCTTTTCACGGATAAACTTCTAGAGAAGAAGTCAAGGGCACCCATTTTCTTACCTCATATTCATTGTTTAACTCATGAAAACTGGCTTCTGACTTTGCCAAACTACTGAAAATGCTTTCTCAAATATTAAAAGTTTCAAATACAAATGTCAATGAAATATTTTCCCCCATCTTTCTTGACCTTTCTGTAGCTTTCATCTCCTTTGGTCACCTTTCATTGTAGATATTTTCTACTCCCTTGGTTTCTGTGACACCTCTATTTCCAATTTCTTCTGGAGAAATAGAGAATTCAATAGGAAAAATAGTCTTAATCACAAGTAAGAAATTACCCAGTGATTTCAACATGATGCCAAAACTCCTTGGCAGTATAAAAGACTGTATACCTAACACCATTATTATCCTAGTGATAACATAACTATAATTCCAGAAGAATCAAAATGTTGGGTGACCCAAAGGGCTTTGGAAGGATGCAGGATTAGCCTGTCAGCTTCAACACTTTAGAAATAATGATATGTGCAAAGAAGTGGTGAGAAAGATATTACAGAGAATAAATGTGACCACAAAAAGAGATGAACAAAAATGAGAGACAGGAGGAAGAAAGCAGAAGACTTTTATCATGCTGTGTGGATCATCTATTAAGGAATTGGGTCATACCATTGAGAAGAATTACTCAGTAGGCAAGACAAGAGGAGGTGAGATTGGTTCTGTGAGTGAGAATACTCACACTGATAAAATCATACAGTCATTAAAGTATTAGAGAATAGGGGCACATGTTTTCATATACGTTTTCAGTAATCTACTTATTCTCCTTCTTGCTAGCTAACTCTCTTCTTTCAGTTCTTTCTTCTGCTTACCATACCATTGGACTAAAATTATGCAAGTCTAAGGCCAGTTATGAAACTTTCTATTCTTCCTTCAGATTAGATAGATATAAACCTAATCCAAGGCAGATGAACCATTACTTCCCAAAGAAAACTCTCCATTAGTGGAAACGTAAGAGAAAAACTTCGGAGTTTAAAGATCTTGTTTCAAATACTGCTTCTGGCTTTTAATAGTACTGTAACCTTGGGCAAATCACTCAAGTTCCATGAGCCTTAGTTTCTTTATCAATAAATTAGTTGGTCATATTAGATGGCATCTGAGATCTCTTCTAAATATACATCTATGATCTTGTAAATTTTCATTTTGGCTGTTGATTTTTATGTCTTCTTTTCTTCTGAACATGAAGACACACAGAAGTAATGGCATCTGGGTCATGGCTATATTTTTAATCTCAGCCTGAAAGTGTCAGGAGAGGAACATCAGCAACTACAACAGTGTGACCAGGAGAATGATAGGATCTGAGGATCTCAGCTGTGGGCATAGTGCTCCTGGGGCAAGAAGGTACCAAATTCTAGAAAAGCAAACGATGTTTCTGATTTCCTGAAACTTTGAGTTGGACAAGCCTAAAAGTTTATGCTTACAAAGGTAAAGACAACCTTGAAATTTATCTAGCCCAACTTTTTCATTTGACCACTGAGGAATATGATGATGTTAGAGATCATATCTAAGGCATATAGAAATTGCCTTCTTACTAATAGTATGGCAGACCCATGGCTCTTGTAGAATTCAAAAAGAGAAATCCTAGATCATGAGAGTGTGAATATGAAGGACACAGCATAGGGCACCTGATGCATTTTCAAACATAGACAGTACAGCAATTTGTTTTACTTGACTTTGCATATTTGTTATTAGGGCTTTCTTTCCCCTTTTTCTTACTATTAGAGTATATTTGTGGGATTTGGAGGCAGAATGTCTTGAACAATGTCAGTTGTGTCAAAATAAATTCTGTATTTCTGTAAGGTTTTTCTTTTTCAAGTAGATATTTTCCCATAATCCAATGTTCTTTAGAATTCATGAATAAGCAAGACGTCCTAAGAAAAATTTTGTGGGAAAAGGAGAGAAGTCCAAAATGAAGACATTATAATCTTATTTATAGCAATTTGGTTCATGATCCCTTTTAGACATATTGCAATATTTCCTTAATATCTCATATAAAATCCTTTAGATGATGAGCAACATTTTGGAAGAAAAGATAATGTATACTTTTTAAATGATCATTTTTTTATCAGATAGAACAAAAATTGCTGCCTAGAGCATGCTTTGACCAAAACATCACCATTTTTTAAAAGTTATTTATTTATTTTAGCATTCATTTAAAAAAAATTTTGAGATATGAATTTTTTCCCCTTGGCCTTATACCTACTGAGTAGGTATAAATGTGATATCTATTATACATGTGAAATCATGGAAAACATATTTCCATATTAGCCATGTAGCAAAAAAAAGCAAGAAAAAAAGTAGAGTGAAAAATTATGTTCTAATTAAACTCAGATACTATCAGTTGTTACTCTGGAGGTGCATAGCATTTATATTTCTGAGAATAGATAAGTCACTCAAGTTGATCATCTTTCAGTATTGCTGTTTTTGTGTACAGTGTTCTCTTGGTTCTACTCACTGAACTTTACATCAATTCATGTAAATCTTTCCAAGTTTTTCTGAAACCATTCTGTTCATCATTTCTTATAATACCAAAGTATTCCATCACATTCGTATACCACAACTTTTTCAGACATTTCCTAGTCAATAGCCACCCCTCAGTTTCCAATTCTTTGCCATGATAAAAAGAGCTGATAGGTCCTTTGCCTTTTTCTTTTTGGGAAATAGACCCAGTAATGTTATTTCTAGGTCAAAAGTGTGGCCAGTTTTATAGCCCTTTGGACATTGCTCCAAATTTTTTCCCAGAATGGTTGGATCAGTTGCCAACTCCACCAACAATGTATAAACATCCCCTATTTTTCCACATTCCTTCCAACATTTGTTATTTTCCTTTCTTGTGATATTACTCAATCTCAAAGTTGTTTTAATTTGCATTTCTCTAATCAACAGTTATTTAGAACTTTTGCTTTTCATATTGCTATAGATGGTTTTGATTTCTTCTGAAAATTGACAATTTACATCCTTTGTCTATTTGTCAATTGGGGAATGACTCATATTTTTATAAGTGTGACTCACTTGTCTATCCATTTTGATGAGAACCTTATTAGAGAAACATACTGTAATTTTTCCCTCAGTTTCCTGCTTTCATTCTAATTTTGACTTTGTTAGTTTTGCTTGTGCAAAACCTTTTAATTTAATGTAATAAAATTGTCCATTTTATTTCCTATGATTGTCTCTATGTCTTGTTTTGTCACAAGTTTTTTCCTCACTCATAGATTTTTACAGGCAAAATTTCCCATACATCCTTAATTTGTTTATATCACCCTTTATGTCTAAATCATGTTCTCATTTTAACCTTATCTTAGTATAAGTTATGAGGTGTTGGTCCACAATTAGATTCTATCAGAATCAGAAATTTTTTCCCTGTTTACCTTTTTATACCCCTCTTGAGACTTGTGTTTGAAGATTGAATTTTCTATTGAGCTTTGGCCTTTTCATCAGGAAGGTCTGGTAAACAGGGAAAAAAATTTGTTATTCAATATGGGCAAACTGTTACATCCACATAATGGAAGATGATACTTGTTAATCTTGAGAACTGTATATTTGTTATGTGTATGTATTTGTCCTTCCTTGCTGAAGAAGACCATGCCATCAGAGAAATAATAACCTGACTTGCACTTGACTTTGTTTTGACTGAGGAAGGGCTATGCAGGTCACCAGTCTCACTTCTCCTCCAGAGTCATCTGAATCCAGTGATACACCAGGATGACTGGAGATGACTCAGAATGAGGCAATTGGGGTTAAGTGACTTGCCAAAAGGTCACACAGCTAGTGAGGGTCAAGTGTCTGAGGTGAGATTTGAACTCAGGTCCTCCTGACTCTTGCACTGGTGTTCTATTCACTGCACCACTTAGTTGCCCCTATATTTATTATGCTATATAAAAGGAATATACATAGACAGAGGGAGTGGGTATAAAGTAAATGATGTGATGATAAAAATGTGATTTAAGGGTACAAAGGGATTGTAATAGGAAATGTGAAAAGGAAGAGGAACAAAAATATATTACAGTAGAGGGGAAAAGGGGGAAGGAGATGAGCATTGTTTGAGATTTACTCTCATCTGATTTGGTTCAAGGGAACAACAAACTCAGTTAAGTATAGGAATCTAACTAGCTCTATAGGTAGTAGGAGGGGAAGGGAGAAAGAAAAGGGATGGGAGGCTAAAAGGGAGGGAAGAAGTAGTAAGAAAAAAGGAGAGTAAAAGGGAGGGGGCCTGAAAGAAGGGAGGGAAGACTGAGGGAGGAGATGGTCAAAAATTAAAACTCTATTGTGGAGGAGAAGGGAGAACTAAAAGCATAAACGTTGGGGGAGGGATAAGAGGATCAAGGGAAAGATACAGATAGTAATCATAACTGTGAATATGAATGGGATGAAATCTCCCATAACATGGAGATGGATAGCAGAATGAATTAAAAACAATAAACCAATAATATCGTGGTCATAAGACACATGTTTGAAAAGGTAAAAGGTTGGAGCTGAATATATTGTGCTTCAACTGATGTAAAAAAGGCAGGGGTAGCAGTTCTAATCTCAGAGAAAGCAAAAGCAGAAAGAGTTCTAATCAAAAGAGATAAGGAAGGAAACTATATCTAGGTAAAAGGTAATGAAGCAATATCATCACTGAACATATATCTTTCAAGTGGTATAGCATCCAAATTCTTAGAGGAGATGTTAAGGGAGTTACAAGAAGAAATAGATAGCAAAACTATACTAGTTGGAGACCACAATCTCCCCCTCCCTGAAATTGATAAATCTAACCTCAAAATAAACAAGAGAGAAGTTAAGGAGGTAAATAAAATTCTGGATAAGGTAGATATGATAGATCTCTGGAGAAAACTGAATAGGAATAGAAAGGAATATACCTTTTCCTCAACAGTATATGGCACATATAAAAAAATTGACCATTTACTGGGGTATAAAAACCTCACAATCCAGTGCGGAAAGGCAGAGATAGTCAATGCTTCCTTCTCAGATCATAACTCAATAAAAATTATATGTAATCAAAAGCCACGGAAAGATAAAGCAAAAATTAATTGAAAACTAAATAATCTAATCCTAAACAATGAGTCGGTTGAACAACAAATCATAGAAACAATCAACAGCTTCATTCAAGAGAATGACAATAATGAGACAGACTACCAAATCTTATGGGATACTGCAAAAGCTGTTCCTAGGGGAAACTTTATATCTTAGAATGCCTACATGAATAAAATAGATAAAGAGGAGATCAGTGAATTGGGCATGCAGCTGAAAAAGCTAGAAAAAGAACGAATTGAAAATCCCCAGGTAAATATCAAATTAGAAATTCTGAAAACCAAAGGAGAGATTAATAAAATTGAAATTAAAAAAAAAAACTATTGAACTAGTAAATAAAACTAGGAGTTGGTTTTATGAAAAAAACAATAAAATTGATCAACATTTGGTCAATTTGATTAAAAAAAAGAAAGAAGAAAGCCAAATTACCAGTACCAAAAATGTAAAGAGTGAACTTACCTCCACTGAAGAAGAATTAAAGCAATAATTAGAAATTACTTTGCCCAACTGTATGCCCATAAATTCAACAATCTAAATGAGATATATGATTATTTTAAAAAAATGTAAATTGCCCAGATTAAGAGAAGAGAAAGTTGAATATGTAAATAACCCCATCTCAGAAAAAGAAATTGAAAAAGCCATCAATGAACTCCCTAGGAAAAAATTCTTCAGTATCAGATGAATTTGAAAGTGAATTCTATCAGATATTTAAAGAACACTTAATTCCAATACTATATAGACTATTTCGGAAAATTGGAGAAGAAGGAGGCCTCCCGAAATTCTTTTATTATACAAATGTGGTTCTGATACCTAAACAAGAAAGAGCCAAGATGGAGAAAGAAAATTATAGACCAATTTCTCTAAATAATACAGATGTAAAAATTTTAAACAAGATATTAGAAAAAGAATACAGCAACTTATCATGAGAATTATACATTATGATCAGATAGGATTTATACCATGAATGCAGGGCTGGTGCATTATTAGTAGAACTGTTAGCATTATTGATCATATCAACAACAAAACGAACAGGAACCACATGATTATCTCAATAAATGCAGAAAAATCTTTTGACAAAATACAACACCCATCCCTATTGAATACACTGGAGAGAACAGGAATAAATGAAACTTTCCATAAAATAATAATCAGTATCTACCTAAAATCATCAGCAAGCATTATATGCAATGGGGATAAGTTAGGTGCATTTCCAGTAAGATCAGGGGTGAAACAAAGATGTCCATTATTGCCACTGTTGATCAATATGGTACTAGAAATGTTAGCTATAGCAATAAGAGAAGAAAAAAAATTGAAGGAATTAGGACAGGTAAAGAGGAAAGTAAGTTATCACTCTTTGCAAATGATAAGATGATATGCTTAGAGAATCTCAGAGAATTAAGTAAAAAAACTACTTGAAATAATAAACAACTTTGGCAAAGTTGCAGGTTAAAACATAAACTCAGATGAATCACTTCCATTTCTATATATTACAAATGGTCAACAGCAAGAAATAGAAATAGAAATCCCATTTAAAACTACAATAGGCATTATAAAATATCTGGGAGTCTACCTGCCAAAAGAAATCCAGGGACTATATGAACAAAATTACAAAACACTTTTCACACAAATAAAGTCAGATCGAAGTAAGTGGAAAAAACATCAGTTGCTTGTGGGTAGGCCAAGCTAATATAATAAAAATGATAATTCTACCTAATTTAATTTACTTATTCAGTTCCATACCATTCAAACTTCCAGATACTTACTTTCTAGAAGTAGAAAAAATAATATCAAAATTCATCTGGAAGAATGAAAGGTCCAGAACAACAAGGGAACTAATTAAAAGAAATGCTAGGGAAGGTGGCCTAGCCCATCCAGATCCCTAATTGTATTATGAAGCAGCAATCATCAAAACCACTTGGTACTGGCTAAGAAATAGAGGGTTAGACGAATGGAATATGTTAGGTCCTTAAGACACTGTAGTCAATGAATATAGAAATTTACTCTTTGATAAACCCAAGGACCTCAGCTTCTGGGATAAGAACTTACTGTTTGTCAAAAATTGCTGGAAAAACTGAATAACAGTGTGGCAGAAACTGGGCACAGACCAATGGCTGACAAGGTACCCAAGAACGAAGTTGAGATGGATACATGATCTAGGCATAAAGACTGATACTTTAAACAAAGTAGTAGAACAAGGAGTAGTGTATTTGTCAGATTTATGGAGACTGGAGAAATTTTTGACCAAACAAGAGACAGAGAACATTATGAATTACAAAGTGGATAATTTTGATTACATTAAATTGAAAAATTTTTGCACAAACCTAATGCAACCATGATTAGGAGGGAAACAGAAAACAGGGAAAGAATTTTTGCAACTAGTATCCGTGATATGGGACTCATTTCTAAAGTATATAGAGAAATGAGTCAAATTTGCAAGAATACAAGTCATTCCCCAATTGATTAATGGCCAAAGTATATGAATAGGCAGTTTTCAGAGGAAGGAATTAAAGCTATCTATAGTCATACGAAAAAAGTGCTCTAAATCACTATTGATTAGAGAGATGCAAATCAAAACAACTCTGAAGTACCACATCACACCTATCAGATTGACTAACATGAAAAAACAGCAAGATGATAAATGATGGAGATAATGTGGGAGAGTTGGAACTCTAATTCATTATTGGTGGAGCTGTGATCTGATCCAAACATTCTGGAGAGCAATTTGGAACTATGCCCAAAGGATTATAAAGATATGCATGCTCTTCTATCCAGCAATACTACTTCTAGGACTGTATCCCAAAGAGATCATAAAAATGGGAAAGGGTCCCACATGTACCAAAATATTTATAGCAGCTCTCTTTGTGGTGGCCAATAGGTGGAAATCAAGAGGATGCCTATCAATTAAGGAACGGCTGAAGAAGTTGTGTCATATGAATGTAATGGAATACTATTGTGCTGTAAGAAATGATGAACAGGAAGACTTCAGAGAGGCCTATAAAGACTTATATGAACTGATGCTGAGTGAAAGGAGCAGAACCAGGAGAACTTTTGACACAGCAACAACGACAGTGCATGAGGAATTTTTCTGGTAGACTTAGTCCTTCATAGTAAAGCAAGGACTAAAAAATTCCCGATGTACTTTTGAAGCAAAATGCTTTCTGCATCCAGAGAGAGAAGTATGGAATTGGATCACAGAATGAAGGAGACCATTTACTTTTTTTATGTTTTGTTGTATGATTTCTCCCTTTCATTTTAATTCTTTTGTTCAACATTACTATCATAAATATGTATTTAATAGGAACATATGTGTAGAACCTCTATAAGATGGCACACCTTCTCCAAGAGGGAGTGTGGAGGTAAGGATGAAGGAGGGGGAGGGAGGGGAAAAATCTGACATAGGGAAGTGATTGTAGAACACTGAGAACATATAAAAAAATTAAAAATATATTTAAAAAGAGAGTGAAGAAAAATTGGGGAAAGAAATGAGAGTAATGCAAGAAAATTATGAAAAAAAGAGTCAACAGCTTGGAAAAAGAAAACAACTTCTTAAAAAGTAGAATTGCCCAAATGGAAGAGGAGATACAAAAATCTATTGAAGAAAGCAACTTCTTAAAGAGCAGAATTGCCCAAATGGACAAGAAAGTACAAAAGTTAAATGAGGAAAACAACTCATTAAAACTTAGAATTGGGGAAGTGGAAGCTAATAACTCTAGGAGACATGAACAATCAATCAAACAGATTCTAAAAGAATTAAAAAATAGAATAAAATGTAAAACACCTCAAGGGAAAAACAACTGACCCAGAAAATAGATCCAGGAGAGATGGTGTCAGAATGATTGGAATGCCCAAAAGCCATAGTGAAAAGGACCTGAACAGCATGTTTTACAAAATTTTCACGGAAAACTGTCCTGATTTCCTTGAACCAGAGGGCCAAAAAAAGCATTGAAAGAATCTACCAATCACTTCAGGAAAGAGATCCTAAAATAAAAACTCATTATAGCCAACTTCCAGAACATCAGCTCAAGGAAAACATACTGCAAATGGCCAGAAAGAAACAATTCAAATATTGGGGAGTCACCATCAGGATTACACAGGACTTGGCAGCTGCAACATTAAAGGAACAGAAATCATGGAACATGATATTCCAGAGATCAACCAAGAATCATTTATTCAGCAAAATTAAGCATAAAAATTCAAGGGAAAAAATGGTCATTCAGTGAAATAGGAAGATTTCAACCTTGCATAAAAAGACTAGAATTAAACCAAAAGTTTGATCACCAATATTAAGGCCTAGGAGAAGCACAAACAGGTAAATAAGGAAAAGAAAACATAAGGGATTCATTAGAGCTAAACTGTTTATATGCCTACTGGGAAGGTAATACTTGTAATACTTAAAAATTGCATCACTAATAGTACAGTTAGAAGAAATTGCATAGACATAGGGTACAGGTATTAGGTGAATTGGAGGGAATGATATAAAAATAATTAAGGAATGAGAAAGAAGAGTACAATTGGGGTAGAAGGAAGGGAGAGGTAGTATGGAATAAGTTATTTCACATGAAGTGTCACAAAAAACTATTTCAGTGGAGGGGAAGATGGAAGTGTGGGCAATAGGCATTGTTTGAACCTTAATCTCATCAGTACTGGTTCAAAGAGAGAATTAAATACACACAGTCATTTGAACATAGAAAGTTATCTTACCCAATACAGAAGTAAGAGGGTAGAAGATTAGGTAAAAGGGGGAGGAGATTGAGTCAAGGAGGGAGACTGACAGAAGGGAAGGCAGATTGGGGGAGGTGGTACACAGAAGCAAAACATTGGTGAGGGGGGCAATGATGAAAAGGGAGAGAGGAAAAATAGGAAAAAAATAGGGTGGAGGGAAATATAGAGTTAATAATTTGAACTTTGAATGTGAATAGGATGAATTCTCCTATAAAATGGTAGTGAATAGAAGAGTGGACTAAAAAACAGAATCTTACAACGTGTTGTTTACAAGAAACACACTTGACCTTACTCTCCTCAAAATTGGCTCAAAGAGGAAATAACATATACACTCAGCTGGGATATAGAAATTGATCTTAACCGATAAGGAAGGAAAAGGCTAAAGGGATACTAAAAGGGGAAGAGGAACTGATAAAAAGAGAGGTTATGTTGGAGAAGGTGGAAATCAGAAGTAAAACACTTGTGAGAAGGAAAAGGGTAGGGGGTAAGAGAAAGAGGGGGACAAATAAGTAAGAAATAGCATGGAGGTAAATACATAGTTATCATAACTAAAAATGTGAATGCGATGAATTTTTCCATCAAACAGAAGTGGATAGCAAAGTGAATTAAAAACCAGAATCCTACAATATGTTGTTTACAAGAAACACATTTGAAGCAAAAAAGATACACACAGTGTAAAGGTAAGGGGATGGAGAAGAATATATTATACTTCAGGTGAAGCAAAGAAAGCAGGGGTAGCAATCATGATCTCAGACAAAACAATAAGAAAAATGAACTAATTAAAAGAGCAAGCTTCATCTAATTTAAAGAAGGAAGCTATGTCTTGCTGAAGGTTACCATAGACAATGAAGTCATATCAGTACTAACCATGTATTCAACAAGTGCTATAGCATCTAAAATTTTGAATGAAAAATTGAAGGAGTTACAGGAGGAAATAGATAATAAAACTATACTAGTGGGGGACCTCAACTTTCCCCTTTCAGAACTAGATAAATCTAACCAAAAAATAATGAAGAAAGAAGTTAAGGATATGAATAAAATTCTGTTAAATTTGAATATGACAGATTTTTGGAAAAAATAGAAAGAGAAATGAATTTACCTTTTACTCAGTAGAACATGGTACTTATACAACAATTGACCATGTATTAGTACATAAAAACCTTACAATCAAATGCAGAAAGGCAGATATAGTATGACACATCCTTTTCAGATCATAATGCAATAAAAATTGCATTGAATAGTGCACAATGGATTAAAAGAGAGATTAAAAATTAATTGGAAATTAGATTCTCTGATCCTCAAATACAAGTGGGTCAAAGAACAAATTATAGAAACAATCAATAATTTAATTAAAGAAAAAACAATGTTACAACATACCAAAATTTATGGGATGCAGCAAAAGCAGTGAGGAGAAAATTTATATCTCTAATTGCTTACATTAGTAGACTAATGAAATGGGTTTGCAACTAAAAAAAAAAAAACTAGAAAAAAAAACCAACTTAAAAATCCTGAATTAAACACCAAATGGGAAATCCTGAAAATCAAAGTAAAGGAAATAAAAATTGAAGGTAATAAAACCATTGAACTAATAAATAAGACTATAAGCTGGTTTTATGAAAAAAATAAAATAGACAAATTAGTCAATTTGATTAAGAAAAGGAAAGAAATCAATATTACTAGTATCAAAAATGAAATTGGTGAATCATTACAAATGATGAGCAAATTATGACAACAGTTAGGAGCTATTTTGCCCAATTATGTGCCAATAAATTAGACAATATAAATAAAATGTATGAAAATATACAAAAATATAAATTACCAAGATTAACAGAAGAAGCAATAAAATACTTAATCTCATTTCAGAAAAAGAAATTGAAGAAGCCATTAATGAATTTCCTAAGAAAACATCCCCAGAACCAGATGGATCCGACAATGAGTTCTAGCAAACATTCTAAAAACAATTAATCCCAATAATATAGCAACTATGTGGAAAAACAGACAAAGAGGGAGTTCTTCCAAATTCCTTTTGTGTCACAAATATATTGCTGATACCCGAATTAGGAAGAGCCAAAACAGAGAAAGAACATTATGACCTGTTTACCTAATGAATATTGAAGCAAAAATTTTAAATAAAATACAACCAAAGGGATTTGAACAATATATCTCAAGGATCATACACTATTATCAGGTGGGATTTATACCAGGAACACAAGACTGGTTCAATATTAGGAAAACTATAAGCACAACTGACCATATCAATAACAAAATCAGCAAAAATCATATAATTATCTCAGTAGATACAGAAAAAGCATTTGACAAAATACAGCACCCATTTCTATCAGAAACACTGGTGAGTACAGGAATAAACGAAGTTTACCTTAAAATGATAAGTAATATTTATCTGAAATTATCACCAAGAAGTATCTATAATGGGGATAAGCTAGAAGTCTTCTCAAGACAATCAGGGATGAACAAGGATTCCTATTATCATCTCTATTATTTAATATTATACTAGAAATGTTAGTGATGGGAACTAGAGAATAAAAGAAACTATAAGAATTAGTGTAGGCAATGAGGAAACAAAACTATCCTTCCTTGAAGTCAATTTCTTAGAAAATCCAAAAGAATCAATTAGAAATCTACTTGAAATTATTCATAGATTTATCAAAATTGCAAGATATAAAACAAACCCACTTAAATCATCACATGTTATCCACAACATCCAGCAGCAAGAGATAGAAAGAGAAATTCTATGTATAAATACTGTAGACAGTATAAAGTACTTGGGATTCTATCTGCCAAGACAAACACAGGAATGGAATGAACACAACTATAAAGAACTTTTCATAAAAGTCAGTTTAATTGGAAAAATAATAACTGCTCATGGGCTGGCTGAGTAAAAATGACAATTTTACCTAATTTTTTTCTTTTTTAATACATACTTTATTAATTTTTCAGTTTTCAACTTATTTCCACAAGAATTTGAATTCCAAATTTTCTCCTTGTCTCTCCCCTCTCCCCACCACAGGGCAGCATGCATCACATCCACTCCTTGCTCCAGTCTGTCCTTCCTTCTATCGCCCCCCCCCCTTCCATTATCCCCTTTGCCTCTAATTTTCCATTAGGGTAAAATAGATTTCTGTACTCCAATGCTGGTATATCTTATTTTCCAGTTGCATGTAATAACAATTTTCAATGTTCAGTTGTAAAGCTTTGTATTCCATTCTTTCTTTCTCCCTTCCCACCCACCTTCGTTGAGAAAGCAAACAATTCTAAATAGGTCATACATGTGTAACCATGCAAAACAATTCCATAACAGTCATGTTGTGAAAGATTAACCACATTTCCCTCTGTCCTGTCCTGCCCTCCATTTATTACATTCTCTCCCTTGATCTGTCCCCCTACAATGGTGTTTGCTTCTGATTCTCCCTTTCCCCAATTTTCTGTTTCTTCTATAATCTTCCCTCTCCTATCCCCTGTCCTGCCTTCCCACAGGGTAAAATAGATTTTCATAACCAATTGACTGTGTGTTATTCCCTCCTTAAGTAAAATCCCATGAAAGTGAGATTTACTTATTCCTTTTCAATTCTCCCCTCTTCCCTGTCATTGTAAAAGTTCTTTCTTGCCTTTTTATGTAAGATGATTTGCTACATTCTACTTTTCCCTTTCTCTTTCTTCTAGTACATTCCACTCAACAGTAAATTTTATTTTTAGGTATTCTTCTTTCATGTTTAGTTCACCCTGTGCTCCCCATCTATGTGTGTGTGTGTGTGTGTGTGTGTGTGTGTATGTGTATACACATATATATGCATGTACACATACACATATACCTACCACACATACATGCAAATACACACCTATGTGTATATATATGTGTATACATACACACACATATATCTATCTAGTTACATATATATGTGTATACACACACACACACACACATATATATCTTACCTCTAACTACCCTAATAGTCAAAATGGTCCCATGAGTTACAAATATCATCTTTGCATGTAGGAATGTAAATAGTTCAACTTTAATGAGTTCCTTATGACTTCCATTTCCTGTTTGCCTTTTCAGGTTTCTCTTGATTCTTGTATTTGAAAATCAAATTTTCTATTCAAAGCTGGTCTTTTCAACAAGAATGCTTGGAAGTCCTTTATTCATTGAAATTCCATCCCCTACCCCCTCAATTTTGCTGGGTAGGTGATTTTTGGTTTTAATTCTAGCATCTTTCACCTCTGGAATATCATATCCCAAGCTCTTTGATCCCTTAGTGTAGAAGCTTTTAAATCCTGTGTTATCCTGATTGCATTTCCATACTACCTGAATTGTTTCTTTCTGGCTGCTTTTAATATTTTCCCTTTGACCTGGGAACTCTGGAATTTAGCTATAAAATTCTTGAGTTTTCTTTTTGGGGTCTCTTTCAGGAGGTGATTGGTGAATTTTTTTCATTTCTATTTTACCCTCTAGTTCTAAAATACCAGGGCAGATCTCTTTGATAATTTCATATTGTCTTCTATTTTTTCATTCTTTTGGTTTGTTATATAGTTTCTTGATTTCTCATAAAATCTTTAGCTCCATTCCAATTTTTAAAGAAGTATTTTCTTCATTGAACTTCTGGACATCTTTCCATTTGAGCAATTCTTCTTTATAAGACATTCTTTTCCTCATTGGCATTTTGAACCTCTTTGCTATTTGGGTTGGTCTATTTTTAAGGCATTATTTTCTTCAGTATTTTGGGGGGGTTTCCTTTAGCAAGCTGTTGATTCATTTTTCATGATTTTCTTTCACTGTTCTCATTATTCTTCCAAACTTTTCCTCTACTTTTCTTACTTCATTTTCAAAATCCTTTTTAAGCTCTTCCATGGCCTCAAACCATTTCACATTTTCTTGGAGGCTTTGGATGAAGGAGCTTTTTTCTTCGTTTGTATGCTTTGATTTTCTTTGTCTCCAAGAATGTGAGCAAATACCTTTTCACCAAGAAAGTAATCTTCTATACTCTTATTTTTTCCTATTTGGTCATTTCCCCATACAATTACTTGACTTTTAAACTCTTTGTTAAGTGAAGGGTGTATTGCCCCAAGTTTCAGGAGTTTTTATTCGTTTTTTTTCAGAGATATCTTGAGGGACCTGTAAATTCTCCTTTCCTCCAAAGTAGTATCATCAAAGGAGAGGTGTTTACTCTTATCCTGGCCTGTGCTCTGGTCTGTGAGCAAACACAAGCTCTCTTTTATGCCCTGGAGCTGTGAGTATGATGCCCTCTCCATAGCTCTTCCACCAGCTCTGCCATGCCAACTTTCCTCCTCACCTGAGGGTCACCACTCAGCACTGAGACCCAGATTAGTCCCTTGATTCCCCCAAGATCTATAGGCTGAGAGTTCCAGAAGTGGCAGCTGCTGAGGCAGCTACTGCCACTGCCCTGGGGCAGGACTGCATTGCTTTCTCACCCAGTTGAGAGAACTTTCTCACCGAGTTTTGGTGTTTGTAGGTTGAAAAATCTGAAAACCACAGCAGGTGACCATGATTCAATTCCCTGAAACCTGCTCTAGTTCTGTCTGTGCTGGTATGCCCATGGTGTGCTGGGTTGTGCTCCACTCCAAGCTTGGTGCAATAGACCCTTCCTCTCAGCCTTTCAGGTTGTCATGCTAGAAATCTATTTCACTCTGTCATTCTGCGATTTATACTCCTCTACAATTTGTTTAGAGTTATTTTTACAAGTATTTTTTTAAAATATTTATTTATTTATTTAACTTTTTACATTCGTTTTCACAAAATTTTGGGTTCCAAATTTTCTCCCCTTTTCTCCCCCCCCACCCCAATACACCAAGCAATCTAATTTTCCCTATCTCTGATCTGCCCTCTCTTCTATCATCCCTCCCTTTTCTTGTCCCCATCTTCTCTTTTCTCCTGTAGGGCCAGATGACTTTCTATTCCTCATTAACTGTATGTCTTCTTTCCTAGCAGCAACAACAATACTAAACAGTTGTTCCTAAAACTTTGAGTTCCAAATTCTTCCCATCCCTCCCGCCCCACCCATTCCCTTTGGGAAGGCAGGCAATTCAATATAGGCCATTTCTGTGTAGTTTTGCAAATGACTTCCCTGATAGTTGTGTTGTGTAAGACTAACTGAATTACCCTCCATCCTATCCTGCCCCTCATTGTTTCTCTTCTGTCTTTTGATCCTGTCCCTCCCCAAGAGTGTTGACTTCAAATTGCTCCCTCCTCCCTTTGCCCTCCCTTCCATCATCCCCCCCTGCTTATCTCCTTCTCCCCCACTTTTCTATACTGTAAGATAGGTTTTCATACCAAAATGAGTGTGCATTTTATTCCTTCCTTTAGTCAAATGTGATGAGGTTAAACTTCCTGTTTTTTTCTCAGCTCTCCTGTTTTTCCCTCCACTAAAAAGTCTCCTACTTGCCTCTTAAATGACATATAATTACCCCATTCCATTTCACCCTCTCTCCTCCCACTACATTTCTCTCTCACTATTTACCTTAATTTCTTTTAAGATATGGTCCCATCCTATTCAATTCACTCTGTGCTCTCTGTCTGTGTCTGTGCGTGCTTGGGTGTATGTGTGTGTGCATGCATGCATGTACATGTGTGTGTATGTGCATGTGTGTGTGGGTACGTCTGTGTGTGGTCCCATCAACTGCCTAGATACTGAAAAGTTTTAAGAGTTACAAATATTGTCTTTCCATGTAGGAATGTAAACAGTTCACTTTTGGTAAGTCCCTTAAGACTTCTCTTTGCTGTTTACTTTTTCATGCTTCTTCTCATTCTTGTGTTTGAAAGTCAAATTTTCTTTTCAGCTCTGGTCTTTTCATCAAGAATGTTTGAAAGTCCTCTATTTCATTGAAAGACCCGTTTTTCCCCTGAAGTGTTATACTCAGTTTTGCTGGGTAGGTGATTCTTGGTTTGAGTCCTAGTTCCTTTGACTTCTGGAATATCCTATTCCATGTCCTTCGATCCCTTAATGTAGAAGCTGCTAGATCTTGAGTTATCCTGATTTTATTTCCACAATACTGGAATTGTATCTTTCTAGCTGCTTGTAAGATTTTCTCCTTGACCTGGGAGTTCTGGAATTTGGCCACAATGTTCCTAGGAGTTTCTCTTTTTGGATCTCTTTCAGGTGGTGATCGATGGATTCTTTCAATGCTTATTTTGCCCTCTGGTTGTAGAATGTCAGGGCAGTTTTCCTCGATAATTTCATGGAAGATGATAACTAGGCTCTTTTTTTGATCATGACTTTCAGGTAGTCCCATAATTTTTAAGTTGTCTCTCCTGGATCTATTTTCCAGGTCAGTTGTTTTTCCCATGAGATATTTCACATTCTCTTCCATTTTTTCATTCTTTTGCTTTTGTTTGGTGATTTCTTGGTTTCTCAGAAAGTCATTAGCCTCCATCTGTTCCATTCTCATTTTGAGAGAACTATTTTCTTCAGTGAGCTTGTGGACCTTTTTTCCATTTGGCTAATTCTGCTTTCGAAAGCATTCTTCTCCTCGCTGGCTTTTTGAACCTCTTTTGCCAATTGAGTGAGCCTATTTTTCAAGGTGTTATTTTCTTCAGCATTTTTTTGGGTCTCTTTTACCAAGGTATTGACCCATTTTTCATACTTTTCTTGCATCTCTCTCATTTCTCTTCCCAGTTTTTCCTCCACCTGTCTAACTTGGTTTTCAACATCCTTTTTGAGCTCTTCCAAGGCCTGAGCCCACCCGACATCCCCCTGGGATGTCTGGGGTATGGAGGCCCTGCCCTCCACATCTTTCCCTGATTGCAAGAATATGTCCTCATCGTCGTCGTCAGATCCGAAAGTTGGGATCATTTGCATCTGTTCAAAATAACTCTCTATAGTCTTATTTTTCTTCCCTTTTCTAGGCATTTTCCCAGCCAGTTACTTGACTTCTGAGATTCCTGTCCACCCCCTCCTAGATCCTCCCAGCTAGTGCTTGGGGTCTGAGATTCAAATGGGCTTTCAGTGGCAGGCGTGGCTGCTATTCAATGTGAGCTTTAGTTCTGGTGCTGGGGTGGGGGCAGGGCCACCTCCCAAGCTCAGTTCCCTCAGGGGCTTTATGCAGAGACCTTCAGAAATGGAGCGGGTGGAGGCAGGGCAGTCTCCCAGGCTCAGTTCCCTCAGGGGCTTTATGCAGAGACCTTCAGAAATGGAGCGGGTGGCGCAGGGCTGTCTCCCAGGCTCAGTTCCCTCAGGGGCTTTATGCAGAGACCTTCAGAAATGGAGCGGGTGGGGCAGGGCTGTCTCCCAGGCTCAGCTCCTTCAGGTGGTTTATGCAGAGACTTTCAGTAATGAAGATCCTGCATGCTGCTGGGGGAGTCCCGGGTCGCTGCTGCAGCTGCTGCCTCCACTGCTGCCCCCGCCTCTGCCTCCACAGCTTCTTGCCCCCGCCTCTGCCGCCGCTTCCTCCCCTGGGGGCCCGAGTCACAGAGACACCCCGCTCCCCTCTCAGCCAGCCCAGGCGTGTCTCTCACTGACCTGTAGAGTCTATGGACGGAGGGACCTTCCAGGCCTCCGGAGCTTCCATCCCTGAAGCCTGCTCGGATCAGCTTCTCTGGAGCCGCAGCCAGGGCAGCGCTGGGGTGGAGTCCGCTTTCCGGGACGCGATGGACCCTGGGGATGGCTCTTCAGGGCTCTCTGGAACAGAAATCTCTTCCACTCTGTTTCTGCACCCCCTGCAGTGATCCAGAACTTCTGGGGAGCTCTTCTTACATTAAATCTATGGGCTATGGATTCAGAGCTCGCATACGTGCGTCTTTCTACTCCGCCCCCTATTTTTGCAAGTATTTAAAGGGCTTGGAGGGGGGACGCTCTAGCAGGTCCATGCTTCTACTCCACCATCTTGGCTCCACCACCCCATAGTAACTTTCAACAGACAGAGTTTTCAATTTGTTGCTCATTTTCTGAGCTTATTTCTTGACTTAACCAGGTTAAAGTATGGCTCCGATTTCAAAGTAGGGGGTACATTTTCCCAAACTTCAAGGGTTTTGTCCAACTGTTTTCAGAGATACTTCTAGGGACCTGCAAGTTTTCAGTTTTTCTAAGGTGGGATGATCTAAGGAAAGGTGTTTACTACTGTCCTGGCCTGTACTCTAGTCTATGAGTGACCACAAGCATTCTTTTCTGCTGTGGCACTCTGAGGAGGGTCTCCGCTTCACAGTGGTTGCTGGCTCTTCTATTCTAGTGCTCCTCCTCACCATGGGACTACTAATGACTATGAACCAGAATCACGTATGAAGAAAGCAACATTGTCTTGCCTTTGTTAAGAAAAAGACTCCTGTAATCTCTTTCTGATTAGGTGTTCCACCTCCTTACTCTCTGTGGGTTGAGATCTCCAGAAGCAACTGCTGTTGCAGCTGCCACTACTGATTCAGTAGCTCCCAAGAATCCTGGTTTGCTGTGATGGAGTGTGCTGCCACAGCTTGTGCTAGACTGTGCTCCACTTTCAGACTGGACTGATAGGCCTTTCCAATCGACCTTCTGAATTATATTTGGAGCCCGGTATATGGGCTGAAAAGTATGGAAACTGCCACTGCTGCCAGTGATTCAGTCACCCCAAAGCCTGCTCCAGGTTTGCTTGGGCTGGGTCTATGCTGGTGTGGCCTGTCCTAAACTGTGCTCTTCTCTCATTTTGGTGCAGTAGACTTTTCCTTCCGACCTTCTAAGTAGTCTTGGGATGCCAATTTTGTTTCATCTTTTGTGGGTTATGCTCCTCTAGAATTTGTTTAATGTCATTTTTAAAGGTATTTTGAGGAGTTTGGCAGAGAGCTTGGGTGAATCCCTGACTTTACTCTGCCATGTTGGCTCTGCCTCTGTGCCTTTTTAAAAACCTTAGCTTATGCGTAAAAGATTCTGCTCCAGGCCCTTATTTGTTTTTGGGCTTTTTATATAATTAATTATTTTTTGGTTTTCAACATTCATTTACATAAGATTTTGAATTTTAAATTTTCTCCCTCTCCCTTCCCTGCTCCCTCCCTAAGATGTTGTGCCATGTGATATAGCCTCCACTTGTACATTCATATTAAACATATTTTCACACTAATCATGATGTAAAGAAAAATTAGAACGAATGGGATCAACCACAGTAAGAATAAACAAAACAAAACCACTAAAGAAAAGGAGAGCCAATAGTATGCTTTCCTTTGCATTCATAATCCAAAGATTTTGAATGCAGATAGCATTTTCCATCATGAGTCCTTTGGAGTTGTCTTAGACCCTTGCACCTTGGGGTATAGGGTGTGTTCAAGGAGGACCAGTACCTTTGGTATGATGGCTGCCTTTCAGGGCTCTTTTCACCTTTGGTGTCCACCTGTTCTGCCTAACTCTCACCTGTGGCTCCAAGAAGCTGCAGCATGCACAGTAACCACACCCAGGCAAACCTTTTTGGAGGACTGGCCAAACCAAGTTGAGGGTAACCGAGTATTCTCAAATCCATTGGGGATTTAAGGGGGTGTCTACACCAAGCATGGGAAGACTTCATCTACTGGAATGGGCAGATGAGAACAATTTGTTCCAACAGCCATAAAGGCAGATGAAGTAGGTTATGTGGAGCACTTAGAGCTTGGTTAGAAACTGAAGACACCAAGGTCATCTACTGCATCCTGAGCCATTTCCAGCCATCTTGACTCTGTCCTGTCACTGCACTATGATGACTCAGGAGGAGAGAGTGAGGCTGATGACTTCATGTAACTCTGCCTCACTTCAATCCAATTTATGCACTAATCAAAAGACATCACATCACCCATACCATTTCACTATTATGCCTCAAAGTCGTGTGGCAACAGGCAAATGATAAAGCAGCAGGTGTGGATGCTCTGGGAGCTGTAGTCATGACCCTGCACACAGGTGGCCCAAGCCATAGGGTAGTTTCTCACTGGAAGCAGCAGTAGGACTTGGCAGGCCCCTGTGTGTCTGAGAAGCCTTAAGGATCACACTGCCCACCTCCTGGTGTGAGGAAGGGGACTAGAAAAGGTGCCCTAAACATTACCTGCTTACCTAACCCTGGCCTGATTATCGCAGCAGGCAGGGAATTCCACTATGCAGTCAAAACACAAAAAAATACCAAAACATCTGCAAAGATGATTCCATTCACCATTGGCACATGGAATGTGCACATACTGAAATCCAGTAGACCTTAAAGAAGAACTGCTTTTATTGAAAGAGAATTCAACAGGTATCACATCCAAAAAGCAGCCCTGAATGAAACAAGGTTGGCAAATGAAGACCCGCTTACTGAAGTTGGAACTGGATACACCTTTTTCTGGAGTGGGCACGGTGAAGGGGAGCACCATGAAGCTTTGCAATCAAAGCTAATCTTATCAGCAAGTGGGCATTCCTGCCAAAAGGAGTGAATGACAGGCTTATGACAATGTGATTGCCACTCACAGGAAAACTCCATGTCACCATCATCAGTGCTTATGCTCCCACTATGACAAACTCTGATGAAGTCAAACAAAAATTTTATGAAGACCTAGAGACCCTTATCATCAATGTGCCAAAAGACGACAAACTTATAATTCTGGGTGACTTTAATGCTAGAGTAGGCTTAGACCACCAGACTTAGCAGAGAGTCCTAGGGAGGAATGAAGTTGGAAACAGCAACAGCAATGGTCAATTACTGCTGAAGACTTGTGCATCACATGATCTTCTCATCACCAACATTATCTTCCACTTACCTAAATGCAATAAAACTTCATGGATGTACCCTCGCAACAAACACTGGCATCTAATAGATGATGTAATTATAAGGAGAAGAGACAGAGAAGATGTGAGAGTGACAAAGACAATGTGTGGTGCAGAGTGTTGACTGATCATAGACTTATCCTTTCCAAGCTAAATATTTGAATTCTTCAAAAGGGCTGACCACACAGCAAAATGACTACCAGAAGAATTAACGCCGACAAATTAGAGCCCTTCTCTGAATGTGAACAGCTTGCTGCTGACTTGGAAAGAAAGTTGAGCCAACATACAGTTGGCAACAGTGGAGCAGAAAAGGAGTGGGCAGCTCTCAGAGATTTGGTGTATAGCACTGCATTTGCTCATCTGGGTTAGAATGCTCGCAAACACCAAGTTTGATGAAAATGATGGGGAAATTCAGAAGCTGCTAAATGAAAAACATGAACTCCACAGGATTTACCAGTAGGATAGTTCATTCACCTCTAAGAAGGCAGCGTTTAATTCCATCAAAAGCAAAGTACAAGCAAAGCTTAGAGAGATGCAGGATTCTTGACTCAGTAAGAAGGCAGATGAAATTCAGTTTTATGCTGATGTAACAATCCAAAGCACTTTTAGATTCCCTGAAAGCTATTTATGGACCAAAATCCTAGGGTGCTTCACAACAATTCAGGGCTGATGGAGGCACATTGATTAGTTATGAGGACATGATCCTAGAGAGATAGGCTGAACACCTCCACAGTGTTCTCAACAGACCATCATTAATCAATGCTGAAGGTATTGACCATTTACCTCAGATTGAAGTCAATCCCTCCTTAGCTGAACTTCCAACCGAAGAAGAGGTTTTGAGGGCCATTAGGCTTCTTTCATGTGGCAAAGCATCTGGTGCTGATTCTATTCCAGCTCAGTTTTACAAGGTAGGGGAACCATTGCTCATACAAAAACTGACTGAAATTTTCCAGGTTATGTGGCAAGAGGAGGCTATCCCCCAGGAGTTCAAGGATGCCTCCCTTGTCCATCTCTATAAGGGTAAAGGAAATAGGTTGTCCAGCAACAGTCACAGGGGGATCTCTATCTTAGTTATTGCTAGCAAAATTCTGCTAGAGTCCTCCTTAATAGACTAATCCTTCACCTGGAAGATGGTCATACACCTGAGAGCCAGTGGGGCTTCAGAAAGGGCTGAGGAACAATTGATATGGTGTGTGCTGTCTGAGAATTCCAGGAAAAATACCAGGAGCAGAACAGAGGTCTGTATATAGCATTTGTAGATCTGACCAAAGCCTTTGACACTATTAGTCATGAGGACTTATGGAAAATTAAGTCAAAATTTGGTTGCCTGGAGAAGTTCATCAATATTGTACATCAATTTCATGATGACATGTTTCCCTGGGGTCTGGATAATGGACAAAGCTCTTGTGCCTTCCCAGTTGTCAATGAAGTGAAGCAGGGCTGTGTCCTTGCTCTCATGATTTTGAGCATGATATTTTCAGTCATGTTGACAAATGCTTTCAGTGAGGATGAACATGGCATCAAGGTCAACTACTGTACTAATGGTAAGTTTTCCAATTTGAAAAGATTACAAGCCAAGACCAAAGTGGAGGGAGTGTTGGTGCATGATTTTCTGTTTGCAGATGATTGGGCACTGAATGCAGCCTCTGAGGCTGAGATGCAACAAAGTATGGATCAATTCTCTGCTGCCTGTGCTAATTTTGGCCTAATAATTAACACCAAACAAACACAGGTGCTCCATCAGCCACCACCACACCATCTATATGTGGAACCATCAGTTACAACAAATGCAGAAGCTTTGAATGCTGTGGATAAGTTCACTTACCTTGGTAGTGCACTTTTCAGAGATGTACATATTGACAATGAGGTTGATGCATGCATTGCCAGAGGTGGCTCAGTGTTTGGGAGGCTCCAAAGAAAGGTTTGGGAGAGAAGAGGCATTAGACCAGATTGAAGGTCTACAGAGCCATTGTGCTGACCTCATTGTTATATGCTTGTGAAACATGGACAGTCTACCAGTTTCATGCCAGGAAACTGAATCGCTTTCATTTGAACTGTCTTAGGAAGATTCTGAGGATCACCTGGCATGATAAGGTCCCAGACACTGAAGTCCTTGCTTGAGCTGAACTGCCAAGAATTCAAAGTGTTCTTCAGAGAGTGCAACTCTGATGGGTTGGCCATCTTGTTCGAATGCCAAATGTATGCTTGCCAAAAAGACTACTTTATGGAGAACTTTCATGGGACAGGTGATCACATGATGACCAGAAGAAGTGATACAAGGACACTCTCAAGGTCTCTCTCAAGAAATTTGGATTTGACTGTGCAACATGGGAGATAATGGCACAGGACTGCTCAGCATGGTGTGCCCATATAAGAAAAGGTGCTGTGCTCTTTGAGCAGAGCAGAACTGAGATGGCAAAAAGTAAATGCAGCATGCACAAATTTGGGATATTCACCCCAAATATTCACACGAACCATCTGTGCCCACCTGTGGTAGAGCATTCCAAGCTCGTACTGGTCTGATCAGCCACAGTTGGACACACTGAAATTTCACTTTACAGTGGTGATATCATTTTGATCCTCTTCAAAGATGAAGGACAACCACCACCAGACCCTTGCATTCCTGAGAAGAGCTAAGTCTATGAAAGTCAGTTATTGCCCAATGTGGCTGTTGCTGTGTACAATGTTCTCCTGATTCTGCTCATTTCACTCAGCATCAGTTTATACGTCTCTCCAAGTTTTTCTGAAGTCTGCTTGTTCATCATGTGTTAAAACACAATAGAATTCCATTACATTCATATACCACAACTTGTTCAGCCATTCCCCAACTGATGGATATCCCCACAATTTCCAATTCTTTGCCACCACAAAAAGAGTTGCCCTAAATATTTTGGTATGTGTCAGTCCTTTCCCCATTTTAATGATCTTTTTAGGATACAGACCCACACCCCTATTTGTGCTCTGTGTTTTCTTTTCTGTTTCAAGTGTGATTCTTATATATTGTTGTGGTCTGGATTCCAATCCATTCTCCTATTTGCTTCTGTAATATTGGTGAGTTCATATCATTCACATTCACAGTGTCACAGTTATTATTATAAACTATTATCACTACTTCCTTCCCTCTCCCTTCCTCTCTCCTTCCTTTGTCCCCCTCTTGTACCTCCTCAAAAATCTGTTTTGCTTCTTTCCACTGACTTCACTTCTACTAGGCCACACCCCCTTTTCCTATCCCCTTCTTCTTCTCCTTCCCAGTTGGATATTAGATTTTTGTACCCAAATGAGTGTGTTTGGTATTCATTCTTTGAATCAATTCTGGTGAGAATGAAGTTTGAGTGTTGCCTGCCATCTCCTCCATTTCCCTCTTCTCTGTAAAAGCTCTTTCTTGCATGGCTCTTTTATGTGAGATAACTTTTCCCATTCTCCTCCCTTCTCCCTTCATCCAGTACTTCTCTCTTTCTTACTCCTTAATTCTTTTCTTCAAATTACCCAATCACGGTTAACTCACCCCCATGCCCTTCGTCTACCTATAGAACTTATAACTGTCAAATGAAGCTAAAGTTCTTAGGAGTTATATGTATTATCTTCCCATATAGGAATGTAAACAGTTTAAATTTATTAAATTGCTTATGACTTCATGTTTCCACTTTTATGCTTCTATTAAGTCTTGTGTTTGCATACCAAATTTTCTATTCAGCATTGGTCTTTTCATCAGGAATGTTTGAAAGTTCTCTATTTCACTAAACATCTATTTTTTCCCTGAAGGATTATACTTGCTTTTGCTGGATAAGTTATTCTTGGTTGTGATCCTAGCTTTTTTGCCTCCAGAAATATCATTTTTAAAGCCCTCTTCTCCTTTTAACATTGAAATTGATAAATTTTGTTTGATCCTGACTATGGTTCCATGATATTTGAATTGTTTCTTTCTGATTGTCAAATTTTCTCCTTAACCTGGGAACTCCAGAATTTGACTATGATATTTCTAGGAGTTTTCTTTTGGGGACTCTTTCAGATCTATGGATTCTTTTAATTTCTATTTTACTCTCCACATTTATAAGAATGGGGCAGTTTCCCTAGGTATTTTCTTGAAATATGATGTCTATGCTCTTTTTTGATCAAGACTTTCAGATAGTCCTATAATTCTTAATTTATTTCTCCTTGATGTATTTTTAGGTTAATTCTTTTCCCAAAGTGATATTTCACATTTTCATCCCCCCATTTTTTGACTTTTATTTTATTGTTTCTTGATGTCTCATGGAGTCGTTATTGCCCAATTCTAATTTTTAAGGAATGATGATCTTCAGTGAGCTTTTGTACCTCCTTTTCAATGTGGCCATTTTTCCTTTTTTTTTTTTAAAGTTTTACAGGGAATTTTTTTTTCTTTTCCCATTTTGCCAATTCTATTTTAAGTTCTTCTTTTCAATGAATTTTTGTGTCACTTTTACTATTTGAGCAATTATGAGTTTTTTTTTTCAGCTATTATTTTCTTTAGTATTTTTGTGGCTTTTTAAAAATTAAGCTGTTATTTCTCTTTCCATAGTTCCTTGTATTTTCCCAATTTATCCTTTACCTAGTTTATACATTTTTAAAAAATCTCTTTTTATTGGGCTTATGTGCAATTCACTCTTTCCTTTGAGGCTTTGCTTGTAGATTTTTTGATATTCAAGTTTTCTTCTGACTTTGTGTCTTGATCTTCCCTGTCACCATAGTAACTTTTTATAGTCAGGTTATTATTTTTTTTTGTTTTGCTTATTTTCCACCATATTTTTTTGACTTTTAACTTTATTTGAAGTTGGGCTCTGCTCCCACGATGGAGGGGGTACTGTTCTAAGCTTGAGGTAATTTTGTGCTGTTGTTTTCAAGGCTAATTCTGGGTGGTGTGTAAGTTTTTAGCGTTTCTAAAATTGTATGATCCAAGAAGGGGTGTAGGATCTGTACTTGGTCTGTGCTTTGGTTTTCTCCCAGGAAACAACCTTGCTTCCCTATGGGCACAGGTGCTAAATCTCTACTCTGCTTGGAACTGAGATCAGGGCATCTTTTCCATTGTGAGGGACCACAAGGGATTACAACCTAGAACTGTGATTAGTGCCCCCACTCTCCTGCAACCATAGATGCTAGTCTTCTTCCTCTCTTTCTTGGAACTGTGACTAATACTCCAGTTCCCCTGTGACCACAAGTGTTAATGTTCCCCCTCCCCTTGGAATTATGACCTTGAACTGTGTATGGTCAATACAATAGGGTCCTGCACCCTGTGCCAACAAAGGGGTACTTGCAATCTCTTTCTGACCAGTTGTCTGCTTCCCCCACCATATCTAGGCTGAGAACTCCGAAAGCTGTTGATGCTACTGCTGCAGTCATCCCCAATGCCTACCACTGATGCTGCCAGTGTGCTCTAGGCTGACTCCTTTCCCACTTCACAGATCTTTCCTATTGACCTCCTAAATTGACTTGGGCTGGAAAATGTCTTTCCCTCACCTTTGTTGCTTCTGCCACTCCAGAATTTGATTTTAGGCATTTTTTGAAAGTTGTTTGGAGGGCAATGCTGAGAAAGCTAAGTTGCTGGCAGTACTTTGGCATCTTGGGTCTGTCCAAATCACTCCTATTTTTATTTTTAAAAAATGAGGTGAGGGGCAAAATAAGAAAGGAGGACTATTTTTTTTTTTACAATTTCATTTGTTATATTTATATAGAACTATACCTTGAAATTTATGTACCTAGGGCAAGTAGAATTAGGATAAGGGAGAAGGTATCAGGGATGAATGGGTAGAGAATGTATGAAGTATATTTTACCATTGGGTATTTGAATAAATTTTTTTGGATACTTTAAACTTAATAAGGTTTAGATATTTGCACTTAGTTTTTCATTCATTTTTCGTAACTTTGTTATTAACATTCTTAGCATTATAAAGACTTTTTCAAATAACAAATAAAACATGTTGTTCTAACTATGAGGACTGTGTCAAATGATGTAGCTTAATTGTCAGGATAATTCCAGTTCTTCTCAGTTGCTAAAAAATTGCAAGTACCATCAATGTCTTATTTTTGAAATCCTGGTGCAAAGCCCAGGTTATGGATCTGATCTGCCATTTCCATCCTGGATGCATAGGTTGCAAGGGTTGAGTTTTCAGGAAAAACGTACTATAACCTTTTTTTTTTTTAAACTTTCTCCTAGATGATTTACTTTTATCTATGGTATCTGGCTAGGTTAGGTAGGTGGTGCACTGGATAGTGCGCTGGGTTTTGAATTAGGAAGATTCATCTTCTTGAGTTTAAATTTGACCTCAGACACTAAATTTGACCTCAGACTTGTGACTCTGGGTAAATCATTTTACCTTATTTACCTCTTTTTTGTAAAAATGAGCTTAAGAATGAAATAGAATCCAGATTTGTGAACCACAAATGGAGTTATGAAGAGCTGGACTTGACTGAAACAGTGCAACAGCACAAGTGCTATCACTGCATAATTAGGGGTATATTGTTAGGCTAGGCCTGGTACTGCTGTGAGACACATGATACCTTGATGTTCTTTTATAAAATTAAAAATTGCTTAAATAAGATAAATGAATTAATTTTTTTGCTCACAAGTCATAATGCAGACCAAATTGAGAGGGGGAAAAATGCTTTTAAGATACAGTTTTCATCATCTTGTTACTCACGTAATTATTTCTCTTTCTCTAAACACTGACTTACAGTCTTCTCCTTAACTATGCTTTGCCCCAGGCCATTTATACTACTTCTGTACAAATGTACAGTGCAAATAGGCTATTGGAACCTGTATTCTAGCTGCTATCTAGGAAACTGGTATTAAATTCTTCATTATTATAATTCTGTCATTTATTCTGAGAACTAAGGCTGAAACAGCTCTTCAATTTTCTTGTCCTCTGACATATCTCTGGCAGTCTGGTTCCAGGATTAAGTCTGCTTTAAATCTTTTTTTCTCCCTGGTCTCTAGAATCCTAATTTGGCACCTGTTTTCACTTCTTTTTTCCTTTGTAATAGACTTGAAATTCCCTTTGAAAAGAAAGGCAAATTGAATATTTGTTCCTGGCCCAGGTGATCCTTATATTTATTCTCTTTTGGTAGAAGAAGCTTGGGCAAATTCATATTCTAATTGAATAATAATGGTAGAAAACATAGGGTTCAACAGTTAAACAGATTTTTTCATGTTCTGTAATTAAATTGTGGTTAGAGAACTTCACCTTCTTGTCATTATTTCAGCCCTTTTTAGACACAGTAATTCTCACAGAGAAATTTACAAGTTAGAGGAAGGAAATGATAAAACTAATCTTCATGGTAATTATACCTTGCCTAGGAAAAGATCCTTTAAACGACTGCTTTTGCAGTCAGCATGGAGGGTTTTTTTTTTTTTTTACATATTCTATAATTAAAGAGCTGATTTTCTATTTTTTGAATGTTTTAATGAATTCTGTCAGTGTTTTATGCTGAAAATTATATTCCTTAGACAAAGTTATGAGAATTCCCTATTTTACGTTGGAAAACACATCTCTAACTAAAAGTAGCTCATATTTTAGAGGCAGTATGAGTGGTAAATAACTCAATAGAATACAGTTGACTTATATTTTTAGCGAATTCAGCCTGTCATGTTTCTCAGCATGCAGAAGTGGGAAAACTAATATCATCTAATGAGGAGCAGGTGTGAATTCACAGACCAACCTGAAAAAATGATGGAAAGTTTGAATTTGGAAGGGTGGAAAGTGAGAGAGTTTTACAAGCCCAGCTTGACTGAATGAATGCAAGTTTTAAATGAACTTGTGAGGCAGTATGGACAGAGAAGGTCATGCAAGGAAAAAGCAGCATGGAATCAGCTGACGTTACTTACAGTGTCCATTTTGTAAGTGATTTCTTCTCTTTTCTTCAGACTCCATTTTGGCCTTTATGTACCACTGGCACCTTTTGGAAGGGCAAACAGAGTTCTACTTAAAAATCCTGAAGAATTGTGCTACATAGGAATCTGAATATTAAGGTACGCCCAATTCATATTGTTCTAGGACCAGTTGAAACATAGTTTCATCCAGGTTACCCTTGTTTCAAAGCAAGAGCTGGAAATGGAGTAACATCACATTAGATTGGCAGATATGAATGAGCTGTGATTTATATCACTGAAGAATGCATTCTCAGTAATGAGATCACAGATCTCCCGGAGTGCACTCGTATCAAGAATATGCAAGGTTTTGAGTGAAAGCCCAAGTTGGCTTCAGATGACATTGAGATATTATCAAAATCGATGATGACTGAATTGAGATATAGAAATTTCACATTCCCAATTTTATCATGTTTGTATGAGTATTAGAGACCAGAGAAGTCCCCTGTAGCCAGCTACACAGATCATTCATCGCCTTTATGTTATATAATTGCTAGGTTTTGGACAGGCACCAAGAATTCATTTTAAATGATAAAAATAAATCATACCAGGCTTCAGGGTGAAATTCTAGGGAATTTAACCAACTGTTTTCCATTTGGAGGGATCAAAGTCATTGCAGTTTTCATTTCACATCTGAAACTTGATGGAAATGTGTTCTGTTTGCTCTTAGTGCATATAATCATGCTGTGAAGTACACAGGCAGGTGCTTATCTCATACCCTGCCTCTTCAATATGAATAGACTCATCAGCATCTTTAAGATATGACAGTTCATCAAATTGCTAATTCTAAACAGTGGAGCAGAAAACATCTGTAGAATACCAATTCAATCTCCTAAAGTGAAATTTCCCTTAAAGTCCTATGGCAAATTGAGTATTTATTCAAAAATTTATTGTTCTGCCTTCAAAGAGTAATTTCCAATGAACGATCCTTTATGACTGTGTTTAAGTGATATTTCCAAAAATAATTTTTTATCCTATATAACTGAAACAGTTCTATTCATAGTATGTTAGAATGCTAAGGGAGTCTCCAGTGTTCAATGCATCCACATACAGAGGGAAACAAACAGCAAAAAAAAATCTACCCCTGTACTAAACTTATGACATTGTTAAGTTTTTTCCCCAAACAGAATTCACATTATATTCTAGGAATCCTCTTGAAGTTTAGGTTTAATCATATCTTTTAAAAATTTAATGGACTGAATAAATTTGTCCCTTAATGATCACAAACTTTTCACTGTGCAAGTACAAAGCACATTCAATTAGAAATAATTTGGCCTTGATAAAACATTTTCTGTTATTTTAATTATTATTTTATTAAAATAATACTTGTCTGTGCTATTTAAAAATATTGATTTAAAGGAAACTTTGCTGGAAAACAAGGCATTTGATAGTCATGTATAATTCACTTAGTTGGATAGATGAATTTCACTGAACATTACCTCCATGAATTAATACCCCCTAACTGAATTTTTTTAATCAAAATCCATTATAAAACTTTTTATATTTCTTTTGTTGGAATTGTCCCACCCCAATTCTGACCTTTTTGTATCAACCAATCACCCTAAAGAATATATCACGCTATTATAATCGCTTATTTAAGGGAAATAACAGTAATTTTCTGGGTGATACACTATAACAAAACAAGCTAGTGGTTTGCATCAATAACACTATTCTTGGGGTAGTCCTCTTAAAGCATTCTTTTTGTGCTTTAATAAGTAGCTCTCCTAAACTGGTTACAAAATTATCATTCCTTAAACTGAAAGTCATTCTGTCTGGAATGAATAGATAAAATTTAAAATAACGGGAACATTCCAAAATGGTAATGATATTGTCATTACAATAATTAAATTATCAAATGAAATAAAATAAAGTCTGCATAATAAATAGAACACTAAATTTGATTTTAAGAGATGGGTTCAAATCCCCTCTGATACTAGCTGTGTGACCCTGGGCAACTCATTTAAATCTCTTTGTACTTCAAGGCACTCCCAAGGAATTATTTCCTCAGTCATAGATGGGGATGTGGTCTGTGTTAGTAGGAAGATTTATCTACTGTGAGGAAATTATAGATCACGTGGGTGAAAGTGAAATAGAGCACCGCATCAGAGCAGAGATGGTAGTCTCAGTATCTATTTCACATCTTGTTATCACTCAAGTGGTAGCTATCTCTACATGGTTAAGAAATTGGTTATTTTTTTCTTCAGCCATACTCTAATCATCTTAAATATCTAAACATCTTAAATAACATATTTTAAATATCAAGAATTCTGTAATGAGAATATAAGTAAATAAAAGATAAATAAAAAATAAGCAAAATATTTTGCCTTTCCTAGTATTTAAATTTATATTACCCTTCTACTATCTCTTTTCAGTTATGGCTGTACATCTTGTTAGAATGTGCTTGACTGGAAGGAGATAACGATACCTAATGGGAATGGTAAGACATTGGAACTTGGTTAAGGAACAAGGCTCTGGCTTGTGCCTAGAAAGTGTGGTTGGCCTGAAATCTGCTAATGCCAGATAATGAAAGGAATATATTTAGACCCTAGAAATCTGGTCATCAAATTTGTAGCTTGTGATCTTCTTTTACCCAATCCAACATTTTTATTGTGATAAAGATTAATAAGCTTCAAAATGCATATCAAAACTGTGTTAATTGAAAATGGAAAACTGCTAACCACTTTTCAACATAAATCACTGGGGAACAAGATACAATAATTTGACAATAGCAATAGTAGTAGTTGGCAAGCCAAGATAAAGGCACAGTTCTTCCATATTCTGTAAGTTCAAAGGATTCTTTTTTATTGTCTGGTTCAATTCATGCATGATTTTTTAAAGTTTAGAAAAAGTTCAAAAAGAACTAAAGACTAAAAGCTTGGGGATGAAAATTGACTTTTGCTTCTTACAAACTACGTGTAACTTTGGGTTTGGAAACTCAGTCTCTTTACTTGTGAAATGGAAATAAGAATATCTGGGCTTATTACCTCTTAGGATTATTATATTGATCAAATGATGTAACTATAATAATAAAACAATAGCATTTATTTTGCATCTACTATGTGCCAGAAAAAGTTTAGAAAAATGGTGATTTTCTACTAAGTGATTAGCCTATGAAGATTCATATTCAGATTCATATTCAGTACTGCCCAAATTAAAAAAAAAGTTTTCTTTCAGTACCTAAACTAACTCTATATTTTGCAGCTAACAAGCTCCCCAGGTGAAAGAGAGTTTCTAAACAAGTGATAATAATTAGATAAAAGTATTATGATATCTCCATCATGAAAAGAATAGACTTATGGAATTAGAACTGGAAAACCCCTAAGAAGTCAGGTAATGCAAACAATAATTTTGCAGATGAAGAAATTGAAATTGAGAGGCAATGTGACTTGCCCCAAATTCCTCATGAAGCAAGTGGCCGAGCTGGGATTTGAATCAGACTCTCATATTCCAATTCCATTATAGTTTCTTCTTCTGCTAACTCATTTCACCCTCAGATTTACACTTGTATTTCATTCCATGAATACTTTTAAATTTGTCTGATAATTTAAAATACGGAATGCTTTGTTTTGACATAAAAGGTGTTTTCCCTAAAACATACAAACAACCCTTCCTCACAGTTATAGCACACGCTATAACTGATTTGAAATAAATTGAGTAGAGCCACAAAAGAGCATATAGACATAACTCCCACTTAAGTATTTTCGAGCAATTGACAATTTTGCTTTTTGCTTTTATGAAACAAAATAGTGACTGAAAAATTTAAATGGTATAGTATTTAATAGATTCTAGTGAAATTTTGATACATACAGCTTTCAGAGAAATCATGTCAAGTGAACTTTGTAACTCAAAATTTAGAGAGCTGCTTGATCGTTGTGTTTTTCTAGGGATAAAATTAAAAAATCATACCTCCTTCTGTAGAGGTCTGATTCTATCAGTGCTGGGACACTTAAAAAAAAAAAGAAGATTTGGTCTTCCTATCTCCCTGCCTTAGAACTGATGGATTACTCAAGACCTGGTTCCACTCAGGTGAGCTTCGATCCACTCTGTTTTCCAATCTGGGACAGTTTGCCCTTTCTTAGGAAACATGGTACTTTCTCTTTCATTTCAATTTAAGTTTAAAGTTTTGGTACATACAATATTATTATGCTTATACTATTATTATTATCTTTCTAAATTAAAATAAACCTTTTTAATTCTCAGTGGGTAGGTTTTTGTTATTATCATTTTCAGTCTTGTCTGACTCTTTATGACCTTTTTTTTTGGCAAAGATAAGTGACACATGGTGCTTTGATACTCCTCAGACAAGGAGATAAATTCATACTTTCATATTTATAGTTTTGAGATATTCACAACTATGCAGCAGCGTCACTTCATAATTGCTGCCAACATTCTCCTTTAAACTAAATATAAGTAATTAATTATGACTGTGTGTTTCTTGCTGTAATAATGTTTTCACAAACTTGAAAACATGACCATAAATGATTAAATACTTAATTCAATAAATATATAAAGAAAACTTAAAATTAGATGTTTTGTAATTTGCTCAAATTTCTAGCATATATTAATTACCTTCCAGTGATTAAAAAGAACAAGGTGAGGATGACCAGGAGAGTGAATCCACCCACTGCTGCAGTGGCTATTACAAGAATCTGCCCCTGCTCTGCTGCTATGTCAGAAGCTGCAATAGAAACATATAAATAGATATTAAGTTCTTGTGATCCTGACTCTTTAATAACTCTGTCTTTAAATTCACAGGAAAAGTGTCACAAAAGGCAATATTTGATTTGTAACATGATGTTTTGAACATGAGATTGATCACATATTAAATAGTAAAGAAATGACATGATAACTCATAGGATAACTATGGTTCAAAAAGAACTAAAGACTAAAAGCTTGGGGATGAAAATTGACTTTTGCTTCTTACAAACTATGTGTAACTTTGGGTTAGTGAATCTTTTGGAAACTCAGTCTCTTTACCTGTGAAATGGAAATAAGAATATCTGGGCTTATTACCTCTTAGGATTATTATATTGATCAAATGATGTAACTATAACAATAAAACAATAGCATTTATTTTGCATCTACTATGTGCCAGGCTTTTAAAATATTATCTCATTTGATCCTCACAACAATCCTGGGAGGTAGGTGCTATTAATGTTCCCATTTTACAGTTGAGAAACTGAGGGAAACTAATGTTAAATGACTTACCCAAGATCATGTAGATAGTAAATGACTGAAGCTGAATTTGGATTCTAGCCTACCTGACTCTAGGTCCAGAATTCTCTTTACTTGGTCACCCAGCTTCCATATAATCAAACTATATTGCAAAATATTGCATTACAAAATAGCTGAACAGAGTATCAGAGTTAATTTGGACATGAGAAATAATTTAGTCCAAATTCTTAATTTTAAAGATGAGAAATCTGAGACTCTTACAGATTATGTGATTTATCTTATGTTGAAGAACCACCATGACTTTAACAAAGCTACTCTCCAAGTGGCAGAATCGAATGTGAGCTCAAATCTTTTGTCTTCAAATTCAGCATTTTTGCATATCTTCATGTCATTTTTTCAATGTGTATGTAAGAATATAAATCAATTAGATGGCATCATGTTATAAATAAGATAGCACAGTAGAACACTTAGGAAATGGATTCATGTATTAGACATAGAATACCGAAGCAGAATACCCAAGATTGGGGAAATAGAAACACACTTCATGAGGTAAAAACCTCATGAAATAACGTTGGACAATAGTCATAAAATGGCACTTCCATTTATTGCTCCCCCCTTCACCTCAAAACACATGTCAATTCACAACTAGTGGAGGTGATCTCAGATGTTATGCTTGATGGTCCTACAGTGGGCATTCTCACTCAATCTCGCCACAGCAGTGGCTCAACTTGAATCTTCTCCTACCCCACATGAGATATCAGACACTAATTCTCTTCAGTTATAGTAAGGAAAAGAAGAGCTAAAGGAGTGAGGAAATGAGGAAGAAAGCTGTGGGGAGTATAGGTTTAGCTAAAGGGGAAAGTCCATCTTTATTAGAAAGAAAAGGTTTAGAAACCTCTCTGGAACCACTCTTCTTCCAATAGAATGTGCTTTGGACAGAAACTTGAGTTTGGTTCCCTCATCCCCCAGTGTCGGTGCTGATCTGCTTCCTTGGTTTCTGTGCAGCAATGGAGGGGAATAGGTTCCAAAAAGAGAGGATGAAAAGTAGAGTCAAGTTATTGGGAATTCAAGAGAAAGGCTAAAAGACCCAGAGTTCAAGGGAGAAAGCATGAGTATAAATGTAGCTGGGCTACACATATTTGTTGTAAAGGGAAGACTCCTACTGGAGCTATGAGGGTACAGACCTAGTCAAAAACATTTTAAGTTTCAAAAAAGACAATTTAAAAAGAAAATAAACTAAAAATCCTCTATGAAGAAAAAGATTTCGGAGTCCCTTTTCTTTCACTGTGCAACATCTGCTTCCCCTACATCTTGTACATTTTAATGCTTTTTTGCCTCAGTATATTAATTTATTTTTAAAGAATTTTGAAATATAAAAATAGTCCATCTCTTGATGAGAATATGATTAATTGGAACTTCAGATGATTACCACAAGTAGAAAATCTAGACTAGTAAAATAAATTTGACTTAATATAACTAAAAAGCAAACAAGTTCTTTGTTGATATTAATAAAATTTAGGTGTACTAGCCTTCCAAAAAGAGAGTCACTGTGCCCCAAGGAATTATGGGATGTTTTATTTCTCACTGATTTACATGCAGAATATTTACATACTTGCAAAAATAGTGTATTTGCTAGAGAATGTCTGTAATTTATGTATTGTTTCTGAATTGTTAAAAGATCAATGAGACTTTCTGTGTAGTTTAAATATAAATAAAGACAAAGGTTATTTATGTCCAATTTTCAGTGGGAACAATTTATTACATTCTTTGCATTCCATTTTTGTGAGTATGATTTAATCGAGGTATTTTCAGGCAATCTGTTACAATATTCCATCACTCCACAAAACTGCTCAGATGAGTTAAACACATACATCTTATCCAATAAATAATGTGAGAAAGATTTTTATTAGATCTTTGAATTTTCCAATCTTCAAAATAACAGCAATATCATGGGAATTAATGTTGTCCTCCAAAATGTCACATTTTCTTAGAGGAAATTATTGAATAACAAATGTAAGAAATAGCTGTCCTGAAAATAATATTAGCTATTTGAAGATAAAGAAGCTGATATCTGAAACAAACACATTTATTTGCTTATTCATTGCTGTGATAATACAATATAGTCTGATGGAATTACAACTAAAATCTTCATATTCACAGTATACATATTTATGTAGCATGAGGCTCACCCAAACCCACTTGGTTCACAGAGCTTAAGAGAAACAAAAGATTGAGCGAATAATTGTAAAAAGAGAGACAATATACCTTCACTTATATAGCAAGTTAAATCCCATCCAAACAAATATTTATTAAATCCCTATACTGTGAAGTGCACTGTGTTCTAGGAGTGAAATGATCAGAAATACTGAATTTCACAACTGAGAAGTACCTCATAAGTCATCTAGTCCAACTCATATTTGAATAGCAGTTCTCTACAATATGTCTTAACTGGTCATCCAGCCTGCGTTTGAAGACTTCCACTGTTCCATAATAAAATGTCAGCCTGAGAATATATTGCCATTGCTACGGAGTTGACCTAGAATCAGGAAGACCTGGGTTTAATTCTTGTTTCTGACAGTTCCGCTGTCAGTTCACTTTGAGAGTGTGAACAAATTAATTAACCTCTCAATAGCCTATTCTTTAGGATTTAAGTATTTCCAAAGATGATTAGGGAAAAAGGAAAAGAACCTGTATGTTCTAACATGTTCATAGCGACTCTGTGGAGGGAAAGAACTGGAGATTGAGGATACGCTTGTCAGTTGGGTAATGGCTGAACAAATAGTGTTATCTGATTGTGATCTAAAACTACTGTGCTATTTGAAATGGTGAGCTTGATGATCCTAGAAAAACATGAAGAGACTTGCATGAAATAATGAAGAGCTGAAACGAGCAGAATCAAGGGAACAGTGTATATAGGAACAGCAATATTGTTTTAAGAACAACTTCGAGTGAATAAGTCATTTTAACTATTATCAAAACCCAAATTAAAAACAAAGGACAAATGAAGGAAGGCACTTTCTCATTGCAGAGAAGGAACTAATAAATACAAATAGAAATACACACACATACACGTGATGATTTTACAGACACACGTTTGTGTCTAATGGTATACATCTCTGGGGGAGGAGGAAAGGAAAAAGGAAAGTTTCACAATAACTTTAAAAGGAATAGAAAGTCATATGTAATAAATTTGCAGTTTCTTGTGTATTTTTTAATTACATGATATTATGGAAATGCTTCTTTTACCCCATAAATTAAAAATAAAATAAATAAAAACAAAAAAGACTAAATACAATGTTAGGGGAACTGTGTTTGAAGACAGAGGATGCTGGTTCAAGATCTGACACTCATACTGTGTGACTCTGGGCAAGTCACTTAATATCTGTGGACCTGTTTCCTAAACTGCACAATGAGGCAGTGTGATTAAATGATTTCTTATCTTGAACCTCTATATTTATGATACTAAGCAGCTTCTGATATGCACTGATGGAAGGGTTGCTCATGCTGGGAGTCTTCTATACTGAATAAATCAAAGGTCTGGCCCATTCTCTTTCCCCTTCCAACCCTAATTAAAAATTAACAGTAGACTATATCTATATCTGTGTCACAGTAGTCACCTTGCCTATACACACCAAGGAAGAATTTTCAATTTCCCTAAGTATCTATTCTATGAAGATTGCTGGTCACCTACAACTCTGCAACAGTTGACTTACCTGCGGGCACCTTCTCCCTTCCTCCCTCTTTCTAGTGATGCACTGTTACCTAGGAGCACTCCACACTGTCCTCTTCTCTGCAATGCCTTTCCCACTTATGCTATTAAAAAATCTTGCCTGTCAAGTCTCAGTCTTGGATTATTCCTACCATCATGCTCCAAAGTCACATGCTCCTGAAAGATGATATAGAAAATCATGGAGTCATGCTGCCTGGCAACAGAAACTCTTCCAACCTTTTCACCCCTCTTCAAACCTCCCATTACTCTCTTTCCCCCCATATTTTGTAGAAAAAAGTGAGGCCATTTGCTATGAGCACTGTCTTCCCTCCTTTTCTTCATCTCCTATCACTCAGATACCTTATGTTACTATCTTTTCTATCACCCACCTCACTTGATGAAGTGGCATTATTCTTTACCAGAGTTAAAACCTCTACCTGTTCAATTAACCTCATTCCATCCCACATTCTCCAACGTCCAACATGCTCTACCTCCTATCTCCTCTCCATCCCTTGCAATGTCTCCCTGTCTACTAATTTATTCCCTACTACCTCTGAACATACCCACATCTCCTCCATTCTAAAAAAGTTCTCACTTGATTTTTCCATCTTTGCTATCATGTTATATCTCTCCAGTACTTTGAAGCTAACCTTCTAAAAAAGATAAATACAATGGATTCCTCCATTTTCTCTCTCATTACTCTCTTCTTACACTCCTACAATCTGGCTCCCAACCTTATCATTTCACTGAATTGCTTTTCAAAGTTACTAATGGTCTCTTAGTTGTCAAATTCAATGGCCTTTTTTCAGTTCTCATTCCCTCTGCAGTCTAACACAGCTAGTAACCCTCTCCTCCCTGAAACTCTCCTCTCTAGTTTTTGGGGACCTAACTCTCCCCTGGCTCTTCTCTTACCTATCTGACCTCTTTTCTTAAGTACCCTCTCTTGGATTTTCATCTAAGTCACAATTGATCGTTATGGTTGTTCTCCAAGAAGCTCTCATTTTTTCTCCAACTATACTTGATGATTTCATCAGTTCCCCTGCATAGAACATTTTTCATGCAGATGATTTATCCAGCACTAACCTCTTTCCTGAGCTCCAGTCTCACATCTCAAACTGGCTGTTGGACATCCCAAAATGAATGCTTCAACATATTTAAAATTGAACTCACCTTTTTCCCCCAAACCCTTCCTTTTTTCTAAAATTCTTTATTACTATTGAGATAATCACTATTTTTCCATTCTTCCAGACTTGCAACCTACATGTCATCCATGATTTCGCACTCTCTCTTACCTCCTACATCTGATTAGTTGTCATATCCTGCCATTTTTGCCTAAGTAGTATTTCTCATATATGTTCCCATTTCTCCTCTGCCTCTGCCACCACTCTGACACAGGACTCTATCACCTCGAACCTGAAGCACTGTAACAGCTGGTTAGCTGATCTTCCTCCCTCAGTTCTCACCCTACTCCCATTCATCCTCTACTCAGTGTCAAACTAATCTTCTTAAAGTACAGGTCTCCTGCCATCCCCTAATTTAATCAACTCTACGAGCTACCTATTGCCTCCAGGATCAAATATAGAATTTTATATGTGACTTTTAAAGCCATACACAAAATGACCCCCCTTTATTTTTCCAGTCTTCTTAGACCTTGTGGTTTTATCCAGAGAGGAAATATCCTTTATCTGTACAGATCAGCAACTGCTCTGAAGCTTGCAGTCTTGGTTTCTCAGGGAAGTTGAACTGAGAGTTCAAGTGACTTACTCATGATGACAGTCAATATATGTCAGAGATAGAACTTGAACCCAAGTCATTTTGATTTAGGCTCTTTACTCATTGCACTATATTGCCTTTTATTTATAAAAATATAGACTGAAACCAATGCTTCCTTGTCCCTATGAAATGGACTGGTCTAATAAAAAAAGTAGGGTGATTGAAATATTTCTGTCATGTTGATGAAAGACTATACAACTGTGAGCTATTACTAAAGCTAATTGTTTATTTCTCAGCCACGACTGTAAATTTTTTCCAATGGCTCTTGCAGTGGAGAATAAATGATATTTTACTCTCTTATTTAAAGCCTAGAGCAAAGCTGACCACACTGAAATAATTATGAAACTCAGGATGAGAAAGAGTATTTTCTTTGAAACAAGTTTATTAATATTCCCTTCATTCTCTGACTATTATCTGGTTAGCAAAATAGAAGTATATTAAAATAATATATTTCAACATGTGCTCTATTAAAAATTAAATTAAACTTTGTGAATAGGAAATAATTGACTAAAACAGATGCATAGTGGCTAAGAGAAAAATTCTCTTTAAGTGATTTTTTTGTTTTTAAAGTAACAGCTTATATTAGAGACTCAGACAATCTATTTGTGGGCATTTTTTAAAGGAGGGCGTGAGAGAAAAAACCACTTGGCTATTTTTAGTGAAAGTTTTCTTTCTCTCATAAAGGCCCATGATTTTATTTCTCTGTAATCAAGAATATTCTTGTTTCCATTTACATTTCAAAGTAAAATCTGCTGTTTGTTTTCCATGTGCCATTTTCTATGGAATTGTGCTCCATGTTAAGCTCTTTTTAAAACTGAACATTTTTAATAGTTTCAGACAGACAATATTGGCCTCATGTTTCTGGAATGCAATGTTAGTATTTTTTTTTCAACATGTCACTGGCACATAGGTGGTCTGTGCTCTCAGTAAGGAGTTAGAGTATTTTTTTTTTTTTGGTGGCTATTAAGATGATGTTAAAAACATTGTTATTCCCACTCCACTTCCATTTCACCAGAAAAATAAACTGCTTTTTTTAAAACACCAGGTGTCATCCCAATTCTTTCCCTCTCCTTTTCCCCTATTCCTACTCCAGTTTTATATCATACAAAGTATGCCTATCACATATCTCAAGACAGAGAAGAAATGAGAAATTAAAAATTAATTTGATTTTTGCTTTTAAAATTCCATAATTAAGTATAGTCATATAGTGTAGGTTGCTATCCTTCATTGCTTCTTCAGTCCGAAGGGGCATCTTTTCTTCATCTGAACTCTCCTAGCACTTACGGTTTGTATCACTCACATAGCTTTTATGTGATGATGGCTTTGTAATATTTATTCACCTTATCTATTCAGACATAAGATATTGAGACACCATACCTATTTGGAACAGAAGCCCAAACAAGGAAGGCAACAAAATGGTCCTTTGAGAAGTTAAATGTAAGATTGTAAATATGTATACTAAATATGAAATGATTTATTCAGGAGAGAGGATGCAGACAGGCAGGCAGGCATGGCAAAGATCACGCTCCTGAGTGTTCGCTTGTGAGAAGGCCCCAGTGGAGGAGGGAAAGTTTGGGAATGACTTTGTCCCCTGCAGTGATAATGTTTATTGACTTCTTGGTCGCTATGACAGATTTAGCTTTCTGGTTCTGGAATTTGGCTTTTTGGTCTAAATAAATATTTTTCTTCTGCCTTCAATATGGAGAGTCTTTTATACTTCATGATTGAGAACTATGCAGGCATATTCATAATCACCACCAGTGCTATGAACATTGCCTTGGTGATAAAATATGTAATTTTAAAAAGCATATGTCCATCATACTCTGCTTAAGATAGAAATGTGTGTAGTACGTTTTATAAATATTTCCATCCCAAAGATTAAAAAAAAGATGTTGGTGTTTAAAGGGGTAAGTCATCCAAGAAACTCCATTTCAACACTTAGAAATGGTTGTGTAGGCACTATAGAGTGAATTGGATCCTTTCATTTCTTAGATGTTTAGTAGACAAGTTCAAGAGCTGACTAGGACTCAGAGAGTTCCAGTGACTTTTTCAAGGTCAGATAGCTGCTAAGGATCACAGGCAGGATTTTATCCCAATTCTCCCTGAATGCAAGGCCAGTCCTCAGTGCATTCAAACATACTATATCTCTTGCTTTGCACATTGTTGCTTAGTAAATAATAAGAAGCAACATGGCACAGGAGACAAAATGTTTGGAAGATCTGGGTTCATGTCTTCCTTCGTGGCCACTGCACTGGCAAGTGACATAAGTGCTCTGGGCTACTGCTTTTTTATTTATAGAATAAGGGTAATTGTACCATTGGTGTCTACCTGAAAGGCTGGTCTGATATGAGAGCGTTTGTAAATCTTAAATTATTATACAGATTCCAACTCTTGTATTTTCATTGCAGATGAGGATAGTAATATTGGTTTGCAGAATAGATTGTAGATAGAATGAATGATATTCTTAATAACACAGTAACATTTTCCTGTCCGACTGAGTAATAAGTTATGCAGTTTATTGTGTTTGTCCTTCATTGTGAAAGAAGACCATGCTATCAGAAAAATGATGATATGACTTGCACTTGACTTTGTTTTGAGTGAGGGAGGGTTGTTTGGTTTATTACAGTATTTGTAAAGACAGTTCAATACATGTTCATGCTTTGGAATTTCATACATTCTGAGTTAAAAGCAGAAAATGGCATGATTTGATAGAGAAGATTATATTAAAATTTTTCCAACTTTTATCTTTAAAAAAGTAGATTTTGAGAGATAAATATATTTGTAATTAGGAAGTTTTTAGCCACTTTTATTTTGGGTAGGGATGGAAGTCAGATTTCAAGGGACTGAGATGAAAATATGTGGAACAACATATATGGGGAATGTGGTAGAAAGCTTTAAGATGGATAAATGTTAATAGTGAGCAGTGTCTGTCTTTTCTTTTTTTTTTTCAAATAAATATTTCTTAAGTTCCATGGTAAACATTTTACAAGTGTTACCTAATTTGACCCTCACGATACTCTCAGATATAGCTATTATTATTTCCAGTTTATAGTTGAGGAAACTGAAGCAGAGGTTAGGGGACTTTCTTGGGGTCATCTAGCAAGTGAGTGTCTGAAGCTGTATTTAAATTCAGATGTTCCTTACTCCAGACACAGAACTCCATAGCAACACATAGCACAGAGTAGGCATTTAATTAATTATTTTTCATTCATTCATGGAAGCAAAGTGAATGGTTGCACAAATATTTTCTCTCTATAGAGTTATTCCCACTTGGTCTGTTAGGGGGTAAATCACGATAGGTACTTCCATTCCTTCTGAACACCAAAATTCAGTTCATTACAGTTTTAAAAAATCATTTTTAAGGGTCTATCTACTATGTGCAGAGCACCATGCTAGGTTCTAGTGGAGATACAAAGGTAGACAAGACACAGCTCTGGATCTTAAAGACTAGGCAGAAAATAAGATGTTTAGATACTTCTACTATACAAGTAACTGGAATTTAAAATAATACATAATATTTGTATTTGAGAGTGCTATAAAAGTTGTGGTATATGCACCTTTGTTATTCATCCTTCCTATGTTCTATGTTGCCTTGGCCATCATCCCTTCCCTGTAATACTGAATTTCTCCCTAGTTTACTATTCCTTCTCTTCTGCCTATAAATATGCTCAGGTACCTTGCACCCTTAAAGTAGCCTCACCATAAGCTATCAACCTGTAACTCTCCTCCCTTTCTCAGCTAAACTCCTTGAAAAAGTTCTTTACTCTCCTTGCCTTCATTTATTTTCTTCTCACTCTTTTCTAAATTCTCTGTCCTTATCAGTGGACTGAAACTGCATTTTTCCAAGTCATCAATGATCTCTTAATTGTCAAATATTTGTCAGTCCTCATCTTCTATGGTAAGCCTTTCCCAACATTTCTTAATTCTAGTACAAATGTTCCCATACTTATTTGACCTACTACCTCCTTTAAAAAATATCACTCAGCACTGACCCTTAGAAATCTTTCTTTAACTCTTTAATGACTAGATTTTTAAAAAATTTGCATCATTTCCAAAAATAAAATGTTTTTTTAAAATGATGTATCTTAAAATGAATAATTTATTGGGAATATTTCAGAGCAAGGAAAGTAATGTTTGGATCAGTGATGTTAAATTCATCTATGTGATTCGTCTTCCCTCTATCACTATTTTGCAACCCTCTCATTTCTCATCATGATGCTGCTTTATGACACTGAATCTGTCACATACGCTTTGGAAGTTACCAAAATGCTAGCTTTATAGGGTAAGTTACTTTTGTGCAACTCAGTAGAAAGGATACCCAACTTATATGAATAAACTCCAAAGTAGCGAAGGGAAGGGAGAAGCTTATGAGCAGATGCCTTGTTTGCATATGTGTATATGGCCAGTACAAGTGGTATGTTTGTGCATGCATTATATACACACATATATGTATGTATGCAGGTATATAAAACACATACATTCATACACCCATGTGTATATGTATATATGCACATATATTTACTGTATGTAAATATACACCCACATCCTATATGTACATAGAAACGTGTGTATATGTTTATATCTATCTACATGCTGTTAATGACTCAGTGAACTGATAATTTATTTTGTCCTTTGGTTGTGAATGCAACAATTGCAAATTGCAGTTTTCATTTAAAAAAACTACAGTTTTTTGGAAAAAGTTTTTGAAATGATTCTCTATTTTCTAAAAGCACAAGAGACTGTGAAATCAAGTTTGCTATGAATCATATTTTTTTACATCTGATGGTAGTGTTGCCAAATAGAGTGCTCCCTGTTTTCCTCTTTCACTTAAAACACAGTGGACGTGCATATGCATGTGGTGTTCTGATTTATGCATACACAGCTAAATCATTTAACAAGCTCAGACTGTTTGGCCAGGGATTATCTTCACTCATTTTAAATTCATCGAATTACTATTTCCCTGGGAAAAGGAAACTAAACAAAAAAACCCCAAATACCTCCTTTTGTTCATATTGCAACTGCCAATTAATCCTTCTGTGGGGCCTTCATAATGTGTTTATAACAGCAACATCTGTCCTTTCACGTACTATGTCTTCACAGCAAGATGAGATAGAAGTACGTACATCACAATGAGTATAAAAGCATGACTTTAGTATAATGGTTCATCAATGCAGTGATCATTACCTTGCATTAGTCTGATTTCGTGCAGTTTTTTCCCCCAGCTGCATATGACATTCAGCCTTTTCTTTTCTTTCTTTTCATCTTTTTTAACCTGTGATTTCACTGGTAGAAGGAACTCTCAGGTGAGGGAATTCCCTCTACCAAAGCGGGTCTCCACCTTCTCTACAACTTCTAGGCTTAGAGAAAAGAGAGCACAGGAAGGATGGATGACTTGTTACAGATCACACAACCAGCATGTCAGATGCATGACTTGAACTCTGCTTTTTCTCACTTTAATGCCAGCTCTCTATCCACTACACCATGTTTCTTCATTAGTGCTTTTAATATGCTCTCTCATTTGGTCCTTATACCTACCCAGTGACTTAGGTGCTATAATAATTCTCATTTTAAAATAGTGGTAACTGAAACTGAGGAGGGTTAACTGACTTGCCCAGAGTCACTCAGTTAGTTTGAGGCAGGATTTGAAATCAGGTCTTCTTGACTCCAAGTCCATTTTTTTATTCACTGTGCCACCTAGCTACCCCTTCCTTTTTCATGAGCAATAATAACTAATGTTTAGATAGTGCTTTAAGGTGCACAAAGCTTTTTACATAAATTATTTCTTTTTATTTTTACAACAACCCAAAAACATAAGTACTATAGGTACTATAATCTCAATGGGAAACTGAGACTAAGAGTCAGGCAATGATTACAGAGGAACCAGAATAACCTGGTTCAAACCTTGGCTCTGATACTTCCTAGCTGTGTCACTCTGGGCAATTTAACTTCTATTTACCTCAGTTGCCTTATCTGCAAAGTGTTGATGATAATGACACTTACCTCACTGAGTTATATTTCTTTCTAGCTGCCTGTAACATTTTCTCCTTGACCTGGAAACTCTGGAATCTGGCCACAATATTCCTAGGAGTTTTCCTTTTGGAATCTCTTTCAGGAGGTGATGGGTGGATTCTTTCCATTTCTATTTTTACTCTGTGGTTCTAGAATATCAGGACAGTTTTCCTTGATAATTTCTTGAAAGATGATGTCTGGGCTCTTTTTCTCATCATGACTTTCAGGTAATCCAAAAAATTTTAAATTGTCTGTCCTGGATCTGTCTTCCAGGTCAGTTGTTTTGCCAATGATATATTTCGCATTGTCTTCTATTTTTTCATTCTTTTGGTTTTATAATTTCTTGATTTTTTTCATAAAGTTGTTAGCTTCCATCTGCTCCATTTTAATTTTTAAGGAATTATTTTCTAGAGTGAGCTTTTAGTCTTCCTTTTCCATTTGACCAATTCTACTCTCTTCATTCCCTTTTTGGACCTCTTTTGCCATTTGTGTTAATCTAATTTCAAAGGTGTTATTTTCTTAAGCATTTTTTAGGTTTCCTTTAACATTCTGTTGACTCATTTTTCGTCATTTTCTTGCATCACTCTCATTGCTCTTCCCAATTTTTTCTCTGCTTTTCTTACTTGATTGTCAGTCTTTTTTGAGCTGTTCTGTGGCCTAAGACCAATTCATATTTTTCTTGGAGACTTTGGATGCAGGAGCTTTGGCTCTTCTTCTGGTTGTATATTTTGATCTTTCTCAACATAAGAAAATACCTCATTACCTATAAAGTAAGAATCTCTAGTTTGTTTCTTTTCCTCCTGTTTGCTCATTTCCCCAGCTAATTACTTGACTTTCCAGCTCTATGTTAAGTGGAGGGTGCCAGAAGCAACCTGTACTTAAACAGTGACTGCCACCACCCTAGGGCTTGGGCTGGGGTGAGGACCAGACTGTACTTCCCTCTCAGCTAGTTGAGAGAGCCTTCCCACTGGCCTTTGAAGTTGTTTCTCGGTTGAGAATTCTGGAAACTGTAGCAGCCACCAGTGGTTCAGTCCCCTGAGGACTGCTCCAGCTCTGTCCATGCTGGCATGGCCCATGCCAATCTGTGTTCTGCTACCAGGCTGATGTGATAGACCCTTCGTGTAACCTTCCATTTGTCTTGAGTTGGAAATTTGCTTCAGTCTGTCATTTTGTGGCTTCTGCTCCTCTAAAATTTGTTTAGACTCATTTTTTACAAGTTTTTTGAGGGGTTTGGAGGGAGAGCTCTAGCAGGTCTCTGTTTATGCTCTTCCCTCTTGGCTCTGCCCCCTAACTCTTTTATTAATATCTTATTTTATCTTTTCTAGAAATTCTAGTTGAGTTCATTCTCAAGACATGTTTTTCTTTGAGGCTTTTCTTGTCAGTATTTTGAAGTTATTTTCTTTTGGATTTGTGTCTTGAGTATCCCTGTCACCATAATAACTCATTATGGTGGAGGTCCTTTTCTGTTTGCTCATTCCTCCATTCTATTTACTGACTTAAGTCTTGAGGTTAAGACTGAGCTCTACTTCACTTCTTCAGGGAAATTCTAAGTTGGTTCTGTTGCTTCTTTCTTGGGGTATTAAATATTTTGTTATTTAGGATTTCAGGAACAAGCTGGGCAACTTACAAGCTTTCAATGCTCCCCAAACGGGGCAAAATATCCTACATCTGTTAGCTATTATTATTTGGTTATTTTTCCAAAGTCACACAATTCATAAGTTTCTAAATCAGAATTTGAACTCAGATCTTCATGATTGCAAATCCTAAGCTGCATTTCCTCTGCCAAGCTACCTTATTATAATAATTTTATATTAAATGAATTTTATAACTAAGTTTTCACAGTAACCCATTCAAATGCCTTCTATGGAAGTTCTGAATTCTCAAGCTTAATTTTTCCACAATCACATTTTTTTTCTTTCTATTTCCAGTACCCAGCTCAGTACCTTGCACAAAATAGGAGCCTAATAAATGATTGTTAAAAACATGTCTTTATTTCTATGTCATCTTCATATAGACACTTTAAAAATTGTTCTTATGTTTTGGTCACTTCTCTTCTCCATCTCTTTTGGCATTAACTTATGATGGATTACCAGAGGATGAAATTCAACTAAGAAAGCAGAATGGTAGAAGAGTCAGTCTCTGTCCTACATCATTTTTACAAATCATTTCTTCTAAAAGGCCTTTTTCATTCTAACATTATTCATTTCTACCCTTTACTAGATAAGTAACATCCATGTGTCATTGCTAGATATAATACAGTGCTAGGTGACACTCCCCAACTGCTGACAGTTCCATCTAAGAGAAACCACTGAACAAAATGATTCTTCTTTTTCTAGTCTTGAACTTAGTACATGGTTTCTAAGTAGGTGAGGGTGAAAGGTTGACCATGATTAAAAACTGCATCTCAGGCCTCCACAAAGAAAAATATTGGGAAGGCATTTTTTTCTTTATTCCACCCCTGAATCAGTTTCTGACAACTAAAATATGACATAAAAGCATGAAATAAAAGCCAATAAAAGTGATTTGTCTAGTCTGAGAATGTCTCTAAATCATCAGATATTATACACAGAATATATTTTTCACCAAACCAGTGTAATTTAAAATCACTGAGGATCATTTTTCTCTAGTAGAAGGCAGAATTGGAATGTCAAATATATTAACAAAAATATTTAACCAATTGATGTGCTAGCGGACATAGCTCCTTAGCCCTACCATGCACTTCCTCACTCTTACACAGGAAAAAAATATTTCTACAAACCTTAAACAAAACCACATTGTCAAAAGCATTACTGATTTCATTACTAAAACAGACAAGCCCTCCTCCCCAATCTGGCAGCTCAGGATACCCTGAAATTCTAAATTTTCATCCATGCTTTCAACTTAGTTTACTAACTGCAATAAAAGAACACTCCAGCATATACACCTTTCAAACTTGTGGCTTTGAAAAGAAAAGGAAAGTCTTAGGCATATAGTAGAAATAGTCATAGACCCAGAGTTAGACTTCAAATCCTGCTTTTGTCCCTTTTTTTTTACCTTAGGCAGATCATTCAAGTCAGTTTCTTCTCCTGTAAAGTGACTTCTAAGGTGCTGTAAAATAAGCACCCCAACATACACAGGGGGCCTGCTGACACAGTTCTTAGATCTGCATTCATAAAAGGAAAGGCAACTTTTCAGGGGCTAATAATCTCTTTAATCAAGCAGATAACGAAGATAAGATTCAAACCTAGGATGGAAAATTCAGTAGGTTTTCTGCTGCCCCACATTGCTGCTCTTTTTATTTCTTGTGTTTTATATTCTCTGTTTGCTTATCCAATTTCTCTGCTAAATTTCTCTGTTATTACTTGACATTTCTTCTTTCCTAATTTTTAATGTGTTTTTCTTTGAGAAGAAAGGTTTCTTAGAATATTATTAGTGAATTGTGAGGACCACCACAATTCATAGTATATTACAGGTACAACTTCTAGATGATACCTGTTCTAGATGAACAAAATGGTTCAAAAATCAAGCAAGATAAAAAGCAATTGACTTAACTCAGTAGTGGAAAAAATACTAGCTCTGGAGTCAAAGGATCTGAATTCAAATTTAACCTCTGATGTTTATTACATCTTCCCTGCCTCTGATTGAATTCCTCCAGGCCTTTCCAGATGCTCTGCAGATATGCCTGTCAGACTGCTTGACACCACTGGTTGACAGGCAGATATACCCCAATGAATCCTTGAGACTTGGGTTTGTTTTTTTCTCCCTCTCTCTTGTATACATCACTTAGAATGTAAGCCCCTCTCTAGCAGGAATGGTCTTGCTTCTTTTCTATCCACAGTTTTTAGCAAGGAACTTGATACATAGTTGTGGGAAACGAGGAAGTTCTGTTTCCACAGAGTTCTGTGACCTAGCATGGTCAAGTTAGAGGTCAGACACTAATGCACAGGCTCAGTGAGCTGCGTGAGGAAAAGCTTATCAGAGAGGAGAACATAAAGTCACATGGGAGATCCAAAGTTCAGAAAGCAGTATAAGAAATCCCATCTCTCTGAATGTGTTGTAGTATTCCTGTAACCTTACTGGAGAGGTTACCTGTTCATTCAAGGGGAACAGATGTAAAGATTAATAAAAGCTTTCCTGATTTCACAACAGGTGTTGTTCTTTGCCTAAGGGGAGCATATTTCTCACTGTTGGGGCCTTGTTAGACAGGCTCACTTCTAACATAGTGAATACATAAATTATTTTTGATTCATTCATTTGCTCACAAGGCAGTCCTGTGTATTTTTTAGAAGTTGTAATTATTACAAAGTTCTTACTTCCTAGTGATATTTGTGACTTTCAGGACCACCCAAATTACAAGCATGGGACAAATTAAAGATGATCCCAGATAAAAGTCTCATATATTCCTCTTTATCTTAGTAGACTCATAAATATGAAATCAGTCTCCTACTAGACTAATTCCCCATTTTATTGCTCTCTCAGGGTCATTCAGTCCTCTTTCTGCTTCACATTCTCCAATTAATAAGCATTCCAAAAATTCTGGTTGCTCTTAGTAATGATGTAGCTAATTTTGTCCTAGATAAATGAAGCAGCACAGATTGTGTTTCCACCGATCATTCAGATCAAGCATGACAGCTTTCTATTAGAAGAATAAGTGGTAAAAAGACTTTTTAGTCTTTTTTCTCTAGCCAATCCAAATTCTCCAATAAAGAATTTGCTGTGGACTACATACAGTTTCCATATAACTAGGAATAATTAAATTTTTAAAAAACCAACAATGTGGTCATTTTGTTTTTAAAAAGTATGGGTGGGCATATTAAAAATAATGAATGTCTGCAATGTGTTTTTTTTATGTCTTTACACTAAATAAAATTAATTGATCAATCCATCAATAAACAATTGGCAAGTACCTACTATATAGCAGGCAGTCTCTAAATTCCGGAGACACAAAAGGCAAAATTCAATTTTTGTTCTTGATAGATATTACTTGATAGAGTAATGGGGGAGACAACATGAAACCACATATTTATAAACAAAATATATATCTATATAGCTATATCTATATCTTTACCCATATATATAATAAGTGATAACTTTTCTTAGGGGGAAGGCAAAGGTATTAAGTAGGGTCAGGAAAGTCTTCTTGTAAAGTGAGGACTTTGAGCTGGAATGTGGAGGGAGAATATTCCAGCATTAGGAGACAATCAATGAAAATGCCCAGAGTCAGGACATGGAGTGTTTGATCTGAGGAGCAGCAAGAAGGCTAGTGTCATGGGATTGTAGAATATGTAGGATTTGTAAGGTGTAAGAAGATTAGAAAAGCAGGAAAGGATCAGATGATGAAGAACTTTGAATGCTGAACAGAGGATCTTATATTTGATTCTAGAGGTAAAAAGGGGGTTCTTGGAATTGATTGAGTAGTCAGGTGACATAGTGAGACCTTCACTTTGGGAAGATTAACTTGATGGCTTAGTAGAGGATGGAATTGAGTAGGGAGAGACTTGTGGCACCCAGGTCAGTTGTAAAAGATTGCTTTGTTCCAGTGAGAACCTAGTTGAGACTATGTAGTAAATCTGTAGCAGTCCCAGTAATTTTTGAGTACCTAATAGATAAAAAATAATTGTATTGAGTACTTTGGGGGAAACTGGGATGGCAATCAAAGTAGAATCTATTGCTGTTTTTGTTTTACTAAAAGTGCCTCTGACTGAGTAATATGATGAAAAATCTTTCCCACCCTTTGATGGGCCTTCCCACTGAGGGAAGCTTGATTAGGGGAGTTGTTTTGTGGGAAGGTCCCAAGTATCTTTTTTTTTTTCTAATAAGGCACTGGGTCAGCAGGTTATGCCCCCTGATTCTAAAAAGTGTATAAATACTCTGAGGGTGAGGTTTTATCTTGGGGCTTATTTTTTGGAAGAAGGTCTTGTGCCAGATGAGACTGCGGGAAGCCACTAAGCAGGCCCCCATTGTCCTCCTCCTCCTCCCTTGTTCCCCTCCTCCCTTTGAAAACCCAGATATTGGTGCTTAACCTCTCTGGTGAAGATGTATATATGTTAATGGTAAGGAAATTTGGAAGCCCTGTCGGTTGATTTTTAATTTCTCTGAAATTTTGATTTTCTCTGATACCTGTGCTTGATTAAAGCGATTGTTAATCCCTCAAAAGCTTTCCTTCTATGAATGCAGATCTAAGAACCTGTGTTAGTAAGCCCCCCTGTATATGTTGGGGTGCTTACTGTTACAGATACATAGAATTAGACATTTAATTAAATTAAATCCAATAAAAAATTATTTAAGTACTTATAGCGAGCACTGTTCTAAGCAGCTGGAGATGAAGAAGCAAAATGAAAAGGTACCTGGCCTTACAGACCTTACATTCTGCTCTATGGAGTCTCTACCCTTTTCAAGATAGCAGTCTGTTCTGGGATACAAGAAGTATACAAAGCCTAAAGGGCTATAAAATGTGCCCTTTGATCCAGCAATACCACTGCTGGGACGTTATCTCGAAGAGATCATAGAAGTGGAAAAGGACTCACATGCACAAAAATATTTATAGCAGCTCTTTTTGTGGTGGCCAAGAACTGGAAATTGAGGAGATGCCCATCAATTGGGGAATGGCTAAACAAGTTGTAGTATATGAATGTAATGGAATACTATCATGCTATAAGAAATGACGAACAGGAAGACTTCAGAAAAACTTGGAAAGGCTTACATGAACTGATGCTGAATGAAGTGAGCAGAACCAGGAGAACATTGTACTTGGTAATAGCTACAGTGTATAAGACTGACTTTGATAGACTTATCTCTTCTCAGCAATGCAAAGACCTAAAACAATTCCAGAAGACTCTTGATGGAAAATGCTATCCACATCCAGAGAAGGAAATATGGAGTCTGAATGCAGATCAAAGCATACCATTTGCTCTCCTTTTTTGTTTTGTTTCGTTCTTTTCTTTCTCATGATTCCTCCCATTTGGTTTAATTCTTTTATACAACATGACTAATGTAAAAATATTTTTAATAAGACTGTATGTAGAGTCTACATTGTATTTCTCACTGTCTTGGGGAGTGGGCAGAGAGGGGGAAAATTTAAAACTTATGAAGTCAATGTTGAAAACTAAAAACAAATAATTTATTAAAATAAGAATCATATAAAATAAATGACAGCACAAGGTACTATGTATAAATAGCTAGGACAATAACATGTACAAAATACAAAGGAGTTCAGAAGAGGGAAAAAATCACTTCTAGACAGAGTGATCAGAAAGACTTCAGAATGTGATACCATTTAAGATGGGCCTGAAAGGATGGCTATATTCTGGAAAGTAAGAGTGGAAGTAATTGTAATTGTGTCTTGGAGGAAGATATAGTATAGGAAAAGGCAAAAGACTTTAGGAAATAGTGAATAACTAACCATCTGGAACTCAAGGAACATGAAAAGAAGTAGTATGAGATAAGACTAAAAAGTTTGGTTGGAAATAAGTGGTGAAGGCATTGAATGATAGAAGCAATTTTAGACTGTCAACATGTTTTTTCAGTTTTATTTTTTTATCTCCGAGAAACTTGTAAAAGTATCACCTCAAGCAACCCTGGAATGTTTAGCCTAATGAAGAGACCTTATCAGGGAACATGAAAGCTGTGTCCCAGAGAAGGGCTCTCAGGTAGAAGAGGATGTACCCTTTTGGTGGGAAGTTACAGAGGTTGATTTAGGTTAGATATAAGGAAACAATTCCTAGAAATCAGAGCTATCAAACAAGTGGAAGGAGCTTCAGAGACAGCCTATTCCATTTGTTTAATAACAAACAAAAAATATGTTGATATTTTGTAGGATAGATTTGTGCATGGGATTTCCTGGAGATATGATCCTGAACTTGAAATTCTATGAAACTATTTTCCCTTTATTAATGTTCAAAATACTTAAATGCTCTAAAACAAAGATGTCAAATCTAGGCTGCATGAGGCATACAACACTCCCGAGCATAGTGGGACCAAAATTAAAATATAATTTGTAAATATTCAGCAAAGTAAATCAAAATACAATAAAACACACAGATAGTATTACATTTTGGGCAACTAGGTGGCACAGTAGTTAGAGTTCTGGGCCTGGAGTTAGGAAGACTCATCTCTCCTTGACTTCAAATCTGACCTGACACTTACTGGCTATATTTCTCTGGGCAAATCACCTGATTCTGTTTGCCTTAGTGTCTTCATCTGTAAAAGGAGCTGAAGTACTCCAGGATCTTGAGAAAGAAAACCAAAAATGGGGTCATGAAGAATTGGACATGGCTGAAATGACTGAACAATAATATTTCATATTTTAAAGTTAATTTGATATAATTAGTGGTTCCTATTTCTATTCGAGTTTGACACCGCTGCTGTAAGAGATGAAAGCTGACTAAATTAAATAGGTTTCTTTCAAAAATAAGCAATTTATTGAATTTAGTCCTTCCCTTTCTACTCACTTTTTCTGTCTACCTGTCTGTCCATGGATTTTTTTTCCATATGTATGTAATAATTGACAATTTGGTTTCAAAATCTGTCATGCTTATTTCTTACTTATCATTATTTTATGTGGCACCCCTCCAAACTCCTGGGCCTTATTTGCTTTTGGTTGATGAGGATATATATATTTTTTTGAATATTGGATTTTGTGGCATAAAATGACTTTAAGTAGCCTACAAGAGAAATTTTATATTAACACAAAACTAGCATTTTAAAGTATAATTAGTCATCTTGGAGAGAATGAAAGCTATTAATTTTATGCAAAATGATCGAATTTTCTTAGGTCACTAGGATTTCCTATAGTAGTGGAAGAGGTATATTTCTAATTAGATCACAGTACAACAATTGTTCTCTTTAAATTTTGACTACAAAGTAAAACAATTCATAAGGCAAGATATACTCTGAAGTTGCAGTGGAGGTTAGTAGCAGCCTAGTAGGTTTAATGGCATTTATTTTATTTATTTGGAAATATATATATATATATATATATATATATATATATATCACAACTGTTTTTACAAATCTATTACAGCTACTTTCCCCTGCAGTCAAAATATAGATTTACAAACAATACACTATTTTGATAGTGCATAAAATTATAGCATGCACTTTATTGTTTTTCCTTTTCTCAATGTTATTGTTTCTCTTGCTTTATTTCTTAAATCTATATTTCATTATAACTTTCCTAAATTTCATTAGATTAGACTCTGAAGTAATTTTAGTCATATATAGATTACTTCACTGTTGCTTTAGAAACCTTTGCTATTTCCTTTGCCTTCAACTGTTCCTTAGAGATACAAGGCATTGGCATTAGAAATACTAATAACTGCAAGGCAGTTGGATTTTCCTTTCCTTTCATCCAGGCAGCACAAATATGACCTAAATATGACTGGGATCCAGTGCATTGTTTGTTCTTTACGTATTTAATAATAAGTTTTCATAATAATACTTTCTTTGCTAATTTAACAGATTCTCCCTCGAGAGGGACAGCTCATGACCTCTGAGTATGCCCATTCAACTCTAAATGTTAGAAATTGGTGGCAAGTTTTTCTTTCCATTAAAGTTGAAATTTACCCCTTTATATTTTCCATCTGTTGCTCCTAGTTCTGCCTTCAGAGGCCAAGCTAAACAGATCTAATCTCTCTTCTGCATGATACTGTATCTCTTCAAATATTTGAAGACAGCTGTCCATAATGTCCTGCAATAACTCTCCCCATTTACTCCAACTAATTCTAATGTGGCACCGCATCATGGTTATTTACCATGCTCTCTCTCCTCATCTGGATGCTCTACAATTTATCACTGTCCTTCCTAAAATATGGCGCTTGAAATTGGGCATGTTATTTCAGATATTAATGAATATTAACATTAGCAAGCTATAACTATTGAAGGGAGAGTGTAGTTGAAATGCTCATTTCATTGGTTCTAGTCACTTTGCTTCTTTGAAACCTAAGGTCATACTTTTAGATGCCTCATCATAATATTTGCTCAGATAAGCTAGCAGTCATTTAAAACCCTTGGATCATTTTCAGATGAATTGCTTTATAGGTAAGCCTTCTCCACTTTGCACTCATGAAATAGAATTTTGAACATAACTTTAAGCCTTTACATTTATTCTTGACATTTTATCCAGTAAAATTTGACCCAAGGTTCTAGATTCTTTAGATCTTTTGGGATATTGATTTGATCCTCTGATTGGTTAGCTATTCCTCCCTGCTTTGTGTCATCTATAAAACTGACAAGCATGAAATCTGGGCTTTTATCCAAGTTATTGATAAAAACGTTAAGTAGCACAGAGGCATGCATAGATTACTGGAGCTCTCCATTAAAGATTTCCTCTTCAGTCAACTTCAAATCATTAACGACTTGTACTTTTTGAGGACAGTTATCAATGAGATTAAAAATTCTTCTCTGTAGACCACATCTTCTCATCTGTCCATAAGAATAGCATGAAATACTATCAAATAATTTGCTGCACTCTACATAAACTATATCTATATCATTCAATTCATTTACTAGTCTAGTTAGTCAGTCAGTAAATAAACACTTAATAAATGCCTACACATGCCAGGAATATTTATATTAGTGGGGATAGAAAGGCAAAAGACAGTCTCTACTCTCAAGGAACTCACTCTAATTGAAGAGATAACACTCAAAAAGGATGTACAAACAACGTATACACAAGATAAATTAGATAAAATCAAGAGGAGAAAGTCACTAGCCTTAAAAAAAGAGACATTCTAGTAACTGTCAATAAGGAACTACGTCTGGCACGCCCTCTTCTAAAGGAAGTCAACTTAACTCTTGTGATTACTTGTTCATTTTCTAGAGTTTTTCCAAGCACCCTTTTAATAGTATGTCCTAAAAATTTGCCACGTTGTCTCTGCAATCACATCTGTCCATTCTTTCAGTAACCTGGTATGTTGACTATATGACCCAAGTGACTTGCACTCAGAACGATTAGCCGCTAATTTGCCATCTCTTTACTTGTCTTAGGTATTGACTTCCTGTTAGACAATTTTCTTCTGTACTTTTCAAAGAATATTTTCCTTGTCAAGAGAAAATGGAAAGAAAATATAAGTTAAAGAATTCTGTGTTCTTTCTTTGCCTAATAAAGGGCAAAATGTAGGTTGACAGCTAAGTCAGGAGTTGGATCAAATAGAATAAGTTTGCTTGAATGTATTAAGTATAACTAAATTAGTCCTTGAGGCTAATCCTTCTTAAAGGTGGTTTAGGGCAATTGGTGCTGGATTTGAACTTAGTGGATTTGAGTTTGAAACCTAGCTCTGCCGCTTTATTCCTGTGTGATACTGAGTAAAGCACTTAACCACATTGGGCCTCAGTTTTCCCATCTGTAAGGGAAGGTGGATTGGATGAGTCAGTTTACAAATCCTCTTCCACCTCTACAATTCTATGACTTTATGATTTTATCACACTTCCTTCAAAGACCTGTGACTTCCTCGTATGTGTACTCTTAAAAAAAACTGCCAGAAACTTCTTTACTGTCACTGAGTTTGAGAGTTGTGGTGGTCCAGCTTTCAAATTTTGGTGCTTGAATAAGGTATTTTTTTGTTGTTTGATAGACATCAGATATGTGAATCCTTTCTAGCGACCTATTACTTCTCAAAGGCTATTGAGAGCCTAGCAGTATCTTTCTACCCTGCTGAGGCCTTAGTAGGACTTAATAGAGAACGATTCCATAGCAACTTGAAATTGAATCAAACAATAAAGCCACATTTCCTCACAAACTAAATCTCTCAATATGAGCTATGAACTGAGTAAATAATAGTTGCCTAATAATACTACAAATCCTAACTACAAATATGAAGACATTCAAAGACTTTTGTTTTCAGCTGTGGAAGGCAAACTGGATAGTGAGATCTACAGTTTCAAATTTGAAATCTAAAATTACTTGAAGGGAGAAAAATGAGTGATGCATCTCACTAGTTTGCAGAACATGACTGTGTCAGATTGGATGTTTATCTGATTCCTCTTTAATGAATCTTTTTTTTTTCTTGTTCATTCCAAATTATGGAACAAGGAACAATGTTATAGAACACAGGAATGTGGGATGAAGTAGTGTGGCACTTCTTATGTTATGCAAAGGAGCCACTTAATGGTTTTCATAAATATTAAGTAAGTGGTAGCAACCCAAAAAGTGTTCAGATTCAGTGGTGGAAGTTCAAAAAATGCAATGTCAATCAATGAGTGAACCAAGGAAAAAGTATTCTAGATACACTTGCTGTGTGCCAGGCACTTTGATAGGTGCTAGGGATTAAAATACCAAAGTAAAGCAGATCTTGCCCCTATGTTTTACTAGTTAAAACTATCCTGATTTCAAGGACTGCTTTGCTCTTTAATTTTTCTTTTTTGGTTGACTGTAACTTTTCTTTTTTTCTGGAGGCAATTGGGGCTAAGTTACTTGCTCAGTGTTATATAGCTACTAAGTGTCTGAGTTTGAATTTGAACTCAGGTCCTCCTGACCCTAGAGCTGGAACTTTACCCACTACACCACTTAGCAGTCCATGTAATTTCATTATTGTAGGCAACTACAGTCATTTTTGTAAGAAACTTCCTCCATCATAGCAGATCAATAGTCAATTATTAAATCATATTTAATATTAAATATTTAATAATATTGAAATTAATATTAAATTATAGTCTTTCCTAAGACTTCCTACTTGCCCCAGGACTTGAGGAATTAAGTGACATCCCTGGTGACAAAACTAGCCAGTGTCAGCAGCAGGATTTGAAGCCTGACCTTCAAAATGTCAACATAATAATAGAATTTAAATAGTGATAATACATCATAAATCCTCAAATAATAGATAATAGAATACTAAAAGCATGTGAGGGACAGCATAGTACAGCAGAAAAAGCCTTGACTTAAATTAGACTAACTGATTTCAAATTACAAACTCTCTTCATCTGAAGAGACTTTGGCAGTGTATTATAAAGGATAGAACACTGGATCATAGGTCAGAAAGCTCTTAGAATTCTGCCTTTGTTATTATCTGTTTGTAAAGTTGGGTGATTAGTTTCATTTATGCTATCTGTGCTTCAGTTTCCTTAGCTGTAAATGAGGAGACTGGACTGGATAATCTCTAAGGTCCTTTCCAGGTCTACATCTATTATTCTATGAAATAATGGCACAGAAAATCCAAAATGGGATCTGAATCATACTGCAGCCCAAAGCAGAGATTAGAAACTTTTGCTATGCCACCGATTTTCCCTTGCTATTTAGATACTATAAAGCTTTAAGTGTCTTGGCTCTCACCAAATACAATCTTCAGAAATAAAAAATTCCTGCGCTATCTTGCTTTCCACAAAGAAAGGAAAATGGCAGTGGTGAACAGCGGACAGTTTAAAAATAATTGGTTATGGCATATTTCCTCTAAAAAGTTGAAAAATATCTTTCTTTAGTGGAGCCAAAAAGGGGAAGTGAAAGCAGGGACTCAGCTGAGCTCTTCCACAAATTTCTTCATATACCTCTGAAAAGTGAATCTGAACAAATTTTAGAGTAGCAGAATCCATTAGGAGCCAGAATTGCCAGTCCAGGACAACCTGAAAAGTCAATTAAAAGAATCTGTTACACAGGGTTCAGGGAGTGGAGAATGTGTGGCCTGCACCAACACAGACTCCGCCATAGTGGAATGGAAATAGCCCCCTGGCAGCCTGAGTCACTAGCAGCAGTGCCAATTCCCAAACCTCTCAGAACAGAACTCAGTTGGGCTGGGGTGAGTGAGAGAGAAGTCAGGCGCCCATGACAGTTACAGCAGCTACTCCTGAGATTATCAACCCAAAGATTGAAGAAAGTTACCTTCTTGAACTTCTGGGACCCAAAATCATGGAATAAACTGTAAGTGCTATCAACCTCCGTTGTTGACCATGAAAAATGAGGATATTGACCCAGGAAAAATCCAGCAGCAGTGAAGCCAGCAGAAGGGGTACAATAGTCTTTTAGCTTGGGAGGCTAGTGAGATTGAAGGGAAGAACCCCCTCTTGCTGGGGCTAACGGGGACCAGTGAACAACTGGAGGTGTCCCAACAATCCCCACCTCAGTGGACCTGCTAGAGATCCTGAGCCCTAGGAAGGTGGAGCCAGTAAGCACCAACACCAACACCACAGGCTTGCCTTAACGCAGCAAGGGGAATTGGGCAGACACAAGGAAAGACAGGTGTCCACCAGCCACTGAGCCTGCCTGGGCTCTATCACACTAGCAGAGTAGTAGGGAAGGAGGAGACCTCCAGTGGTCAGACCACTCCTTTCTCACACCTTTTACCAAGAGCTTCAGTGTAACCCTGGGGTAGCTACACAAGACTTCACCTGACCTCAGCCTTGGCATACACCAGACCATTTAGCACCAGGTAAACTGCAGCATTATATAACTTCCAGCTGACAGAACCAGAGGCCACAGCATGCAAAGTCCCCTAGCTCCCAGCACAAGAAACCTGGGACAGAGCCCACTATGCCTCAGAAGCAGAGATCCATTTTAAAAGGGGAAAAGGCAACTATCATGAACAAGAAGCACATTAGAAAAGCAAAGGCATAGAATCTTATTTTAGAGACAAGGAAAATCAAAATACAAATCAGAAGAGGACAGCATTGATATTTTACCCCCATATGAAACCTCAAAAGGGAACATGAACTGGTCTGAAGCCCAAAAGCACAAGAAGGATTTTAAAAGTCAGATTAGAGAGGTAGAAGAAAAATTGACCAGTGATTTTAAAAATATAATAGATAAAATGAAAAAAAGAATTTACCAAAGAGAACAGCTCCTTAAAAAGTAAGGTGGTACAAAACTTGACTGCAGAAAATAACTCCTTAAAAGGAACAAGTGGACTCTGATGAGGGGTGGAGCCAAGATGGCAGAGTTGAAGCAGAGGCTTGCTAACACACTCCCCCCAAGCCCAGTCAGATGCCTGTAAAAATAATTCTAAATAAATTCTGGAGCTGCTGTGTGAAACAAATCTCCAACTGAAGACAATCTAGAAGGTTGATGGGAAGCATCTATCCCACCAGGCTGGGAGTGCTGTGCAGTGTTGACCACCCTAGACCCACAGAATTTGGAGGAATTGAGCAGCTGACAGTACCCTCACAGGAAGCAGAGAACTACCTTGACAAAGAACTCAAAAGTCAAATAAATGGCTGGGGAAATGAGCAAGACTGGAAAAAGTATCAGACTATAGTACCTTACTTTGGTGACAAGGAAGACCAGAACATACAAACAGAAGAAAACAACAAAGTCAAATATCCTACATCTAAAGCCTCCAAGAAAAATATGAATTGTTCTCAGGTCATGGAAGAACTCAAAAAGGATTTTGAAAATCAAGTAAGAGAAGCAGAGGAAAAATTGGGAATATAAATGAGAGTGATGTAAGTGAATCATGAAAAACGAGTCAACTGCTTGCTAAAGGTGACCCCCAAAATCCTGAATACCTTAAAAATAGACTAACCCAAATGTCAAAAGAGATCCAAAAAGCCAATGAGGAAAAGAATGCCTTAAAAAGCAGAGTTGGCCAGATGGGAAAGGAGGTACAAAAGCTAAATGGAGAAAAAAATTACTTAAGGATTGGAATGGAGTCAATGGAAGTGGATAAGTGAGGGGAGGATGATAGAAGGAAAGGTAAATGGGAGGAAGAGGTAATTACAAGTCAATACTTTTGAAGAGGGATGGGGTCAAAAAAATGAATGGGTGGGCAGGACAGGATGGAGAAAAATATAGTTAGTCTTTCATATCATGACTGTTCTGGAAGTGTTTTGTATGACTACATGTGTATAACCTATATAGAGTTGCTTGCCTTCTCAGTGGGGATGGGAGGGAAGGAAGGAAGGATGAGATGTTGAAACACAAAGTTTTAAAAAACGAATGTTAAAATTTGTTTATACAAGCAACCTGGAAATAAGACATACAGGCAATGGGGTATAGAAATCTACCTTGCGTTATAAGAAAATAGAGGGGAAGGGGATGAGAGAAAGATGGGGTACAATAGATGAGAGAGTAGATTAGGGGAATAGGCAATTGGAATGCACAATATCTTGGGGTGGACTGATGGCAGAGATGGGGAGAAAATTTGGAACTTGAGATCTTGTGTATGTGAATGTTGAAAACTAAAAATAAATAAATTAAATTTTTAAAAGTGGGAAAAAAGAAACAATTGAACAATTATTGGACAAATAGAAAAGGAGGTAGAAGAGCTAACTGAAGAAAGCAATTTGTTAAAAATTAGAATTGAACAAGTAGAAGCCAATGACTCTATGAGGCATGAAGAATCAGTTAAAATCTAAATAATCAAAAAAATAGAATAAAATATAAGATATCTCATTAGAGAAACAACTGACCTGGAAAATAGATCCAGGAAAGAAAATCTAAAAATTATTGGTCTACTAGAAAGCCATTAAGAAAAAAGAGCCTGGACTGTATGTTCCAAGATATCATTTAGGAAAACTTCCCTCAGGTCCTAGAAACAGAGGGCAAAATGGTCATCAAAAGAATCCACCAATGCCATCCTGAAAGAAATACCAAATTGAAACCTCCGAAGATTCTTGTTGCCAGATTCCAGAATTATCTGGTCAAGGAGAAAATACTGCAGCAGTCAGAAAGAAACGATTCAGATACTGAGGAACTCTAGTCAGGATCACACAGGATCTAGCTGCTTCTACATTAAATCAAAGGGATTGGAACATGACATTCTATAAGGCAAAGGAGCTTGAACTACAATCAAAGATCAATTACCCAGCAAAACTGAGCATAATATTTCTGGCAAGGAGATGGACATTCAATGAATTGAAGTGTTTCCAGATCTTGAATGATTTCCAGACGTGATGAAAGGCAAGAGCTCAATAGAAAATTTGATGCTCAAATACAAGATTCAAGAGAAGCATGAAAAGGTAAAAGGGAAGAATAAAGAAAAAATAAAATTGTTATTTAATATGGGCAAACAGTTTACATCCCCATATGGGAAGATGATACTTGTTAATCTTGAGAATTGTATATTTATTTTGACATTTCAAAGGGATATGCATGCATAGAGGGTGTAGGTATACATTAACTGATGAGATAATAAAGATCCTAATTATGGGGTATGAAGGGATTGTAAAGGGAAAAGATGAAAGGAGGCAGAAAAGGGTAAATTATATGTAATTTAGAGTAATTAAGAGGGACAAAAACATATTATAGTAGAAGGAAAGAAGGGAGGAAGATGAGCATTGTTTGAGCTTTACTCTCATCAGGTTTAAAGGAGGGAATAACTTTCTCAATTAAGTATAGAAATCTGACTTGCCCTATAGGCAGTAGGAGGGGAAAGGGGAAGAAAAAGAAGGGAGGGGGCTAATAGAAGAGAGGAAAAATTGAGGGATGCAGTGATAAATCATAAAACTATTTTGAGGAGAGGAAGGCAGAAGGGAGAAATATAAACATAAATGGAGGGGGGAGATAGAATGGAGAGAAAGGCACAGATAGTAATCATAACTGTGAATGTGAATGGGATTAATTCTCCCTTAAAACAGAGGTGGATGGCAGAATGGATTGAGAACCATGATCCTATAATTTGTTGTTTACAAGAAACACATGTGAAACAGGGGCATACACACAAAGTAAAGATAAAAGGCTGGAGAAGAATATATTATGCTTTGGGTGATGTAAAAAAAAGCAGGGGTAGCAATTCTAATCTCAGATAAAGCAAAAGCAAAAATAGATCTAATCAAAAGTGATAAGGAAGGAAACTATATCCTGCTAAAAGGCCCCACAGACCATGAAGTAGTGTAATGACTAAATATATATGAACCAAGTGGTATAGTATTCAGATTCTTTTTCTTTATAATTTATTTGATTTCAATTTTCTACAACCACTTCCATATATCTTAGATTTTCCCCCCTCCCTCTCTCACTTTTCCACATTGCTCCCCTCTCCTGCCCTGAGATGGCATGCAATCACATAAGAGAAAATGGTCTGCTTCATTTATGTATGTTTTGTTTTATTTTGTTTTTTTCATGGCTTCTCTCACTCGTTGTAATCGTTTATGCAACATGACTAATGGGAAAATATGTTTAATAGGAATGTATATGCAGAACCCTTATAAGACTGCATGTCATCTTGGAGAGGGAGTGGGAAGAGAGGGGGAGAAAATTTGGAATTTATGGAAGGGATTATTCAAAACTGAAAATAGAGAAATTAATACATTTGGGAGAAAAAAGAATGAAAATTAAACTTAAAAAATATCTTCCTTGTGTTTTATATTCATGCAGTGAAAGTTAGGGTTATAAACTACAATTATAAATAGGGCACAGAAATCTGTACTCAAATCTAGAACTCAGTTGGGAAGTAGTAGATGAATACAAATAGCTCATATATAGTTCTTCCAACAATATTGCATTGAACTTTGAAATATCTAGGTAAATTTCAATTCAGAAAAGTTGTATTCTAAAATGAAACACACCTCATTTGTTTGTTTCTTTGTCTTTTGTTTGATTCTGTCTTGGATTTGCTGGGAAACAATAACATTGGCTCTGAATGGTCTTTAGCATAGCCATTCCACAATATGATTGGGAAAGTGGGTAGAATTTCCAAAGGAGACCTTTGACAATAAGGGGAAGGATGAAGCCAAATGCCCAAGGATGGTGAACTAAGTAAATTTGCTCTTCCATCCTGTTTTAAGTGGTCTTTTTTTTGTTTGAGATTTTAACTTAAGCTCTTGTTGGACATATTGGTTTGCCTCATGACTTCTGACCAAATGGACAAACCTTCACTTTCCTTCAATGTACTTGGCCTTCTCATAGACTCTTTATCTGAAAAATTACTAATCAATATGGTACAGTGGATAGAAGCAAACTTGGAGTCAGGGAAAGACTGGTTTCAGACATTTGCAAGCTGTGTGGCTATGTTCAAGTCACTTAACCTCTCAATATTAATCTCCTCATCTGACACTCTTCCTTCTCCTTTTACTCCTCCTATTACTACTACTATTACTATAGCTTCACAATCAGAGAAAATAAATTACTTACCATCATGAACATATTTGACATTTGCAAATACCTTCTGGAGACAGTCCAGTACCCCTAAATAGCACAAAATGACTAAAAAAAATCTGAAGCATCTCCAAATTTCCCAGAAATCTAACTAGTGATAGGTCTGATTAAATCAGTGACAGACATATTGTGGGTTTGACTTGTCCATAGTTTATATCCACAACTGGAAGGCAAATGTACTGCATATCCAAATAGACTACCACACACACACACACACACACACACACACACACACACTCACACACATTTCAGCAAACTTTAGCGTGTTTGGTAAAATTTTCATATTAAAACAAACATGACAATATGGAATTAAATTTATTTTTCAGCAGTGGAGCTCCTACGCTCAGGCAGGCTTATCTGTATGTGCTTGAGGCAGATAATGGTAAGGGAATTTGAAGCTCTTTCCTGCCCCTTAATCTGCCCGTGTGACCTGCTTTGAGCTTTGGCTCAGCCCTCAGCTTGAGTCACATGGAGCCTATGGTAGGTAAGAGAGCTTGCTGGACTGGTGGAGCAGTAAGGGTATAGCCGGAAGAGAGAGCAGGTAATGTGAAGGAGAGAGTAATTTTGTCTAAGGGAGATTATTTGTGGGGAGGCCTAACAGAAGGAAGATTTGGTGATGGCCATGCTCCCTGTGTTGTTAATGTGTATAGATTTCTTTGTTGCTATGATGGATTTGGTTTTCTGGTGTCTGAATAAATGTCTTAGCTTCATCTCTGAGGAAGTGAGCTTCTATTGTGAATTTACCCTGGAAATACACATGCATATCCATAGTGAATGCTATGGGTGTCGCATTGGAGATACAAGAACCCGCAGGTAAGGGGAATTTGGTATCTGGTTGATTCCTCTACCTGCATTTCCACTCCCTCTAATTACTGATAGACCTGACATGATGACATGGCAGCACCACAGCTGGGCAAAACTATAGTCATCTGGGGTTCCAGAGCACTCTAAGGAAATAACCAATTAAAGAAAACAAGCAGAACATTGGAACAATCTGGCCCCCAAACCTAGCACTCAGCTGAAACTTTCTCTCTACATTTACTACTGATTTCAATGACCAAACTCAATGGATTTTTCTCAATTTTAATTCTTGTTTTTCTTAACTTAATTTAGTTCCCTCCAGGATATTCTCTCATTCTGGATTTTTTATTTCATTTTTTTTCTGCTTCATCATCCGTGCCCCTCTCTACCTGGATGTGGGTGTCCCCAAAAGCCCTAACCTAGGATCTTTCCTCTTCTCCCTGGGCATTTTCCCTTGGTGATACTATTTGGGTTCAGCAATCCTATCTATGAACATGATTTCCAGGTCCACGTATGTAATCCTAGCTCATAACTTGAGCTCCAGTCACTGCTAATCAAAAGATTGTTGGACACTTCCAATTAAATGCTCAGTGTGTGTGTTTGTCCTTCATTGCCAAAGAAGACCATGCCATCAGAGAAATGGTGACATGACTTGCACTTGACTTTGTTTTTTGAGAGAGGGAGGGCTATGAAGGTTACCAACCTCACTTCTCCTCCAGAGTCATCTGAATCCAGTGATCAGATATTTATCGGGATGACTGGAGATGAGGCAATTGGGATTAAATAACTTGCCCAAGGTCACATAGCTAGTGAGTGTCAAGTGTCTGAGGTGAGATTTGAACTCAGTTCCTCTTGACTCCTGCATTGGTGCTCTATCCACTGCATCACCTATTTGCCACTAACTGTAGCCATGTCCAAAATCATTATGTTCAAAACAGAACTTACCTTTCCTCAAAATCTACCCCTTTTCCTAAATCTCCCCATCATTCTAGGTACCCAGCTTTACAAAATCAAAATCACTGCTTCATTCTCTCTCTCACACTTATGTCCAATCAGTTGTTAAATGATGTGAGTCTGTCTCCATTGCATCTTTTGTATCCATTTTGCTCTCTCTACTGACATAACAATCATTTTAGTCCAGGCCTTTAGAAGCCATGATTTGTATTATTGCAATGGTCTTTTAATTGTTCTCCCCAACTTATGTCTCTGTTTTCTTTGTCCCATCCTTTACCAGGAAGTCAAAGCTATATTCCTAAGTACAATTTTGTACAAATCTGACCAAGTTATGCCTGTGCTTAATAGAATTCAAATTTTCGTATTACCTCTAGAATCAAATATAGCTAGCAAGTATTTATATAGTCTTTTAAAGTTTTCTAAGTACTTTGTAGATATTATTTTACCCTCACAGCAACCCTGGGAGGTAGTTGCTATTAGTACTTTAAAGGTGAAGAAAAGGTGACAAACATCACATGACTTGTTTAGGATTACACATCTCATGTTTGAGGTTGCATTTGAACTCAGGTCTTCCTGATCCTTTAGGTCTAGCACTCCATCCACTATGACACCATGCTGCCCCAAATAAAAATATAAATTTTTTTTAGGCACTAAAAATGCTTAATAACTTAATTCCAACCTCTTTTTCAGTCATTGTGTATGACTCCTATCTGCTCACACCATACCAAATTGATCTTACTGCTCTTTATAAACAAAATTTTATTTCCTACCTTCTGTATTGGATTTCATTAGTGTCTGGAATGATGACCTTCTAATTTGTGTCTGACATAATTTCTGGTTTATTTAAAGTTTCAACTCAAGTACTAGTTTCTACATACAAAGACTTTTCCTGAAGCCCCTCAACTAGTAGTGTTTTCTCTTCAAAATTACCTTGTGTATATGCCTTCATATGTATATAACATCTCCTTTGGCTGGATTATAAGCTGTCTGAAGCCAAACTTGCCTCAGTTTATGTGTCCCTAGTATTGTAGGCACTCAATACATGCTTAGTTATTGATTAGAGATGGATGTTTCATATATTTTGAGGAAAGGAGAAAATAAGGAGGATTGTACCACTCCTTTCCCTTGGTAATGATGAGAAGAGTAGAGAATAGGCAGAGAAGAACTGATTTTATGGATTGACTTTTTCTGAGTTCTCCTCTCTTGAAATCCTTAATATTTCAACTTTTGTTAAAATTATCCTGCTGATCACTTTTGAATCCCCTTACCCACCCTTTTGCTACTGGATCTTCATCTGATGCTCAGCTATAAGGCTGCCTCAGCTTCCTTGGGGAATTGGGGATGTACAGTTCACTGGACTGAGTCCTTGATCTAATTACCTATGTGTGACATACTAAGCACCTAAGTATGACAGAACTTGCCCTAAACAGATTTTAGCCTCTCTTTCTTCAACTCTGCACAGTCATACTTTCTGGTTTTCTGTCCCAGTTCTTTTCTTGGCTCTCTGCCTATCCTCGTTATAGATTAGTAGAATTTTTATCTGCAGACTTTTACTTTTTCTCTTGAAAAGCTCCTGGTTGTTAAGAAGTGTTTTCTTTTTCCTTTTGTCTGCAGTTCTTAATACCATACCTGGCCCACAGGAGTTGATTGAGTGTGGTTTGTTGATTCGTCAATTGATTTTATACATTCTTCCAGTGAAACAACCACTGTTGTTTAAAAAACAAAGACAACCTATGTGCACATTCCCATACAAAACACTCTGCTCTATGCCAACCCACTTGATCAAGTGACTCTCTGGTTTTGACCTGACTGCTGCCACTTACAAGATATTCTGCTGCTGGCTGTGGAATTTTTCTAAGGAACTCTCAGTTAAGAAACTCTCTTTACCAAACACAGATTGGCATCTACTTTGCAGATGTTGCCTGGAGCAGTGAGTGGTCAAATGACTTGCCCAGGGTCAGAGCCAAGGCAAGACTTGAACCCATGTCTTTTGAAGAGTAGTCTTTAAACTTGTGGAAGTAGGTCCCATGTTTCGGAAAATAGAGACAGCAGCTTCTCAGAGCTCCACTGATTCTTACCTCTAGTCACTTCAAGACTTACCCAACTTGAGAAAAAGATATAACCAGTAATATCATTTTTGGAGTTGGCTATGCCCTGGAATTTGGCCTAAAACTCTGTGCCCCTAATGCCTATCTGGTGGCTTTAAGAGAAGGAGGACCTGAGATATGCTGGTTCTGGCAACTTTAGACTTGTACCTGTGATATGACTGTGATAGCTGCCTCCAGGGGGCCATCTCCAGTTGTTCTAATGTATATCTTGCCACTGGACCCAGAGGTCTCTGGAGGAAAAAGTGAGGATGGTGATCTTGCACAGTCCTACCTCAGTTAAATCCAATTCCCTTGTCAGTCATGGTATCATCTTCCTGATGTCATGGTCCTCTTTCAGAATGAAAGAAAAAGAGTGGGGGGCGGAGCCAAGATGGCGGAGTAGAAGGACGCACGTTTACGAGCTCCGAAACCAAAGCCCATAGAATTAATGTAAAAAGAGTCCCCCATAGCTTCTGGGTGAATACAAGGTGTGCAGAAGCAGAGTGGAAGAGATTTCCGTTCCAGGGAGCCCTGAAGACCCGTCCCCAGGGTCCGGCGCACCCCGGAAAGTAAACCCGACCCCCAGCACTGCCCTGGCCGAGGCCTCAGAGAAGCTGATCCGAGCAGGCTTCAGAGACGGAAGCTCCGGGAGCCGGGAAAGCCCCTCCGCCCACAGAAGCAACAGGTCAGTGAGAAAGAAAACCGGGCTGAAGGAGAGGGGAAGCGGGGCGTCTCCATGACTCGGGCCCCCTCTGGAGGAAGCGGGGGCGGCAGGGATGGGGGCAGGAAGCGGCAGAGGCGTGGGCGGCGGCTGAGGCGGCAGTGGCCCGGGACCCAGGAATCCCCCAGCGGCAGGCAGGATCTTCATTACGGAAGATTCCTGCATAAAACCGGACAGAGCTGAGCCTGGGAGATGGCCCTGCCCCCACCCCGCTCTGTTGCTGAAGGCTCCTGCTTAAAGCCCCCAAAGGAGCGGGATTTGGGAGGCGGGTCCCCCACCCTGCCCCCACCCGTTCCATTCCTGAAAGTCTCTGCATAAAACCCCCGAGGGATCAGAGGCAGCCCTGGCCCCACCCCAGCACCTGAACTAAAGCTCACTGATTGACAGCCAGCAGGAGGAAAGCCCATTTAAATCTCAGAGGCCAAGCACTAGCTGGGCGGATCCAGGGGGGGGTGGAAAGGAATCTCAGAAGTCAAGTAACTGGCTGGGAAAATGCCTAGAAAAGGGAAGAAAAATAAGACTTTAGAGAGTTTTTTCCAACAAATGCAAATGATCCCGACCTTCGGATCTGACGAAGATGAGGACGTATTCTTGCCATCAGGGAAAGACGTGGAGGGCGGGGCCTCAGTACCCCAGACACCCCAGGGGGGTGGTGGGTGGGCTCAGGCCCTGGAAGAGCTCAAAAAGGATTTTGAAAAGCAAGTTAGACAGGTGGAGGAAAAACTGGGAAGAGAAATGTCAGAGATGCAACAAAAGTATGAAAAACAGGTCAATACCTTGGTAAAGGAGACCCAAAAAAATGCTGAGGAAATTAACACCTTGAAAAATAGGCTCACCCAATTGGCAAAGGAGGTTCAAAAAGCCAATGAGGAGAAGAATGCTTTCAAAAGCAGAATGAGCCAAATGGAAAAAGAGGCTCAAAAGCTCACTGAATTTAATAGCTCTCTCAAAATTAGAATGGAACAGATGGAGTCTAATGACTTTATGAGAAACCAAGAAATCACCAAACAAAACCAAAAGAACGAAAAAATGGAAGAGAATGTGAAATATCTCATGGGAAAAACAACTGACCTGGAAAATAGATCCAGGAGAGACAATTTAAAAATTATGGGACTACCTGAAAGTCATGATCAAAAAAAGAGCCTAGACATCATCTTCCATGAAATTATCAAGGAAAACTGCCCTGACATTCTAGAACCAGAGGACAAAATAAGTATTGAAAGAATCCATCGATCACCACCTGAAAGAGATCCAAAAAGAGAAACTCCTAGGAACATTGTGGCCAAATTCCAGAACTCCCAGCTCAAGGAGAAAATCTTACAAGCAGCTAGAAAGAAACAATTCTAGTACTGTGGAAATACAATCAGGATAACCCAAGATCTAGCAGCTTCTACATTAAGGGATCGAAGGGCATGGAATAGGATATTCCAGAAGGCAAAGGAACTAGGACTCAAACCAAGAATCACCTACCCAGCTAAACTGAGTATAATACTTCAAGGGAAGATATGGTCTTTCAATGAAACAGAGGACTTTCAATCATTCTTGATGAAAAAACCAGAGCTGAAAAGAAAATTTGACTTTCAAACACAAGAATGAGAAGAAGCATGAAAAAGTAAACAGCAAAGAGAAGTCTTAAGGGACTTACCATGAGTGAACTGTTTACATTCCTACATGGAAAGACAATATTTGTAACTCTTAAAACTTTTCAGTATCTGGGTAGTTGGTGGGACCACACATACACATGTACGCGCATGCACACACATACACACATGCACACACATACAGAGATAGAGAGCACAGATTGAACTGAATAGGATGGGACCATACCTTAAAAGAAACTAGGGTAAATGGTGAGAGAGAAATGTAGGGGGAGGGAAAGGGAAGGGGGTAACTATATGTCATTTAAGAGGCAGGTAGTTTTTCTTAGTGGAGGGAAAAAGAGGAGAGCTGAGAAAAAAAAAAAAAACAAGAAGTTTACCCTCATCACATTTGACTAAACGAAGAAGTGAAATGCACACTCATTTTGGTATGAAAACCTATCTTACAGTATAAGAAAGTGGGGGAGAAAGAGATATTGCAAGGGGGGGGGATGATGGAAGGGAGGGCAAAGGGAGGAGGGAGCAATCTGAAGTCAACACTTGGGGAGGAACAGGATCAAAAGAGAGAAGAGAAACAATGAGGGGCAGGTTAGGAGGGATGGTAATCCAGTTAGTTTTAGACAACACGACTATCAGGGAGGTCATTGGCAAAACTACACAGATATGGCCTATATTGAATTGCCTGCTGTCCCAAAGGGAATGGGTGGGGAGGGAGGGATGAGGAGAATTTGGAACTCAAAGTTTTAGGAACAACTGTTTAGTATTGTTGTTGCAACTAGGAAAGAAGACATACAGTTAAGGAGGAATAGAAAGTCATCTGGCCCTATAGGAGAAAAGAGAAGATGGAGACAAGAGAAGGGAGAAATGACAGAAGAGAGGGCAGATTGGAGATAGGGAAAATTAGATTGCTTGGGGTATTGGGGTGGGGGGAGGGGATAAAAGGGGAGAAAATTTGTGAAAATGAGTGTAAAAAATTTAAATAAATAAATAAATTAAAAAAAAAAAAAAAAGAAAAAGAGCAACCCCAACAACACTCATCTCTAAAGGTCTTCGCTGACTTAAAAGACCTGTACTGCCCTTGGGGAAAACTTCCAGTGGAGTGGGGGAGGAAGGAGTATCTGGTTGTACCAGGACAACATGGGAGTTGGGAAGAGGTGTGTGAGGCATCTGCTGTCATAGATTTCTGGACCTTTCCTGATTCCTCCCAACATCTGCTGACCTGCTGACACTAATATCAGGATCATCACATAGCATTGGGTGCCTTTCCCCTGCATTAAGGTGGATACAAAATCAGGCAGTAACCACCCTTATCCACTCTTGCCACTACTTACCATGCCAACACAGACAACACAACCAGAGAATCTGGTACCCCACCTCTGGGAAGAACTAACTCATGACCCATTTTCAGTAGGACTGAGTCATGCTTAACCACTGACAGGGACTCAGGACTGCCCGCCCCCCTCAACAGTAGATGATCTAAATGCCCATGAAATGGGCACCCTGGTGACATCACTCAAAATCTCCTCCTCCTCACTACCAACAACTTAGAAAACCACCCATCTGCTGATACTGACCCCTGCACCCAACTTCCAAGTGCTTGGACAGTGAAACCCCACACCCCAGCAGCAGCTTTGTCTGATCCTTTCCTGGATGGCAATCACTCAGAAACCTCTCCACTGCTTCCCTGCTGATTGACCTGAATCTTCTCAGAGTAGCTTGAAGCCTTGCCTACCCCTCCTGGACATCAAGAAAAATCTTCATGTGCACCAAATGTATAATAAACAAATAGATCTTCTTTATCCATTATTCTAAATCTTCACTGATAAATCATCACATCTTACATGGTCTCATGAATCTGTAACATTTTAAATCTTTTTTTTATTACACAGACAAGGGTCCCGGAAAAACAAAACAAAACAAAAACTTGGGGCTATCATGCTTCTAGAATTCAAGATTATCCCTTTCCACAGTGCTTCATACTTCCTGATGGTACTATGGATTTTCTTCACACAAAATCTGAAGTTAACCTCACTTTGGACTCATATTGGTTCTCCGCCTGGATAAACCCAGAGAAAGCAGAAATATTGTCCCTGGTTCTGAAAAGAATATGTACTTGTGTCAGACATGTGCTTGTCTCTCACACTCCCTACTTTGCAAAAACTTAGACCACCTGTCTTAAGTGAATCAACTGACAATATATCAGAGCTAGATTACACAATAAAACAATTTAGTCAATGAAAAGAAAATAGTGTAGTACATCGAACACATCCCAGGATCATCTAACGGTCATGTTTTCCTCTGACCAAGAGTTCTTTTAGGTTTCTGTAGTTGGAGTTACATTTAGGTTTAAGAAAACTATGTCACTAGACATTTTCCTTGTTATGGGAAGGATGCAAAGGGATATCCCTGGTGGACCTTTGTAGGTTTTTTATTATCCTTTCTACCATGGGGAAAAAATGTGTATTTACTGATAAGTAAAAATTTCCTCCAGTAACTACAGTAACTCTTTGTGCTGAGAAATTAGTAAGTGTAAAATAATGATAGATTATTATCAATGACACTTACCTATTAGCTTTTATTCAGTGAAAGAGTTTTAAAATTTTATTTGTGCTTTATCCTTCTTAAGTCAAAATGAAAACATTTTAATGACTTTATATTTCTACATTTCAATTAAGAGAAATAATCTCCAAAGATTTTCTGGGTCATATTAATATGATTCTCTTATAGAGGTAAAGGCAGAACTATATATTAAGGATATTCAAAACTGCAAAAAAGGTTTACATATTTAATTAAGTCTATAAGAGAAGGCAGCATGGTAGGGTAAATAAAGAGTTAGCACTGCAATAAGAATGACCTAGTTCAAATCCTGCTTATTACACAAACTAGCTCTGCAATTCAGTAAAGGACATTTAATCTCTCATTGCTCCCCTTCCACTCCACCAACTCATTCTCTATGAGTTCATTGGATCTCAGATTTAGAGATGGAAGGGACCTCAGAGACCCTTTAGTCCAATCTCCTCATCTTGAAGACAAAGAACTGAGGTTAAGGAAATTGCCAAAGCAGAACAAGAATTTGAACTCTGTTATCTAACTCCAGAGTTAGTGTTCTTTCTACTTAATCTTGAAGCTTCTGATTTGGAATGGTGGGAGAGTTTTCACAACAGGAGTTTTCTACACTAAAATCCACAGGTCTGCCTAAAAAAAAATCAAGGAGCACTTTTTAATCATTTTAATCTACACATTTTAAATCCATATACATACATGAAGAACATATATGCTTATTTTATCTGTTCTTTAATAATCATAAAAGAATAATTATCTTAAACAGGTTCAGATATATCATTACAACTTTGGCATGGGGACTTTTCTAAATGGAGGCCTGGCAAAAGTCACTCAAATTATCTCCATATCATTGAGATTATTTTGTTAAATAAAGAAAGGAAAAACTAAGTGACAGAAAGGAAAAAGAAAGAAGAAGAGAGCAGCAATAGAGCCAGTCTTAAAATTTGTAAAGGATTACTACTTCCAAGTTTCATGTTTATTCATAGTCTTTGAACATGATTTTTCTATTGATTACCCAATCTATTTTTTAGTACAGCAAGACAATTTAACATCATTCTAGTCTAAATAAGACCAAGCAACTATAGTATAGCCTACCTGATATATTTCCTGTGTGTTTATTTCTTGAACCAGTAACGTTCAAATGGTTGCCTTCACTGAGATAAATGAGGTAACAAACATTAGTTATGTAATACAAAACTATGCCCTTAGATTATGCTCCTACTTTGGCATTCTCACAAGCTTTCAGAGGTCTTATGCTAGTGTTAGGAAATGAGTATACTTGTGGTAGAGTCTTTCTATTTCATGATACATAGAATCATAGATTTAGAGATGGGAGCTAATTCCTTTGTTTTAAAGATAAAAAAATTGAAGTTCATGGAGATTAAGCAATGGGCTCAAGGTTATACAAGTATTAGGCTGTAGAGTTGGGCTTTGAACTCAGGTCTTCTGATTATAACTCCACAATGCTTTCCTTTATATGATACACATCAAAAAAATTGAATCTGACTTGCACTTTGAATGCATTGGATAGCAAAACAGTTTATGCTGGAGTTTTGTAATCTTATGAAATTGTTGATTGAAATAATTAGGCCAGAATTTACATGAAGACAATCCTATTTGGGGAGAAAAAATGGATTTTCAAATGTCTAGATATGCTCAGGTGCTGCTGAATTGACCCTTGAGTTTATGTCTCTCTGAAAAACTTACTTTCATCTCCTGTTTCAAATTCAAACTTCTGACTGTAACCACTGTATCCTGCTGCAGTCCTCACTCGAATGTGAAATATGTATTTTGTGGCTGGCTTGAGACCTGTGATGATAACACTGGGGGCCTTGGACCTTGTAGAAGAATAGCTGAGCTGTTCATGTTCCTGGGGAACAGAGAAAAAAAGCAAAAAAGACACAAAATTGAGTTATATTAGTTTTTCATGAGTCACATTCCAAAGCAAAACTCAGTAGGGGGTTACTCTGAATGTCAAGATCAAATGAGGAGCAAACATGATTTTCTGTTACTTGGTAACTTGTTATCATCATGATGTATATGACATGGCCTTGGTTTGAAAATGTGTTAAGAAGCTGATTTCACTGCACATAAAACATGTTAATATCATTTTTGATTCAGTGAGCTGAATTTATCTTCTTCATAAAGGATGGGGTTAGCATGAGAGCATGTTCAAACATAATGATACCTGCAGGAAACTAGCAGAATGGGCAACTGAGGAAATTAATCAACATTGGCAGAGTAAAAAAATAAAAAGATAAATGTGGGAGAATTGAAGGACCCGCTACTCACTTCTACCCTCAGGTAGTGCCAAAATGCCGGCGCTATCCGTGGGTAGACCTGTGGGTAAAAGGAAAAGTCAATTAATTTTTTTTTAAATTGGAAAATTTCAATCTTGACCTAACTGCTTTGCTTGTGAACTTGTTTCTCCCCTATTCACAAGAGTTGTATGTACTTAGTTGTACCAACAATAAGGAAAATCATATCCCTGTGAGAATATGCTCCCCAGCTATGACTGTTTACATTTTCAAGATTTGCCTTTTGAATGGTCTTATGTGAGACCAGTTGGTCTCTCTCTCTTTCTCTCTCTCCTTTTCCTTCCTTCCTTCCTTCCTTCCTTCCTTCCTTCCTTCCTTCCTTCCTTCCTTCCTTCCTTCCTTCCTTCCTTCCTTCCTTCCTTTTTGAAATCCATCTTATGAACATGAACTGAAGGCATGAAAAGTATGAAAGACTTACCTATGGTCACAGAGAGAATCAGTGGCAGGCTGGAGAATTTAGTTCCAGTCTTCTGCATTAATTGCCTGATAATTTTGCCTCTCTTATCTCACTAACAGGTAATCAATTTGTGAAATAATAGTACTGGGTTTGGTTCAAGTACTTAAACTTGCTATCTGACTACAGACTCGGAACAAAATATCCAATTTCATCTGTCCATATTTGAGCTCATAGTAAATGAAGGAGTATAGGCATTGTAGATATTTGAAAAGGTTGTTTTGTTTCTATGATTTTGCTTCAGTCTTTATTTATTTATTTATGGATGTTTAACATGGAACCTGATATATGGTTGTAGGTTTGGATGGACGATTCATTCAAATTCATCCTAGGAAGACTTTGGTTTAATATTCCCTCCAGAGTTTTCTTTATTGGTCAGAGGAGATAATTTTGCTGTTATTCAGTAATTTCAGTTGTATCTGACTCTTTGTGACTCAATTTGAGGTTTTCTTGGCAAAGATACTGGAAGGATTTGCAGTTTTCTTCTCTAGCTCATTTTACAGCTGAAGAAACTGACATAAACAAATTTAAGTGACTTGTGGAGGGTCACATAGCCAGGGTGTGTGTGAGGTCAGATTCAGACTCAGATCTTCCTGATTCGAAGCCTGGTGCTCTATTCACTGCATCACCTAGTTGCCCAAAGGAGATATTACCCAGGCAAAAAGACAATATGTGGAATACTGCACTGATGGAACAAACAATGATAGTATTTTTTTGACATAATGCTTCAGGACTGGAGAATTTTTAAAACATTTCCCCCCAAAATAATTTTAGAGCAAAAGAATTTTAAAAGAAGAGAAATTGCCAGTTAAAACATGAATATTGCATTTATATCCTATGATTATAATTTAGATTTCTATAGTTATTATATGAAAAATTTAAAAAATTGAATTTCCAGTTTCAGGAGCCAAGATGGCAGAGTGATCTGTAACTGCTATCTCCCTCCCCTTGCTGACCTTGACCAGCCCAGAGATTATTTCCTCAGAAAAAACCCTGGAACAGTGGGAGCAGCAGAAGGGGTAAACAGACTCTCAGCACAGGATTCTAGAAAGATCACTAAGAAGGGTTCCTCTTGCTGTGGCCAAAGGTGACCAGTGAGAATCAGAGCTGTCTCAGATAGTCCCACCTCAGCAAACTGGGAGAAGATCCTGAACACCAGCAGGGGTGAAGCCAGCAACTGCCAACACCAGGACTGTAGGTATACCCCAGCAACCCAAAGGAATTGGGAAGACACTAGGGTAGAAAGCTGAGCTTGCCTATACTCTAGCTTAGCAGAGGAGCCTATGGTGTCCAGATCTCCCTTCCCCACACTTAATGAGCTACCCCCAGGGTACCTGCAGGAAAACCCAAAAAGACCTAACACCAGCCAGCTCAGCACCAGGTAAGCTGAAGCATTTAATTTCTCACTGAAAAAACTAGAGGACAAAACACAAAAATCCTCAAGTTTTAGGCACAAGAAGAGTAGGACAGAGCTCCCTGTGCCACAGACACAGAGATCTATCTTAAAAGCTAGGAAAAGGGTTATTATCATGAGTAAAAAGCAAAGCAGAAAAGAAAAGAACATAGAATCTTTCTATAGGGACAAGGACAAAACACAAATACCAAAGGGGTCAGCATTGAGACTGGACTCCCATGTGAAACTTCAGAAGGGAATATAAACTGGTCAGAAGGAAAAAGAGCCTTCTTGGAAGAGCTCTGGAAGGATTTTAAAACACAAATTAGAGAATTAGTTGAAAAACTGACCAATGATTTTAAAACTATGAAAAAACAATGCACCGAAGAGAATAGTTCCTTAAAAAGGAAAAGTGGAAAAATGGAAAAGGAAATATAAAACCTAACAGGTGAAAATAACTCCTTAAAAGGAGCAATTATATAGATGGAAAAGGAGATGCAAAAGTTAACTGAAGAAAACAATTTGATAAAAATTAGAATCAGGCAAGTAGAAACTAATGAATCTATGAGACATCAAGAATCAGTCAAACAGAATCTAAAGGATGAAAATATATAAGAAAATGTAAAATAGCTAATTGAAAAAATAAGTGACCTAGAAAATAGATCTTGGAGATAAAATCCAAGGAATATTGGTCTACCAGAAAGCCATGATGAAAAAAAGAGCCTGGACAATATCATCCAAGAAATCATCGAAGAAAAATGCCCAGAAGTCTTAGATCCAGAGGGAAAAATAGTCATCAAAAGAATCCACTGTTTACCTACTGAAAGTGACCCCAAACTAAAATCACCAAGGAATATTGTTACCAAATTCAAGAATTATCAAGAGAAGGAGAAAATACTGCAGGTAGCCAAAAAGAAACCTTTCAAATATCAAGGAACTACAATCAGGATCACACAGGACCTCGCAGTTTCTACATTAAAAGATCGCAAGAACTGGAATCCGATATTCCATAAGGTAAAGGAGTTGGGATTACAGCCAAAGATTAATTACCCAGCAAAACTGAGCACAATATTTCAGGCAAGGAGATGGACATCCAATGAAAAGGAATTTCTAGATCTTCCTGATGAAAAGGCCAGAACTCAACAGAAAATGTGATCTTCAAATACAGGTCTCAAGAGAGGCATAAAAAAAGTAAACGGGAAAAAAATTGTTACACAATACGGGCAACTATTTACACAAGAGAACATGATATTATTAATCTTGAGAACTGTATATTTATTATTGAATGTAAAAGGGATATACATACATAGAGGGAGTGGGTATCAATTAAATGATGTGATGATAACAAATGTGATGTAAGCGTTCAAAGGGATCATAATGGGAGAAGCAAAAAGGAGGAGGCAGAAAAATGAATAAATTCCATAACAGGAAGAGGCACAAAATATATTATAGTACAGGGAAAGAGGGCAGGGAGATGAGTATTGTTTGAGAAGTACTCTCATCTGATTGGATTCAAGGAGGATACAACAAACTCAGTTAAATATAGAAATCCAACTAGCTCTACAGGCAATAGAAGGGGAAGGGGGAGAGAAAATGGAAGGGAGACTAAAAGGTAAGGAAAAAGTAGTAAAGGAAAATGAGACTAAAAGGGAGGGGGGCTGAAAGAAGGGAAAGAAGACTGAGGGAGGCAGTGGTCAAAAATTAAAATTCTTTTGAGGAGAGGAAGGGAAAAGGGAGAGCTAAACTCATAAACAAGGAGAAAGGGGATGGAAGGAGAGAAACAAATAGTAATCACAACTGCTAAAGTGAATGGGACAAACTTTCCCATAAAATGGACATGGATAGCAACATGGATTAAAAACCATAATCCAACAATATGTTGTTTACAAGAAACACATTTGAAAAGGGGAGATACACATAAGTAAAGGTAGAAGATCAGAACAGAATTTATTGTGCTTCAGCTGATATAAAAAAAGCAGGGGTAGAAATCATTATCTCAGACAAAACAAAAGTAGAAATAGATATGATCAAAGGAGATAAGGAAGGAAACTATATCCTGCTAAAAGGCCCCATAGACAATGAAGCAATTTCATTAGTAAACATATATGCTCCTAGTGGCATAGTATCCAAATTCTTAGAGGAGAAGTTAGGGGAGTTACAGGAAGAAATAGACAGCAAAACTATACTAGCAGGAGACATTAGTCTCCCCCTCTCTGAACTTGATAAATCTAACCTCAAAAAAAAAAAACAAAAAAGAAATTAAGGAGGTGGATCGAATTCTACATAGGGTGTATATGATAGATCTCTGGAGAAAATTGAATGGGGATGGAAAGGAATGCACCTTTTTCTCAGTGGTATATGGCACATGTACAAAAATTGAATAGGTACTAAAGTATAAAAACCTCACAATCTAGTGCAGAAAGGCAGAGATAGTCAATGCACCCTTCTCAGATCATTATGCAATAATTATATTAATCAAACACCATGGAAACATAAACCAAAAGTTAATTGGAAACTAAACAATCTAGTCCTAAAAAATGAGTGGGTTAAACAAGAAATTATAGAAACAATCAAAAACTTCATTGAAGAGAATGACAATAATGAGACAACTTTCCAAATTTTACGGGGTACTGCAAAAGCAGTTCTTAAGGGAAATTTTATATCTATGAGTGCCTACATGAATAAAATAGAGACAGAGGAGATCAATAAATTAGGCATGCAACTGAAAAAAACTCGAAAAAGAACAAATTGAAAATCCCCAAGTAAATCCCAAATTAGAGATATTGAAAACCAAGTAGAGATTAATAAAATTGAAATTAAGAAAACTATTGAACTAATAAATAAAACTGAGTTGGTTTTATGAAAAAAAAACAATAAAATTGATAAACCTTTGGTCAATTTGATTAAAAAAAAGAAAGAAGAAAACCAAGTTGCCAATATTAAAAATGACAAGGGTGAACTCACCTCCAATGAGGAGAAAATTAAAACAATAATAATAAATTACTTGCCCAACTATATACCATAAATTCGACAATCCAAATGAGATGTATTATTGTTTTAAGATACTAATTTCTCAGACTAACACACGAGGAAGTTGAACACTTAAATAACCCCATCTCAGAAAAAAAACCCCATCAATGAACTCCCTAGGAAAACATCTCCAGGGCCAGATGGATGCACAAGTGAATTCTTTCAAACATATAAAGAACAGTTAATTTCAATACTATATAGATTATTTGGGAAAATTGGGGAAGAAGGAATCCTCCCAAATTCTGATACAAAAATGGTTTTGATACCTAAATCAGGAAAAGCCAAAACAGAGAAAGAAAATTATAGACTGATTTCTCTAATGAATATAGATGCAAAAATTTTAAATAAGATTTTAGCAAAAAGAATATAGCAACTAATCACGAGAATAATACGTTCTGGTCAGCTAGGATTTATACCAGGAATGCAGGGCTGGTTCAAAACTAACAGAAATCACATGATTATCTCAATAGATGTAGAAAAAGCTTTTGACAAAATACAACACCCATTTCTATTGAAAACACTGGAGAACATAGGAATAAATGGAATCCTCTATAAAATAATAAGCAGTATCTACCTAAAACCTTCAGTAAACATTATATGCAATGGGGATAAGCTAGATGCATTTTCAATGAGGTCAGGGTTGAAACAAGGATGTCCATTATTGCCATTATTATTCAGTGTGCTACTAGAAATGTTAGTTGTAGCAGTAAGAGAAGAAAAAGAAATTGAAGGCATTATAAAAGGTGAAGAAGAAAATAAGTTATCACTCCTTGGAGATGATATGATGATATAATTAGAGAATCATGGAGAATCAAGTAAAAAACTACTTGAAATAATAAACTTAGGCAAAGTTGTAGGCTACTAAAAATCCCCACACAAATCTTCTGCATTTCTATATATTGCTACCAACATCCACCAGCAAGAGATAGAAAGAGATATCCTACTTAAAGCTATTGGTAGACATTGTAAAATATTTGGGAGTCTATCTGCTAAAACAAATCCAGGGACTATATGGACAAAATTACAAAACACTTTTCACACAAATAAAGTCAGATGTAAGTGGAAAAACATCAGTTGCTCATGGGTGGGCTGAGCCAGTGTAATGAAAATGACAATTCTACCTCAATTAGTTTACTTATTCAATGCCATGCCAGTCAAACTATCAGATAGTTATTTTGTAGAGTTAGAAAAAATAATATCAAAATTTATCTGGAAGAACAAAAGTTCCAGAACATCAAGGGAACTAATGAAAAGAAATTCTAAGAAAGGTGGCATACCTCTACCAGATCTGAGACTGTATTATAAAGTAGCAATTATCAAAACCACTTGGTACTAGCTATGAAACAGACAGGTAGACCAGTGGAATAGGTTAGGTACCCAAGACACAGTAGTCAATGAATATAGCAATCTACTCTTCAATAGATCCATGAACTCTTGCTTCTGGGATAGGAACTCACTGTTTGGCAAAAATTGCAGGGAAAACTGGATAGCTGTATGGCAGAAACTAGGCATAGACCAATGCCTGACACCCTATACAAGAATAAAGACAAATGGGTACACGATCTAGGTATAAGCACTGATACTATAAACTGATAAGTGGAGCAAGGAATTGTGTATTTATCAGATTTATGGAGAAAGCAAGAATTTTTGACTAAATAAGAGATAGAAAACATTATGAAATGCAAAATGGATAATTTCGATTACATTAAACTGAAAAGTTTTTGCACAAACAAACCCAATGCAACCATGACCAGGAGGAAAGCAGAAAATCAGGAAAGAATTTTTGCAATTAGTGCCTGTGATAAAAGTCATATTTCTAAAATATATAGAGAACTGAGTCAAATGTACAAGAATATAAGTTATTCCCCAATTGATAAACAGTCAAAGGATATGAACAGGCAATTTTAAGAGGAAGAAATCAAAACTATCTATAGTCATATGAAAAATGCTTTAAAGTACTATTGATTAGAGAGATGCAAATAAAAACAACTCTGAGATACCACATCACACCTATGAGATTGGCTAACAAGACAAAACAGGATGATGATAAATGTTGGAGAATATGCGGGAGAGTTGGAACACTAATTCATTGTTGGTGGAGTTTTGAGCTGATCCAACCATTTTGAAGAGCAATTTGGAACTATGGCCAAAGTTTTATAAAAATGTGCATACCATTTGGCCCAGCAAATACCATTTCTAGGACTGTATCCCCAAGAGATCATAAAAATGGGAAAGGATCTCATACACAAAAAATATTTATAACAGCATTTCTTTGTGGTGGCCAAAAACTGAAAATCAAGAGGATGCCTATCAACTGGGGAATGGTTGTGTAAGTTGTATTATATGAATGTAATGGAATACTATTTTGGTGTAAGAAATGATGGACAAGAAGACTACAGAAAGACCTGGATAGACTTACATGAACTGATGCTGAGTGAAAGGAGCAGAACCAGGAAAACTTTATACACAGCAACAACCAGTGTGTGGGGATTTTTTTCTGGTAGACTTAGAACTTCATGGCAATGATAAGACTTAAAATATTTCCAATAGTCTCTTAAGGCAAAATGCCTTTCATATCCAGAGAAAGAACTATGGAATTTGATTGCAGAATGTAATAGACTATTTTTTTTGGTATTACATTTTGGTTTGTTTTATGATTTCCCCCATTCATTTGAATTCTTCCTAGCAACATGACTGAGGTGAAAATGTAATTATTAGGAATGTATGTGTATGTGAATGTATTTTATGTTGACTTGGGGAGGGCATGGGGAGGGTGGGGGGGAAGGAGGGAGAGAAAAACAATCTAAGTTATATGGAAGTGATTGTAAAACACTGAAAACATAAAATAAAAAAAAATTATGCTAGCTGGTTATAGATCTCATCTGAATGTCCCCCACTTTATGTATTTGTATCCGTCATATACCATACCTGTATTAGAATCCCCCTTTGCACATGTCCACATACTTATAGATAGAGTGAAGACACCACTCTCTCCATGAAAGCCTTTGTTTCTCAACTGAACTTATCCATCCCAAATATGAACATTTCATATAATAATAGCTTGTGTTTCTATAGTACGTTAAGATTTATTGTGTTTTCTTTACAAGCAACTGTGTAAGATTTATAATGTCAGTATTTTAGCTTGATATTATAGATGACAAACATAACATCCAAATAGTTTACGTGACTTAATTTCCTGGGAGGAAAGTCTTATAATTGTCCAAGCCAAGATATAGACCTGGGTCTTCTGACTCCATCAATCCTCTATTCACTATATTATGCAGTCACTGATGATGCTAATTTTGACCCCTCCTATGCACTTACCCATTTTCTTTCTTAGATTACAATTGTTTATCCATATTTCATTCCCAAACTCCACTGTGGTATGCTGTTCTTGAGAGCATTCATTTTTGTATATTCAACTTTCTGTATATTTTGTTGCTGTTATTGAGTGATTTAAATCATGTACCCCATTTGGGGTTTTCCTGAAAAAGATATTTAAGAGTTTGCTATTTCCTACTCCAGCTTATTTTACATTTGAGGAACTGCAGCAAACAGGGTTAAATGATGAGGGTTATACAGCTAGTAAGTGTTTGAGGCAGAACTTGCCTCAGGAGGCAGTCCTCGACTCCCAAGTTGGTGCTCTATCCACTGTGCCACCTAGCTGCCTTCCTTGTATGTAAAGGTACTTAATAAATGCTGCTTAAACTGTTAGAATGTTTCCTAACAATGAAACTTTATTAAACTTTGTTTTCACAGAGATATATGGTTAGAACATCACTTTAAATAAAAAAGATCAAAACAAACAGAGTTGCAAGACATGGTAGCTCACACCAATAATCTTAGTTAAGACTTAAGTGACTGAGGGTGGTAGACATCTTGAATTTGAGCAAGCTAAATTGTAGTAGGCTTAGCTGACTGTGTGTCCACATTGTACCTCAAATTCCCTACCTAAAGTAATTGTGTCAATATGTTTTGACAAAGAAAAAGTCATTTTATTTTAATCAATATAATTTTGTTGTATATTACAACACCATCTTATGCAGAAGAAGAGATATTAAGATCTCTTTTATTTTTATGAAACATAGAACTTGTTGTGTCAAAATATTAATTTTACCAAAAAGAAGTGTAAAAGAAGAGCTACAATGGTGCATCTAAAACTTCACCCCACCCATATCCAAGAGAGAATAAATGGAGACTCAAAGATTTAATCCCATATTGACTGTCAATATCACTATTTTTCTTCATTAAGCCATCAAAAGCCAATTTAATGGTTTGCTTTTATTTAGTAAACATTTAACTTAACTCTTTTTGGTTAAAACATAGAAGATGCAGGCTCTTTTTTTTGCTTGTATTATGTAGAGTGAAATGCTTGTATTTATGTAGAGTGAAATGTTTTGATATGTTCCTTACAACAGGCCTCTGACAAACCAAGTGTAGTCAACAGATCAATCTCAAAGCTGAAACCAAGCATTCCAGTACTCAGGAGGAAATGTCTATTAGTTAGATCGTGGAAAAGGACTTGAGCTCTGGAGAAACATTAGGGCTAGACTTAAACATTTGAAAGTCATTTGTATAGAGAGTCCATTTAACTGAGGTGAGTTAAAAATCACTAAGAGAGATACAGAAAATAAAATACAGAGAGAAGAGGGAAAAAAAAGTATTCAGGAAAAAAATGGAAGGATGTTGAATAGTTAAGCAGGGAATGTGAAAAACACGATCCAGGCAGTAGACTCCTAGAAAAATAGGTCAGAGCAAATGTATCTCAATGATTCTATGATACAAGAAGAAATATAAGAACAAAGGTCAAATACAGAAAAGTTAGAACATGAAAGTTATCTATCATTAAAAATAAACCAACAAACCAAATTGATCTAGAAAGTAGAAAAATCATCAGACACCCTGAAAATCATAGCTAAACAAAAAATTTAGATGTCATATTTCAAGAAACCATTAAAATCATTACCAAAGAACTGCTAGAACCAGGAGGACCAAATAAAAATTGAAAATATCCATGCCACCTCTTGAGAGAAATTAGTAACTGAAAATATCTAGAATATCAAATTGAGAACAAAAAGTTTCTGGAAAGGATCATTTTCAAGCCATCAGATGCTTTTTTTTCAAGAATTTTAAGGGCCAGACAGATTTCAGAAAAACTTAGAAATATTTATGTGAACTGATGTTGAGTGAAGAGAACAGAACCAGGAGAACATTATACATAGTAACAGCAACATTGTGGTATGACTAACTTTGATAGATTTAGCTCTTCTCAGATATGTAGTGATTTAAGACATTTCCAAGAGACTCATGATGGAAAATGCTGTCCACATACAGAGAAAGAATTACAGAATCTGAATGCAAATTGAAGCATACTATTTTTTCTCCTTTTTCGTTTTTTCTTTCTTATAGATTTTGTTATGATTCTTTTTTCACAACAACACTAATGTGGAAATATGTTTAACATGATTGAACATGTATAAGCTATAATAGATTGCATGCCATCTTGGGGAGGGGTAAGGAGAGAGAGAAGAAATTCGGAACTCAAGATCTTGTAAAAGTGAATGTTGAAAATGATCTTTGCATGTAATTAGAAAAAGTAAAATATTATTAAGTTCAAAAGAATGAAAGAACTTTGAGGTCCAATTGCCCATAGTGAGAAGTACTACATAAGACTATGTTAGATATATTTTAATGGAAAGAAACTTCCCTGATATGTTAGAACCAGAACATAAAATAGATATTGAAAGAATCCACTGATCATCTCCTGAAAGAGATCCCCAAAAGCAAACTCCTAGGAATACTGTTTCCATATTCCAAAGTTCGCAGGTCAAGGAGAAAACATTACAGGCAGCGAGTAAGAGGCAATTCGAGTATTGTGGAAATACAGTAAAGGTAACAAAAGATCTAGCAGTTTCTACATTAAGATATTGGTGGGTCTGGAATATGATATTCCAGAGGTCAAAGGAATTAGGATTAAAACCAAGAATTACTTACCCAACAAAACTGAATATGCTACTTCAGGGGAAAAATGATCATTCAATATATAAATCAAAGTCTAGTCACAATAAAGTGGGTCTCCCACTAAGGGCAGATCCTCAACACATGTGTCTAATCTGCCTCCTTGCTTGCAAGCCATTTCCCTCACTTTGAAATTAAACTTCTGTTGGATTCCTGACTATTCTACCTCTAGCCTGCTCTGTTTGGTTCTGGTCATTCACAGATTAGATAGTGGATAGGTCCAGTTGACTAAAGAAATTGGAAGCACCTTTTGTAGAAGGTCTTTTTAAAGAGGAGCTTATGTACAAAGAGCAGAAGTGATAGAATGATATCGAAGCTAGAAAGATTAAGCAAGAGTTCCCATCTCTATGCTAATATTATTGTGCTGTAGGAAATGACAAGTAGGATGATTCTAGAAAAACATGGAAAGACTTATGTGAACTGATGTGTAGTGATGTGAACAGAATTAGGAGAACATTGTACAGAAATATCACTCCATGAAAGATTGTAAATGATTTGGCTATTCTCAGCAATGAATCCATGAAATATGCATATTGTTCAGCTGTATGTGGAAGCTTTGCAAAAACTGAACATATGCTAGGACATAAAAAAATAAAGAAAAGCAGAAATGTTAAATACACCTTTCAGTGACCACAATGCAATGAAACCTTAAAGCAGTAAAAGGCAAAGAAAGGATTAAAACTTAAATGGAGACTAAAAATTACAGTTTTGAAAATATATGTGTTCAAATAATTAATGAGAATTTACAAATTCTGTGGTCAAAGAAAATGACAAAAAATGTGACAGCATGAAAAAACTTTCAGAAAACAGTCAAAGTAGTGATTAGAAGAAGGTTAAAATCTCTGTAAAAACTTTTATCAACAAAAAAGAGATAGAACAGATTATGAATTTGGTCATGCAATTATAAAATATTTATAAATAAGTAAAATATTTATAATTTATTAGAAAATAAATAAATCTAAATATGCAAGTAAAGCAAAAAATTATTTGAAAATCAAAGAAAAAGCAATGAAATTGAAAACAACAAAAACAGAACTGATTAAGTTGGTACTGTTTTTTGAAACAACAAATAAAATAGATAAAACATTATCTAATTACATTAAAAAAGATGAAATCAAATTAAGAAAATCAATATAACAAAGGAGATATTGCAACAGAAAAAGACTAAGAAAATTATAAGAAATTAAAAAGAATTATAATTCATCTAATTATGGCAACAAAATAGATAACATGGATGCAAATTTTTTAAAATTTTTAATAAAATATAAAACAGTAAAATATTTTTAAAATGCTATTACTAAAAATAAAATATAAAACATAAAATAAAACAAACAAAAATTGAGAATTCAGATAAACCCATCTGTGATAAAGAAACTGAATAAACAGTAAAGGAATGCCCCTCAATAAAACTCCAAGCTCAACTAGGTTTACAATTGAATTCTTTCAAATATTCAAAGGTGATTTAACTCTATTATTAAACAAAATATTTAGAAAAACAGAGAAATAAGGCATTACTAAATCCAATTGATGAAATAAACGTGGTACTAATATTCATGCCCAGAAGAAAAAAGGAAAGAAAAAGGTTTAGAATACCATCTCTAATGACTATTGATACAAAAATATAATATGTGACATATTATATTGTAATATATAATAATGTGATATAATTATATATTATAATATAATAATACTATATTAGCAAAAATATTGTAACATATATATGTGTGTATATATATATATATATATATATATATATATATATATATATATATATATGAAGAACACAAGATTCATTCAACAGGGGAAAAACTAAATATATTGAACAATATTAATGACAAAATGAAAAGCACTTAGAGGCAGTAGATGTTCTCAAAAAATGCAGAACCCACTTGTGTTGAAAACACTAAAAAGCAGAAACATAAGTAAATCTTTCTTTAATATGATAAACAGTTATCTACCTAAATGCAAGTGCTACTATTATTTGTAATGGGGAGAAACTAAAAGTCTTTCTATTTAGATTAATGCAATTATGTTCATTGTAACCGCTATTATTTGATTAAGCTGTAAAAATTCTAGCCATTGCAATAAGATAAAATTAAGACAGTAAACACAGACAAAGAAATGTATTACTTTTTAACAGATTTTATTATAGTTTGCTTAGAGAATACCTGAGATTTAGCTAGAATAAGTTGGATGATTGCTTGATTCAGTGAAGTAGCAAGATATAAAGTAAAACTGGAAAGTCAATAGCCTTTCAGTATATTATCAACAAACCATCAAGAAGAGAGAGTAATTCAATTCAAAATAACTAGATAATTTATAAAATGCATTGGAGATACCCTCCCTCCAACATGCCCAAATACTTTAAAAAATGACTCTAAACAAATTCTAGAGAAGTAGAATCCACAACAAGACAGAATGAAAAATATTTACAGCCCAAGAAAACTTGGAAAGTTGACAAGAAATGTCTGTTGCCTTCAGGTGAGAAGGATGTGCAGTCCAACTCAGGTCATGCCATCATAAACCTGTCCAAAGCAAACCTGGTGCCAGAAAGCCCAGAGCAGACCTCATGGCAACTGAATCACTGGCAGCACTTGAGATTTCCAGACTTCTTAACCCACAGATACCAAAAATAACTTAGAAGGTCAGCAGGAAATATCTGTTGCACTTGGGTGAGAGTGGAGCTCAGTACATTGAGGGCTACCCCAGCACAGTCCCAGCCACAAGGAATAGATAGCAGCAAATAGCATCAGTAGAAGTGACTGCTTTTCTGAACTCTCAGCCCACAGACAGTAAAGAATCCAGCAGCTGATCTGGAGATTAAAGGAGGTTTCTTCTAGCACTGGAGCATGACTCCATTGCTTTGTCCACACTTGGATCAAGGTTGCAGTCCTAGGTGGCATTCCAAGGATGAGGAAGAACACTATCATAGAAAAACTTGTGGTCACAGTGGAGGGGGAACTCTTCTCACAGTTTCAGGGCAGTGCTCACAAGATCAGAAAATAAGGTGGAAGAGTAGTAAACACATCTCCTTATATCATACTGCCTTGGAAGAACTGAAAACTTACAAGTCCCTAGATTTATCTCTGAAAACAACTGCACAAAGCCCCTGAAACTTGAGAGAGTTTGCTTCCTACTCTGGAAGCAGAGTCTTACCATAACAAAGAATCAAAAGGTCAAATAATAGCCTGGGAAAGTGAGTCTACAACAGGAAGAAAAAACTCTGACTATAGTTACTATGGTGACAAGGAAGATCAAAACACACTCAGAAGAAGACAAAAAAGTCAAAGCTCTTATATCCAAAACGTCCAAGAAACATATGAGTTGGTCTCAGGTCATACAAGAATTCAAAAAGAAGGGGAGGAGCCAAGATGGTGGAGTAGAAAAACACACATACACTAGCTCCTGAACCCACAGCCTATAAAATACCTGTAAGGAGGAACTCCTGACAAGTTCTGGAGCAGAGGAAGCCTTGGAACAACGGAGTGGAGGAGATTTCTATTCCAGAGAGACCAGAAAAACTGACACTGTGGGTCGCTGCACACCGGACATGTAGTGGAGCCCAGCCTTGCCCTGGCCACATGGCCCCGGGAGGAGCTGATCAGGGTGGGCTTTGGGGACAGAATTTCCAGCGGCCATGTGGTTCCCTCTGCCCACGGGTGCAAAGGTCAGTGAGAGGGCCTGTTTGGCTGGCCGAAAGGGGAGCAGGGTGTCTCCATAACTCTGGCCCTCTCAGGAGGCAGCAGCTAACAGGGGCTCCCAGAGCAGACAGGACCTCAGATCCATTGTTGAAGGGCTCCATGTAAACCCCCTGAGGGAACTGAGCCCCATGAGGCGACCCTGCCCCAACTTGAGCACCTGAATTTAATCTTACATTGAATAACAGCTCCACCCCCACTGAAAGCCCTGACACTGGGAAGCAGCATTTGAATCTCAGACTCTAAGCACTAGCTGGGCAGATCTGGAGGTGAGACTGGAGTGGAGAGGAATCTCAGAAGTCAAGTAACTGGCTGGGAAAATGCCCAGAAAAGGGAAAAAAAGTAAGACCATAGAAGGTTACTTTCTGGGTGAACAGATATTTCCTCCTTTCCTTTTGGATGAGGAAGAACAATGCTTACCATCAGAGAAAGACATAGAAGTCAAGGCTTCTGCATCCCAAACATCTGAAATAAATATTAAATGCACCCAGGCCATGAAAGAGCTCAAAAAGTGTTTTGAAAATCAAGTGAGAGAGGTGGAGGAAAAACTGCGAAGAGAAATGAGAGAGATGCAAGAAAAGTATGAAAAGCAGGTCAACACCATGCTAAAGGAGACCCAAAAAAATGCTGAAGAAAATAACACTTTGAAAAATAGGCTAACTCATTTGGCAAAAGAGGTTCAAAAAGCCAATGAGGAGAAGAAGGCTTTCAAAAGCATAATTAGCCAAATGGAAAAAGAGGTTCAAAAGCTCACTGAAGAGAATAGTTCTCTCAAAATTAGAATGGAACAGATGCAGGCTAATGACTTTCTGAGAAACCAAGAAATCACAAAAAAACCCCAAAAGAATGAAAAAATGGAAGAGAATGTGAAATATCTCATTGGAAAAACAACTGACCTGGAAAATAGATCCAGGAGAGACAATTTAAAAATTATGGGACTACCTGAAAGCCATGATCAAAAAAAGAGCCTAGACATCATCTTTCATGAAATTATCAAGGAAAACTGCCCTGATATTCTAGAACCAGCGGGCAAAATAAGTATTCAAGGAATCCACCAATCACTGCCTGAAAGAGACCCAAAAAGAGAAACTCCTAGGAACACTGTGGCCAAATTCTGGAATTCCCAGGTCAAGGAGAAAATATTGCAAGCAGCTAGAAAGAAACAATTCCAGTATTGTGGAAATACAATCAAGGTAACACAAGATCTAGCAGTTTCTACATTCAAGGATCAAAGGGAATGGAATAGGATATTCCAAAAGTCAAAGGAACTAGGACTAAAACCAAGAATCACCTGCTCAGGAAAACTGAGTATAATACTTCAGGGGAAAATATGGTCTTTCAATGAAATAGAGGACTTTCAAGCATTCTTGATGAAAAGACCAGAGCTGAAAAGAAAATTTGACTTTCAAACACAAGGATGAGAAGAAGCTTGAAAAAGCAAACAGCAAAGAGAAGTCATAAGGGACTTACCAAAGGTGAACTGTTTACATTCCTACATGGAAAGACAGTATTTGTAACTCTTGAAACTTTTCAGTATCTGGGTACTTGGTGGGATTACACACACACACACGCACACACACACACACGCACACGCACACGCACAGAGACAGAGAGCACAGAGTGAATTGAATAGGATGGGATCATATCTTAAAAACATTAAGGTAAATAGTGAGAGAGAAATGTATTGGGAGGAGAGAGGGTGAAATGGAATGGGGCAAATTATCTCTCATAGAAGAGGCAGGCAGGAGACTTTTTAGTGGAAGGAAAAAGAGAGGAGCTGAGAGAAAAACATGAAGTTTACTCTCATCACATTCGACTAAAGGAAGGAAGAAAATGCACACATTTTGGTATGAAAATCTATCTTACAATGCAAGAAAGTGGGTGAGAAGGGGCTAAGCAGGGTGGGGGGGATGATGGAAGGGAGGGCATGGGAGGAGGGAGTAATTTGAAATCAACACTTTTTGGGAGGGACAGGATCAAAAGAGAGAATAGAAGCAATGGGGGACAGGATAGGATGGAGGGAAATATAGTCAGTCTTACACAACACTACTATTAAGGAAGTCATTTGCAAAACCACAAAGATATGGCCTATATTTAATTGCCTGCCTTCCCAAAGGGAATGGGTGGGGAGGGAGGGATGGGGAGAAGTTGGAACTCAAAGTTTTAGGAACAACTGTTGAGTATTGTTCTTGCTACTAGGAAATAAGAAATACAGGTAATGGGGAATAGAAAGTTATCTGGTCCTACAGGACAAAAGAGAAGATGGGGACAAGGAAAGGGAGGGATGACAGAAGAGAGGGCAGATTGGTGACAGGGGAAATAAGAATGCTCGGTGTATTGGGGTGGGGGGAGGGAACAAATGGGGAGAAAATTTGGAACTCAAAATTTTGTGAAAATGAATGTAAAAAGTTAAATAAATCAATTTATAATTAAAAAAATAATTAAAAAAGAACTTTGAAAATCAACTAAGAGTGGTAGAAGAGCAAATGGAAGCTATTGAATTTATGAGAAATCAAGAAACAATAAAACAAAACCAAAGGAATGAGAAAGTGGAAGAAAATGTGAAATATCTCTGAGCCTAGATCTTATCTTTCAAGAAATTGTAAGAAAATTGCCTGTTACTCTAGATCCAGAGGAAAAACCAGAAATTAAAAGAATTCCCTGACCACCTCCTGAAAGAGATCCTAAGATGAAAAGTGCCAGGAATATTCTAGCCAAATTCCAGAATTCCCAGGTTAAAGAGAAAATTTTTCAAGCACTCAGAAAAAAACAATTATAGTATTGTGGAGTCACAATCAGGATAACGCAAGATCTAGCAGTTTCTACATTAAAATATTAGAGGTTTTAGAATATGATATTCTGGAGGGCAAAGGAACTAGGAATATAACCCAAAATCACCTACTAAGCAAAACCAAGTCAAATGCAAAGGAGAAAAAATTGGACATTCCATGAGATAGAGGAATTCAGGAATTCTTGAGAAGTGATCAGATCTGAATAGAAAATTTGACTTTCAAATATAGGACTCAAGAGAAACATTAGAAAGGTAAATAAGAAAGAGAAATCATAAAGGACTTATTAAAGTTAAACTGTTTACATTTCTTCATGGGAAGATGATATATGTAACTCATAAGACCGTTCTCATTGTAAGGGTAGTTAGAAGGAGCATATAAAGATAGAGAGCACAGGTGTGAGCTGAATATCAAGGGAAGATATTTTCAAAATAAAATTCAGGATTGAGGGATGAATGTACAGGTAAAAAAAAGGGAGAGGCAGAATGGGGTAAATTATCTCACATAAAAGAGGCAAGAGAAAACTTTTACAGTGGAGGGGAAGATGGGGAAACTGGAGGGGAGTGAGTGAACCTTAATCTCATCAAAACTGGTTTAAAGAGGGAATAAATTATGCACTTGTTAGGGTGTAGAAATCAATCTTACTCTACAGGAAAGTAGGCGGAAGGGAATAAGAGAAGGGGAATGACAGAAGGGAGGGTAGGTTGGGGAAGGCATGATCATATGCAAACCACTTTTGATCAGGGATAGGGTGAAAGGAGAGACAGAATAGAATAAATGGAGGGAAATACAAATACCAATACTAAATATGAAAAATTTTTTTCAAACAAGTTTCTCTGATAAAAGACCTCTGATAAATTTCTCAAGCACAGAGAAAATGAGAGCCATTTTCCAAATGATAAATTATCAAAATTATTCCTGAGGTTTTTCTTTATCTATGTTTTCTTTCACAACATGACTATTATGGAAGTATTTTGCATGACTACACACATGTAACCTATATCGAATTGCTTGACTTCTCAGTGAGGGGTGGAGTGGGATGAAGAGGGAGGAAAGGAGAGAATTTGGAACTCAAAGTTTTTGAAATGAATGCTACAATTGTTTTTACATGTAACTGCAGAAAAATAAAATACTAATTTAAAAAAGTGTTTCCTAGAAAAAAAGAAATGAAGATAAATACTTTCATAGATAATAATTACATCCAGATGATCTAGGCTAATAGAATAAAAATGAAAATACTCTAAATTTCTTATAGATTCTATTTCATACCAATCAAATTCCCAGAGGATTGTTTTATGGGGTTAAATATATAAACAAAAACCACAGTTCATGTGGACGAACGACAGATTAAAAGTCTCAAGGGAAATAAGGAATAAAGTCATTATGAAAAAAGTCTACCAATACCAGCCCTTGAAATTTCTTCAAAACAGTAGTTAACGGTTTGGTAATGGTTAAAACACAGAAACATTGATCAATGGAATGAGTTTGATAAACAAGACTCAATCCCTTAGTAGTACAGCATTCATTAAATACAAAGACACCATCTTTGGTCAGACTTTCTCTTCTATAAAAATCAGAAAATCACCACGGGTGCTGATGGACAAGAATCCTCCAAAAGCCAAATGTTGCTGTGCTTCAGAACAGCCACCAGCAGCAGGCATCGTGCTTAGTTAAATACTTTGTCCACATAATGAGAAGATGGAACTCACTGTACAAAGACTGGTGTTGTGAAAGACTCATGGCAAAAGAAAAAGGGGCAAACAAAGGATTAGATGGATAGATAGTATCATGGAAATAGCAAACATGAACTGAAACTTCAAGAGATAGTGGAGAATAGAAGTGTTCAGTGTGCCTATGACTATGGTTCGTGGGGTCATGGAGAGCTGAACAACACTGAACGACTGAATAACCAAACAAAATAAAAGATAAAAACCTGTCACTATCTTCTTCACCTTTTCAGTTGAATTAATTAAAATCCCTTTAGTATTCTCTTTTCCACTGTATTTCCTAGATCTTTACTCATATTTGTACCCTATATCCATTTCGAGTTCTAGGCTATTGCTTGAGATTAGTGTGTTTCGAATTTATACCATGGTGATACCAACCATGAATCCAATAGTCTTGCGAATCTTACATGTGTCTTTATTACTATTCTTATATTTTTCATGTTACTCATATACTAATAATGCACATTTGATTTGTAGCCATCATAGAAGGAAATTCTTTTGAAAACCAGTACTTGCTCATATTTAAAATACAATTTCTTAATTTAAGCTTTGTAGGTATTGCAGTGGTATCCTGGTAAATAATCAATGACTTACTATGAAAAAATATTTGCTGGGCACACTTTGGAGTTTATAAATTAATCTAAATCATTAACATTTCCTTCACCACATTCCTAAATCTAGGGCAATCAATAAAACAAGTTATCAAACGCTTGCTGATTTCTGATGTGTAAATGCTCACAGTGAAAATAGCCATTGACCACAGTGAGCTTGTTCAAGTTGGTTCCAGTACAAACCTGGGAATTTGACACATATTGGATAGGTCACAAAGCCAATGAATTATATATAAAATCTTTTAAGAAATTACAATCTAAACTTGATAACATGAATATATCTAAGTTCTTTTTTTAAGTTCCTTCAAAATTTAAACTATATATATATTGCTCAATTGAGGAAATTTTTTCCCGAATAAAGTTACCCACTGTTCACATATCCCAGGGTATAATTATATATTAATTATATAAATGTTATATATTGTATAAGATACATTATAAATATATTATGAATTTACTGTATATAATTATAATTATATCTACATAAAGATAACTAATTCCTGGAGCAATCATTTGTGAGGAAATATAAAAATTCCAAGAACCATTTCTTCTATGTGAACATGATCGTATTTTGTTCTTTTTGAAAACAACAGTAACTGATTGACCACTAGAAAAGGACTTGTTTTGTGTTCCGTGGCTGATTTCGGCTTGCTATAATGCTTGCTACCAAGTACTACCAGAGAATTTATTCCGTGAATACTTAAAATGCATCAATTTATTTTTAAAATTTCATGTTTCTTTAGTTGCATAAAAATGCGGTACATATCAATATTAATTTTGTACATGAATGTGAAATGTATTTCTGTCCCATAAATAATGGTATGAATGACCCTATGTCAGCAGAGTATATGTTAAGAATTGTTTTTCTGGTAGTGATGGATTTGTGCTGTTTCATTCATATTTTTCTGTCTAGTTTTCTTATTACCCAGGAATTCATTTTGCGGCCATGGATAACAATAAAGGTAACTGGGGATGAAAGTCATCATTTTGTCCTTATTTGTGTCATGCTGACTAGCTAGTACAGCTAACCTTCCAGTACTAATAATCCATTATCACAGATGAAATGCATTTTCATATTCTTTATTTGAAAACTTATACATAAAGTTTATATCCAAAAGACAAAGAAAGTAAGATAATAGGAAAAATGGCATGGAAATTCTGTTATCTTTCCTTGTGTGATGTGTATGAACTAAGCAAAAAACAAACCATTAACAGAACAGAAAACCAAAACCATAATTCTAACACTAAACAACCTTTAGGACTCAAAGACTCAGAAAAGTTTCAAATCCTCTCAAAATGTGTTGCAGAATTCATATCAGGATAATATACAAATTTTTGTCTCAATTGTATAGCAGAAGCCACTTTCAAGTTTTGAAAATATCTAAATAAAATAATTTCCTTTTAGTTATTCTAATATGAATTAATTCAATTTTAAAAAAATCTAAAGTATATAACAACTCAACGAAATCTAAAATTGACTAAATCAGGAAAACCTAGGTCTAAGTCCTGTCTATGATGCAAAATGTAAGAACACAGTGGGCAAGTGACATCTTTCACGTAATAAGCAATTGTAAAGTACTTGCTATGTGCCAAGAACTGTGATGAGTGTTGGGGATATAAAGACAAAAAGACAGTCTGTGCCCTCTAGCAATTTACATTATAATTATAATGCTTTATAACATGTATTACAATACATAAAAAGGAATTGAAAAGTGAATGTGGATAGACTTGTGAAGCATGACAATAAAGTCTTGAGAATGTAGACTAGTCAATCTAGGCACTTACTCTAAATGGAGGTTCTGAAAAGAACTGACCTATGGGAGAAGGAGGTCACAGTGGAGAAAAGAAAAGGTAACTGAGCAATGGTGGCGAATCTGGGGAAATGAAATATGAGTCAGCCCGAGTCTTTCCTCAATGTGGTGACTGAGGCATAGTGGCAAAAAAAAATCTAGAGAATCAACTTGCAGTGATTACATAGTACTGCTTTGTAGGGCTATCAGTCATATGAGTGCTACTGATATATGCATCAGTGAGGTTAATTTCTATGTAACAAATTGTTCTCAGAGATGAACTTACAAGTCTTTCCTCCTCTAAAAAAAGAGAAATCTTTTTATATACCATTTATCTGTTATCACCCTATTTCAGAACTTTGAGATTTCTGAACTGCACTATTGTAATAATCTTCTAATAGGCTTTTCTGACTCTGGTCTCTGTCCTTCCAGCATATTCTGTACATTAAGGCTAGTTAGTTCTGAACATAATATCCTGCTGTACAGAAACCTTCAGTGCTTCCCTATTACTTACTGAATAGCACAGTACCTGGCACTGTGGCACTAGGCACTTAATAAATATCTATTGGACTGAAACAATATCCAAATTCCTTTGACAGGGCTTGTACAATATAACAATAAGATCTTTCATGATGGCCTTTCATAGTTTTTATTGACTAGAACAGGGGTGTGGAACCTGCAGTCTCTAAGCCACATGTGGCCCTTAGGTCTTCAAGTGCAGCCCTTTGACTGAATACAAATTTCACAAAACAGATTCTTTAATTAGGGTGATTTATTCTGTTAAGTTTGCATTCAAAGGACTGTACTTGAGGACCTAGAGCGCAATATGTGTCCTTAAGGCTACAGGTTCTCCACCCCTGTATTAGACAAACTAATTATTCCTTGCACCCTAAATGTTGTGTTTGCTGCTCCCCTTGTCTAGAATGTCCTCTGCCTCCTCTATATCCACTCTATCATTTTGAGTTCTGTTCATTTCTACTCATTCTTCAAAGACAAGATAGAATTTGTTCTTTTCCTTATGGAGCCTTCAATGATTCTTTTATGCCAAAAGAAGTAATATCGTCTTAATAAAGACAAAACTTTTTACCTCTCCTATCATGCCATCACCTTTTACCTTATTAACCATTAGTGTAATCTTATCTCTATTACTAGATTCCTTGAAAGTAATCATTTTCTGTGTATTTTTAGGACCTACCATTGGACCTTGTACACAGTACTTGCTTAATAAGCATTGAATGGATGAATACATATATGAATGAACAATTTAGATACTATAACAGGATATTTAGATGAGTTCAGACTGACTTCCCCATTGACAAAAGTGATAGTTTTGAAGGGTATCCTGGCGTTTGTAGTTCTAGAGGGATAGAACTAGCCTTGGAAAAGAGTAGATGAGTGGTGTTCAAAGTGCTGTCTGAGGATCCTCACACGTTCTTGAGATCCTCTGAAGATAACTCAAAGATAAAAATTATTTTCATAATAATATTAAAACATTTAATTTTAATATAGTAAATATTAATAAATATAATGCATATCAACCAATACTCTTTAGATGGAGTGGTCTTTAATATTTTTCGAGTGTAAAAGGGTCCCTAGACCAAAACAGGTTGAGATTCTTTAGACTATACCATTGTGAGCCTTGAAGTGAGTGATAGACTTCAGTTTGGCTTACAAAACTGAAAAATGTTTGCCTTTGCAAACCATCAGCCGGCAATAGAGAGAGGGGAGTAACAGCACGGTTGTCATGGTGATCAATACTTGGACTAAAAATTTAAGATTACTAGTGGGGCTTCAGGGAACAGCTCTGCTCTCTGGAACATACAGCTTCAAGAGAAGCAGCCAAATACAATGACCTCTTTAAAAACTGAGGAAAAACTATAAAAGGTGTTAATCGTTCCGATCTCCTCTTCCCAAATCCGTTTGCTAACCAGTACTTCTATGTGATTTTTTTGCTATTTCTTTAAGTTATTGTTAATGTCTGATTGTTCTTTACACAAAAATCTGTGATTTTAAAATAATTATTTGTGCTACCTTTCTTTATTCTGTGCGAGGGAAGAAGACGGTGGAAAGGTCAATCACTAGCCGGAATATAGAGTTTTTAAAATTTTTAATTAATTTGTTACTTTTTAGTTTTTAACATTAAGTTCCACAAGATTTTGAATTCCAAATTTTCTCCCCATCCCTACTGTCCATCCACCCTAAGATAGTGTGCACCTTCCTCCAATCTGTCCTCCCTTCCTATCTCTCCATATCCCTCCATTCTCTTATCCCTTCCCCTGTATTTTTTTGTAGGGCAAGATCCATTTCTATACCTCAGTACCTGTATGTCTTATTTCCTAGTTGCATGCAAAAACAGTTTTTACCATTTATTTTCATAACTTTGAGTTCCAATTTCTCTCCCTTCTTTCCTCCCCACTCACTCGCACTGAGAAAGGAAGCAATTAGATATAGGGTATACATGTGTACTCATGTGAAACACTTCCGTAACAGTAATGTTGTGAAAAATTAGCTATATTTCCTTCTATCCTATTCTCCCCACCATATATTCTGTTCTCTCTTTTGACCCTATCCTTCCTCAAAAGTATTAGCTTCTAATTACCCTCTCCTCTCATTTGCCCTCTCTTCTATCACCCCACTTATCCCCTTCTTCCCTACTTTCCAGTAGTGTAAGATATTTTTCATACCATATTGAATGTGCATATTATCCTGCCCTTAAACCAAATCCAGTTACAGTAAGTTTCACTCTGACTCTCACCTCGCTCCTCCTCTCCTCCTTTGCAAAAGGTTTTTTATTGCCTTTTTTATGAGACATAATTTACTCCATTCTATTTCTCCCTTTCTCCTCCCAATTTATTCCCCTCTCACCCCTTAATTTTATTTTTTAGATATCATTCTTTCATATTCAATTCTGTGCCCTCTCTCTGTATGTATAATATGCCTCCAACTATCTTAATAGTGAGAAAAATATCAAGAGTTACAAATACTATATTTCCATCTAGCAATGTAAACAGTTAAATTTTGGTAAGTTCCTTATGGATTCTCTTCCCTGTTTACCTTCTCATGCTTCTCTTGATTCTTGTGTTTGAAAGTCAAGTTTTCTATTCAACTCAGGTCTTTTCATCAAGAAAGCTTGAAAGTCCTCTATTTCATTGAGTAACTATTTTTATGCTCAGTTTTGCTGGGTGGGTGATTCTTGGTTTCAGTCCTAGGTCCTTTGACCTCTGGAATGTCATATTCCAAACCCTCCAGTTACTTAATGTAGAAGCTGCTAGATCATGTGTTATTCTGATTGTGTTTTGACAAGACCTAAATTGTTTCTTTTTGACTGCTTTCAATATTTTCTCCTAGACTTGGGAACTCTGGAATTTGACTACAATATTCCTAGAAGCTTTCTTTTTGGGATCTTTCAGAAGGCAACCGGTGTATTCTTTCAATCTCTATTTTACCTGCTGATTTTAGAATATAAGGGCAGTTTTCCTCAATAATTTCTTGAAAGATGATGTCTAGGCTCTTTTTTTCATCATGACTGTCAGGTGGTCCAATAATTTTTAAATTGTCTCTCCTGGATCTATTTTCCAGGTCAACTTTTTCCAATGAGATATTTCATGTTATCTGCTATTTTTTTATTCTTTTGGTTTTGCTTTATAAAAGTGCTCATAAAGTCATTAGTTCCATCTGCTCCATTCTAATCTTTAAAGAATTATTTTCTTCAGTGAGTTTTTGAACCTCCTTTTGTGTCTGGCTAATTCTGCTTCTTAACACATTCTTCTCCTCGTTGACTTTTTGGATCTCTTTCACTATTTGGGCTAGTCTGTTTTTTAAGGTGTTATTTTCCTCAGCACTTTTTGGATTCCCTTTAGCAAGCAAGTGACTTGGCTTTCATGATTTTCTTGCATCACTCTCATTTCTCTTCCCAATTTTTCCTCTACTTCTCTTACTTACTTTTGAAAATCCTTTTCGGGCTCTTCCATGGCCTGAGATCAATTCATATTTTTCTTAGAGACTTCTGATATAGGAACTTTGACTTTGTTGTCTTCTTCTCCTTGTATATTTTGATCTTCCTTGTCACCAAAGTAAGATTTTTATAGTCTGATTTTTTTCCCAGTTTTTTCTTGTTTCCCCAGCCATTCATTTGACTTTTGAGCTCTTTGTCAAGATAGTTCTGTGCTTCCAGTGAAAGTGGGGGGGGGTGTACTGGTAGCTGCTTGATCCCTCCAACAATCTGTGTGTCTAGAGCTCCAGAAACAGCAGTTAAGAGTGCCCCTGCTGTTTCTATGGCTGCCCCTGGCTCCTTCACCCCCATTGCCACCCTGGGACTGAGGCTAGATCACTCTACTCTCTCTCACACAGGTCTGACAGGTTTCTTCCACTGACCTATCAATTTGTCCTAGGTGTTTTGGGGTTGTGAGACCTGGAATCCCACAGATGCCAGTGGTTTAGTTCTCCTGAGGCCTGCTCAGGTCCCATTTGTTCCAGGGCAGCCCATGAGCTCTGCTTTGATCCTGGCATGATAGAGGCTTCCTGCGGACATTCTAAGCTGTTTTGGGCTAGAGATTTGCTTTACTTCTTTATTATATAGGTTCTGCAGTTCCAGAATTTGTTGAGAGTCATTTTTATAGCTTTTTGACTAGGCTTGAGAGAAGAGCTCTAGCAAGACCCTACTTTGCCTCTGCCATCTTGGCTCTGTCTGGAAAACATGATTTTGAAAGGTCATAGATTCAGATCTCCAAAGTGCTGTGATATACCAAGAGTGGAGTGAACAAAGAATATGTGCCTAGAAGAAATTTGTTGTATGATTACATAAGTTTTTGAAAGATATTATTTCATAAAGTTTGGGAATTTGTGATTCTACTTCTTCTTGATTTTCCTTCTGTCCATCATTCAACCACTTTTCTTTATCAGGAACATCGCCTATGTCCTATCTACTAAGTGTGAGAATTCCCCCACGGCTCCCTTTTTTACTCCTCTTATCTCATACTCTGTATCTTGGAAATCTCACTCACTCCTGTAAGTGTTTGACTGTCATCTCTATGGAGATGACTTCCATATCTATAAATCCAGTCCTTGACTCTCTCCAGAATTGTGATTACACATGACAAGCTGACTACTAGACATGCTCACATTGGTGTTCCTTTAATATTCCAAACTCAACATGTCCAAAACAGAACTCATTGTCATCCTCCTAAAACCTGTTCCTTTATTTATCTTCTTCATGTTTGAGAAGGAATTCATCATTCTTCCAGTCTCTCAGGTTTAGAAACTAAGATTCATTTGACTCTTTATTTGACTTAAAATCCATTCAGCTACCAAGTCTTGTTTCTCTATTTATCAGACTAGTTCAGATTATAATCACATTTTGCCTGAACCATTACAATAACCTTCTAATTAACCTCCCTAATTACAGTGTTATCTCTCTCTCTATTGCACCTTCTACACAGATGCCTGTCATGCTAAAAACACTAAAAAGACCCTTACTCAAAAATATTCAGTGACTCCGCATTGCTTCAAGTATAAAATGTCAAGTCATAAGCCTAGCATTTAAGGACCTCCTTTATTTATTTCCTACTGACTCTTTAAGTTTTATTTCTTGTAGTCTCAATTCTAATAGCTTTTCCTTCTAGATTATATTTTATCTCCTGTCTTTATGCCTCTTTATAGATGATCTTCTATCTCAGGATGGTTCTCCTTTTTTAAATTCCATTGCTTAGAAGTTCCTTTCAAAATAAAACTCAGTAGCCATCTCCTACATAAGACCTTTCCTGACTGTCCCAGTTTTTAGTTCAAGTCTTAAATGACATACCTTTGCATATCTTATTATATGTGCACAAATATTTCTTCAAAAGAACATAAATTTTTTAAGGTCAGGGACTCTTTTAAGAAACCAAGATCATAAGGGCAGATCCAAGATGGCAGAGTAGAAACAGGGACCTGCCACAGGTCTCCCCCCAAACTCCTCAAAAATATCTGTAAAAATGACTCTAAACAAATTCTAGATCAGCAGAAGCTACAAAATGGCAGACTAAAGCAAATTTGCAGCCCAAGACAATGTGGAAGGTCAATGGGAAGGGTCTATCGCACCAGGCTGGCAGTAGAGTGCAGTTTGGCACAGGCTGAGCAGGAACAGATCTTGGGAGACTGAATTGCTGACAATTTCTGTGGATTCCAAACTTATAACCCACAAATGGTAAAAACAGCCTCAGAAGTCAATGGGAAAGACCTCTCTCACCAGGCTGAGATGGGAGCATGGTCCTGGCCCAGTCCCAGGGTGGCTGCAGCCACTGCTGAAGTCAAAGCTGCTTTTGGAGCCTTCCACTTAACAAAGCTCAAAAGTCAAAAAATTGACTGGGAAAATAAGCAGATGGGGGAAAAAGAAAGATTATAGATTCTTACTTTCTCAGTGAAGAGCTATTTTCTTACATTATTGATGACTAGGAAGACCAAAACATAGAGGGTTGAGAAAGATGGTTGGGATCGAACTGCATAAAGCTTTAAAAACTACACCAAGCATTTTGTATTTTATGGTAGAGGAGATAAGAATTTACTACGGTTGGTTAAGGTATATGTGTGTATGTGTGTGTGTGTGTATGTGTGTATGTCTGTATGTGTGTTTGTGTGGTCATATGGTCAGGTATATGCTCAAGAAAGATTATATTTGCAGCAGTATATAGGATGGATATGCAATGGGGAGAGACTTGTGGCAGGGCCTTCAGTTGGGAGGCTGTTGTAATAATCTAGGAGAGAAGTAATGAGGGCCTGTACTCTACCAGTAGCTGTTGTGAATGAGTTGTGAATGGAGAAAAGAGGTTGGGTGTGAGAGATACTGGGAAGGCAGAAACAACAAGATTTGGCAACTGATCGGATATGTGGAGATAGCAAGCATAAGGAGTCTAAGGTAATGCTGAGACAATGAACTTGGGATCCTGGAAAGATGATGGCTCTTTCAAAGCAAATAGGCATATTTGGATGAAGAGAGAGTTTGGAAGAAGAGAGCAAAAATTATGCATTCAATTTTAGCCATATTGAGTTTAAAATGTTTCTGGTATATCTATTTTAGCATATTCAGTAAGCAATTGGTAAATGTGGCACTGAAACTTAGAGAAGAGTAGGGGATCTTCAGATCTGGAAGTTATCTACGTCCAGATAATAATTAAATTCATGGAAGCTAATGAGGTCACTAAGACAGGGAGAAGAGAAGAATGTCCAGAATAGTACTTTGGGAAATGCTCATGGTTAGTGAGTGTAGAATGAGCCAGAAAAAGGGACTGATGAGTAGTCAGAGAGGTAGGAGGTAAACCAGGGAACTAGTGTCGTCGTAACTCAAGGACCATGGAATACCTAAGAGGAAAGCATGGCCAACAGTGTTAAATGCTAGGTTAAGGAGGATTAGGATTGAGAAAAGACCCTAGAAGTTGGCAATTATGAAATCATTGGTAATTTTGTAGAGAACAGTTTCAGTTGAGCAATGAAGTCAGAACGACTCAGTTTGAAAGGACTGAGAAATGAATGAGAAGAAAGGAAGTGGAGGCATTGTGTTTAGACAACTTTTTGAAGCAGTTTGTTTAAGACGGGAAGAAGAGCTATATTCGGCAATAACTTGAAGGCATGGTAGAGTCTTGAGAAAGTTTTAATCTGGGGGGAAGATTTGGGCAAGATTCATAACTGGATGAGCTGATGAGTTTGACCAAAAGATCCCTGCAATTTTTGTTGTTGATATTGTTGGAGAATTATCATAGCTTAGCCCAATGAAATAAAATAACACACACTTTTTTTTTGTTTTTTTGTTTTTTTTTTTGCAGCAGGAGTCTGTTTGTTACCTTGAATATGGTCCAGGAATCACTCTAGATAGATTCATTTATCTCCTTCTTTAAACACTCAAAGGACATTGTATAAAATATTACCATAGGTAATGAAGTAAAAAAAAATATATGTATATCTATCTTTTATTTAAAATCTCTTGCTTTGAATAGCTCTTATTTTTATTAATTTCTTCTCAGTATTGACCTCAGATCTTCTTTCCTATGTCAAGAGTAGTAAACCAGTTTGTTCTTTCTGTAATGTCCAAAGTAGGTATGATCTTTATTTTTCAAAGAAAACTAACCTTACTCATTGAACCTGAAAGGTATTCCTGTCGCTACTTATCAGTTGTCATTAAAGTTTTATTTCCCCATTTTGACCCTCTTTAAGCTTGTTTAGCTGGACTAAATATTAATTAGAAATGGTTTCTGAGTAATAGGTTTTTCTTCTATGCTTTGTAAGCTCCTAACACACACAAACCCACACACACCCCGCCACATACTCATATGTAGCCATATAACACAGTCTATAAAATATATGATAAATTAGAGATTTATTAATACCAGTCAAAGAGGACAAACTTTCTGTAGAATTTGCTTTACTTTTACAGTTTTTTAATAATCCTATATATAATGTTAGATAAATAGCAGTCTTGTATTTTTACTTGTTGCACTTTAAATTATTCCTTAAACCTCTATGTTACTTAGTATTCCAAGGAAAGTAAATAACACCAATAACACAAAAATTATTAAAAAGAGGATTGGAAGATATTAAGCATAACATTTAAGATACTGATATTTATTAGAGTTATAATGGTGGAAGAAGTTTTGCTGTCTCAAATGGAGAAAATGAAAAGGGGAAATTAAGATACTTATGTACCTGGTGGAGATCCATCCAAATTATTAAATTAAAAATACTTAGAAAATATGTCAAAACCTCTTGCTAATTTTAATTGAGTAATAAAATGAGATGTGTATGAGATGAAATCTAACAACATTAAAACAACAAAATAACAGCAAAAAAAATGCTTCCAAGAACATATTTGAACATGTGTTATACATATTATATCTCTCAGTTTTTTCAGTTGAGTCAAACTCTTCATGACCCCATTTGAAGTTTACTTGGCAAAGATACTGGAGTGATTTTCCATTTCTTTTTCCAGTTCACTTTACAGATGAGGAAACTGAGGCAAATGCAGTTATGTCTTGCCCAGAATCATACAGCTAATAGTTGTCTGAGGCCAGATTTGAATTCAGGAATAGGAGTCTTACTGACCTCAGGCTTGGTACTCCAGACACTGTGCCACCTACCTGTGTTTCATGCTTCAGTATACTTTATGATAATTTATTTCATGCACCTCCAAACACATTTATATATACACATATACATATATATTAAATTACATGTTGCATATATAATGAATGCTAACTTCCCTGAAAACCCTTAAAATGAAATGACAGTGGTTCCATGAGATATTCTTGCTAAAATAATGGAGAATGGGCCAATAATGTTAATTTTCATTTTTTTCCAGTGTTTTCATTAAAACACGTTAATTGCATTCCACAAAAGTGAGCCTAGGAAATATTCTCAACAAACTGATATATTAGTCTCTGCAGCCATATTTGTTTTTCTTCACTGGATTTTAAATCTTGACTTAAGTTAAACATCTTAAAAGCCTTCATTCTTCTTCCAAATATTTTTGAAAACTGAACATGACTATTTTGACCATTAAGGGTGAAAACAGAAATGAGTTCTACTGGAATAAAGGAGTAGTTGCAGTTTAATAGAAAAATAGACCATTTCAGCAGAAATATTGGACACCAGTAAATGGTTATACATGCATATATTCTCAATGCATGTGCTGCAAAATGTCCTTCATTTTAAGGAAATTCTTTTCTCATCTTCTTTCGAATTTACCAGAGAGACCCAGATAGATAAAAATATTCTAATCATTCATGCTATTCTGATGTTTGTTGCATATGAATAGGAAAGAAAGGACATTCTTCACACATAACATATATTTCTGAAAAAAACATTATTTGGAAAATATACACAAAGGGGCCATTTTAATAGGAATATTGAAGAGAAAGGGCATTTTCAAGGTGGAAGAGACTGAGAATATGATATTTATATTTTAGTCAATTAAAGTAGAAAATCTCAGAGAATAATTATAGATAATATGCATGTAACACAAAGTTTGCAAGGCATTTTATATATATATATATATTTATATATATGTTATATATATACATACATTTACTATATATATACATATATATGCATGCATGTATGTGTGTATATGTTATTTTTGCATAGATACGTATATACATATATACACACATACATGCATGCATGCATATATATATATATATATATATAGTAAATCCCATTTGATCCTTAAAATAAACCCATGAGGTAGCTGCTATTTATTTTCCCTATTTTACATATGAAGAAAAGGAGAAAGAAGTTTAAATAACTGGTCCAAGGTTTCGCAGCTGGTCGTTGATACAGGATTCAAACTCAAGTCGTCTTGTAGCTTCATTGTGTTGTATTTGTGTTTGACTATTTGCTGACAACAGGCATCTAAGTCAACTAAGTGGCATAGTGGGTAGAGTGTTGGGTCTGAAATTAGGAAGACTCCTGTTCCTTAGTTCAAATCTGGCCTCAGACTCTTATTAGCTGTGTAACCTGGCAAGTCATTTAATCCTGTTTGTCTGAGTTTCTTCAGCTCTAAAATGAACTGGATAAAGAAATGGCAAACTACTCCAGTGCCTTTGCCAAGAAAACCCTAAATGGAGTCTGACTGAAAAATGACTAAGCAACAACAACTTGCTGATAGATTTATATAGTCAAAATGAATATGGTCCAAGATATACTAGGATCTTGAGGCACACTAATACACCAATATTTCAATATTTGATATTTTGAATGCTTATTTCATATAACTCATTCCACGATTGTATAAATTTATAAAAAAGAAGTACCAACAAAATGAAACTGTGGAGATGCCAAAATTGATTAAAAATACTTTCATTGAATCACATATTTCAGGAAGTAGAAGTGAGTTCAGGTGAAGTGAGCCAGTAATAAAGGACAAATCTCCGAAAATGAAATCAACTGAAAGGGAATTAAAGTGGACTACTTCCAAAAATGAAACTCTAATTGCTAGCATCTGTGACAGAGTAAAAAGTGGAAAATCAAGAAGGTATAAGTGGATAGTATCCCATTATAGGAAGTCTGACAATAGAACAAGAGAACAGGTTTGGAAAGAAGGAAACATAAGAAAGCCATCTCATTAGAACATCAGCTAATTTCCAAATTGTCCACAAAACATGGTGAAATAAGATGTGAGAGGTATTTCACTGTATTCAAAGTGAAAAAAGGCTAATTACTTATTATAGTACACATCATTGAGAATTCTTCATTTTTTTTTCTTTAGGGAAAATATTCCTGAATGGGAATTTCCTAACACTCCACTCCTCTTTACTCCTTGAATACATTCTTTTCAAATAATAAGCTTAGGAAATATATTTTATTGTTATGTTTTGTTCTTAAATCACCTAGATTTACTTTACTTTGCCTGTTCCAGGCAGCTGTTCTTATGATCAAATATTAAAAGAAAATATGCACACATCAGAAGTAATCTACAAATTGAAAAAAAAAACCCAATAGTAAGTTTTTGGTATTCACTCATGTTTAACAGCAAACTTTAAAATCAAAGGCATTTTCCATACAATGCAAAAAGACAGACAACAAATTATATTGGTCAATACAAAGGATACATGTAAACATAATACATATATCAACTGTTTAGCGGTGTTGATATTTAATCACAAGTGATAATTTCTTTATAGCATTGTGAGTTGAAATAGAATTTTATTTTAAACAAACTCAGGATTGACAGTTAGTGATATAAGTGATATAAAACCATCATAGATTTTAAATCTCTGAAGATAACAATATTAAAATGCTTTGAGATTTAAATATATGTTAATTTAAATTTTATGCCAGGAATATAAGTGATTCTACATTGCCAAAGACAAAGGCTTGAATGATATTGATGGTTATGTGAGTAGATATCTAGAGACATACATGAGATATTTTTTTTTTTTTTTGGAAAAAGAAATGCAAAGAAATTGACAAGTAACTGCATATGTAGGATGAGTGAGAGTGAAGAGTTGATGTTGGCACCTAGCTGGGAAAATGGTTTACTGGAAGACTGGTAGTACTTTTAATACTGATAGAGAACTTCAGAAGAAGGGTGGGTTTGGGGGAAAAATAATAAGTTGTTGAATACTTTGTGTTTGAGATGTCTATGGGATACTTAGGTCAAAATACCTACTAAGCAGGTAATAGTATCAAGATTGGGACTCAGAAGATATTTAGTGGACATTTGGATCTGGGAATCCATTAGCATAAAGGTTGCATCCATAAGAACTGTTGAAATGAACTAGGTAGAGAATACAGATAAAAAATAAAATAGAGCTCAGGGCAGAGCTTAAGTTAGGGCCACAGTTAGGACCATGGCATGGTTGCAATCTATGGATCTATAAAATGATCCAGAAGGAACAAAATGGGCAGGGGGGAAGAGAAAAAATGGAAAACAATTTCTTAAAAATCTAATGAGTCTTATGTAAAATCATCATTTCTATTGTACTTTGTTATGGGAATACTTGCTTTATTCCATAAATTAAAATAAGCCCTAGAGGGGAAGGACTCTAGGAAAAAACGCTGTTCAACAGTGTCAAATGGAGAAGATACATCAAGGATGAAAAATGAGAAATGGCCATTAGATTTGGTCATTAAAACATCACTGGGAACTGTGAATTTCAATTAATTCATGATTTGAAAGGGACACTGCAGAGGGGTTAGAACATAGTGAGAGGTAAGGAAATAGAGTTATTTAATGTAGATTTTTTTCCCCCATAGAGTTTAGCTGGGCTGTGGAGGAAAGGTATGGGATGATAGGAAAAAAGGATAAGATCCTTTTTATAAAAAATAAGTTTTTAGGGATGGAGTAGACTTGTCCATGCTTGTAGGAGTGAACTAATACTCAGGAAGAAAGTAAAGATTAGAGAATGATTTGAATGAGAGTGGGGGGAAAGCACCAGGAAAGGCAGGAATATGTGAGATTTAGGGTACTTGTATGTAAGCTGAATTTGCCTATTAGAAGACCTTGCTCTTTATAGGAATATAGAATGAAGGAGGATATCTGAGGGATGAGAAGAATGTAAGATGGAGAGCTCATCAAAATGGTCAAGATAAGGACTGAAAAGTTGGAAATCTCAGCTGTTTTTCATGGGAATTCAAAAGATTAAAAGAAACACTTCCAATATATATGTAACTTTTTTGTGGAAAAAGGAGGGATGAATGAATTTAAATTTCTACCAATGGAAACAATATCCATGTTGATGAGATCATAGATCAAATGCAGTACAAAGTTAAAAACAAGTAAGGATATTCAGGCCACAGCAAAGTCATATTTACTAATATAATGATCTTTTACTTAACCTCATCTCATTTACTTATACTATTATCAGACCTCTAAATAGGAAATATTTATTTGTATGCATGTAGAACTAGAATCATACAAAATAATCTTATAGAAACATATTTTCACATCTTCATGGAACCTTAAAAGCCATCTGGTTCCATTTTATAGATGAAGAAACTCAGATCCCCAAAAGTTAAATAACATGCACCTAAGTTAGTGATTTAATAGACTATAATTTTCTCTTGACTTTAAAATGAATTTGCATGTAACAGTAGAGGAGGGTGGATGTTTGGCTTTGAAGGAAAGATAATGTCTCTCTTCTGAATGACTTTCACCTTGTATGGGTAGAATCACATTTTCCCCCAGAACCTCCCTTCATGCTTTCTTTTGGGAAATACTTTTTCTTTAGTTGAGGTGCTCACTTCTCTTCACTGGGGAGAGGACTTTGAAACCACTATGGAAGAAAACAATGAGGAGAAAACATTCTAAAAGGCTTTAGAAAGAAAGCTTCCAACTAAATGTCTTTTCCCCTTACATCACTACTTAGCTCATTAGTTGTCCAGGGGAACCTGAGTGTGGTCTAGATTAATTTTTGGTCTCTAATTTGGAGAAAATTAATCACATGCTTTCAATAGTTTCAGAGTAACCTGGGACAAGTTGTATGAAATGAAACAAAATGAAGTGAGCTGAACCAGGATAACAATTTATATAATAAAAGCAATATTGCAAAGACTACCAACTTTGAAAGACTTAAGAACTCTGACCAAAACAATGAACAACCACGATTTCAGAGGGCTGATGATGAGACATGATACCCACCTCCTGTTAGAGAGGTGATGGACTCAGGATGTAGAGTCATATGTCATATTCTTTGAATATGGTAACTACAGGAATTTGTTTTGCTTGACTATGTACATTTGTAACAGTGGTTTTATTTCTTTTTTCCCCAGTGGAAAAATAATGGGAGAGAAAATGCATTTTTATGTGAAAAACATTAAGATAAAAATGGTTTCAATAAAATCTTAGTTTATTTCAAGTCCCTTGTTGGGACTTGTTGATTTAGAAAGGCAGTTTCCTTAACATTCTTTGAGGATTACTATAACCTCCTCACAACTACTGAACAAATGAAATACATGATGCAGTCCACAGTTGGTTTTATACTGGGTAGTAAAAAGATGAGAAGAGGAGGTGACAAACAATTTCAAGAATAAACTAGCTGCGTGCCCCTGGAAAAATAATGTAATGGTTTGCCTTAGTTTCTGTATCTGTAAAATTACCTGGAGAAGAAAAGGTAAACCCCTCTAGTATCTCTGCCAAAGAAACCCCAAATGGGATCACAAACAGTCAGATACAACTGAAACTAATATACTATATTTTTGTGGTGTATATTACTATATATGTATAATTATATATGTACAATAGCATGTACTATTATATATACTAAATATTTAGTATATATTTAGTACATATATCATATACTACTGTATATATACACATATATATTTAGTATATATATCATATACTACTCTATATATACACATATATATATAGCATATATATCATATACTACTGTATATATATATATAAAGTAGTTTATATATGAACTAAATTGACTAGATTTTTGTGTGAATTCATCTAAGTCAAAACTTGGATAGTGTGTTCCATGCTGTATCTTCCATATTTGTAGAACAATTTGTCATTTCATTCTTTTGTCATTAACAGTAATTAAGAAGCATAAGAACCAACAATTACTGGTATATATAATTGGTAATAAATACATTCCATTAAATACGTCAGGAATAATCTATAATATTGGAGAAATGCAATTCTCATTGAATTTTAAAGAGTTCTTTGTCCTCCAGAGGATTTATACGTATCTAATTTTCTAATGTTCCATAGAAAATTTTGTCCCTTATTAAACACTAAAGGTAAAGCCATATTGTGACCTCTATTTTTACCCTTGGTGGGAAAGAACATATAAGAAGGTGCTGAACTACTTCCTTTTTAATTATAGATTTTTTTAAAAAGGAAATTAAGTTCTTTCTATCACCACTCATTAATTACATATTTGATCATGTTTATGAAATCAAATTAGGAGGGATGAGTCAAAATAATTCGACCTTTTGCATTTCTAACTAGTATTTCCACAAAGGAAGCAATTTAGCAGACTTAAGGAAACACAGATTTAAGGAAACACATCTTAGCTTATTATGATGCTCAAATTTTAAAACTATAAGCTCCTTGAACGATTCTGCAGTTCCTTTATTGTACATTCTTCCAATGCTTTGATCTGCATGTGTTCAACACTGTGCAAAACCCACAATATGAAATGAATATTAAATGACTGACAGACATTATGAAATTAGGTTGTTGTGAGTTATGGATAAAATAATCAATTAGATTATGTGATATCACTACATCCCTTCTTTTTAGCTTCCTATTTTTGTTGTCTTCTTCCATTAGAATGTGAGTTCCTTGAGGACAAGAGCTACCTTTTTGCTCACATTTGTATTCCCTGCTGGCTTCCAATATCTGGATCCCAGTAAATGCTTAATAAATATTTGTTTCTTCCTTCCCTCCCTCCCTTCCTCCCTCCCTCCCTCCCTTCCTTTTTCCTTCCTTCCCTCCCTCCTTCCCTCCTTCCTTCCTTCCTTCCTTCCCTCCTTCCTTCCTTCCCTCCTTCCTTCCTTCCTTCCTTCCTTCCTTCCTTCCTTCCTTCCTTCCTTCCTTCCTTCCTTCCTTCCTTCCTTCCTTCTTTCCTTCCTTCCTCCTTCCCTATCTTCTTTTCTTCCTACTTTCCTGTATTATATGCCAACTCCATGATTATTTGAAAGAAACCTCTTTAAGCATACTTACTAGAATAATAAAGTAAATAAAATGGGGCTTCCCCGGATTATGACATGCAACTTTATGAGTAAGTCATTCATTTTGTTTCTGCATCTTTATCTATGTTGGACAAAAACAACAAATGGATATAGAGCTGGACACAGAATTAAGGAATTGGAAGAAGAATGTTTTAATCCAACCGTCTTCTTTTACATATGAGGAAACTGATTGCTGGAGAGGTTAAGAGACTTGACTAAGTTCTCCTTGGTAGTAAGATGAAGGGATAACATTTTAACCCTGTGAAACAAAATTCAGCCTTATAGCATCATAGTCAATTTTCTTTCCACTTTAGCATGTTGTCTCAACAAGATCTGGAGGAATGTCATTTATGAAGAAATCAATGACCTCAAAATGCTTATTGTAACAAAGGTTTTCTTGAACATCAGCATAGTCAACATGATCATATTTTTCTGTAAGTCAGGGCATGCCATGATCTCAGAAGAATCAAAATTGCACATGACCTAAACAAAATGGTAATGTGCTTGAGTAAGTGTAAGCAGTGCCATATTTTAGAAATGATGACTTACATGTAAGAAATAATCTAAAATGCATCATTAAATATTGCATAACATTCATATATATACATATGTGTATATGTACATGTATTGTATATGTATAATTTATATGATGCACAAAATCGATAACATTTATATAGTGCTTATTCTACATCAGGCATTGTGCTAAGTGCTTTTTAACTGTTATTTTATTTTATACTCATGACAATCCTAGGAGATAGATGCTATTATCATCTGCATTTTATTTTAGAAAAAAATTTCTATATACTTTCTATTAAGTGATTTGTCTAAATCTAGGTAATGTCTGAGACTAGATCTGAACTCATGTCTTTCTGATTCCAGGTTCAGTGCTCTATGCATCTATAAACATTTAATATGTCATACATTTGTGTGAGTACATGTTTGCATACACACCTATGTAACATCTTTGGCTCACTAGAATGATGATTGATCATTTTTTTAAATCAATAGGCTTAAGTCTTCCAAAGTTATTCATTTTTACATGTTGTATATATTTTATGATTTTTTTTCACCTGGAAGCTCTACTCACTTCACTCTGAATCAGAACACACACACACACACACACACAGAGTCACACAAGTCTTGTTACTAGATGTGAAATCAGAAAACAAAAGACATTTACAGTTAAATAGAAAGATGACTCATAGGTTCTCATTAAAGAAAAAATTTAGTGGACTTTGTTTTATAAAGCATTCTTAAGCAACAGGAAACATAATGAGCATTTTCAAAAGGCCACTATGAAAACAATTTTGGCCAGTGGTCAAAATCCATATGAAAATGCTCCAAATCAATAACAATTGCAGAAACTCTGAGATTATACCTCATATCCATGAGATTGAAAAAGTTTGACAAAAAAGAAAATAACTAATATTGAAAAGTCTATGGGAAAGTTGACATTTTAATGCATTGTTGGTGGAGCTGTGAATTGGTGCCCCAAAGTTTCTAAGCTGCGAATACCACTTGATATAATAACATTGCTACCAGGACAAAGAAATGAAAGAAAGAGGGAAGGGACCCATATATACAAAAAATATTTATAGCAGTATTTATTTGTGCCATTAAAGAACTGCAAACTAAGGATTATCCATCAACTGGTGAATAGCATAGTACTTTAAAATAATGGATTATGACTATATTGTAAAAAATGAAGAAATCTACAGGTTCAAAGAAACCTTGGAATTCTCATATAAGCTCATGGAGAGTGAAGTGAGAAGAGCCAGGGGAACAATTTATAAAATAAAAATATTATTGTTAAAATAAAATTTTCGGAAGACTTAAGAATTCTGCTAAATGAAATGATGAACTATGATTGCAATGAACCAATGATATTGAATATTACATATTTCCTGGTGGAGAGATGATGGACCAAATATGCAAAATGAGATCCATTTTTTTAAAATGGTCAGTGTTGGATTTCATTTTGCTTGACTCTCTCTCTCTCTATGGCTTCTTTTTCTTTTTCAGGTGGTAAAGAGGTAGAAATGAGGGAAAATAAAAGCTTATAAATTGAAAAAAATAATCCAAAAAATATTTTCAGTGGATGCATTAGTACCTTTTGTAGAAAATGAGGACTTCTATGAAAAGCATAAGGGATTCTTAAACTTTTTCCACTTACTACCCTACAGTGTAAGAAGCACTGCAGAAGATAATACACATTATTTCAAGATAACACGTACTAGTTATATATCCCTGGGCAAGTTACTCACTACTCAGAGCAATAAGTAGTTCTTTGAATGTGTAAATTACAGAGAATGTGCAAATCTATTAATAGAGGAAGTGTTTTTTCAACTGGGAACCTTCTGTAACAATGAAATCACAAGTCTTATCCTCATCTCTGGATCACCCTTTTAAATGATTGGCTCCTTCATTGCAAAGATAGTCATGGAAAATAACAATGAAAAATATCAGAAAGCATAGTTCAGGAGTAAGGAACAGGGACATAAAAAGACATGTATGCTAAGTAGAAATTGCATTCCTATGTATTATGATTGCATTCTTTGAGGAGAGAGTGGGGAAAATGAAAATGTTTTATTTTAATCAAGAACCTGGAAATCTAGAGAGAGATTGGGGTTTTTAGTCTTCTGCATTGACTTGATATGGGAATGGATATCACCCAAGGATAGTACAGAGACAGTAAAGAAAAAAAACAAGGACATCTCCTGAGGGGAATATTTTTATTTATAGGAAACAGAAAAGGAAGAGGAACCAGTCAGCTGTGGACACAGAGACGAAGTGGTCAGAGACTATTATCAGAGATTCTCAAGTTATCTGAATGTAAAAATATGCATCTTATTCAGAGGGATAAATGTATCTTCATGTTACAAATGTTCCAAATATCACAAATTTTCAGAGTCCTAGAAAGTGTAAATTCATCAGGAAAGGGTTTTCTACAATAATATTAAGACTTTTTAATATTTTCATTAGTATATAAAATATTTTTCCATTTACTTATTTTTTTTTATTTCAGGTCAGAATTGCTTCTACAAGGTCATTCCGACTGCAGGATATTTCAACTTAGCCAAATTCTGCAGCACCATAAATGTTTTTTATGAGCATCAGGTGTATTCTTTGAAGGTTTATAAAACTATTAATAACTCAGTAAGGAGTACATAATAATAGGCTGTTAACTCAGCTTTCCTGACAACAGAACTGAGGGAAGGCATTTTGAAACTATTCTGATAAAAGAACTTTTAAAATAAAAAAAAGGAATGTTCTGCAAGAGAATCTGATTCAAAAAAAAAATCTTTACATTGGTGAATTTAGGTGTCTTGGTTTGACTAAAACAATCACAAGGAATTATTTCAATTACTCCTAATTTGATACTGTGAACAATTTTGCAACTGTATGTTGGGTTAAGTAACTAAAAATTAATTATAGGAGCTGATAATTTGCAAAAATAAAGGAGTATGCAGTGTATTCAATGGGATTCTATATTGTGAAGAAGTCCAATGACTTGTGGTTATCTTGTACACATTATTAATCTTGTAGAAATCCTTTGTGTCCCTGCCTCTCAAATTCAATTGGCCCATTTACTACATGGTCATAGAGAAAGTTGTATCAAAACATAATACATGATATAATTTTCCTTATAGTGTATGAAACTTCAGGGACAACAGAATTGTTTCTATTTGCAGATTAGAAAAGTCAACTAGTAGTTACATTTTAAATGGTTTGTAAATTGGAGTTTTGTAAGTTGCCTGGATAGCGATCATTTTGAATTCATGTTTGAAACTGTTAAACTGACCAGTTTACCAACAAATCTCACAAAGTTTACTTATGTTGCAGGTTTCTTTTTAAAACCTGAATTTTATAATTCATGCTTCAGTGAAACAAGCAGTTATTTATGGAATCTGGAAGGTCTTTTGGATGAAAAATATTGCAAAAAATATTGTCCTTGATGTTAATTTTTTCTCCATATCTCCAGTGCTTAGCACAATGCTTGGCACATAGTAGACATATAATAAATATTTTTTGACTTGACTTGACTTTTCTTGGATCCCTTTACTCCCTTAGTTGTAGTTAAGAAGCTGAAGAATGAGGAAATCAAGATGCTAATCTGTAATTTGTGAAAGTATATTTTAATCAAAGTAAAATAACAGGAAAAGAAAAATAACAATTCTGTATTTTTATCAATGTGACAACTAGGGAAGAGTTCAAAAGATACTCTCTTCATAAAAATACTTAAATTTATCATTTTTGACATGATCTAATCAGTTTTAACTGTCTTCAGTATCTATTGTGTTTTCCAGCTCCTTCAAGTTCTTGAATTTAGCTACTTGTTCCAGGTAGTGATCATCTAAGAAACTCTCATTGAGATATTATAAGAAAATCTAAAAGTTCTTAGTTTTGAACTGGATTGAATGTCTTTGACAAAAGTCTTATTTTAAAATTTCTTATGCATTCAATGGTGCATAAATGTGTGGAATGCCTTTTAAAAAAGTCATACTTTTTCACAATCACAGTTTTGAAAAAAAATGTTACATTTCCCTATATATTAAGCAACCTTTTACCAAAGTCCTGTTAAAGTGCTGCCGTGTGTCACAGAGGTGACCCTGGATTCTCATTAGCTATGCCAAGAAATGGATGCTCCGGCAGAATCAATTAAGTTAGAAAGGTTTTGAGCATAGGGCTGATGATAAATTCTCCTTACTGTTTGAGGACTACTCTTGACAAATATAGAGAGACTTATCACCAAGTTAGTTTCAAGGTGATCATTTTTTTTTTTTGGTACCAAATCTGTTCATGAAGACCATCTACAAAGGGATGAAAAAAGAGTGCAATGTTTTTCAAAGGATTCACTACCAGCAAAAGCATAAAACCTTGATACACCAAAGCTGGGATTTATAATGTTAGGTGAACCTATCTTGGTCACTAGATAATTTGGATTCTATGAATAATTAATGGCTTTCATTCAATAGAGGAAAGCTTGTTGTAGGTTTGAAAAACAAAATAAAAAAAAAACCAAACTGAAATTTGTTAAATTTCCTTACCTTCCCAAATAATGTGTATATTCCAGCAATTAAAATAAATATTTTAAATGGATGTATATTCATTAAATGGTATTTTTTTTTGGAATTTAATATACCTATGTAAGGGTTTATATCAACAAATATATTTAAACATAGAAGCATAATATATCTGCTGATATATCCAAAGGCACTTTTCATTTCATTTTCTTATGACAAAAATTGAAAATCAAATTGACCACATTTATATTATAACAAATATTTGAGAAAGAAAATAATTATAATCTAGAAACTTATTATTTTGTATAGCTTGACCCCCTCATTTTGTAAATAATGAAGGTGAAGCCTAGGAGATTAAATAACTTTACTAAAGGTGTACAGTTAGTAGTTCAATTGGGATTAGGACACAGGTTTCAGTCAGGGGATTTTCTTTACCTCTAAAAGTACAGTCAAAATTAAGGATAGGAATATATATATATATATATATATATATATATATATATATATATATATATATATCTGTAAGACATGTAACACAAGTTACTTGGCAAGGGGAAAAAAGACTTTTAAAATATAACTTCATTCATTGTAATTTTTCCACCTGAAATTCGTTTCCCATTACACATAGGCATTTATTCTAAAACAATTATTTATATGTCTTACACTAATGGCCCAAAGTCTCTTCTGCTTAACTTTTATTTCATTTTTATATAGTGTTTTATAGTTTGTGAGACTTTTTTCTTAGGAAAGAACTTTTAAACTTTAATATTTTATTTCACCAAAATTACATGTATAAACAATTTTTTAAAATTTGTTTTTAAATTTTTGACTTTGAAATTCTCTCTCTCTCCTCCTCTTCCTACTCCTCCACCCTTAATTGAGAAGATGAGCTATTTAATATAGGTTATATATGTCCAGCCATGCAAAATGTATTCCCATGGTAGTAATCTAATGGAGGAAAACCCTGCAAAAAGAGAAAAATAAAGAAACTAAAAAAAGTATGCTTTAAACTGCTTTCAGATTCCATGAGTTCTTTCTCATTTTTCATTTTAAGTTCTTCAGAATTGTCTTGGTTCATTCACTGCATTGCTAAGAAAAGCTAGATCATGCATAGTTGATCATTGTACAATATTGATGTTACTAGGTACTATGTTCTTTTGCTTCCATTCATTTCACTTTGTATCAGTTCATATAAGTGAACATTTTCTTAAGAACAATTTGAGAAGGGGGAGCAGAACCAAGATGATGGAGTCAAAGAAGGGACTCAATTGAGCTCTTCCACAGACTCCTTCAGATACATCTGAAGGTACCTCAGAACAAATTTTAGAGCTGTAGAATCCACCAGGAGACAGAGTGTGGCAGATGTCTAGCCCAGGACAGCTCAGAAGGTTGATGGGAAGAATCTGTTACACAGACATGGGAGAATACAGAGCAAGGGTACTGCAACAGCTCAGACTCTACAATAGCTATAGAGGAGTAGAAACAGCCCAGGCATACTGAATCAGAAACAGTAGTGTGGATTCCAAAGTCTCTCAGCATGGATGGAAGTCCAGCCAGATTGAGTGAGAGAGAAGCACAAGACTCCAAGCAGGAGCTTCAATCACTTATGGAGGATTAGCCAACAGACTAAATATTTGAAAGCTCATACTTGAATTTCCAAGAGCCAAGATGGTGGAGTAAACTGTAAATATCCTTACCCTCCCCTTGATGTCTTTGAAAAATCCGGAGAATATTGACCCAGGAAAAATCCTGGAATAGTAGAGGCAACAGAAGGGGAACTGCAGTCTTTCATCTCAGAAGGCTAGAGAGATTGACAGGAAGTCCTAGAACCTTACTATGGGGACAGGGAAGATCAAAGTACAAATTTAGAAAAGGACAGCACTGACAGTATACCCGCATCTGAAACCTCAAAAGGGAATATGAACGGGTGTCAAGCCCCAAAAGTATTCTTGTAAGAGCTCAAGAAGTATTTTAAAAGACAAATTAGAGAGACAGAAGAAAAATTGACCAAAGATTTTAACAGTTGTTAAAATGAACAAAGAATTCACTGAAGAGAACAGCTACTTAAAAAGTAAAATTGGCCAAATATATAAGTACAAAGTACAAAGCTTACCTAGGAAAATTGGACAAATGGAAAAAGAAGTACAAAATTTAACTGAAGAAAACAATTCCTTAAAAATGAAAATTGGGCAAGTAGAAGGTAATAACTTTTTGAGGCATCAAGAATCTATCAAACAAAATCTAAAGAATGAAAAAATAGAAGAAAATGTAGAATATCTCATTGGAAAAAAACAAGTGACTTGGAATATAGATCCAAGAGATAAAATATAAGAATTATTGGTCTACTAGAAAACCATGATGAAAAAAAGAGCCTGGACAATACCTTCCAAGAAATCTTGCAGGAAAACTGCCCTGAAGGGCTAGATCCAGGGGGCAAAATAGTTATTGAAATAGTCAATGGATCACTTCCTGAAAGAGATCCCAAATTGAAAATACCAAGGAATGTTGTTGCCATATTTGAGAACTATCAGGTCAAGGAGAAAATACTGCAAGTAAGCAGAAAGGAAAAAACACAAGAAAGGAAAAAACAGAAGAGAATACTGAAAAGAAACAATTCAAATATTGAGAAACTACAATCAGCATCACACAAGACCTCGTAGTTTCTACACTAAAAGATTAGAAGGACTGCAATATGATACTGTGTAAGGCAAAGGATCTTGTACTACAACAAATGATCAGCAAAATTGAGTATAACTTTTCAGACAAAGAAATGAATATTCAATGACATATGAGATTTCTAGAGCTTCCTGATGAAAAGTTCAGAAATCAATAGAAAATTTGATCTTCAAATACAAGACTCAAGAGAGGCTTAAAAAGATTCACAGAGAAAAATGTTATTCAATTAGGTAAACTGTTTACATCCCTATATGGAAGGATGATAATTGTTAATCTTGAAAATTATATATTTATTATGACATTTAAAATGCATATACATAGATAGAGGGAGTGGTTATAAATTTACTGATGTGAAAATAAAAAACATAATTAAAGTGTGTGGGGGGATTGTAATGAGAGAAGAGGAAAGGAAAGGGAGAAAAGTCTAAATTACACTCTATGAAGAGGCACAAAAACATATTATAGTTGAGGGAAAGAAGGGAAAGAGATGAACATTATTTGAACCTTACTCTCAGCAGATTTGGTTCAAGGAGAAAACAACATACTCAGTTAAGTATAGAAATCTAAAGTGTCTTACAGGCAATAGGAAGGGAAAAGGGAAAGAAAAGGGAGGGGCTGTTTAGAAGAAATGGAAGAAGTAGTAAGGAAGAAGTTAAGGGGACTGATAGAAAGGAGCGAAGACTGAAGGAGGTATTTGAAAGTAAAACTCTTGAAGAGGGGAAGGGAGAAATAAAAGCATAAACAGGAGAGGAAATAGGATGAACTCTCTTTTAAATGGAGGTAAATAGAAGAATGGATTAAAAACCGTAATCCTACAGTATGTTGTTTACAAGAAACACATTTGAAAGAGACTAAAGGTAAAGGCTGGAGTGGAATATATTGTGCTTCAGCTGATGTGATAAAGCAGGGGTAGCAATCCTAATTTCAGACAAAGCAAAAGCAAAAACAAATATGGTCAAAAAAGATAAGAAAGGAAACTATATCCTACTAAAAGTCATCATTGAAAATAAAATAATATCATTACTAAACATATATGCACCAAGTGGTATAGCATCCAAATTCTTAGAGGAGATGTTAAGGCAGTTACATCAAAGCAAAACCATACTAGTGGGGGAACTCAACCTCCCCCTCTCTGAACTTGAGAAATCTAACCTCAAAATAAACAAGAAGCAAGTTAACAAGGTGAATAGAATTCTTGAAAAGGCAGATATGATGGACCTCTGGAAAAAACTGAATGGGGATAGAAAGGGATATACCTTTTTTCTCAATGGTACATGGTACATGCACAAAAATTGACCATGTACTAGGGAATAAAAACCTCACAATCCAGTGCACAAAATTAGAGATAGCCACTGAATCCTTTTCAAATCATAATTCAATAAAAATTACATGTAATGAAGGGCCATGAAAAGATAGATCAAAAATTAATTGGAAACTAAATAATCCAGTCCTAAGGAATGAATGGGTCAAACAATAAATCACAGAAAAATAATTTCATTTAAAGAGTGACAATAATGAGAAAATCTACCAAAACTTATGGGATGCAGTGAAAGAAATTCTTAGGGGAAGTTTTATAACTCTGAATGCTTATATGAATCTAATAGAGAAAGAGGAAATCCATCAATTTGACTTGTAACTGAAAAAACTAGAAAAACACCAAACTGAAAATCCCCAATTAAATACCAAATTAGAAATACTGAAAACCAAAGGAGAGATTAATAAATTTTAAATAAAGAAAGCAATTGAGGTAATAAATAAGACCAAGAGCTGGTTTTATGAAAAAAAATCGAAATTTACAAATCTTCAGTCAATTTAAGAAAAGAAAAGAAAAGCAAATTCCCAGTATCAAAAGTAAAAAAGGTGAACTTACCTCCAATGAAGAAGAAATTAAAACAGTAATTAGAAATTACTTTAACCAATTGTATGTCCATGAATTTGACAATCTTAGTGAAATACATAATATTTACAATAACATAAACTTCCCAAATTACCAGAACTCCCTAGGAAAAAATCTCCAGGGCCAGATGGACTTAAAGTGAATTCTACCGAACATTTAAAAAACAGTTAATTCCAACACTACATAGAATATTTGTGAAAATTGACAAAGAAAGAGACCTTCCAAATTCTTTTTACGATACAAATATTATGCTGATACCTAAAGTGGGAAGAGTCAAAACAGAGAAAAAAAATTATAAACCAATTTCCCTAATGAATATAGGTGTAAAAATTTTTAAATAAGATATTAGCAAAAAGATTACAGCAACTTATCAAGAGAAAAATACACTTTGATCAGATAACATTTATATGAGGAATGCAGGGCTCATTCAATATTAGGAAAACAATCAGTATAATTGATCATATCAACAACAAAATTAACAGATATCATATGATTATCTCACTAGATGCAGAAAAACTTCTGAAAAAATACAGCACCCATTCCTATTGAAAACATCAGAGAGCATAGGAATAAATTGAACCTTCCTCAATATAATAAGTAGTTTCCAACTAAAATCATCAGCAAGCATTATATGTAATGGAGTTAAGCTAGATGCATTTCCATTAAGACTGGGGGTGAAACAAGGATGTGCATTAATACCACTTCTATTCAATATGGTACCAGAAAGGTTAGCTTTAGCAATACAAGAAGAGAAAAGAAATAGAAGGAATCAGAATAGGCAAAGATGAAACTAAGCTATCACTCTTTGTAGAAAATATGATAATATATTTAGAGGATCCTGGAGAATCAAGTAAAAAAGAACTACTTGAAAAAAAACTCCAAAAGTTGTAAAGTTGCAGGATATAAAATAAACCCACATACATCATCTGCATTTGTATATATTACTAAAAAAGCCCAACAGCAAGAGATAGAAGGAGAAATTCCATTTAAAGTTACTACCTTCAGTATGAATTATTTGGGAGTCTACCTGCCAAAGCAAAATCAGGAACTATATGAACATTGTGAGAAAAGAGTTTTTGTACAAATAAAGTCAGATCTAAGTAATTGGAAAAACTTCAGTTGCTCACAGGTAGGTCAAGCTAATATAAGAAAAATGACAATTCTACCTAAATGAATGCACTTACTCAGTGCCATATGAATCAAACTACCAAAAATTATTTTGTGGAGCTAGAAAAAATAATATTGAAATTCATCTGGAAAAACACAAGGTCTAGAATATCAAGGGAATTAAGAAAAATGCTAGGAAAAGTGGTCTAGCTCTACCAGATCTTAAATGGTATTCTAAAGCAGCAACTGTCAAAACTATTTGGTACTGGCTAAGAAATATAAGTGTAGATCAGTGGAATAGTTTAGGTACAGAAGACACAGTCTACTGTTTGATAAACCCAAGGACCACAACTTCTGGGAAAACTGGGAAACAGTTTGATGGAACTTGGGTACAGATCAATACCTGACACCATATACCAAAAGGTTACAGGATCTAGACATAAAGGCTGATATTATAAACAAATTAGAGGAGCAAAAAAATAGTTTATTTGTCAGATTTATGGAGAATAGAGCCATTTAAAAGTAAATCAGAGATAGAGAACATTGTGAAATGCAACATAAATAAGTTTGATTACATTAAATTGAAAAGTTTTTGCACAAATTCAATGCAATCAACATTAAGAGGGAAACAGAAAACTGGGAAACTTTACAACTAGTGTCTGTGATAGAGATCTCATTTCTAAAATATATGGAGAACTGAGTCAAATTAAGAAGAATACAAGTCATTCATGAAAAAATGTTCTAAGTCACTATTAATAAGAGAGATGCAAATCAGAACAACTCCAAGGTACCACATCATACCTATCAGATTGGCTAACATGAGAAAACATGAAAATGACAAATTTTGAAGAAGATGTAGGAGAGTTGGTGGAGCTCTGAGGTGATCTAACCATTCTGGAAAGCAATTTGGAACTATGTCCAAAGGGCTATAGTAAATACATATCCTTTGACTCAGGAATATTGCTTCTGGGGCTATATCCCAAAAAGATCATAAAAACAGGAAAAGGACCCACATCTTCAAAAATATTTACAGCAGTTCTTTTTGTTTTGGCCCAAAACTGGAAATCAGGTGGATGTCCATCAATTAAGGAATGGCTGAGCAAGTTGTGGTATATGAATGTAATGGAATACTCTTGTGCTATAAGAAATAATGAACAGGAAGACTACAGAGAGGCCTGGAAAGATTTATATGTACTGAGAGAAGTGAACAAAACCGGAAGAATATTATACACGGTAAGAGTCAAAATGTGCAAGGACTGTATCTGATAAACTTAATCCTTCACAGCAATACAAGGACCTAAAACATTTTCAAAGGACTCATGATGTAAAATGCCATCTACATCCAGAGAAAGAACTATAGAGTCAGAGCAAGAATGATCCAGACTATTTTCTCTTTTGTCATGTTAGGTTTTGTTTTGATTTTTTGCATGCTTTTTTCCCATTTGTTTTAATTCTTCTTTGTAACATGAATAATGTCAAAATGGGTTTAATAGCAATTTATGTGTAGAACTCATGTAACGTTGCATGCCTTCTTGGGGAGAGAGGGGAAAGGAAGGGGGAGAAAATTTAAAACTTATGGAAGTGATTGCTGAAAGTTGAAAACAAATTAAGTATTAAAAAAAAGAACAACTTAAGAAGGGAGGACTTAAAAGAGGATATGATAACTGTCTTTACATATTTTAAGGGCCATCATGGGGAGGGAGGACTAATCTTGAGCTGTTTGGGCCCAGAGAAGAGAATTCAGTATAGTAGGGGGACACTGGGAAGAGGACAATTTAAACTTAATATCCAGAAATTTCTCTTTAAAATGAGAACTGTCCAAAAGTTGAATGGACTATATTAAGAAGTGTTGACGCCTTCCTATTTAGAGGTTTCCAAGAAGTAGGTGAATAATCTCTTGCTGAATATTTCATAATAGGAATTCTTTTCCAGTATATGTTGACTTTATGATAACTCTAGTTCCTATCTTTAAATTTATATTATTCCATGATTTTGTTAATACCACTGTGAGGTAGGAGTTGTAAATATTTTAATCCACATTTTGTAGATGAAGAAATAATCCCTAAGAATATTGCTTGTCCATATTCATATAGATAAGCATATGAGGCAGGATTCAAACTCAGGTCTATTAATTTCAGGTTGAATATTCTTTCCACTATAAAATTCTCTCTCTCCCTAGTTGTCGGGGTCTGTCTGTGTTTTTCATTCATTTTTGAAGAAGATCATGACTACCTAAATAGGTCAAGATCTCCCATTGTATCCATATAGTTGTAAGCCTTAAAGGACACATACCAAGGAAAGGAAATTTTGATTTTTGTCAGAAATTCCCTTCATTTATCAAAAGCTGCCAATTCTAGGGTGGGGAGGTGAGACTACGTCATTTTGAACATGATTTATAAAGTTCTCGTTTAAATTCTGTCTAGAATCCTAGAATGTTAGAAGTACATGGATTTCAGTGATAATTTTGTGGCAGCTTAGCTTATAAATTAAAATGGTGACAGACAAGGTATTGAAATATAAGGTAAATTAGAATTTGGTGGAAGTAATGATTTAAATTATATGATTTGTGTAGATTATGAGAGCTAGACAATGAATGTAAACATGTTTATCACATGCTTACTTTGCCACTATGGTGGAAGCTAAGTGGTGTTGTGGATAGAGTACCAGGCCTGAAGTCAGACAGATCTGAATTCAAATCTAGCCTCAAACAGTACTTGATCCTGAGCAAATCACTTCCATGTACCTCACTTCTCACATCCGTGAAAGTGAGAAAAAAGCACCTACTTCTCAGGATTGTTATAAGCATCAAACATGGTAGCAATTGTAAAAAAGCTTAGCATGATGCCGGGCACATAGTAAGTCCTGTATACAGGTTAGCTATGATGATGATGTGCCATGCATGCATTATGCTATGGGGACATATATACAAAATACTGGGGATACAAATGCAAAAATAAGACAGTTTAAAGATGCAAGGAACTTACAAACTAACCAAACAAATTTGGCTTTAAATTTACAGAGTCACAGAACCTTGGAAAGGGATTTAGAAATATGCTAGTCTAATACATCTGAGCAAGAAAATTTTTTACAATTTAGTTACCAATGATCTTCCATTCTCTGCATGAAGAGCTGAGGGGCTTTTTTATTTATCTAATGAGGAGCTCACTACATCTGATGCAGCCTAGCCCATTTCATTTTAAGCCAGCTCTAATAACATTTTTTTCTTTTCTTTGAGCCAAAATCTGCCTCTTTGCATCTCTTATCTATCAAGCCTATTTTAAGTCCCTTTAATATGACAGCCCTTCCAAATCTGAAGAGAGCTCCCGTATTATATGGGGCAACTAGGTGTTGCAGTGGATAGTGTGCCAGGCCTGGAGTAAGAGAGATTCCTCTTCCTGAGTTCAAATCTGACCTCAGATGCTGTGTGACTCTGGGCAAGTCACTTAATCCTGTTAGCCTCAGTTGCTCATCTGTAAAACGAGCTGGAGAAGGAAATGGCAAACCACTCTAATATCTTTGCCAAGGAAAATCCCAAATGGGGTCATAAAGAGTTGGACACAACTGAAAATAGCTGAACAAACTCATGTCCCACCCTACCTGGGTTACTATTACCTTTCTCATTCTCACTTTGGCAAATATTTGTTTGTTATGGTCCCCAATTCATCCTCCTTTTATCCTTCTAGTAATAATAAGAAAAATAACTTCTAAAAAATGAGTTAAGATCTTCACAGTGCTTTAAATAAGGTGCTTCATTTGGTCCTCACAACAACCATGTGATATAGATGTGGAAATGAAAGCTCAGAGAGTTTAAGTAACTTTCCCAATATCACACAATTACTCAGTGTCTGAGAAAGAATTTAAACTCAGATCTTCCTGACTCCAGGTCCATACTATCTCATTGTGAGGTAAGTCTCTTTGAAATGTCAAATTTCTTTAAGAAAAGTTTGAGGCACAAGAGCAAATCCTCAAACAAGTTGTATCTGTAAGCACCCCAACATACATAGGGGGACCTGCTTCCACAGGTTTCTAGATATGCATTCATAAAAGGAAGACAACTTTCAAGGGATTAAACATCACTTTAACCAAGCACAGGTATCAGAGAAAATCAAAGTCAAAGTTTCAGAGAAATAAAAAAAATATAGACAGTGCTTCCAAACTGCCTAACCACTAACATACTTACTAGAGAGGGAAGAACCACAGTCAGGCTTTTCAAAAAACTGGAGGGAGAGAGGACTACTTAGCAGTTTCCCAGAGTCTCATCAGGCACATAGACTTTCTTCCAAAAACTAAGCTCCCAAAGTAAAGCCTCACCCTCAGAGTATTTATACACTTTTTAGAACCAGACGGTATAACCCTCTGACCCAGAGCCTCAATAGAAAAAAAAAGTACTTGGGACCCTCCTACAAAACAACTCCAATAATCAAGCTTCCCACATTGGGCAGGCACAACAATGGGTGGAAAAGATCCTCCTCAATCACATTATTCAAGCAGAGGCACTTTTAGTAAAGCAAAACCAGTAAAAGATCCTAATTTGTTTGCCATTACACAAGTACCTGCAGAAAAATTAAGAGTAACACTTCTTTCATATAGTCTTCATTGAAGGATTAGAAGGGCATTCTACAGCACTGGGAAGGAGCAAATTGTCAAACTTCCTCTTGACTTGCTAACATTTAGCAATTATAACATTTAGCATGTTAAAAGTTTTTATTTCTGTAATACATATAACTTGTCATCAATCTGTGGGAAGTCTGGGATATTTTATACCATGTCAGAAAGCTGATCCTTGTTTCAGTTCAGCCTTCAGTGGTTTCTTCTTGCACAATTTTGTCTATGCCCTAGGGTATCCAACAAGAAGATGAGATAGAATTATAAAAGAGTTCCCATATCTGAAGGATGATTATTTTCGAGTAATCAAAATAGAACATTGCATAGGTAAGTTAGCATGAAGAGAAAAAGGAAATGACAAAGTAAATAAGGAGACCCAAAAGGCATTCATGCAGAGGATTAGCCCTGATTCTCTTTAGGTTACTCCTACTGTTATTTTTCTCCTCCATCATACCTCCTGAAAACGCAGGTACATATTTGCCGGAGACTGGAGACTGAATTGTCGGTTACTATCTTCCCCTCTTCTTAGTTGTCAAGGGCACAATGGACCAATGCCCTTCCTGGGGGGAAGAGAGTACTAGGAAGTCCTGACCTGCTGACGTGGCTCTGCCAGCTCAGCACTAGAAAGACTTCCTGGTCTGAGACTAAGCAGCCACCAACCAACCAGAAGGGGATACGACCCGGGATAGGGAATCGTGCCCTTTTTTGGTTTGGTCTGGAGGGGCTCACACCAATGAGATGAAAAACTCCACCCCCAGGATATGACTTTGTAGTAATTGCTTATATAAACCCTCCCCTGGTGCAATAAAGAGAGACTGCCTGCTACCAACTATGCCTCGGTCTCCTTCCTCTTTGTGATCCTGTCCCCAGGTCTCTTAGACCTCCCTCGAGCCTTGCTCCCCCGGCGCTTTCCGGTTTCGGTCACCCACGTCTGTTTGGCCTGCAGGACGGGTCAATTGGCGCCCAAACGTGGGGCGACCCCGAATGCTGGTTTGCCGCCGCGATAGACGCCCCAATTCGTCCGGACCCCGTTAAGGTAAGTGTAAGTGTTCGCGCCTATCGCAACCATGGGATCACAACTCTCTAAAGAGCAAATTTTTGTACAAAATTTGAAACGACACCTTAGAGAAAGAGGAATAAGGGTTAAGAAGAAAGACTTCTATGATTTTTCTGGCACTCAGCACATATCTGTGGTGTAGTAAAAAGTTGCAGGAATAAGTCTAAAAGAGCAGTCTTGTATGGGAGAAAGTCTAGACAGGGAATCTTATGCAAGGCTTAGTTACACAGTGATAGAAATTAAGCCAGAGTTATAATGTGTACAGAGGATTTCTGACAATTTTTTCTCAGTATTTTGGATTCTTTTATTGTCTGTATATGTGTTCTGTCTTTACATGTTCTGTGTGCGTGTGTTTGTGAGTTATTACGGTCAGCTCCATGGTGGCTGGACCTTGGAATGTTGTCTCTTTTCCTCCCCCTCCTCCCTTCTCTCTGATGGCTGCAGCATCAGGGAGAAGTATGGGAGAGAGAAAGAGAGGAACTAATCTTATATTATTTAGTTTATGTGATTGCAAGGTGTAGTCTTGGATGGGAAATGCAGGGACATAGTGTCTGTGCAGTTTTAAAGGGGGCTTTAATCAAAGCCCATTAGGAAAACAACATGGATATGAAGTTTAAGGAAAGCATAAAAGTTTTGGGTATTATTTGAAAGTTTTTGGTTAAACTCTCTCTCGCTTCACCCTCCAATTCTGGCCAAATTGTGAGGGTGGAGAGAGACAGAGATCTGGTGCAGGCTGATCAGCATTTTCACCTAAATCTCACCTAAAAGAAAAGTATTTTGTATAATGAGAAGTAACCAAAAGGTAGTTATTCTGGTCACATTTTAAGTGAAACGTGTCACTCCTAATTGGATGTTTAAAACAGATCAGGATTTGTTATATTATTTGGCACTAGGCAAATTGGAAATATGCATAGATCTTAAAGGGACACCTCAGCAGAGATAAAGCTTTTGAAACTCTCCAGCAGAATGGAATAGACTTGGCGCCACTGGGCAGTTGTCCAGAAGTCTCCCTCCCTTCAGCTGAGGAATTCAAAAACTCTCTCAATCAAAGAAGTTCTTAAGGAGTGGACACAGAAATAAAATTTACCTGAGTAAAGGATGGAACCATTAAGATTTTTGCCCTGCAGTCCCAACTCATCATTCAGCTGGGTCTACAGTGAATTGTAACTTTTATCATTCCAGATTAGATCAAGAGAAGAGAACTATTATTTTGAAGATTTTCAACTAAAATTTTTGTAAAAGTTTAGTGACTGTTAACAACAGGAGAAATTTTAAACGGTTTTAAATTTTCATTTTCAAGACAATGTATTGATAAATTAATATGTAATGGTCTATGAAGCAGAAAAGATCTTGCTCTTTTAATCTGAACTTGTAGTCATTCCTTGGCTTAAGCAAAAGTTAAATTTAGTATTTGAACTTATTAACAACTTAATTTCTAAAAAGTTTTCTTTTTCAGAGTAAATGTAATCAGAGAAGGAGAAACTAGCCTGTGAAACAATGATGTAAGGTGGTAAGGCTTAAGTTTGAAGTCACCTATCATAGATTCTACAAAGGTTACAACTTTAAATGACTTTCAGAAATTGATAGGAGTAATTCAGTGGTGTAGGCCACAGTTGGGAGTTACAACTGATCAAATGAAACCATTATATGATTTATTGAAAGGTCCTTCTCAATTAAACTCATGCAGAGAATGGACAGATGAAGCACTGGAATGTTTGAAATTAGTGCAGAAAAAGATTATGGGGTGTACTATTAGCAGGATATTAGAATCACAGGACTTGAAAGTAACAATTTTATTCACTGAAAAAATACCCACTGGAGTTTTACATCAAAAACAAGGGATTATTGAGTGGGTACATTTGGCTCAGATAAAGAACAGAGCTTGTGTGCCTTATGCTGTGCTGGTAGCCCAAATCATACATAAGGCAGTGAAGAGAGTAAGGATGTTAATAGGACAGGAACCTCACACAATTTATACTATGTATACAAGTCAACAAATAGAGAACTGCATACAAGAGTTTGTAGAATGGCAGATATTGATTAATCAGAATTTCCAACATGGGCTCCCAATTCCTTTTGGGCAGCAATTTGCCACGTGGCCATGGTCTTGGGCCGACAAATGCTCTTCCTCACCGGTAGAGGGAGTTAATGTTTTTACAGATGTAACAAAAAATTTTAGGGCATCTATGTATATTCCATCTAAAAAGGAGATGCATAAATTTAAAACAACATTTACTTCTACACAACAAAATTAATTATATGCAGTATTGCAAGCATTATTATATGTGAAAGAACCTTGCAATATCATCACAGACAGAAAGTATACAGCACTATTGATACCTAGATTAGAGTCAGCCTATACTCCTGATAGGGCAGATGGTATTAAACAGATTACTGTGGAAGTTCAACAGGCAATGAGGGCCAAAACAACAATATTTTATATCACACACACTCGGTCACATTCTAAATCATGGAGTACCAAAAAGCATTAAACCAGACAATGGGCCAGCTTACGTCAGTAAAGCCATTGAACAGTTCATGGTGGAATTTTCCATTTTACGTGTCACTGGAATCCCCCATAATCCCACTGGTCAAGCTATAGTGGAACGAGCAAATCGCTCCCTGGACACCTACTTGCACAAACAAAAAGGAGTAGCTGGACCAGGAGTTGATGACAAATTCGCAATTGGCTGTTTATACTCTAAATTGATGACAAATTGCAATTGGCTGTTTGGCTGTTTATACTCTAAATTATTTAAAATTCTATAATGATGGCTTATTGGCTGCTATGAAATTCTTAACATTTCCTAATAAGGAGTCTGCAAAGAATGAATCAGCAGTAACAAGTACCCTGAAAGCAGCCAGTAATGTGGCACGATGAGAATAAAAATTGATTTGGTCCTCATACAGTGTTAACGTGGGGAAAAGGGTATGTTTGTGTTTTAACAGATGATAATAAAGAAGTTTGGGTTCCAGTGAAAAGAATAAGAGTGATAGAGGACAACTGCCAAGGTGAAGCGGTCACAGGAATTGAGGAGGTGCTATCAGCGGCAGATGAAAAAACTTCTGGAGAAGCTTAATCAACCAGGTCACGATGACTCCTTTCATTTTTCTCGTACTTATCATGACACTCAAGAACACTGCGTCCATTGACCCAGCACCGAAGGAACAACAGAGATGGGCATTCGTCAGGAATCCACCATGGTTAAGGGTGATGTCATGGAGTGAGACAATAACCAAATTTATCATCCAAGGCAATATTTCTCACATGTTTAAAGATGATGGACTATACTATGATAATAATGGGACTCTTTCAGAGGCACTAACTTTTCAGGACTAGTCGCAGGTTTCCCACCTTGTCTATAGAAGGGTATTTCTGGGAATTGGAATGGGTTTGGTTTTAAATACTTTAAGGTTCAGCCCGGCATTCCCTTTGCTCTCCCCTCCCCTTGCTACGCCGGAATTACCGCCCATAACTCTATTACCCTCAATGTTGGGTCCTCCCTGCCCCCCAATTGCTCTTCCTGGACGAATACCTCTGACCCCCTGTACCCCCCACTAGGGCAAGTTTTTGTTTGTGGGGGCAATCTGGCATACACAGCACTCCCCCTCATCCTCCGCTGAGGAACCCCCTGCGGATTCTCATTCCCAGGACGGGTCTTCCAGTAAGGATGAGAATAAGAATGATGATGACCATGCAGATGATGCCCAAATTGCACAAAACACCCCTCCCAAGAAATTTCAAAAGCTTCATTTCAAATCACTCAAAGATTTGCATTCGGCAGATCTTTGTAAACTAGCCATAGGGGCTCCGGCCAATTGGGACTTGGAGGGATATTCTGATCAACAGGAGGCCCCCTCCGGAAAGCAGGGCCCTGATCCATGGGGTGGGTGTGGTACACAATCCCGAAGAAGTATGTTGAGAACACTCCCCTTTTATGTTTGCCCCGGCCCTCATAGAAGCCGTGCCTTGAACACCAAATGTGGAGGCATAACTGATTATTACTGCCGTAGCTGGGACTGTGAAACCACGGGTGACACTTATTGGGGTCCTTCTTCCTCCTGGGACTATATTAGGGTTACTGCTAATTATACCATCAAACTTTTCAAAAGCGTCCCTGTACCCTGCTATGATCAATAATGTGCTTTTGCTGTGACTGTGCCAATGACGGGAATATTGTGGCCCCATGACCTGGATAATCATGCCATTGGCTGCAGAGGTACCCAATGACGGGATTATTGTGGGTCCACCTACCAGAAATGCTGGAGGTGGGGGCCACCCACATAGCCTAAGACAGGGGCCCTGCCCACTTTCGGTACCAGGCATGGAGTCAGGCCACATAGCCTAAGACAGGCCAGCCACCTCCCCTTTTTAAATAAAAACGGGGGACATGCCGGAGACTGGAGACTGAATTGTCGGTTACTATCTTCCCCTCTTCTTAGTTGTCAAGGGCACAATGGACCAATGCCCTTCCTGGGGGGAAGAGAGTACTAGGAAGTCCTGACCTGCTGACGTGGCTCTGCCAGCTCAGCACTAGAAAGACTTCCTGGTCTGAGACTAAGCAGCCACCAACCAACCAGAAGGGGATACGACCCGGGATAGGGAATCGTGCCCTTTTTTGGTTTGGTCTGGAGGGGCTCACACCAATGAGATGAAAAACTCCACCCCCAGGATATGACTTTGTAGTAATTGCTTATATAAACCCTCCCCTGGTGCAATAAAGAGAGACTGCCTGCTACCAACTATGCCTCGGTCTCCTTCCTCTTTGTGATCCTGTCCCCAGGTCTCTTAGACCTCCCTCGAGCCTTGCTCCCCCGGCGCTTTCCGGTTTCGGTCACCCACGTCTGTTTGGCCTGCAGGACGGGTCACATATTCCTTTAGTTTCTTGCTGTCAACAATCATTAAACAACTGCTGTGCTTATTTTAGAGACTAATTTTTGAGGGATTGTGGTAGTACTAAAGGAAGAAGTCTCTTCTTTGCTTCTTTATGGCAAAGTCACTTGGATGCCTTAACCTGCTTTGTTTCTCCTAGAGTGGCCATTGTGTCCAGGAAGAAAGACAATCAGGAAGCACTCTCCAGGCCATTCTAATATCAAATCCAAAAGCTTAGAAATCTCCTCTAAATAATTGAAAACAACCATTAGGAGGATATCCAACCAGTCTCTTAATGGAGAGGTCTTGGGGGACATTAGGTATAGAACATCTTTGATAGGTCTAAGGAACTTTTGGTGGTTTCTAATTGATTTTTCTGGGCAGATTTCCTTTTTTCAAATAGTAATTATATCAGTGTCATTAATAATGGCTGTTGCAAGGGGCCTTGATTTTCTCCCTAAGGAAGAAATTACATCTGGTCAGAAAAGCTTCGTAATTATTCCTTTTTATTCAGAACAGAGGCCTAGATTTTTTTTCTCCCTCATTTGAGAATCTAAGACACTTAAAAGTCTTCCCTTGAGGAATCAGGATAATAATAGCAGAGCCAGGAAACGAAGCTACTTTCTATACATTGCTTACTATGCAGGAATAAGACAGAGGTTTTTGTTTTAATAGTTTGAGTCCCAGCACACTTATAGCAATTATTTTTTTAAATTCCAAATATTTATGTATTTCCCTGGGTTGTTAAGAAATTCTATGCACTGAAAAAGAGTGGGGTTGCCATAAAGAAGTTTAATTTGTGTGGATGTGCTGATCAATACTCGGACAGTTATGAATTCTCAGAAATGGTTGAAATACGCAAAATGACTCCAAGTTTACTCATATTTATGAAAATGCTTAGATGAATATCTTGGTTTTGTGGAAAATTTCCTGAAAAGTATTTTTGTTTTATTTAGCTTTCTATTTAAGGACCACACTATTAAAAATAGAAGAGAAAGTAGGGAAAGAGAAGAGTAATGAACATATTTGAATATTGGACTTAAGTCATGAAGTACTGGATTAATTCTTTTAACCAGTGGCACTCATCTTTCTGGAGTTGTGACATTCTATGAAGGGCACCAAGATGGCCCAGGGGATAGAGTACAGGTCTTGTAAGACTTATGTACTGGAGTTCAAATCTGGTCAGAGATACTTGTTAGCTGTGTGACTCTTGGCAAGTCCTTTAACCCTGTTTACCTCAGTTTTTTCATCTGTAAAATAAGCTGGAGAAGGGTAAGCCACTCTAGCATTTTTGGCAAGAAAACCCCAAAAGAAGTCATGAAGAGTTGGACACAACTGAAAATGACTGAACAGCAGTGACAACATTCTATGTGTTTAATTCATCAACTTCACACACATACAAAATGTGCTTGATGGCTCATCTCCTCAAGTGGATGTGGATCTCATCAATCTGGATGTTCTATTTAAAAGTGATGCAGATATCTTTTGCTTGTGCCTATTTTATGCAATCTTTATCCATGCTAATTTATGACTTTGCCACAGGAATTCCACTCCACATTTAGGTTTAGGGTTAGGATTAGGGTTAGGGCATTTAGGGTTAGGGTCCCTAAACCTAAACTATTTTCCTACACATTTCTATCATTCATAAATGATCAAAAAGTACATACATTGAGGAACACTGAGGCATCATATCATCTTGTGAAAGAAGTAAACTCTATTCTGTTGGGAACATTAACTATTGTTGCTCAGAATTGACTATTACAAATAAATGGGTCTTAAGGTATCATGATAAAAGTGAAAACAGCTAAAAATCTACTTTTGAGAATTTACTCACATCTCAGAAATATAAGAAATCTACTATGAACTGAACTTTTCTGTCAGTCTTGAAGTGGGAGCACCTGAGATTTCATAAGGATGTCCAATCTATCATGTTCTTTGTACATGGGTTTTACAGTGATAGGACAATCTTTGTTTTCATTATCATTATCAAATACTCAAATTGGTAACACATTCTGATTTTTAAAGTGAATCCTTATAAATCTCAAATAAAGCTTGTAGTGCCAAACAGAAAGACTGGAATGATTTGCTGCACAGACTCACACATTTTATTTCATTTAGAGTACTGATGAGTAAGGAGGAAAATATTGATGACCTACTTAGTAATATTTTTTGTGCAGCCAGGAAGGTAACTTATTAATGTCTTATGGCATTCCATGCTTTTGGATATACCCATAAAACAGTAAAAGTCTGAGAAGAGGAGACTTGACAATGTATGACAGGAGCTTTATATACTTTTAGGAAGGGATAATATTTTTCTTTTTTTTAAAATTAATTTATTTATTTAACTTTTTACATTCATTTTCACAAAATTTTGGGTTCCAAATTTTCTCCCCATTTATCCCCTCCCCCCTCCCCAATATACCAAGCATTCTAATTTTCCCTATCACCAATCTGCCCTCTCTTCTGTCATCCCTCCCTTCTCTTGTCCCCATCTTCTCTTTTGTCCTGTAGGGCCAGATGACTTTCTATTCCCCATTAACTGTATTTCTTATTTCCTAGTAGCAAGAACAATACTCAACAGTTGTTCCTAAAACTTTGAGTTCCAAATTCTCCCCATCCCTCCCTCCACACCCATTCTCTTTGGGAAGGGAGGCAATTCAATATAGGCCATATCTGTGTAGTTTTGCAAATGACTTTGATAACAGTCATGTTGTATAAGACTAACTGTATTTCCCTCCATCCTATTCTGCCCCCCATTGTTTCTATTCTGTCTTTTAATCCTGTCCCTCCCCAAGAGTGTTGACTTCAAATTTGTCCCTCCTCCCATTGCCCTCCCTCCCATCATCCCCCCACCCTGCTTATCTCCTTCTTCCCCATTTTTCTGTACTGTAAGATAGCTTTTCATACCAAAATGAGTGTGCATTTTATTCCTTCCTTTAGTCGAATGTGATGAGGGTAAACTTCATGATTTTTTCTCAACTCTCCTCTTTTTCCCTCCACTAAAAAGTCTCCTGCTTGCCTCTTGAATGAGATATAATTTACCCTATTCCATTTCACCCTCTCTCATCCCACTACATTTCTCTCTCACCATTTACCTTAATTTCTTTTAAGATATGATCCCATCCTATTCAATTCACTCTGTGCTCTCTGTCTCTGTGTGTGCGTGCTTGTGTGTATGTGTGCGCGTGCATGCATGTACATGTGTGTGTGTGTGTGTGTGTGTGTGTACGTCTATGTGTGGTCCCACCAACTACCCAGATACTGAAACATTTTAAGAGTTACAAATATTGTCTTTCCATGTAGGAATGTAAACAGTTCAACTTTGGTAAGTCCCTTATGACTTCCCTTTGCTGTTTACTTTTACATGCTTCTTCTTATTCTTGTGTTTGAAAGTCAAATTTTCTTTTCAGCTCTGGTCTTTTCATCAAGAATGCTTGAAAGTCCTCTATTTCATTGAAAGACCAGTTTTTCCCCTGAAGTATTATACTCAGTTTTGCTGGGTAGGTGATTCTTGGTTTGAGTCCTAGTTCCTTTGACTTCTGGAATGTCCTATTCCACACCCTTTGATCCCTTAATGTAGAAGCTGCTAGATCTTGTGGTATCTTGATTGTATTTCCACAATACTGGAATTGTTTCTTTCTAGCTGCTTGCAAGATTTTCTCCTTGACCTGGGAATTCTGGAATTTGGCCACAATGTTCCTAGGAGTTTCTCTTTTTGGATCTCTTTCATGTGGTGATCGATGGATTCCTTCAATACTTATTTTGCCCTCTGGTTCTAGAATATCAGGGCAGTTTTCCTTGATAATTTCATGAAAGATGATGTCTAGGCTCTTTTTTTGATCATGGCTTTCAGGTAGTCCCATAATTTTTAAATTGTCTCTCCTGGATCTATTTTCCAGGTCAGTTGTTTTTCCAAAGAGATATTTCACAAATTCTCTTTGATTTTTTTCATTCTTTTGGTTTTGTTTTATGATTTCTTGGTTTCTCAGAAAGTCATTAGATTCCATCTGTTCCATTCTAATCTTGAGAGAACTATTTTCTTCAGTGAGCTTTTGAACCTCTTTTTTCCATTTGGCTAATTTTGCTTTTGAAAGCATTCTTCTCCTCATTGGCTTTTTGAACCTCTTTTGCCAATTGGGTTAGTCTATTTTTCAAGGTGTTATTTTCTTCAGCATTTTTTTGGGTCTCCTTTACCAAGGTATTGACCCACTTTTCATGCTTTTCTTGCATCTCTCTCATTTCTCTTCCCAGTTTTCCTCCACCTGTCTAACTTGATTTTCAAAATCCTTTTTGAGCTCTTCCATGGCCTGAGCCCACTGGACATCCACCTCGGATGTCTGGGATAGAGAGGCCCCGACCTCCATGTCTTTCCCTGATGGCAAGCATTGTACTTCATCATCAGAAATGAAAGGAGGAAGGAACATCTCTTCCCCAATAATGTAGCTCTCTATGGTCTTTTTTTGCTTCCTTTTTCTGAGCATTTTCCCAGCCAGTTACTTAACTTCTGAGATTCCTCTCCACCCCTGCCTAGATCTGCCCAGCTAGTGCTTGGGGTCTGAGATTCAAATGCTTCTTCCCAGTCTCAGGGATATCCGCAGCAGACACAGCTGCTGTTCAATGTGAGCTTAAGTTCTGGTGCTTGGGTGGGGGTAGTGCCACCTCTCAGACTCAGTTCCCTCAGGGGCTTTATGCAGAGACCTTCAGTAATGGAGCGGGTGGGAACAGGGCTGTCTCCTAGGCTCAGCTCCCTCAGGGGGTTTATGCAGAGACCTTCGGTAATGGAGCTCCTGTCTGCTCGGGGAGTCCCGGCCATCACTGCCTCTGCCGCTCCCTCTGCCGCTGCCTCCCAAGGGGGCCCGAGTCACGGAGACACCCTGCTCCCCTCTCGGCCAGCCCAGAAGTCTCTCTCACTGACCTGTAGCATCTGTGGATGGAGGGACCTGCCCAGCCGCTGGAGATTCGTCCCTGAAGCCTGCTCGGATCTGCTCCTCTGGGGCCATGTAGCCTGCGCAGCTCAGGGGTGGGCTCCGCTTTCTGGAGCACGATGGACCCCTGGGGATGGCTCTCCAGGGCTCTCTGGAATGGAAATCTTTTCTACTGTGTTTCTGTGTACCTTGCAATGATCCAGAATTTGTGGGGAGTTCTTTTTACAGGAAATTTATGGACTGTGGATTTGAGCTAGCATATGTGAGTCTTTCTACTCCACCATCTTGGCTCCTCCCCCCCAGGAATAATATTTTTCTAGTCTTAACCTACAAATGTTGACCACTGAAGGGGTTGGTACACTTTCCATAGAACTTGGAAGACCATTGAGTTATCTGAAAGAAACATGCACATGTGACAAAAGTATGGAAACATAAATCTCAACCACAGATCAATAAGGAAGACAATATAAATAAGATACATGAATGTAGTTGAGTTGAATAATATTTTGCAATAAGAAATCACGGAAGGTTTTAGAGAAATCTGTGAAGATGTATGAACTAATTAATGCAGAGTGAAGTGAAAAGAACTGAGAACAATTTATACAATAACTACACTATAAAGACAAAACCTTTGTGATTTCCAGATAAAAGTAATGATGGTAAGAACTAGATTCCTAAGTATAAGGAATAGAGGAAGAAGTATTGTTTTCAAAAGAAATTGGAAATTAAGGAAGGGGTATTACTTTGTAAAAGAATCCTCAGCCCATGATAAGAAATAAAGGAAGAGTTATCATTTTCCAAGAGGATCACATGTCCCAGATTAACAGAAAAGAAACAGAACTGGTTCTTAGGTGAGGACATCTCCAGGTGGATCAAGAGTTACTGCTAAAAGGCAGAGCACATGCTTAATGGTCACATGAATATTATCTTCCCTGCCCAGGTGTAGTCAAGATGTAATTTGAATGTACATACAATATATGTACGAGAAGGGGAACACATCAAGGGGGCTCGTATGAACAAGGTGGATTGGAAAGCTATGCACCTCTGAGGACTAACCAGTGGGAAAAGAGGCAAGGACTTCGCACCCAGGACAAGGATAAAGGTGCCTTCATTTGCCACCAAGGGGTGTGTGTCCTTGTAGAACACCCAGGCTTGTAACTTCGCATTAGAAAATAAAAACTTTCCTGACTTTTACATACAGTGTTTTTGTTGTTTTTTTTTTTCTAAATGAGCATCTTTCTCACAATTGGGTATAGTAAATACCTTTCCTCATCCTCTATGCATGCCTTTGTGTCCTCCTAAATAATTGCCCTATCGCAGAGATATATTTTAAGATATCCTCTGCCTCACTCCTAAAAGTGGAGTGGAGGAAATAATGCACGAAAACTATGAGAACATCTTATCTATCTTTTGTATCTCTTTCTTTGCTACTGTCTGTGAAGAGACAGTTTTGTCAATATGAGGCTCTTGTGAGTTAGGGATAGTATATTGTACAGATAGTTCCTGAAAATATTCTCTCTCTCTCTCTCCTCTTCCTCCACCTTTCTTTTTTCTTTCTTATCTCTCCTCTCCCCTCTCCTCCCATCCCCTCCCCTCCCCTCCCCTCCCCTCTCCTCTCCTCTCCTCTTCCTGACTGTCTCTTTCATTTATGAAGTGCCACCAATTATAATGCATTATTAGAAAAATCACAAGGTTCTAATTTTTACAGGATTTTTGCTGGATAATCTGAGAGACAGTTTCCAAAATAAGAATAGGAAAAAAAAAAGAAGGTAAAGACAGGCTAGAGAAAGTAAAGTAATGCAAAAGCAGGGAAGAGTTAATTAGGAGCTCTTTGGAGTAGTCTCATCCCACCCCCTTAAGTGGAAGGGCAGAATTATGCTGCCAAGAGAAGAACTAGAATGTTACAACTCAAGTTGTTAATACTTCACGTATTGCTGTCAGATTTGAATAATGTCTTCTTAAATAGAAACTTTGGATTGCTAAATCTAAGAGCAAAACATCTCCTGTGATGTGCATAGCTTATATTTAAGAAGATACTTTGAAAGTAAAATGTTAATGGTAGTCATTTTAAATGTTTATGTGCATTATTAGCATAACCTGATGTCTAATTTATAAGACCAATTATGTTTCATTTTTAATGTTAAATGTTTTCACAGTTGTTAGAAGATGAAAATTCTTATTTTAAGCAATTAATTAACCATTCTCAAATAAAATGTTTAACCAAAGTTTTTCTGAAGTCATTTCTCCAAGACAATGAATTATGGTTTTGGAAATAATTAACTGATGCATGGGTATATGTGTGTATGTAGATGTATATGTGTATATATATATACACATATACATCTACATACACATTTACATCTACATGCATACATATGTGTGTATCCTGTGTGTGTATTATATACACATATATGTACAGTATCAGTGTCACATTTAAAAAATAACATATATTCACATATCGCTGTCAGATTTGAATAATGTCTTCTTAAATAGACATAGTATATATATGTATATGTACATTTCATATATATATATACATGTATATATATATATATATATATATATACTCAGATATTAGTTTTTAAATGTGGAAACTGATTCTGTTCTAAAACACTGAGATCTTAGCCTTTGCTTTTGGGTTTCAACAGATTTACTACATCCTTAGGAGATGATGAAAAATTCATATGAGAGTTGAACTGCAAATTGAGCAATTTTAACTAGATGGTGATATTCCAATTAGGTAGTGAACTCTAGCTCAAAGATTTGTCAGGCTACGGTAACGACAACTTCAGTGACATACACTGTCCTTTGATTTTTATAGAGTAGGAAGTGACCTTAGAGATCACATAGCCCAATCACTCCATTTTTACTAACAGAAACTGAAACACTGGGAGCTGCACAAGTCATTAGTTGCAGAGCTTTAGGTTCAAGAACACAGATTCTCTTACTGTGCTCAAGCATCTTTTCATGATGCCTTTTCCTTCTAGCCACTCTTTTTTGTTCCATATTAACTGTTCTCTCTATTAAAAAAAAAAAAAAACAACCTCTGCCATCAAGTAAATAATTACATTTCCAAAAGAAAATAAAAGTCATGTAACAATAACATAAGGAATGACAAAATCTTCTAAACTTTTGATGTGTCATCAGTCTCTTAATTATATTTATCCACCCTTTTATTATAGTCTTCTTAGTCAATGTAAGTTCATTGACCCATTCTAACCCCATCATGAAATTCCTTCCATGTAGCCATGGCAGTTTGATTTATAAACACATCTGACCTTGTCTGTTTTGTTTGAATTATTATCCTGGTTATGCATCTTTAAAAATTAGCCATTTGTAACACTTGGCCCCTGTCTCTTACTGGTGCTCTTTATTGGATTTTCACCTATTGCTATCAGAAGATCTTTTTTCTCTCTGTTCAGTATCCAACTTGCACAGAAAAATAAAAGATTTAAGTATGGTGATTGCTCATCTCTCAGAAGCTCCCATGACAATTTTTCCCCAATAAAGAGGACTGATCACCTTAAGAAAGTATTACTTTGTGAATGTTTCTTTCTTTATCAAATTTCTCAGATTAATGAATAGAATAGAAAGAAAAGAAGCCCTGGTCATCTTGATCTTCAGAGAACTCTTGAATATATCTCTATACTATTCACTACCTGACTCCTTCCTACTCTTCTAATGTTTTTACTCCTTACCTTCTTCCCATGAAGTATTTTCTCTAGTTCCATTGGCCTACTTACAGTTCTTTCTGTTAGCCAATCCATCAATAAGCACTTATGAAGCATCCACTATGTTCCAGACAGTGTGCTAAGCTTTGGGGATACAACAAAAGGCGAAAAGCTGTCTCTGCTCTCAAGGAGCTCATAGTCTAATGAGAGACAACAAGAAAACAAATATGTACAAAGAAGCTATGTGCAAGACTGACAGATAATATTCAACCCAGGAAAGGCACTATGATTAAAAAGGATTGGGAAAGATTTCCCACAGAGGGAAGTATTATAACGAGGATTTGAAGGAAGCCATAGAAGCCAGGAGATGGAGATGAGGAGGGAGAGTATCCAGGCATGGTAGTCTGTAAAGGTCTGAGCCAGACTCAGTTATAAAGTGTTCTGAATGCCAAACAGAGAATTTTATGTTTAATCCTGTAGGAGATACTGGTGGCAGTATCAGAAGATAAAAAGGGACATTTCTGAGAGATGTTGCAAAGAGGAAATGGTAAAAGTTTGGGAAACAGATTGAATATGGGGGTGGGAGACAGTGAAAAATGCAGCATGACCTTTATGTTGCAAGTTTGGGATACTGGAAGAATGGTCGTGCCCTTAACGATAATAGGGAGACTTGGGGGGAGGGTTGCATCTTTATTTTCCAGTCCCACTGATGTTAGCACCTTCCCTTTGAGATTATCTTTCATGTACTCTCTATATATGTTGTATATACCTACTCATTTATATGTTGTCTATCCCATTAGAATAGGAGCTCTATGAGTGCAGGAACTGACTGTTTTTGCCTTTCTTTGTATCTCCAGCAGTTGGCATTGTGTCACACCATATTAAGCACTTAATCAATGCTGGTTTTGATTGATTATAATTAAGCTTGTTAATGACATTAAAGAATACCAAGTTAAGGTTAATAATTGCAAGAAGGAAGAACAAGCACAATCAAGAATTGTGCTTATCTTTTGTTTGCAATTATAATCTGAAAAGATTCTTGTTTAAAGGCTAGGGCTTTGAATTCAGTAATCCTTACGTGAAGAGGTACTAGCATTTTCTAGTCGATTGAGGAAAAAAGATTCAGCCCCAACTTCTACTTAATAAGGGTAGCCATCAAGGTAAAACCTATGAAGGGTTAGTGAAGTGAAAGGTTGAAATTTCAAGAGAAAAAATTTAGTACTTTATGTAAGATCATAAAATTTAGAGCTAGAAGTTGAATTAGAGATCCTCTGATTGGGGGATGGAAGAATTCATATTTTTAATAAGAATTAATTTTAATTTAATTTTAATTCTTAATTAATGTCATGTCCAACCACCTCATTTTATAGATGAAGAAACCAAGCTACTACTCTATCATTGCATTACCCAAATGGTTCAAACCATTGAGTCCAATTTTCTTACGAGGAAACTGAGACCCATAGAGGAGAAATAAGTTGTCCAAAGTTTTACATAGTAGATGTGGGAATTAAACTATGTTCTTTGGAAAGAAAACAAATTCTTTTCTCACTATACCTATACTGTACTGTACTATACTATACTGTACTAGTATACTATACTATACAATACTATACTATACAATATTATACTATACAGCAGCAGCTAGGTGGTGCAGTGGATAGAGCACCAGTGCAGGAATCAGGACTTGAGTTCAAATCTCACCTCAGACACTTGACACTCACTAGCTGTGAGACCTTGGGCAAGTCACTTAACCCCAATTGTCTCATCCTGGATCATCTCCAGCCATTCTGATGAATATTTGGTCACTGGATTCAGATGGCTGTGGAGGAGAAGTGAGGTTGGTGACCTGCACAGCCCTCCCTCACTCAAAACAAAGTCAAGTGCAAGTCATGTCATTATTTCTCTGATGGCATAGTCTTCCTCAGCAAGGACAAATACATACATACTGTACTTACTATACTATACTACAACTTTTCATTTCTCTTGGGGAACGTTTGCAGGTTAATATTTAGAAGGTTATTAATTCTTTATTCTTCCTGTGATAAGGGTGGAGATCTATCATTTTTTTCTCCCAGACTGGGATATTGCAGATGATATTGACAGTTCAGTGTTATTATGTTAGTTAGCATGTTAGGATTCTAACTTTTCTGCTTTCTGTGCTGATAGTATTTGAAATTTTATGTCAGTGTTTCATTTGCAGTGCTTTATTTCTCCTGTGCTTTTGTGAGAATTCTTGGATTTTGTTTGTTTTGCTTTGATATCAAAATTAGGCTCAGTATGTTTGTGCTCTGGTTGTCCCCTAGACATATTTGTTTTTCTTTTTCCCTATGGGCAAAACATAAAAGTACTAGCTTCCTCTGCTAAAAGTCTGGTAAGCTTCCTGAGTGGTAAGCAGTTATACCTCACTCACACCAGTGTTTCATAGATTACATTTAAGCAGAATTCAAAGCATTCTGAAATTCTGTTTTGTCATTGGACCACTCACATTTTTGGAGATGTAGCCCATAGGGGAAGAAATTGTATTATCAGAAAAATCATACAGATCCATTGAACTAAAATAAAGAATGAAAATGTAAGTTTTCTGAAGGTCAGTGAGCAAACACTCATCCTGACTCTGACTTAAGCTTTAGCTGTAGGAGCTGTACACAGAATCTAAGGCAATGTAGCTCAGGGAAGGATAACAGAGTCAGAAAATGACTTAGCCTGGTACTGCTAGGGTGTTCTGCCAGTAACAAACCTCAATCTTTACAGTTCCTGTTGTGCAGTGGAAATATGCATCCTGTGAATAATCCATTTTGGGGCCAGAGGTTGGAGCAGAGCTCAGAGAGGTGGCCCTTTGTTCCTCTTCTTTTATTAAGAGTTTCACAGAAGGATTTTCCCCACATGCAGAGGGAAGACTGAAGCTGTTTTTGCATTAGTACACCCTTGATTGTAAAGAAGGAAGGTTTTTTTCTAAATATGGCTTCCCAAATGATAGCAAAAGAATATTTTGTAAACTATTGTGAGCTGTGAAGCTAAAGTAAAATAAAAGAATTCACAAAGCATTTAAAGTGAGAAATGGCCCTTATAAGCTTGTACAATGTAGAAAATGAACACACACACATTTCTTATGTATATATAGGTTGGAGAGTACATTATCAGAGTTCAAGTGTTATCTAATACACATTGATTTCTATTATCAATATAGTTGTACAATTGTTCAGTACAACTGTACCATTGTACAGTTGACATACAGTAGTTCTAGAAACATATACAATATTTTAACACTTTTATAATATTGCCTGTGAGAAAATTAAATACTGCTCATGGACAGATAAGAACCATCTAATAACATTTTATACTCTAAGAAACTTTTCTGAATTGCAGAAATATCTTTTTAAGAACCTAATCATAAAAATAGAAAGAATAGGGGGGAAATAAATCTTAAATAGATGAACTAAGGAATACTTCAGATTGAAGTGCTTATAGAAAAGTGCACATTTTCCTCCTATTTCATATGCCATAGCTTCTTTCATGAAGACAGGAGAAACCATTAATCTACAAAAGTAGAAGGCCTGAAGTGTTAATTAAGCATTTAGACATCGAATTGTAACTATTTAGGTATGAAGAAGCCTTTTTAAAATAGGAGGGGGATCAAGGCTAGGATTTTGTAGATACTGATGTTCGTGTGCCCTTAGAAACAGGATTTAGGGTTTAACTATTTTTGTTGGAAATGTCTAGCCTGAATGAGAAAACCTAACACTGATTTGGGCATTTGACTTTTGTCATCTCTTGAAAATTTATATGAAGAAGATTCTAATTTAAGGACTGAATCACAGTGGGTGGAAAATTTTGAGATCGATTTCATCCTATCTCTGCAGTTTTTAGTGTTAAAATGTATTTTGCGTGTAATCTGCATTTTAGCATGGTTATTTACGGAGTCAAGCCATTTAGGTACTTGGATGTTTTTACCCAAACCAAACAATGCTATTTTCAAATTTGTTGTGCCTTTTAAGTTCTAGAATACAGTTCTTTGTAGTTTACCTAAGTAAAAAGCAACACTGTTTTACTTCTTTTTAGCTTCAGATCTTTCTAAAATGAATCTCTGCAGTACATAAATGGTTTAGGCATCTTTGTATCCATTTTGAAAATAGGACGTCTGAGACACATAGAGATTAATTGAGTTTCCTCAGGTCATAACTAGAGATCAGATCTGAACTCAGGAATTCTTGGTTTCTAATTCTGTGCTTAATTTGTTAATTATTGATCATGGCACTCTCAAAATAAACTCCACAAAATCCTTTTTTTCCATCCTTGAAATGAAACTACATGGAAAATTTGTTCATGCAGGAACAAACGTTGCAAGGGTCAACATGTATATTATATTGACTGACACTTTGTTGGAGAATTAATAATTATAATTTTACATACAGTTAATTGTCTGGAAGGTCAAAGTTTCCTTCTTACTGATTGTTTATAAATATATTCATCTATCTATCTATCTATCTATCTATCTAATTTATCTGTCTGTCTATCTATCTGTCTGTCTATCTGATAGATTGGATCTATGATTTGTTGGTATGTGTAACTTTATTAGGAGGAAATTTCCTCTACTAATGCAGGTTAGTAATTTATCGGAAACTTAAAGTCATATAGAATAGTTAAGAGAACTAAGAGGTTAAATTACTTGCCCAGACATACACTCACACTATATACACACACACACATGCACATGTACACACAGATACATAATACATGTATATATATACATATATATGACAGTAAAAAGAAATTTGTCAATATTATTATATTTAGGGGGGGAAAATATTCATATCTACTCCTGTACTATATTTGAAACCAGCTCTTTCTGAGTATGAATAGCATATTATTTGCATATAAGTGACTAATATCTATGATCTGAGTCATCTATAAGGGATATAGGGTCTTTCAATGTAAATCACTGACCCAAATACTAAGAACTATTATTATCAAGCAAATCCCTCCCCAGAACTTCCCCAAATTAAAAAATAATTGCATAAACCTTGCAATAGTTTTGGCAAAGCGTATGGGTATATTTTAGTTTGCTCCTATATTATACAATGATGATGATTCCATTTGTAAAATTCTTCCAGTGGTTTGGTAGTCAAAATATAAATTGATGGGGGCATACTCTTTCCAAGTATAATACAGAGTACCCTGTAAGTTCACAATAGACTATCTTAACATATGTGAACATATAAGTTCACAATAGAACATCTTAAATCCTTTACTTTCATCTGGCATAAAATAAGACAGAACCAATAACAAATTAGAAAGAGAACAGGAGACCACAATGAAATCAAAAGAATATATCTTACAAGGATTAAGCCTAAAACCGAGTCAATCAAATAATCTTATGTATCAAAAGTCTCAAGATACTAAATATATGTGTAAACATACAGATATATACACATACATGTACCCACTCACATATGTATATTGATGATTATAGAAATGTATATATTATGTATATATATTTTTTTCTGGGAGCGCCCAATACAACTTACTTTCTCATAGTACTTGATCTCGTAGTCCAGAATAGCTCCATTGGAAAGCTCAGGTGCCTGCCATGAGAGGGCAATGCTATTTTGGGATGCCCAGTCCTTCCTTACGTTACCTATCAGGGATGGTGCTGAAAGGGAAAAAGAATAACTAAGAGTTAATAGGCAAGTATTTTCCATATTCTTTTCTCTAACGATTTTATTTCCCAGAAAAAAAGTAAATTCTGGTTGACGGCAAGACAGATAACCTAATCAACTGCTTATGTGATTCTTTTTCTTCTTCTTATGTTTAAGTTTCAGGGTCTACCCAGTAACTCTTGTTAAAATATTAAAATATGTTTAGAAGCAGCACTAAGAAAACACAGAATAATGAAACATTTCCAACTTTTCTAAGAATGAAAACTACATTCAGCCATCTATAGATACTCCAGAACGTTATTGTATAAAAGGATTGGTTTTGTATTGTTCTGAAGCCCAACAAGTCTATATCTCTACTTAATAACAATTTAGAAAGTTATTATTCACAGCAAAATAGTCATAGCAATTGCAATATCAAAATTTAGCGTATTCTTCCAATTTCTTAGGACCTTTTAAATCTTAATATCTACTCTTCAGACTTTGTGATTTTTGGTTTTGATTTATGGTGTTGACAACATTTCCATCACTTTACACCTCTTAGCTTCTAAATGTGGTTACTGAAAATATATGACTTTCTTTCTTATGTAATATTATTTAAAATGTTTATGAGGAAGTGGAGAATTTACCAAGCTTTAAATACTCCATAGCTCCCACCTGTCTTTTCCTTCCCTATAACCTTATCTTATACACACGATACTCATCTAAAATGAACTGTGGTTTGGGCATACAATCATAAACATATAAAGCATAAGAGTTCAATCACTTAATTATGAAGTAACTTATTCAAATAGGTAATTTCTATTATTTATTGTGAAATATCTTCTTTAGTTTAAAAATTGTACCCAAATTATTAAAAATAGGTGCTTAAACAATAGTGGCAGCAAATAGGTTATTATTAGTTAATATAAGTTAGTATAAAATTTAATATCTGCTTTCAATCTTTAGTCATTCAGATTATTTATTTATCTGGAATTAACTGGAAAATAAGTAGATATTTTCCTTAGCTTTGGTCATATAGTGCTGCTTAGAATTAAAGTAATGAAGCCATTCTACTCCATAATACTCATAATAATACCAATCAATAAGAATTTATTAAGTTCCTACTGTTGGGTCCACAGGAACCCCAAAATACTGGGATATACTAGAATGACCAGGTAATGCACCCAATGGACTCAGGTCAAGCACCACTGGAGCCTTGATCTCCATGGGAGACAGAGTGCTGAGCCAGGTTATATGTCTGTTCTGTATACAGTTTAACAAGATGGCGGAAAGGGCAGGAGCTACTACAGTTTAAGAAAATGGGACAGGGAACAAGAAAGGGGAGAGGGAGTATTGCTTTGTGAATGCATAGAGATGAGCAGGGGGAACGGGAAAGGAGGGGGGAAGAACTGCTCTGGAATGTCAGGTAGTTGGAGGTACTTTGTAAAGGCATATAGATAAACAAGGGGATCAGGAATGGGGTATAGATAAGTGTGAGGTGGGGGTATCAATGCATAGTCTTATTGTTCACTTTTCTGGTTGGTCACATCCTGCATTTTATCTCATATCTCACATCCTGCATCCTGTTTGCTCCACCTGCCTCCACTCCTTTCTGCCTCGCCTCATCACTACTAAGTGCCAAGTTCTGGGAATACAAAGAGAGGTAAAATTCCTTGTCCTCAAGGACCTCATATTCCCACCAGGAAGACAGCTTGCAAATAAGCTGGTAAATAAATGCAAGATATATACAGACTACATCAGAGGCAGTTTCAGAGAGGAAAGCATTAGCAGCCTGGAGGACTAGGAAAGGTCTACTGCTAAAAGATATCAGAGGAGATTTGAAGATAGCTGGGAAAAGTAAGAGGCAGGAGCAAATTCTAGTCATGGCAGGCAGACTGCAGAGAACAGAGATAAGAAATGGCATATTGTGAGTGAGGCATAGCAAGTAGATTGGTATTACTTGATAACAGAGTACATGAAACAAAGGGTTAAAAAACTTTAGTTTTTTAACTAAAAGTAGGAAGGGGTCAGGTTATGAAGAGCTTTAAATTCTAAACAGAAGGCTTCAAGGTTATTTGCACACCCTGCTGAAAACATTTTGGCCATTATCCCCTTTTCTTCCCCAGAAAAAGCTTATATTCTGCACCTGGAACTATCTTGGACTCTGATAAGATGAATTTTAGCCTCATCTTGCCAAGAACCAGTCCTCATCTCCACTTTCTGGCTGTCTGTACAGTATGCCAATGCGATGCCCTCCCTCCCTCTCCCTAGTACCCTTTACGTGTTGTATTTGTATTTGTACCTCCAACACTTGGTGCTGCCAGGAACATATTAAGCACCTATTAAATGGCCCCAAGTCCTAAGCCTCCTATCTCCTGCTATGCAGCTTTGACCTGCCTCTGCCACTGTACCCTTTCATGCCTACTCACCCTACAGAGGGAAGAGGAATAGTAGTGAGAACTCCCATCTGATTAGCTGACAATCTGTCTGTCATCTCATACTGTGGTTGCCTCCACACCTGTTTGCTAACTCCCTTTGGGAAGTGAAAGGCACTCTTCACCCAATGTTAAATATTTTCATAATTGATCTATATTGATCTAAATCAAAATTGACCTAAAGGTCATCATTTAAAACACATTATTCACTCCCACATCTCAGTTACTTACTCTCACTTCTTTCAACATGTCTGAAACCAAAATTTCAACTGGACACCACCCAGCCCTTCCATAATACCCTGTGGAATGCTTGTTCCATAGGCAAGAAACTTCCTTTCATCTTAAAACTTTTATTCTCCCATTCCTTCCATGTATAAGCTAATACTGAAACTGCTCCCCACTGATTACACAGCCTCCTGGGCCAACCTTTGCAGTTCTTGCTGTACCTTTGCTCATTCCTTTCAGCTCACTGGTCAAGAAGGGGAGTTGGAATACTCCTTGCTTCCCATTGCTACTTTCAGGTTCTTCCCCTACCTCTATCATTCAAGAATCTCTCCTCCTTTGAGTTCCATATTATTCATATCTACCACCCAATCAAAATCCTAGCTGTTGTTGTCTAGAAACCTCCAAGTCATTCCTCAATGCTTACAATTTTTCTCTACTCCTCAAAACCTTCCATAAACTATGCAAATTTAACATGCATAATGATTCTCTCTCAAAAATGCTAATTACTCACATCGCAACCCATTTTTTTCTCATGAACTACTCTTCCATCTTCATCCTACTCAGTCACACACAAAGATGGTCATACCCTTGATTTTGCCATCACTTCCAAAAATACCACTTCTCTGTTTAAGAAATCCGAAATTATATCATCTGACCATAATCTGTTGACTTTTCAACTCTCCCCTTACCATTTTTTTTTTATAAAATCCTGTTCCTTATCTATACAGTGACATCTAATCCCTTCACCTTTCAATTTTCTCCCAGTCCTTCTCCCCCTCCCCAACACTAGCCACTTTCTCCTCTTTTCCCTACCTTTTACTCCTTGGCAAACTAGCTCAACTCTACACTGTTTTCCTCTCTTGATTCCATATTCCTCTTATCATTTCTCCACCTAATCCCTGACAAATCTCAGCCTTGAATCACTCTCATCATTAACCACCTTCCCTCATACACATATGTAGTGAAAATTATACAACCATTCTGATTGGATATAAATTTATATTATACAACTTTGACTCAACCCTTATTGCTACTAGATGATCTTTCTACACGTGTTTTATAAACTTACTATCTTTTTTTGCCATAGGGACTCTTCTGAACCCTTTTATCCCCCTTTAAACCTCCCATAGGATTCCTTCCCCTTGATCCTGTCATGAGAAACTTACCTAATATTTTGCTAAAAATATTGAGGCCACTTAACATGAGCTACAGCTTATTCCCTCTCCCTTTTCACATATCACTCACATACCTTCAGCCACTATCTCCTCTTTCACACATATCTAACATGATGATGTGACCTTACTCCTCATCAAGTCTAACCACTCTACCTGCTCAACCAATCCCATTCCTTCCTATCATCTATAACAGATTGTTCCATTTGACTTCACTACTCTATCATTTTTTCTATTTATTTATTTCACTTTTCAACATTTGCTTTTATAAGATTTTGAATTCTAAGTTTCCTCCCTCTCTTGTCTCCCCCCTCTACAAGATGGCATGCAATCTGATATAGGCTATGTATGTAAGATCTCATATTAAACCTATTTCCACATTAGTCACCCTGTCTGGGTGACTAATTTTCATTCCTTATCCAATGGCTCATTCTCTACCTCCTATCAGTATGTATCTCATATGCTAAAAAAAACCCAAACTTCACTTAATCCTCACATCCCTGATAACTACTGTTCAATATTTCTTCTACTTTTTGTGATTAAACTCCTTGAAAAGATTGTGTACTTTGGAGAGGGAAGAACCTTTAAAAGATGGTAGGGCTAGGAGCAGGGAGCAACTTTTCATAAAATTTTTCAACATTTATTGAAAACTATAATGTATCTGCCAAACTCCCATTTACTTTCAGGGTTGCTTTTTTTTTGTTCTCAGGATCTTTAAACTGAACTTCAAACCCTCCAAAAATCTTCAAGTAATATAGGTTTTATTTTACCCCTAGGAATTGGTCTCCAAAATACTTCCCAAGAAGGAAGGAAAAAAATTATCCCAAAGGAAAGTTAATATGACTTTGTTAACAGTGACTTTTATTTATTCAGTGGACATAAGTGAAAACCTGACTTGTAATAGTGAAAACATTGATTTAATATGTACTACACATGTTAAGAATTGCCAGAATTTTTTTATTTTTAAAAGCACAGGGAAAGGTTTACTCCAAGCTATTAGGAAAAGCATTGAGTCTGGAATATTGGTTTTTATTTGGAAAGTCTGATATTGACTGGCTGTGTGACCTCGGCTAGGACTAGCTATGTGACCTTGGCTAAATCACATGCCTATTTCATTCTCTGTGTACAGAGGCATCCTTGCTTCATCAACTGGGACAGTATGAAGATAAAAATGAAATTGTAAACATTAAAATGTGTCAGTAAGTTGGACACAAATAAAAAGACTGTCTACTATTGCTGTCTTTATTTTCTCTTCTCTCACTCTCTTCTTATCGCCTAACAGTCCAGCTTTTGACTTTATTGTTCCAGCAAAACTCTGCTTCCAAAGTTACCATTGAACTTTTAGTTGCCAAATCCAATAGCCTTTGCTCAGTCCTCTTTCCAATTGACCTTTCTGAAATCTTTAACACTGTTGTTACTTAAAGTTAAGATCCGTTAAAAAAAAGTGTTAAAATCTTTAACACTGTAACACTGTTTAACCCTCTCCTCCTCGACACTCTCTTCTTTTTAGGTTTTCAGGGCACCACTCTCTCCTGGCTTTCCTCCTGCTATCTGATTGCTCCTACTCTGTCTTCTAAGCTGTTTTCTCATTCAGACTGTGCCTTGTAACTGTAAGTATCCCACACAATTATGTTCTGGGCCTTTACTTCTTTCCCTTCTTGATCTTACCAACTTCCGTAGATTTAATTACCATCTCTATGCTGATGATTCTCACATCTACCTATCCTACTCAATGTCTTTGCAGAATTCCAATATCACATCTCTGTTTGCCTTTCAGATATATCAAATTGATGTCTAGTTGACATCTTAATCATAAAAATGTTCAAAACTGGGAGACAAGATGGAAGAGAAGATCGATCTGCTCAAGCTCTCCTCTCTACTCCTTAAAATACCTGTAAAAATGACTCTAAATACATTCCAGAGCAACAGAAGCCACAAAATGACATAGTGAAACAGATTTTAAGCCAAAGACAATGTGGAAGACCAACAGGAAATGTCTATTCCACTGGGCTCAGAGCAAAGTGCAGCCCAGCAAGGGTTGTACCAGCACAGACAGGACTGAAACAGGCTTCAGGGCATTGAATCATGGAAGGCTGCTGTGGTTTCCAGATTTCTCAACCCACAAACACCAAAGACAGCTTGAAAGGTCAGTGAGAAAATTCTCTCACCTGGGTGAGAGAGGAATGTGGTCCAACCCCAGTCCCAGGGTGACTGCAGTCACTTTCACAGCAGTGGCTGCTAATGGGAGTCAAGCTGCTGATATGGGTCTCAGTCCTGAGTGGTGGCCCTGTGGTGAGGAGGAGCACTGGTGTGTTGGAGCTGCTGATAGTTGTGGAGAGGGAATCCTCCTTGCAATTCCAGGGCAGAAAAGAGTGCTTGTAGTTGCTCACAGATCAGAGTGTAGGCCAAGACAGGAATAAAACCTCTCTCTTGACTATGCCACTTAGGAGGAACTGAGAACTTACAGGTCCTTAGAGATATCTCAGATAACAGTTGATCAAAACATCTGAAGCCTGGGGTAGTATACCCTCCACTTGACAAAGGACTCAAAAGTCAAGTAATTGACTGGGAAAATGCCCCAAAAGGGGAAAATAATACTGTAGAAGGTTACTGTCTGGGTGAAAAGGTATTTTTTCTATCCTTTTGGATGAGGACGATCAAAGCACAAAAACTGAGGAACAGTAAAGCACACAACTGGAGGCAGAGAGCAAGGTCAAGACTCCTACATCCAAAGTCTCCAAAAAAACATTCTATATTCTCAGGTCATGGAAGAGCTCAAAAAGGATTTGGAAAATTAAGTAGGAGAGGTGGGGGGGAAATTGGGACAATAAATGAGACCAATGCAAGAATATCATGAAAAATAAGTCAAAAGTCTACTAAAGTAGACACCCCAAAGGCTGAAGAAACAATACCTTTAAAAGCAGACTAACACAAATGGCAGAAGTGGTCCCAAAAGAAATTGAGGAGAAAAAATGCCTTAAAAAGCAGAACTGGTTAAATGGAAAAGGAGACCCAAAATCTCATTAAAGAAAATAGTTTTTTAAAAATTAAAATGGAGCAGATGGGAGCTAATGACTTTATCAAAAATCAAGAAATGATAAAACAAAACCAAAAGAATGAAAAAAATAGAGAACAATGTGAAATATCTCATTGCAACAACAACTGACTTGCAAAATAGATCCCGGAGAAATAATTTAAAAATTATTGGTCTATCTGAAAACCATGGGACAAATAAAGCCTGGACATCATCTTCTAAGAAATTATCAAGAAAAACTGTCCAGGTATTCTAGAAACAGAGGGTAAAATAGAAATGCAATCACCTCTTGAAAGAAACCCCAAAAAGAGAATTCCTAGAGATTTTGTAACGAATTCCAGAGTTCCCAGATCAAGGAGAAAGTATTATAAGCAGACAGAAAGAAACACTTCAAGTATTATGGAAATACAATCAGGATAACACAGGATTTAGCAGCTTTTACCTTACTAAGGGAATGAAGGGTTTAGAATATGATATTCCAGAGGTCAAAGGAGGTAGAATTAATACCAAGAATCACCTACCCAGCAAAACTGAGTATTATATGTATGTTTACACACACACACACACACACACACACACACACACACACACACACACACACACATATATATATATATATATATATATATATGAATGTCAAAAACTAAATTCATTGTCTTTCCTGCTCCTCATCTCTGCCTGATGATGGCTTCCTACAAGTCCCAGCTAATATCTCATTTTCTACAGAAACCATTTCCCAAACCCTTCTAATTCTAGTGCCTTCCTTGTATGTTATTTCCTATTTATCTTGTTTATGACATGTTTGTGTGAATTTGTTTGTTGTCTACGTCATTAGAATGTGAACTCTTTGAGGACAGGATCTGTCTTTTGCTTCTTTTTGTAGTGGGCACTTAGTAAACGTTCCTTGATCAATAACTCTATATGTTTGTCTGTCTGTATCTTTCATCTATCTATATTTTCATTGGTATTTATTGATGGAGATTGAGGGAGGATGACTTTTTTTGCTATATGCTTTTGGGAAATCAGTTTGGTAGTTGAGTAAATGATGAATTGGAGTGGATAGAAACTTGAGGCAGGAATATGAATTAGAAGGCTAATTCCACAGGAAGGTCTTACAGCTCATGACTGATATCCCATCCCCCAACCAGTACCCTAGATGTCTGCACTAATGGGTAGCAGAAGCCCTTACCAGAAGAGTAACTGCGCTTGAAGGGTTGGTGGTGCAGAGAATTTTACCTAACTCAGCTGATATCTTCAAAAGTCACCTGCCAATACCATCAAAATCGAAAGTTACTCTTCACTCCCAACCTATAGTTAATCTTATCCTCTATGGCAAGCAGCACTCACTATCTCCTCCCTCCCCAATCCCTGTGATACTGAATGGCAATCTACCCAAGACTAAGCCACACATCTTGCCCATCACTTACTTTCCTATCCAGTTTGCCTGCCACTTTCATTGTAATGTCTAGAATTCCCCTTCCTTGATTAACAAACTTCCCCTCTCTTGCTTTTTTCCATATTCTAGTACTCACAGAGGCTTGACTTTCCCTACATGATTCTGCAGCCTTGGCCATGCTCTCCAGGACCAGAATTACTTTTGCACACCCTTCAAGATAATTTCTCCAAAAGAGGGAGCCATAATATTTCTTGCTTCCTGTTGCCAAACCTTCCCTTTTGTTCTATCACTCAATCATCTCTTTTCTTTTGAGGATGATGTCATGCAAATTTATTACTCAGTCTAGACCTTGGCAGCAGCTGTCTATTAGTTACCAGGACATTTTGTCTACTTTCTCAAAGAGTTCAATATTTGGTACACAGTCTTTCTCTTCACCTAAACATCCTCTCTTACAGTAGGAGACAACATTGATGCTCCTCTCAAGCTCCTGATCTTCCCAATTATTTTGTCTCCTCAACCCTCATGATCTACCCTTCCATTCCACCTCAGATTAGGGGTCACAGTCTGACCTGACATTCCTTTTCCATAAGCAAGAACTGTCAAATTAATCTCCCTATGCCATACTTTTAAAATTATTCTTCTTTCTCACTGGGACCTCCAATGACTCTATGCTTTAGTATTTTCCTAGACCATCACTTCTTTTCTAACTTTACTTTTCTCCCTTCTTGATCTTGAGGATATGGGAAACTGCTACAATCTTGCATTGTGCATTTGTATACACACCTTGTCAGATCCAATCCCCATTCCTCCTTAATAGGCTGTTGTTATTGTGTTGTGTTCTTCCACCATTGCTAAAGAAGACTATGCCATCAGAAAAATGATGACATGACTTGCACTTGATTTTGTTTTGAGTGAGGGAGAGCTGTGCAAGGATACCAGCCTCACTTCTCTTCCAAAGCCCTCTGAATCTGGTGACCAGATATTCATCAGGATGACTGGAGATGACTCAGGATGTAGTGGGAAATCTTGGCCCCTTTAGGTCAAAGTCTATTCAGGTATTCACTTAGAGTGAGGTAGTGCCCATTCATTGAATAGGCCTGTTTAACAAGCAGCCAGGGGTTGTCCCCTTTAATGTGGCAAAGAAAAATGAAGACATCGGGTTGAGAGGGAAACAGCAGCAGTTACTATTGATAGTCACTCTGAAGCCAAGAAGGCTCAGAAGATAGCCCTTAGGCAGGTGCCTAGTTTGGAAAAGGAAAAGAAATGAAATGAAAGGAAAAGAATCATTCTCTGATGGCATGGTATTCTTTGTCAACAAAGGATGAACACAAGAATCAGTGAGTAGATGCAGCTGCCTGAATGGGGACCGAGCTAGCTGGATAACTCAGCTTCTCCTCTCCTGTCTGTCCCCCTTCCCCTTCCCTCTCCTCTCCAAAGGAAGGCAAATTTGGATAGTCAGAAGATGGCCAGTAAGCTTGGGTTTTACTGTTTGGAATCGGCTGCTAAACTTGTTTTGAGGAGCAGGAATTCTAGAAGGATAGGAAGAGAAAGTTCATTCAGTCTAGGCATATAGAACAGGCATGGAGGCAGTACTTACTAGTACTTCCATACCACCAAATTTTCTTGTATTCAGTTTGTATCTGTTTTATGTAAACTTTTACATGTATGTGTTGATTGCTGTCATAGAACATAAGCTCCTTGAGGGCCAGAACTCTTTCATTATTTTCCTTTGTATCTACAGCACCTAATTAATTCTCTGACTTAGAGTAAATAATAAATGCTCATTGATTGTTGATGGATTTGCTCCTCATCAGTATCCAACTTTTTCCTCACCTAGCAATCTCCTTATCATCTGATATTATTTAATTAGTAGGGAAGAATATTTTAGTCATAGTAGTATTCTGATTTGTTCTATATATTTCCAATAAGATCAGGGGTGAAACAAGGATGTCTATTAACACCTTTGTTATTCAATATGGTACCAAATTTTAACTTTAGCAAGAAGAGAAGAAAAAAGAAATTGAAGGAATAGAATAGGTAAAGAAGAAATTAAGTTATCACTCTTCGTGGATAACATGTTGATATATTTAGAGAATCCCAGAGGATCAAGTAAAAAAAAAAACAACTATTTGAAATAGCAAACAACTTCGGCAAAGTTGCAGGTTACAAAGAACTTTTACACAAGCCATCTTCATTGCCATGTATTACCAACATAACCCCAAAGCAAGAAACAGAAAAATTCCATTTAAAGTTACAGAACTCTTTGTCTGACAAAAACTGCTTGTAAAATCAGATCACAGTGTGGCAGAAACTGGGCATAGATCGATGCCTGACACCATATCCCAGAATAAAGTCCAAGTGGATACATGATCTAAGTAAAAAAACTGATACCATATACAAATTAGTGGAGCAAGGAATAGTGTATCAGTCAGATTTATGAAGAATGGAAAAATTTTTGACCAAACAAGAGATAGAGAACATTATAAAGTGCAAAATGGATAAATTTGATTACATTAAATTGAAAAGTTTTTGTACAAAGAAACCCGATGCAAACAAGATTAGGAGGGAAACAGAAAACTGGGAATTTTCATAACTAGTGTCTGTGATAAAGGTCACATTTCTAAAATGTATAGAGAACTGAGTCAAATTTATCAGAATTGATTAATGGTCAAAGGATATGAACAGGTAGTTTTCAGAGGAAGAAATTAAAGCTATCTATAGTCATATGAAAAACCATTCTACATTACTATTGATTAGAGAGATACAAATCAAAACAATTCTGAGGTACCACATCATACCTATCAAATTGACTAACATGACAAAACAGAAAGATGATAAATGTTGGAGATGATGTGAGAGAGTTGGAAGACTAATTCATTGATGGTGGAGCTGTGAGCTGATCCAGCCATTCTGGAGAGCAATTTGGGCTACAAAAATGTGCATACCCTTTGACCCAGAAATATCACTTCTAGGACTGTATCCCGAAGAGATCATAAAATGGGAAAGGGTCCCATGTGCACAAGAATATTTACAGCAGCTCTCTTTATGGTGGTCCAAAACTGGAAATCAAAGGGATGCCCATCAATTGGGGAATGGCTAAATAAGTTGTGGTATATGAATGTAATGGAATACTATTGTGCTATAAGAAATGATGAACAGAAAGATACACTGAGCAGAGATAATTTAAGAATTATTTCTCTACTTGAAAGCTATTATAAAAAAGAGCCTGAACAACATCTTTCAAGGGATTATCAAGGAAAACTTCCCTGAGGTTCTAGAACAAGAGGGTAAAATAGTCATTGAAAGATTTCATGATCACTTCCTGAAAGAGATACCAAAATGAAAACTCCAAGAAGTGAGAGTCAAATTCTAGAAATATCAGGTCAGGGTGAAAATACTGCAAACCCTCAGAAAGAAACAATTCAAATACTGTGGAACTACAGTCACAGTCACAGAGGACTTTGCAGTTTGTACACTAAAAGATCAGAGGATGTGGACTACAATATTCCATAAGGCAAAAGACCTTGGATTACAACCAAGGATAAATAACGCAGCATAATTGAGTACACTTAATTGTCAAATTTCTAGAAATCTTGCCAATAGGAGTTAGATACTACAAAGAAATCAAAGGGAGAAATATTGATAGAGATAATATTAAAATGTCAATAAATGAGGCAACAAAGTAAGATACAATTAATGAATTCTCTAAAGTAGCTGTATATAAAACTATAAAAATCAGCAGTACTTCTATGATGTGCCATTATAACAAAACTAGCAAGAAATGCTATTAAGAAAAATTAGATTTCAAATATTAATAAAATGCATATTTCATCTATGAAAACATAAAATTTATATAAATATAATTATATTTAAGTATATCATCTATAATTCCAATTTGAAAAAAAGGAAGATATAATTAGGGAGACATTCAGTGGTCATGATTAGCTTATACCAAAACAACAAATTACAAAATGATTATCCTACTTAAATCAATATATATGTATATTGCCATGCCAATCAAACTGCCAAAAATCTATATTAGAGAACTAGATAAAATAATGAAATGCATTTGGAAAAATAAAAAGTACAGACTCTAAAGGGAAATAATGAAAAGAGGGGTTCATAAAATTACTAGACCTCAAACTTTATTATAAAAATGTAATAAAAATTACACAGTATTATTTTAAAAAGTAGACATCAATTTACTAATAAAGAAATGAAGGGTTGTTTTGTCTCTGAAATGTTGATTTCATCATTTATCTTGATTCCTTCTAATTTTACTCCCTTATATCCTTTTTCCTTAGATATTCTTTGCTCTCCACATGTATGTCAATTCAGAAGGGTTTTTATTCATATATGTATGTGTATGCATATATAATAAATCTCACAGCTGACATATAAAACCTTGTCTATCCCTGACTCATAAAAATATTCCTTTGTTTTCATAGTCTTTATTGTTTTTGGAATATATTTATCTTTCTTCTATTTTATGAATTTACATGCTGAATAATCCCCTCTCCTAGAATCTCTTTGTCCTTCAAATATTGGCAAATATTCTTCCCTTTTGCTAAATCTCCAAATGTCTTCATTTCTGTATAAGAGACAGGGTATATTGATTATCCCATTTCCACTTAAAAGAAATTGCCTGTGTCAGATCAGAACACATTGACTTAATCATTAAAACAGAACTACATTTGAACATGTCCTGGAGAGCTCCTTAAATTAAGAAGATTTCCACCAGATGCGAGAAGAAACAATCTATTGGAACTTGGCAATTTCCTATGGGGTCTGTATACTGCAAGGCAAGTAGTTAAAAATGAGAAGAGTCTTGAGTGTCAGACAAGCAAAAAAAGGAGCCATCTTTGAGATGGAAATGTTATTGGGAAGGAGAACGCTTTGGTCTCAGCCTACATCTCCTTCTCTCCTCTTAGTGGTGGGAGGACTTCGTGGGTTTTAAAACTTTAGAACATTTTGACTTCTCATCTTCACATCAATACTCTAGGTTCTTGAGATATACAGTTGAATAAGTTATGATTTGGAAGAAAATTTTGTGTTTATCTTTTTTGTACGTATCTGATATCCAAAATCTATATGGGATTAAAACACTTAAGATTTATTCCCCAAAAGAGAAGTGGTCAAAGAAAATGAACACTGTTTTCCAAAATAACTAAAAATATAAATAATGATATGATAAAATGCTCAACAAACTGGAAAAAATAAGAGAAGTGTATCTTAAAACAACTCATACTTATCAAATTGTCAGTGAATGTAAAATATAGAAATAACTAGTGTACTATGAGAAGATAGGTACACTGCTACATAGTAGGTTAGCCAGTGAATTAGTACACATATGCTAAAAATAATGTGGAACATTGTGAACATATTATTAAACTGACAAGAAGATTCCACTCATGTATCAAAATATTTATAGAAGTTTTATCTACGTTAGCAAAATTTATGTTTATATCAAATGATGAATGGCTAAACAAAGATGGGTCCAGTAATATTATGAATCATAATTGCTCTATAAAAAGCAATGAATATTAGGAGTTCAAGGAAGCATGGGGAGACATATAAACTAATGAATAACAAAGAAAGCAGATTAAAAAATTACCAAAAATGATTCTAATAATATTAATGGAGACAACATTGAAAATTGAAAGAATTCAAGTCAAACACAATGACCAATACTGGTTCTGGATGACTAACATCAAAATGCACTTTCTTCTTTTGTGTTTATAATTACTAAACTACAAAATTTCAGTGTATTATGTCAGTGTTTTATTATTTTAGGTGAGTAGAGGTAAGTACTATTAATTGGATAAAAAGATAATTGACTATAGAAGCAAAAATTATGACTAGTTATTGAGATTAGTGGGTAAGTCAATGAGCAATGAAATTAGTAGGAAAAAGAAATGAATGTGACACTTAAAAGGACTCATGAAAACCAAAAGGAATTATTCATTATATTGAATGAGGTTCTTAGAGAACATAAATTGCTCTCCATGAATGAGCTGGGCACTGTTGGAAATTACATAAACTCATTCAGGCCTTTGGAGTAATCATTAATTAAATGGTGCCCTATGAAAGTAAAAATAGCATCAAAGTTAACTATGCAAATTAGTATATTATATGTAAGATTTTTTTTTAGTACATCAATCCTTGGACTTCTTTAAAATATACTTTTACTTAATGAATTCAAAATATCTCCAACAAACAGATATAAGGAGTGATATGAAAAAGTCAGTGAGCTGAGGAGAGCACAATATGTAAATGAGGTCTAGTGAGAAGGGGCTAATACAAGTTATAGATTTCAAAATAAGGTTATATTATTATATTATATTATGTTATGTAATAAAACATAAGCTCTTTGAGGGAAGGGACTGCAATTTTTGAGTCTGCATTTAAATCATCAGGGCCTAGCATAGTGCCTGGTTCCCAGTGACTTCTTGTCACATCTAGTGGAAACCTCTTTTATTTAAGGAGCTATACAGGACATGTTCAAACCTAGTTCCCTTTGAGTGATTAAACCAATATATTCCAATCTGACAAAGGTAATTTTGTTTTCTTTTTTAATTAATTAATTTATTTTTAGTTTTCAACAGATACTTCAACAAGATTTTGAGTTCCAAATTTTCTCCCCATCTCTCCCCTTCATCCACCCTAAGAAAGTGCACATTCTGATTGCCACTTCCCCAATCTGCCCTTCCTTCTATCGCACCCCTCCCTTCTGATATCCCCATATCCTCTATTTTCTTGTAGGACAAGACATATTGTTGTACCCAATTGCCTGTATATCTTATTTCCCAGTTGCATGTAAAAACAATTTTTAACATTTGTTTTAAAACATTGAGTTCAAAGTACTCTCCCTTTCTTCCTTCCCACCCATCTCCACTGATAAGACAAGCACTTCAATGAAGGTTACTCATGTGTAGTTATGTAAAATACTTCCATAACAGTTATATTGTGAAAGTCTAATTACATTTCCCTTCATCTTATTGTGCTCCCATTTATTCTAGTCTTTCCTTTGACCCTCTCCCTCCCCAAATGTGTTTACTTCTAATTACCCCATCCTCCCACTTATCCTCCCTTTTATCATCCCCCCCAACCACCTACCTTGCTAATCCCCTTCCCCCCACCTTCCCGAAGTATAAGATAGATTTTCATACCAAATTGAGTGTGCATAAGCCAAATGCAATGACAGTAAGTTTCACTCTTTCCCTCTTACCTCCCCTCCATTGACAAAGCTTTTTCTTGCCTCGTTTATGTGAGATAATTGGCCCCATTCTATTTTTCCCCTTCTCTCTCACCCCTTAATTTTATTTTTTTAGATATTATCCCAACCTTTTCAACTCACCCTGTGCCCTCTGTCTATATGTACATAATCCCTCCAACTGCCCTAATACTGAAAAACAGTCTCAAGTGCTAAAAGTATCTTTCCATGAAGGAATATTATCTTTCCAGTTCAACTTTAGTAAGTCCCTTGTGACAGCTAGGTGGTGCAGTGGATAGAGCACCAGTGTAGGAGTCAGGAGCACTTGAGTTCAAATCTCACTTCAGACACTTCACACTCACTAGCTGTGTGACCTTGGGGAAGTCACTTAACCCTAACTGTGTCATCCTGGGTCATCTTCAGTAATCCTGATGAATATCTGGATGCACTGATTTCAGATATCTCTGGAGAAGAACTGAGGCGGGTGACCTGCACAGCCCTCCCTCACCCAAAAGAAAGTCAAGTGCAAGTCATGTCATTATTTCTCTGATGGCATAGTCTTTTTTGGCAACGAAGGATGAAAACACACAGTAAGTCCCTTACTATTTCTCTTTCCTGTTTACCTTTTCATGCTTCTCTTGATTCTTGTGTTTGAAAGTCAGATTGTCTGTTCAGCTCTGGTCGTTTCAAGAAGAATGCTTGAAAGTTTTCTACACCATTGAATGACTATTTTTCCCACTGAAGTATTATGCTCAGTTTTGCTGGGTAGGTGATTCTTGGTTTTAATCCTAGCTCCTTTGATCTCTGGAATATCATATTCCAAGTCTTGGCATCCCTTAATATAGTAGCTGCTAGATCTTGTGTTATCCTGATTTTATTTCCACAGTAATCAAATTGTTTTTTCTGACTGCTTGCAATATTTTCTCCTTTAACCAGGAGCTCTGGAATTTGGTTATAATATTCTTAGGAGTTTTCCTTTTGGCATCTCTTTCAGGAAGTGATTGGTGGATTCTTTCAGTATCTCTTTTACCCTCTGGTCTAAAATATTAGGGCAATTCTCCTTGATATTTTCTTGAAAAATGATGTCTAGGTTCTTTTTTGGATCATGGCCTTCAGGTAGACCAATAATTTTTAAATTGTCTCTCCTGGATCTATTTTCCAGGTCAGTTGTTTTTCCAATAAGATATTTCACATCTCTGCTATTTTTTTATTCCTTTGGCTTTGTTTAATACTTTCTTTGGGGCAGCTAGGTGGTGCAGTGGATAGAGCACCAGTGCAGAAGTCAGGAAGATCTGAGTTCAAACCTTACCTCAGACACTTGACACTCATTAGCTGTGTGACCTTGGGCAAGTCACTTAACCCCAATTACCTCATCCTGGGTTATGTCCAGCAATTCTGATGAATATCTGGTCACCGGATTAAGATGGCTCTGGAGGAGAAGTGAGACTGGTGACCTGCACAGCTCTCCCTCACTCAAAACAAAGTCAAGTGCAAGTCATGCCATTATTTTTCTGATGGCATGATCTTCTTCACCAACCAAGGATGAACACACATACTTTATTCATTTTTTATAAAGTCATTAGCTTCCATCTACTCCATTCTAATCTTTCAGGAATTATTTTCTTCAGTGAGTTTTTGGACCTTCTTTTCCATCTGGTCAGTTCTGCTTTTTTAGGGCATCTATCTGTCTCCTCATTGGCTTTTTGGATTTCTCTTACCATTTGGGTTAGTCTATTTTTTTAAATGTTTTTTTTTTTTTCAGCATTTTTGGGGGCTCCTTTAGCAAGAAGTTGACTTGCTTTTCATGATTTTTTTGTGTCACTTTCATTTCTTTTACCAATTTTTCCTCTACTTCTCTTACTAGATTTTCAAAATCCCTTTTGAGCTCCTTCATGGCCTGAGATCAATTCATTTTTCTCTTGGAGGCTTTGGATGTAGGACCTGTGACTTTGTTTTTTCTTTGTACACTTTGGTTTTCCTTGTCATCAAAGTAAGTTTCTATAGTCTGATTCTTTTTTTGGTTTTTGCTCATTTCCCTAGCTACTTACTTGACTTTCAAGCTCTTTGTCAAGGTAGTTCTTACTTCCAATGGGGGGTAGAGAATGTACTCAATTCATCACAATCTGTGGGCCTAGAACTCCAGAAGCAGTTGCTGCTGTTGGTGCTACAGACCCTCCCCCTGCTGCTTCTGTGGGCTCCTTCTTTGTGAATTCCTCCACCCCTTCCACGTCCCTGGAACTGGGGCCTGACCCCTCTACTCTCTCATGGTTCCCACAGGTTTTTTTTTACTGATCTTCCAACTTGTCCTCAGAGTTTTAGGGTGGTGAAGTATGGAAACGACCACACGTACTGAAATTCAGTCTCTCTCCAGGCCTGCTCAGATCCTGTCTATATTGGTGTGGCCCACACTAATCTGTTCTCTGCTCCCAGAACAGCAGTATAGACAGTTCCTAGCAACCTTACAGGCTGTCATGGACTAAAGATTTGCTTCACTGCATCATTCTGTGGGTTCTGCAGCAAAAGAATTTGTTTAGAGTCATTTTTTTACAGGTATTTGGATGAGTGTTTGGAGATAGTGTTAGCAATTCCCTGCTGTTACTCTGCCATTTTGACTCCACCCTCCAAAGATAATTTCTTTTAATTGGGAATGGTATAATCATTCTTATACTGACTCTTATACATAAATGAAGATATTGAAGATTTAGCAAAAGGGAAGAGCAATTCCCAATATTTGATTGACAAATAAATTCTAGGAAAGCAGATTATTCAGCATGTTCAGTGATTGATTGACTAATAGAAATCTAAAGTTTCTAGAACCAGAAGGTGTAGTTCATTGTTCATTTTCAGGATCTCTTATTAATCTGGTTTGTTACCACTATCCTGGTGAAATATGTAGATGTAGAGGTATTATACTCTTTTTTTTTTTTTTTGCAAGCACACAGGCTTACAAAATTCAGTGAATGAGGAGTTTATTATTTTTTTTAATCAAAATTTATTTATTTAAAGTTTTGCATTGATTTTCACAAAATTTTGGGTTCCAAATTTTCTACCCTTTTATCCCCTCCCCCCACCCCAATACACCAAGCATTCTAATTTTCCCTATCACCAATCTGCCCTCTCTTCTATCATCCCTCCCTTCTCTTGTCCCCATCTTCTCTTTTGTCCTGTAGGGCCAGATGACTTTCTATTCTCCATTGACTGTACTTCTTATTTCCTAGTAGCAAAAACAATACTCAACAGTTGTTCCTAAAACTTTGAGTTCCAAATTCTCCCCATTCCTCCCTCCCCACCCATTCCCTTTGGGAAGGCAGGCAATTCAATATAGGCCATATCTGTGCAGTTTTACAAATGATTTCGATAACAGTTGTGTTGTATAAGACTAACTGTATTTCCCTCCATCCTATTCTGTCCCCCCATTTTTTCTATTCTGTCTTTTGATCCTGTCCCTCCCCAAGAGTGTTGACTTCAAATTGCTCCCTTCTTCCACTGCCCTCCCTTCCATCATCCCTCCCTCCCTGCTTATCTCCTTCTTCCCCATTTTTCTGTACTGTGAGATAGGTTTTCATACCAAAATGAGTGTGCATTTTGTCCTTCCTTTAGTCGAATGTGATGAGGGTAAACTTCATGTTTTTTTGTCAGCTCTCCTCTTTTTCGCTCCACTAAAATTTTCCTGCTTGCCCCTTGAATGAGAGATAATTTACCCCATTCCATTTCAACCTCTCTCCTCCCACTACATTTCTCTCTCACCATTTACCTTAATTTCTTTTAAGATATGGTCCCATCCTATTCAATTCCCTCTGTGCTCTCTGTGTGTGCGTGCTTGTGTGTATGTGTGCGTGCATGCATGCATGTACATGTGTGTGTATGTGCATGTGTGTGTGGGTACATCTGTGTGTGGTCCCACCAACTACCCAGATACTGAAAAGTTTTAAGAGTTACAAATATTGTCTTTCCATGTAGGAATGTAAACAGTGCACCTTTGGTAAGTCCCTTATGACTTCTCTTTGCTGTTTTCTTTTTCATGCTTCTCATTCTTGTGTTTGAAAGTCAAATTTTCTTTTCAGCTCTGGTCTTTTCATCAAGAATGCTTGAAAGTCCTCTATTTCATTGAAAGACCTGTTTTTCCCCTGAAGTGTTATACTCAGTTTTGCTGGGTAGGTGATTCTTGGTTTGAGTCCTAGTTCCTTTGACTTCTGGAATATCCTATTCCATGCCCTTCGATCCCTTAATGTAGAAGCTTCTAGATCTTGTGTTATTCTGATTGTATTTCCACAATACTGAAATTGTTTCTTTTTAGCTGCTTGCAATATTTTCTTCTTGGCCTGGGAATTATGGAATTTGGCCACAATGTTCCTAGGAGTTTCTCTTTTTGGATCTCTTTCAGGCAGTGATTGATGGATTCCTTCAATACTTATTTTGTCCTCTGGTTCTAGAATCTCAGGGCAGTTTTCCTTGATAATTTCATGAAAGATGATGTCTAGGCTCTTTTTTGATCATGACTTTCAGGTAGTCCCATAATTTTTAAATTGTCTCTCCTGGATCTATTTTCCAGGTCAGTTGTTTTTCCAATGAAATATTTCCATTTTTTCATTCTTTTGGTTTTGTTTTATGATTTCTTGGTTTCTCAGAAAGTCATTAGACTCCATCTGTTCCATTCTAATTTTGAGAGAACTATTTTCTTCAGTGAGCTTTTGAACCTCTTTTTTCTATTTGGTTAATTTTGCTTTTGAAAGCATTCTTCTCCTCATTGGCTTTTTGAACCTCTTTTGCCAACTGAGTTAGTCTATTTTTCAAGGTGTTGTTTTCTTCAGCATTTTTTGGGGTCTCCTTTACCAAGGTATTGACCCGCTTTTCATGCTTTTCTTGCATCTCTCTCATTTCTCTTCCCAGTTTTTCCTTCACCTGTCTAACTTGATTTTCAAAATCCTTTTTGAGATCTTCTGTGGCTTGAGCCCACCGGACATCCACCTGGAATGTCTGGGATAGAGAGGCCCCGACCTCCACGTCTTTCCCCGATGGCAAGCATTGTACTTCATCATAAGAAATGAAAGGAGGAAGTAACATCTCTTCCCCAATAAAGTAGCTCTCTATGGTCTTATTTTGCTTCCTTGTTCTGGGCATTTTCCCAACCAGTTACTTGACTTCTGAGATTCCTGCCCACCCCTGCCTAGATCTGCCCAGCTAGTGCTTGGTGTCTGAGATTCAAATGCTTCTTCCCAGTCTCAGGGATATCTGCAGCAGGCACAGCTGCTATTCAATGTGAGCTTAATTTCTGATGCTTGGGTGGAGGTAGGGCCACCTCCCAGGCTCAGTTCCCTCAGGGGCTTTGTGCAGAGAGTTTCAGTAATGGAGTGGGTGGGGGCAGTGCCATCTCCCAGGTTCAGTTCCCTCAGGGGGTTTATGCAGAGACCTTCAGTAATGGACCTCCTGTGTGCTCTGAGAGTTCCGGGCCACTGCTGCCTCTGCCGCTTCGTCTGCCGCTGCCTCTGCCTCCCAAGGGGGCCTGAGTCATGGAGACACCCTGCTCCCCTCTTGTCCAGCCCAGACGTCTCTCTCACTGCCCTGTAGCATCTGTGGGTGGAGGGACATTCACGGCCACTGGCGATTCCATCCCTTAAGCCTGCTCGGATCTGCTCCTCTGGGACTGCACAGGCAGGGCAGCTCAGGGTTGGGCTCTGCTTTCTGGGGCGTGACGAACCCCTGGGGATGGCTCTCCAGGGCTCTCTGGAATGGAAATCACTTCCACTGTGTTTCTGTGCGCCTTGTAGTGATTCAGAATTTGTGGGGAGTTCTTTTTACAGGAAATTTATGGGCTGTCGATTCGGAGCTAGCATATGTGAGTCTTATACTCCGCCATCTTGGCTCCTCCCCCCTTATGAGCAGTTTAATTTAAAAAGCAAGGGAAGGATTCCTCATAAAAGATAAGTGTTTTCCAATGTACCTTTTTGTTATGATTTTTTCCTGGGTATAATCAAACCTTAGAGTGTAACAGTCCCTCAAGGAATGAGATAAAAAATAGTTCAAAATTGATTTATCTAATTATCAAATGAACAAATCTAAATGGATAAAGGATACTTATTATCTAGGTTTTGATAAACAGCTAGAAGGATAACCCTTGGAGTTCATTCAACAATAAATACACCTGGACAAGTACTGAAAGTTGACAATGAGTTTGGCTTAGAATCAAATCAGAGATAAAGCATAGGCTAGATTACCTTCTGGAAACTACAAAGCTCATTTAATAGTCCTAGACATCTATCAGAAACAAAGCTTCATCTTTTTGATAACAATATTCTATTGATGTTTTCATGTGACTTCATGGATACTACAGTGACCAAAGAATTCAAAATGAGTATCCCAGATATTATTATGTAGGCACAGCAGAAGTGGACATTTCGGCATGTGTGTATGTATGAGTATATGTGAATAGTAGGTTGAAACAAAGAAATGAAGGAACTATAAGGAAGAATTGGGGTAAAGACTATTATTTTTAAAATGCATGGAAAGAAAAAGAAGGCAGACTGATCACAATAAAGAACTGAGGGACACCATGTGTGCTCCACTGGTATCCATTTCACTCCATTCTTATGCTAAGGGGATTACACTCTGGTCCACTTCACCTCTACACTGGTTCCCTTGTCCTCCTGAGGATGACTTACATCCTAAGACTAACTTGATGATTGGCGAGTGCTTGTCGGAAGCACCACATCATCAGTACAGTCATGTTGCTTCTTTTTCTTGGTTCAAAATCCAAATTATTCTACCACCGTACTGACTGTCTTGCCTTCTCTATCATGATTTCAGTCTAACCCTTTATGCATTATTCTTCCCCTATTAGAATGCAAGATCTTTGAAAGTAGGATCTGTCTTCTTGTTTTTGTATCTCTAGTGGTTAGCACAGTGTCTGGAAAGAAGTAAGTGCTTACTAAATGTTCTGTTCATCTATCTGTCTATCTGAAAGAAAAGCTGACAAAAATTGGATCACTCTGTGATGAATTTATGAACCAACATATATGAGTTGCCTAGCTTAGCAGGGATGGAAGTAGATATGGGCAGAGACCAGTGCATGACTAGAGAGAAGATCCATATTCATGAGATCAAAGATCCATTCAAATATTTTAGTGAATGGGGACTCACAAGTAAGTAATCATAATTATTTAATAATAATGAAATAAAATCCTTTATTTGCATATTTTTAGAAAATTCTATTCATTTTATTTTTAATTTATGGAATAAAATAAGCACTTCCATGTTATAGTATAATAAAAAAGAAATGATTTCATATGAAACTGCAACTCTATTATGCAAACTCAAAGTCTACCATGACATTGTACTATCACTGGAAGCCTATTATGAAGGGCACACTATGAAGACAGCGCCTATTATATGTCCAAGACACTACCATTATTTCTAACCTTCCCACACTGCATTAAATCACAAATTTCATGATTATTTATTTAGATTTTGAGAGAGTAGTCAGACTTTATGATGTGATCATATGCTAGACTAGTGTAACAATAGCAGTGATAGTAATAATGAACTTCAGTATAGCTCTTTAAGGTTTGCAATATACTTTACAAATATTACCACATCTTATCCTCTCCGGAAGTTAGGTGTTATTATGGTTGTCATCTTACAGATGAAGAAACTGAAGCAGATAGGAAATAAATGACTTGCCTAGTGACATTCAGCTAGTGTGTATCAGAGAGAAGATTTGAACTCAGGTCTCCCTAATTCTATATCTTTCCAATGTATCACACAATGCCCTGATTTTATAAATGGCTTCAAATGAAGTTTTTTCTCAGTTTGCCAGGTTTAATTTTCTGTTATACTGAGCTTCTGTTATACTGCATGTTTCCAGTGGGAAAGTGATTTTGAGCTTTGTGTTTAAATCTGACTGCAATGCATTTCTGCCCTCTGGCTCCACTTCTAAATTCTCTCTGATTATATGTTTCCTTCTTTCATGCTGGTGATGAACCAGTGTAATTGCCCAGCGAGTGAAGGCAAAGGATCTTGCTGTGTATTTCCAGGGAGAGAACAGTGTAGTCATTCCCACTGAAATTTTATTACTCATAAACTTTTGTAACAACACTTCATATCGACTGTGTGAACCATTGTTGCATTTAGCCTGGGGATATCTGTTTTAAAACTTCCTGGATTCTTTCTTGGTACTTCTTAATTAAATCTGCATTTTTGTGGCATGCATAATGTCTCTTAATAATGTGTACCTTTGGGTACTTTTTTCTCCTGGACTCTTTTTTTTCCTTCTTGTCAGCATTTAAGAGTTGTACATGCACGTTGCTATCTATTTATTTCCATGTTTCTATCTCTGGTATCAAGGTTCTCAGATACGTATTAGATTAATACATAATAAGCAACTTGTCTTATTTTCATGTTCCTCAGCTGTCACAACATTTGTCTCATCATTCATGTCTGTGAAGACAATTATTCTGTTCTAGTCAACATTCATAGCAAGCCTATTTTCAGATCCCCAAACAGCTTAACTAATGTCAATATGTTTCAGTTAAAATTGAAAGACAGCACCAAATGGTTTTGCTACCATCTGTTTAAACATCCATCTTAAAAACATCTACTTTTCCAGCCTCATTTCATGAAGAACTAAGACTATTCCTTTAAACATATTTTTGACCACTTTTAAGATTTTTTTGCTGATCTTGATCTACTTGCCAAAGTTGTTTCTACAATTGCTCTCCTTCCTTACGTCTTTCCTGTAGATGAGTTTTTCCTCTCCTGTTCCTTCCTTGCATTTCCTCTCTTCTCCTTTCTAGTCTTTTGAACTCTCTTCTTCTCTTTCTTTCCCTTCCTTTCCTTCCCTTAGCTTTCTTTCCCCTTCTTACTTGCCTGTTTTCCCTTTCATTCCTTCCTCCCCCTTTCCTTTCCTTTCCTTTTTCTAATGGAAACTCACTACATTAATGACTCTTTTAAATTTTCTTTGATGTTAATGGTTGGTTTCTCCTGCTTCTCTTTCTCTCTCTCAGTGTCTCTTCTTGCTTATATTTTTGAAGACTTGAAACACATGAGATGAGGAAAATATTAATTTTTAAAAGATATAGAGGTGACTCTTCATAGTCACTCCTTTTATGACAGTGGGATGCTGATGTAGCATGACATGATGCATTAAAAATGTGTGTCAATGTCCACAATGAACATTCAGCATTAACTCCCTGTGGAAGCCATGACAAAAGTCACTTTATTAAGGATGAGTCAAATTGTCTCAGCAGGGTCAGCATTTGTCTAAATGCACTTGAGACTTGCTGCTTTATCTATGAGCATTCTTTTAAACACAGCCTATCCCTTTTTAATTTTGCTCTTATTGGCCCTATGGCTGGATGATTTAAAGCATTCCCTGTGGCTGGTCTTTCCTCTGCTGTTTTCAATAATTTATAACACAGACTTCTGCCAAATACTATTTAATTCGGCAAAGTCTTTTGAGACACTGTTTAATGTGATGGATGTCATAAAAAAGCTGCATTGTACTATGAAATATAAAGCAAAAAAGTTCCTCACCAGAGCATCCAGAGAAGCTGCTGACCGTGTTATTACTACTTGTCAAATTGAGTAATAAGAGAATGCATCATGTCAAGAGTTTCCTGGATTTTAATATGGTTTATTCAGGACAACCTCAGGAGAGATTGAGAAAATGACTTCAACACTGAATTTTAAGACTTTCAAGGAAAGTATGACTGGCTGCAAAACAAATGCTAAAAAAAAAAAAGGAAGGAAGGAGGGAGGAAAGAAAGAAAGAGAAAGAAAGAAAGAGAGAAAGAAAAGTTCACCCCAACAATCTTCACTGTTGCTGATGTTCAGCCACTTAGATGTTTCACTCTTCATGACCTTGTGGACCATAGCATGTGGGACCCTTCTATCCTCCATTATCTCTTGAAGTCTGTCCAAGTTCATATTTGTTGTTTCCATGACACTATCTATTCATCTCATTATTAGCCATCATATTTTCCTTTTACCTTCAATCTTCCCTTATATTGGGGTCAGCATTTTCACTCTGGGCATCTTATTTTCTTATTTATCATGTTCTACCATAAGTTAATCAGGAATGATAATTTCTACTGATCCCAGTATAGGAGGGACAGTTGCTTGCCTAGACTACTACTTGAGGTCATCCTACTTCAGTTTAAACCTTTGCATTATAAAATACTTTTATGCAATGATTTTTAAATCCTTTAGGTTGAGTCAACTAAATGTTAATACATATTCACTAAACACTTTGTACAGAGCAGTGGGGGAGATTCAAAGTCTAGATAAGACACTGTTTCCTCATTAGACACTAACTCTGAAAGCTACTATACCATACCTAATGTTAGATAATTAACACATAGAGTACTGGGAACATCTAAAGTTTAGATGAGATACTGACTGTTCCCTCAGAGACTTTCTAATTGTGGAAGTGGATTAGATACTAACTCTGGTAGTTGTTGTATGTACTATTAGATTATTAGTACATTACATAGAACAGTGCAAATAGTGGGTAGTAAGATCATAGCTTCAGAGCTGGAAAATACCTCAAGGCCATTTAGCCTCACACTCTCACTTTACAGATCAAGAAATTGAGTCCTGGAGAGGTTAGGTGACCTTCTTAAGGTCCCACAGTGGCAATAGCAGCAATCTGAATCTTAAGCCCACTAACTTCAAAATCAGTGCTCTGTCTCTTGTATCATGATGTCTTTAAAAAAAAATAAACTGCAAACAGATAAACACATTAAACAAAGTGCTAAATCATATAGGATTGTCAGGCTCTTTATCTGGTCTTTCATGGACTAATAATTTCCATACGAAACATTCAGATTTTCAGAATGCTTTTTATATGTTTTTCATAGTTTTAACTGAATATACATCTTTTGAAGAAGTCAGATTTCTTTAATGAAAATATAAATGAATCATGGATGATTTTGAAGCATAACTTAGGGAAATCAGTAGTAGTACTTTGAAGTCAAACTATGTGTTTAAGCCTTTTGTTATTTATTTGATATCTCAGATGTTTGGGAAAATATTTGCATCAACTTCATTTTCAGCCAAAAAACTTGACAAGAATTGGGCCTTACAAATTGATTTTTATAACATTTTTATGCTTTTCAAGGAGAAATATATTCCATCATTCCTACTATTCAACCCCTAAGGTATGTCAGCAGGAAAAATAATTTGAGTTACATTCTAGACTGATGAAATAACCAGTCACTAAGGATCCAAAGAATTAATTTCATCAATTTTTTTCTCAGTCCTCTTCTCCTATTTGGAATTACAGATAAAGGACACACTCAAACTCTCTTTGCCTTGAGACAAAATCTTTAAATATTTGCTCATTCTACTAAAAAAAAAAGGGTGTTCTCTCTTCCAAAGTTTAAAAGTGTTACAGAATAGTATGATATAGAAAAAAGGAAAACTTCTCTGGGATTCAGATAGTCTGAGATTTCAGTCCAGGTTTTAAAACTTTGTGGATTAGCTACTATGAGCCTCAATTTACTTATCTGTAAAATAGGACTAGAGATGGGCAAGTTGTGGAAATAACATTGAGCTTGGAATCAAGATAGTTGGTCTCAGTTCTGTGGTCTATCAAGCATATGATTTTGAATGAGTCTTTTTTTTCTTACTTGGCACCATTATTTTCTTTAACCATAAAATTAGAAGGTTAGATGATATTATGTATGAAATTCCTCTCAATTCTAAGATTCCATGACCCTATAAACACTTGCACTATCTACTTAAAAGAATTATTTTCAATTCAATTAAATAATTACCATTTTCTGACTGTGTTCAAAACACTGAGCTAATCACTGGGGAATAACAAAGCAATTCCAGCTATCAAGGAACTAACATTCAGTGGGGCAGGGCCAGGGGATTGATGATAGTGGCATAATATGTACACAAATAAATTTATCCCAAGTAGAATTAGGGAAAAAGAAAACACTGACTACCAAGGGAATCAGGGAAGATTTAATGTAGAAGGTGACATTGAAATTGAGTCTTGAAGAACCTCAAGAATTTGGAGAGGAAGAAATGAAGAGAAACTACCAGAACATGGGAAATAGCTTGTGCAAGTGTATGGTGGTGTGAGATGAAGTATCAAGTTTGAGAACCGACTTATCTGACAAGCTGGAAACTGGCTTATTCCAGATTAGGTGGAGCAGAGTTTGGGAAGGGGTTAACCTAAAATAAGTTTAGAAAGGTAGGGGGGAGCAAAATTGCAGAGGGCCTTAAGTGCAGCCTCAGAAATTTTTATTTTATTCTATAGCGATAGTAAATCAATGAAGGTTTTTGACTAAAGGAATGAAATGGTCACTCGTGTCCTTAAGGATTATTTTTGCAACTGTGTCACATATTGGGCAGAGAGAAGGGAGCCAGGAATCTAATTAAGAAATGATTACAGTAGTCCAGGTAAGAGGGGATAAGACGTGAGGTAGGGTATGTTTAAGTGGAGAGAAGGGAATACAAGTAAGAGATACTGTGGAGGCAGAAAGGAGAAGATTTAACTTCCAACTGGATATGGGGGATGAAGGAGAGGGAAGAGTCAAGGATGCTTTTAAGCTATAAAAACTTGAGTTTGAGTAAAGAACTTTTTAAGTCTTAAAGAGCTAGTTAAACATGATTTCCTATGTATTCTCTGTTCTCTTCAATGAATTAAAAACTTGTTTATCAAACTGAGAATCATTTAGATACTCAACCTAATAAATATTTATTGAATGCCTACATGGCACTGTACTAGATTGATACTACAGTTATAAATGTGTTAGATATACAGACTGCACTTACTTAAGTAATTCATAATCTAGTAGGGGAGAAAAAACAAAAACTTTAACAAAACAGACTGCAGTTGACATTAAAAGGTATGAAATATGTGGATTCACAGAAAGGAGAGAATGATGTGACTCAGGAAAGGTTTCAGAGTAGAGCAGGTATTTTATGTATAGAATAAAACTTATAGTATTAAAACATGGAGAGAATTGGGGCAGTAGTAAGTTTGGCTAGAATATAAAGTGTATATGTGTATATGTATATATACATGCACACACATATTTGCACATATATGAATAGCAAGATATAAGACTGAAAAAATCATTAGTTCATTGATTTAGAGTTGGAAGGGACCTTAAAGGATGTCTAGTCCAACTCTCACATTCTACATATGATGAAACTGAGGCTTGGAGTATTTGAAATACTTGCCCATGGTCACAGAGGTACTAAATGGAAGAGACAGGGTTGGAACCCTGTTTTGCTTACTTCAAATCCAGTGCTTTTCTACCTGTACCATTGTGCCTGTAATTTGGTAGATTAAAATCCTTGATTGAAGAGATTAAATTTATTCTGTAGGCAATGGGGAATTATGGAGGGAATTTGGGGAAGGGACTGACATAGCAGAATCTTTAGTTTCGGAGGATTAATACTATCAATTAGGATTAACTATCCTAATTGGAGGATTAACTATCAATTGATAGTGGTTTGCAGGTTAGGAGCAAGGAGAAAGTAGAGGTTAGAAAGCTATTGCAATAATCTGGATAATAGACAGTATTGTTTTGTTACTGTTCAGTTATTTCAGTTGTGTTTAATTCTTTGTGAACACATTTGGGGTTTTCTTAACAAAGTTGCTGGAATGGTTTGCTATTTCTTTGCCCCCCAGCTCATCTTACAGGGCAAATAGGATTAAATGACTTGCCCAGGGTCACACAGCTACTAAGTGTCTGAAACCATATTTGAATTGAGAAAGATGAGTCTTCCTGATTCCAAGCCCTGTGCTCTGCTCGCTGTACCACATTGCTGCCCCTATAAAATATTATGTTGTTGTAGCTCAGTCTTTTAAGTCATATCCAACTCTTTGTGATCCCCTGTTCCTTGGCAAACATACCAGAGTAATTTGCCATTTCCTTCTCCAATTCATTTTCAGAAAAGGAAATTGAGGCCAACATGTTTAAGTGACTTGCACAGGATCAAATAGCTACTAAGTAGCTGAGACCAGATTTGAACTCAGGAAGATACATCTTCTTGATTCCAAACCCAGTGCTCTATCAACTGAGTCATCTAGTTGTCTCATACACAATATTATACAATATACAATATTAAGCTTTAATAACAAAACTTGTGACAGTCTATATAATGTCACCAATGAAAACAATAGTGGGAATGAGAAGAAGGGTACAAATGTGAATGGTATTTTGGTGATAAATCCACGGGACTTAACAACTGCTTGAATGTAGAAAGTATTGGGGAGGGTTGAAGAAAAGATGACTCCAAGGATTCAAGATGGGGTAGCTAAGAGAATGACAATACCTTTGACAGAAGAAATTCAGGAAGAAATAATCTGGGTGTTTGAAAGATGAATACATTGTGATGTTTGAAGTGTCATCTAGATGGTCATGCAGAAATGTTCATCAGGCAGTTGGAAATGTGAGACTTGATTTTAAGAATGAGGTTAAGGACTGAGGATCTACATTTTGGAACCATCTTCAAATAGGATTAGCTTAAATTTATGTAATACTTATGTTGTGATAACCTTGTCAAAGAGGCTAATTTTGAAGTACAATTAAGTGATCTGCCTAGAATCACAGAGCTGGTGTCAAATTTGAGCTTGATTTAAAGCCTCATTACTCTAAGACCATTGCTTTTTCCACTACTCAAATTCTAGCTAGGTGGTAGAGTGGAGAGAGCACCAGTGCAGGTGTCAGGAAGGATCTGAGTTCAAATCTCACCTCAGACATTTGACACTCACTAGCTGTGTGACCTTGGGCAAGTCACTTAACCCCAATTGCACCATCCTGGGTCATCTCCAGTCATCCTGATGAATATCTGGTCACTGGATTCAGATGGCTCTGGAGGAGAAGTGAGGCTGGTGACCTGTACAGCCCTCCCTCACTCAAAACAAAGTCAAATCAAGTTATGTAATCATTTCTCTGATGGCATGGTCTTCTTGGTCAATGAAGGATGAACACAAACACCCAAATTCCAATAGAGTTACGAATTTATTGATATTGAAATATTTTTATTGTTGTACATTATAACTCATCTATACTTGCCTAGTCTCTTCTCAATATACTCCTTAAAATCTTTGTAGGTTTTCTAGAATATCAAGGATAATTGTTGAAACCTTAGAAATGTATTCAATGATTAAGGTAATAAAAAGTTTACAGAGAAAATATATAGAAGATAGAACTTTAAGAAATGTTCATACTTAAGGCATAAGAGGAAGAGGGATAAAAGGACAGAGAGTAGGAGAAGGTAATCAGAAATTTTCAGACTGGTATGCCATAGGTCATAGGAGGAAAGAATTTTAAGAAGGTAACGTCAAATGTCAAGAACAAAAACGAAAAATGTCAACTATTGAAGTCAAAGAGAGTGGAACTTGCCTCCCATTGAAGGACCATTGGCTATGAAAATTAGAAATTCATTGGTGACATCTGAGAGTAAGTGGTGATAGGTCAAGTAGGGGGAGTTGGGGCTGCACTAAGGAATGAGTGAAGAAAAAGTAGGACAATGTGGATAAACTCTAAAGAAATTTGAAAGCCAAGGAGATAGGGTTGAGACAAATGTATTTTTCAAAATCTCACTAAAATTTTTCAGATCATAGCCTTAAACCTGGAAAGGACTTTAGAGGCTATAGCATATAATGCTTTCACTTTATAGATGAAAGTACTTTATCCATTGCACCACAGAGATAAATAAGATTAGATCATATGACACTTATTTAATGTGCCTTGTTTGATGGCTATTTGTAGACGTGACATCCCTATTCTTGTTCACTCCTTCCTTCCAATCTCATTAGAAAGTAATTTTCTAGAAGTGAAGGAACAATGTCCATCCCATCATTGAATAACTTCTCCAGCCTTCTAATCCTATGATCTAGAGGAGTACCTTGTACATTAACAGGCAATATGGAATACTGGAAAAATGGCAGATGCAATTAAAATATATTGAGCTTTAAATTCTGACACATCTTAGCTGAGTGATTTCCATCTGTTAAGCAGAGATAATAGGACTACAGAACCACAGGTTTTGATAGAAAGGTCTACTTAGAGGACTGCTAGTCCAAATCTCTCATATTAAATATGGGGAAACTGAGGCCCAGAGCAGTAATATAGTTAAGGACAAGCATATGTGGTTTGTGGTTTGCAGTTCTAGATGGAATAGCTGCATCAATAAAAGCTCAGACCTATTTGTGTATTTGGGCATGAGTAAGATATATGGAAGTGGAGGAGGAGCCAAGATGGCAGAGTAGAAAGATTCACATATGCTAGCTCCGAACCAACAGTCCATAAATTACCTATAAAAGGAACTCCCAACAGGTTCTGGAGCAGTAGAAGCCACGCAGCAATGGAGCAGAGGAAATTTCTGTTTCAGAGAGCCCTGAAAAACTGTCACCAAAAGTCTGTTGCACACCAGACCCAGAGCAGAGCCCAGCCCTTCCCTCCCTACATGGCCCTGAGAGGAGCGGATCCAAGCAGGCTTTGGGGACGGAATCTCTGGCAGCCGTGAAGGTCCCTCCACCCACAGGCACACAGGTCAGTGAGAAAGTCTTCTGGAGCGGGCTGTCTCCATAACTCAGGCCTCCTCAGGAGGAAGCGGCAGGGGAAGCAGTGGCCAGGAGCAGCTGGAGCGTGCAGGAGCTTGGGGCCATTACTGAAGATCTCCGCATAACCCCCCTGAGGGAACTGAGCCCTGTGAGGCCCCCTGCCCCACCTGAGAACCTGAATTTAATCTCACCCTGAATAGCAGCTGGCCTGCCACTGAAAACCCTGAGAATGGGGAGCAGCATTTGAATCTCAGACCCCAAGCACTAGTGAACTGGAGGTGGAGAGGAATCTCAGAAGTCAAGTAACTGGCTGGGAAAATGCCCAGAAGAGGGAAAAAAAATAAGACCACAGAAGGTTACTTTCTTGGTGAACAGATATTTCCTCCTTTCCTTTTGGATGAGGAAGAACAATGCTTACCATCAGGGAAAGACATAGAAGTCAAAGCCTCTGTATCCCAAAAATCCAAAATAGATATCCAATGGGCTCAGGCCATGGAAGAGCTCAAAAAGGATTTTAAAAATAAAGTTAGACAGGTGGAGGAAAAGCTGGGAAGAGAAATGAGAGAGATGCAAGAAAAGCATGAAAAACGGGTCAATACCTTGGTAAAGTAGACACAAAAAAATGCTGAAGGAAATAACACCTTGAAAAATAGGCTAACTCAATTGGCAAAAGAGGTTCAAAAAGCCAATGAGGAGAAGAATGCTTTCAAAAGCAGAATTAGCAAAATGGAAAAAGAGGTTCACAAGCTCACTGAAGAAAACAGTTCTCTCAAAATTAGAATAGAACAGATGGAAGCTAATGACTTTCTGAGAAACCAAGAAATCACCAAACAAAACCAAAAGAATGAAAAAATGGAAGAGAATGTGAAATATCTCATTGGAAAAACAACTGACCTGGAAAATAGAGCCAGGAGAGACAATTTAAAAATTATGGGACTACGTGAAAGCCATGATCAAAAAAAGAGCCTAGACATCATCTTTCATGAAATTATCAAGGAAAACTGCCCTGATATTCTGGAACCAGAGGGCAAAATAAGTATTGAAAGAATCCATCGATCACCGCCTGAAAGAGATCCAAAAAGAGAAACTCCTAGGAACATTGTGGCCAAATTCCAGAGTTCCCAGGTCAAGGAGAAAATATTGCAAGCAGCTAGAAAGAAACAATTCCAATATTGTGGAAATACAATCAGGATAACACAAGATCTAGCAGCTTCTACATTAAGGGATCAAAGGGTGTGGAATAGGATATTCTAGAAGTCAAAGGAACTAGGACTCAAACCAAGAATCACCTACCCAGCAAAATTGAGTATAATACTTCAGGGGAAAAACTGGTCTTTCAAAGAAATAGAGGACTTTCAAGCATTCTTGATGAAAAGACCAGAGCTGAAAAGAAAATTTGACTTTCAAACACAAGAATGAGAAGAAGCATGGAAAATAAAAGCAAAGAGAAATCATAAGGGACTTACCAAAGGTGAACTGTTTACATTCCTACATGGAAAGACAATATTTGTAACTCTTGAAACTTTTCAGTATCTGAGTAGTTGGTGGGATTACACACACACACACACACACACACACACACACACACACACACACGCAAATGCACACACAGAGACAGAGAGCACAGAGTGAATTGAATAGGATGGGAACATATCTTAAAAAAAATTAAGGTAAACTGTGAGAGAGAAATGTTTTGGGAGGAGAGAGGGTGAAATGGAATGGGGCAAATTATCTCTCATAGAAGTGGCAAGCAGGAGACTTTTTAATGGTGGGAAAAAGAGGAGAGCTGAGAGAAAAACATGAAGTTTACTCTCATCACATTTGACTAAAGCAAGGAATAAAATGCACACTCATTTTGGTATGAAACCTATCTTACAATACAGGAAAGTGGGGGAGAAGGATATAAGCAGGGTGGGGGGGGATGATGGAAGGGAGGGCAATGGGAGGAGGGAGCAATTTGAAGTCAACGCTCAGGGAGGGACAGGATCAAAAGACAGAATAGAAACAAGGGGGGGCAGGATAGGATGGAGGGAAATATAGTTAGTCCTACACAGCAGGACTATCATCGAAGTCAATTGCAAAACTACACAGATATGGCCTATATTGAATTGCCTGCCTTCCCAAAGGGAATGGGTGGGGAGGGAGGGATGGGGCGAAGTTGGAACTCAAAGTTTTAGGAACAACTGTTGAGTATTGTTGTTGCTACTAGGAAATAAGAAGTATAGTTAATGGGGATTAGAAAGTTATCTGGCCCTACAGGACAAAAGAGAAGATGGGGTCAAGGGAAGGGAGGGATGATAGAAGAGAGGGCAGATTGGTGATAGGGAAAATTAGAATGCTTGGTGTATTGGAGTGGGGGAGGGGACAAATGGGGAGAAAATTTGGAACCCAAAATTTTGTGAAATTGAATGTAAAAAGCTTAATAAATAAGTTTATAAAAAAAAGATATATGGAAGTGATTGTAGAACATTGAAAAGAAATTAAATAATAAATAAATGAATAAATAAATAAATGAATGAATGAATGAATGAATGAATGAATGAATAAAGAAGTAGGAACAATTGGAGGTACCATGAGAAAGAAGAAACAAAAGAAAACAACAACAAAAAAGAGCAGACAGTATGCTTCAATCTGCATTCAGAATCCATAGTTCATTTTTTGAATGGGGATGGTATTTTCTGTCATAAATCTTTTGGAGTTGTTTTAGATCCTTACATTTTGGAGAGAGTCAGGTTTATGAAAGTTAGTCATGACATAATGTGTCTGTTATTGTGTAAAGTGTTCTGGTTCTGTTCACTTCACTCAGTATTAGATCACTTAAGTCTCTCCAGGCTTTTCTGAAGTCTTCCTGCTCATCATTTCTTATAGCACAATGGTATTTCATTACATCCTCATACCACAATTTGTTCAGCCATTCCCCAATTGATGGGTATTCCTTCAATTTCCAATATTTTACCACCACAAAAAAACTGTTAAAAATATTTTTGTGTACACATGGGTCCTCTTCCCATTTGTGTGCTCTCTCTGGGATATAGCTCTAGAAGTGATATTGCTGCATGCCCAGTTTTATACCCCTCTGAGAATAGTTCCAAATTCATTTCCAGAATGGTTGGATCAGTTCACAATATCACCTTCAATGCATTGCTGTTCAATTTTTTCAAATGTCTTCTCCAACATTTATTATTTTCCTGTTTCATCATGTTAGCAAATCTTATTGGGGTGATGTGATACCTCAGAGGTGTTCTAATGTGAATTTCTCTAATTCTCTAATCAATAGTGACTTAGAGCATTTTTCCTTATGACTATAGATTGCTTTAATTTCTTTCCCTGAAAACTGCCTGTTCATATTATTTGACCGTTATTAATTGGGGAATGAATTGTACTCTTGTAAATTTGACTCAGTTATCTCAGTATTCAAGAAATGAAGCCTTTATCAGAGACACTGACTATAAAAATTGTTTCCTAACTTTCTGCTTCCCTTCTAATCTTGGTTGCATTGATTTTGTTTATGCAAAAACTTTTTTATTTATTGTAATAAAAACGATTCATTTCATAATGTTCACTGTCTCTTGTTTGGTCATAAATTCTTCTCTCTCCATAAATATACACTTAAACTCATTCTTGCTCTTCCAGTTTGCTTATAGTATCAGCCTTCATATCAAAATTGTGTACCCATTTTGAGTTCATGTTGCTATAGGTCATAAGACGTTGATCTATGCACAGTTTTTGCCATATTGTTTTCCAATTTTCTCTGAAATTTCTGTTAAATAATGACTTCTTACCCAGAAGCTGGAATCTTTGGGTTTAACAAAAAGTAGATTACCAAAACTATTAACTGTTGGGTCATGTGTACCTAACCTATTCTACTGATCCACCATTCTATTTCTTAGGCATCAACAAGCAGTTTTGATGATTGATGCTTTATAATACAATTTAAGATTTGGCACAGCTAGGTCACCTTCTGTAACATTTATTTCCATTAATTCCCTTGATATTCTGGACCTTTTGTTATTACAGATGAATTTTGTTATTATTTTTTTCTATATGAAATATTTTTGGTAGTTTTATTGATATGTCACTGAATAAGTAATTTAATTTAGGTAGAATTTTTATTTTTATTTTATTAGCTTGGCCTACCCATGAACAAATGACATTTCCCCAAATATTTAATCTGACTTTATTTGTGTGAAATGAGTTTTATACTTTTCTTGTAGTTCCTGGGTTTGTCTTGGTAGATTTCCAAATATTTTATAATTTCCATGGTCACTTTAAATGGAATTTCTCTTTCTATGTCTTTCTGCTAGGCTTTGTTAGTTTGTAGAAATGCCAATGATTCATGTGGATTTATTTTATATACTGCAACTTTTCTAAACTTGTTTATTATTTCAAGTAGTCTTTCACTTGGTTCGCTATGCTCCTCTAAGCATACCATCATATCACCTGCAATGAGTGATGGTGTTGTTTTGTCTTTGCCTATTCGAATTCCTTCAATTTCTCTTTCTCCTCCTATTGCTAAAGATAACATTTTAGTACAATATTGAATAAATGAATTTCCTTTTTTCAACCCTGATTTTATTAGAAAGGCTTCTATCTTATCCCAATTACATAAAATGGTTGTCGATGGTTTTCAACAGATGATGTTTGTCATTTCTAAGAAGATTCCATTCCTTCTTATGCTCTCCAGTGTTTTTAATAGGAATGTGTTTCCTTTTGTCAAAAGGTTTTTCTGCATGTATTGAAATAATCATATGATTTCTGTTTGCTGTTGACATAGTCGGTTATGCTGATGGTATTCCTAATATTGAAGAAGTACTTCATTGCTGGCTTAAGTACTACTTGGTCATAGTGTATTATCCGTGAACTAAGCTCCTGAAATATCTTTGCTGATATTTTATTTCAATCTTTGCATCTATATTCATTAGGGAAGTTGGTCTATAATTTTTTTTGTCTTTTGGCTCTTCCTGTTTTAGGTATAAGTACCGTATATGTATCATAAAAAAGAAGTTTGGTAAGACTACTTCTTTGCTTATTTACCAAATAATTTATGTAGTATTGGAATTAATTATTCTTTAAATGTCTGATAGAATTCACTTGTAAACCCATCTAACTCTGGACAGAGGCCAGGGAGTTTTTCTTAGGGAGTTCATGTGTGGCTTATTCAATTTATTTTTCTGAAATGGTGTTATTTAAGTATTTTACTTCCACTTCTGTTAATCTGAGCAATTTGTATTTTTTGTAAATATTCATTAATTTCACCACAATTGTCTAATTTTTGGGCATACATTTGGAAAAATAGCTCCCAACTATTGCATTAATTTGCTCCTCATTGGTGGTGAATTTATTCTTTTCATTTTGGATACTGATAATTTAGTTTTCTTCTTCTTTTAAATCAAATTAACAAAAGGTGTATCTATTTTAAGGGTTTTTCCACAAAACCAGCTTTTAGTTTTATTTTATTAGTTCAATAATTTTCTTAATTTTAATTTATTAATCTCTCCTTTGGTTTAAAGAATTTGTAATTTGGTGTTTAATTGAGGATTCTTAATTTGTTCTTTTTTAGTTTTTTTAGTTGTATGACAAATTTGTTGATCTCCTCTTTTTCTATTTTATTTGCAAAAGCATTCAGAAATATAAAACTTCCCCTAAAAACTGCTTCAACTGCATCTCAGAAGTTTTGGTATGTTGTCTCATTATTGTCATTCTCTTAGATTAAGTTATTGATGCTTCTATGATTTGTTGTTTGAGTCAATAGTTCTTTAGGTTTAGATGATTTAGTTTAGTTTTATTGAGCTCTTCCAAGAAGGCTTTTTGGGCTTGGGACCAGTTCATATTCCTCTTTAAGGTTTTATGTGTAGCTACATCGACAATGTTGTCCTCCTCTGAATTTGTGTTTTGATCTTCCATCCCCATAGAAAGAATCTAAGGTTAGTGTCTGTTTTTGCTTTTTACTCGTGATGTTTGTCTATTTTCTAACTTTGAAGTTGAGCTTTCCTGCTGGAGCACAGGGAGCATCATTCTAAACTTCTTGGGCTTGGAGACTAGGACCTGATCACCAACTTTGTGTGCTAGGGTCTTAGGTGCTGGTACCTGGAGCCTGTAGAAGTCTGTCAGTTTACCTGATGTTGAGCTAGGGTCATAATAGTGATGACTAAGCCAGTTCAGTTCTTTCTTCTTTTCTGCAGAGCTACACTGAACCTGGGGGGCAGAGGGTTTATTCACTGGAGAATGACTGCTCACCCGAGTGTGTGGGGTTTTGGCTGCTGGAGGATGCCTGTCCACTGATATACATGGTGGTTCTCTTGGATGGAGTCTGCCAGTTCCTCTGGCTGTGGCAAGTCACATGGGGGTCCTGGTGCTGGTGCTCCACCACTCCACCACCATGAGGCTAAGACTT